>OY757921.1:18882704-19017704 GCA_963585895.1 Sepioteuthis lessoniana | reverse complement strand
TATACTATATCTTTTTGTGAGATTCCAATTCTGGATTGCCTTTATTCCCTTGTTCACTATGAACAGGAATTATAGAATTTGTTGGTGTCCCATTTATAGATCAAATACATCTGTTCAAAAATGATTCATATTCGATAAGACTATGTGCCAAAAATAAAACATGAAAAAAAAAAAAAACAACAAATATAAACGTACAATAAACACAATCCCCTAACCTGGAAGCATAAAATAACCCGAGACGTTAAAATCAATAATTACGATCAAGTCATACAGGAAATGTTTTTGGTTCTCGCCAAATCATCGAAGTTGAGCAACAATGTGCTGTTTAGTACTCACATGGGTAACCACTTAACAATAGCACCTTCTGTAAGCAGACTGAACCCAATGTTCTAGATATATTCCTCGCACTGAAAATGCTTTGGGTTCTCGCCAGACCACCGAAGTTAAGCAACAATGTGCTGTTTAGTATTCACATAAGTAACCACTTAATAATAGGAAGTATTGCAAAAAGCTTAGTTTGATGGTTTCCAGTCAGTACAAATTACCCCAACCGTAAATGAGTATAAATATAATGCCCGTGGTGTAATGGTTATCGTCATAGGAAATGGACACGACGAACGAGACTGATTGCATTTCACATAGCACTAATACCCATGGGGAAGGTATGAATCCAATTATTCTCCCTCCAGCTATGGGTAAGATAGTCGTGCAGGCTAGGTTCTTCAGCCCTAGTGAAGCAACTAGTCTAAGAGAAGGAAAACTCTGAATTCAAACCTGTTAAACTCCGCTTAAAAAATTGACCTTGTGTCATATACTGCCCGAGCGGAGGGGTTGGTAAATATGATAAATATAATTAATCTCTTTAATTTGTTACTAGTTTAATTGGCTTACATCGTCTCTTAAACTTTATATCCTGCGTCAAAATATTCTGTAAAGTCAATGAATACAAAACTAATATCGCTGACCAGGGCGGCTGTCTCTCGTTCTGTAATCTGAGTTTGTCATGGGTGCACAACTCATGTAGCCTAGATGTGCTCATTCCTCTCCAGGTCTACAACTGGTTTAAATTCAGTTTTTCATCTCGATTAGTTTGCTATATCAAAGTTAAGGAACCCAGTCTGTCCGACTATTTACTCATAGCTGGAAGGAGAATAGTTGAATTCATAAATCTCTCAGCGCTATGTGGAAACTATATTCCAGCCTGGACTACATATTGTACATTGAGCCGGGTTTTCTTTTAACTCTAAAAGTTTATACATATTAAATCTAAACTTGTTCTTATCAATTTTTGTTTTATAAATTGTTTTCACGTTTGATACAACACTGTACAATGCATTAAGAATGTTTATTTTTATAACCTTGCTCTAATTATCTTAGATTATTGGTGTGGGTGGCTCGTATATCTGTTCTGTCTTACTATGTGTGTATTTTTCTTGTTTAGTATTTGTAGTCATTGGGGATCAATACGGATTAAACCTCACTAATCCGGAAACTTATTACAGAAGTCGATGATCTAAAAAGATGTTTTAGTCTGGCAGAGAGGAGTGGACTGGGTGGTTGAGTAATCGGACAGTGACTGAGAACAAAAACACACACACACACACACACACACACACGAAGCTGAAATTGTAAGTATCATTTTTAATGTGGCTTCAAATGAATGAATGAATGTTGCTGAAATATCTTTACACGACTAACCCCAGCTGTTAATATGGTCTGCTAGATATATTCCTATCGATACTCTGAAAATAAACACCCTAAAAGGGGTTTTAAACGAGAGTGGGCCGAAAAGTTTATATAATGACGTCATATCTACTGTTGATATTTTGGAGGGCTTTTTTTAACTATATGATCCAAGCACTGTGACACCGACGTAAGAAGTGTGTGGACCGCAGAGAGAACAATGTTGAAAAATAGAATTCATTAGGCCACATTCCAAGCGAGTATCTTAGTCAGCCTATGAACTTTTCAGCCGTCTCTCGTAAATCTATTATATTATACGTCTGTGCCTATTGATTTGAAACTGATGAATTGAGGAAAAACTGGGCATTTTAACAAGCTTTTCTACGATAAGCTACCCTTAAATTTATCCGGGGATGAAAGTAAAATCGGTTTCGAGTCTATTCGGGTACCGGAAGTCGAGTTATGGGTACTCCTCAGCCATTTCTATTTCGATCTATGTGTTGACCTAAACGAGTCACACACACATACACACATATATATATATATATATATATTAGTGAATGTGTGGGTGGCTAGTTTTATAAAAAAGACAGTCTTGTTTGCCGGATAGTTTTTCCGTGAGACTTTTTAAATAATTTATCAGGGTCTGCGTGTAGTTTCAGCCATTTCTAGGAGATTATTAATCCAAGGTCGCTTAACTTTGATGCCCAACCCCTTTGCCACGGGGAGGATGTGACCGTCATTTTTAAGCGGGGTACAGTTAGTTTGAATTCAAAGTTGAATATGATTTTAAGGAAAAATGTAAATTTATTTATCGAATCCAATTATCTATTGAAAGATGACAGTTGACTCTCTCTCTCTCTCTCACACACACACAGTGGTACTTTGACATTCATCGCTCCCGATTTACTTCGTCGGTTTGAATATTGAAAATCACATTGACTTTCTTTCCTCGTGTTTGGTTTCTTCGTTTAATGGCATACAAATCTTCGTGAGTTATTTGATGCCGAGGCCATCCTTAAAGAAAAACAGTAGTTTTACAATCTAAGCCATAACTGAGAACATAGAATAAGCGAGTGCTTACTTTTCTCTAGGGTATTGGCACCACGAATGTGAACGCAATAGCTTAACTGGAGTTCAAACTCACTATCTATGATGTCATAGTCCGATATTTTAACTACTTCGTCACGGAGACTTTCTCTTGACTTTTGTCTCCTCATAGCAGGCGAATCAATTTGTATATCATTACGAAGGAATTGTTGAATGCGCTATATATTCTACTATTTGACGAAATAATGTCCGTAATACATTCTATTTAACCGAGGGGGTGTTCTTGTGGTGTAATGGTTAAAGCGATGGACTGGGGAATCGTAGTAAGCGAGTTCGAACTCCAGTCACACTATTACGTTCACTTTCAGACAAATACCCTTGGGAGGGGTATGAACCTCCTTATCCTCCTAGCTATGAGCTATAGAGTACCACTACTGTTCTTCAAGGAGAACCTACAAGGGTTGATATGCCATTAAACAAAGAAATCAAATCATATTTAACCGGTCCATTGGCCGAGCGGTTAGAGCGTGCGCCAAAGGCCCGGGAGACCAGGGTTCAATCCCCTGGTCGAGTCATACCAAAAACTCAAAAATGGTACTTGATGCCTCCTTGCTTAACACTGAGCATTATAAGGTAGGGATCAAGGGTAAAGTGAAGCAATCCAGGGAAAGGAGTAGCGCTCTTCCCTACACCTCAGTGTTGTAGCTATTGAAAATGAAGCCTTCGAGGTTTCCCTCGACTACGGTCGCCAACTTTACTTTTACTTTTTTATTATCCATACAGTGTGGCAAAAATACCTTCAGCATTTTAAACCGTCACTTGAGTGGTGAAAGTGAAATTAAGCAAGTGGCAATGGTAGCTCCATCTGGCTAATGTCTTACCATTATTATTATTGTTAATGCTTTTTTAAGACTGGTGATTTTGTAATTGCTACATAGAGCTTTTTGTGCTCATTTCATATTACATCAGAATGATGCTGTTCTGAATAGAATTTTAAACACATAGCATTATCGATTTTCTATCCTGAGCAGATATTTTTCCTGCCACTAAAGTTTCCAATAAAAGCAACTCTACATCTTTTATTTTTAATAAACACCATCTTGAAACAAATTAACTGCTGAAAATAATATTTTACTCTTCATGAGAATATTTTCACTTTTTCAATTACTCTGTTGAACTCTATGTGAGAGAGAGAAAATAAATATTTTTCGTAAAGATAATTCATCTTTAGTGGGTTGCACAATTTTTACTTTAACATTAGGGTACTATCTCGGGGTCAAATAAATCCGTTTGAAAATTACTTGTATTAGATAGGAGTACTAGATACAGTGTAATATAAGAGAAACTCGGATATAAGAGATTTTTCTTTGGTCTCAAATTAGAGCCTGTGTTACCTAAAAAAAATAGACCAAACCCTGATATAAGATAAACCCGGATATAATAGAGATATTCTCTTATATCCGGGTTACAATGTATTATATAACCGTGTACAAAAAAATGCTTTAAAAACTACATAAAAAAAAAATTTAAATACAAACATACAAAGCACGCAATTCCCTAACCTCAGGCATAAAATAAACCCAGATGGGTTGACCTGTAGTTAAAATTAATCCCTCAATCAACAGTGACTGCATGGTGACTCGTAGTGTAGCTATTATTGTTTAGGAAATAGGCACAGTAACTCGAGTTCAAGCCTTGGACGAGGCTGTTTACATTTCAAATTGCTCTAATACCATGAGGAAAAGTATGAGTTCAACTATTCTCCTTCCGGTTATGGGTAAATAGTAGAGCAGACTGGTTTCTTTAACTCTGATATGGCAACCAGTCTAGGAGAAGGAAAACTGAATTCGCACCAAAGTGTCTATTTTCTCGTTAGTCAAACTACTCTGAGTGCTCCCACTAATTATGTTCGTACAATGAGTTTTCTGCTTTCTTCTGACCACACACATTTTTGGATGAACTGCCATATATATATATATATATATATATATAATCATTCTGCTTAGGGATTATGGGAAAAGGGAACCGTTTTACACTGGCCTTCAGTTGAAGCCCTATGTCCTTTATTTTGATAATGAACATCTAACAATCTGAATGTATATGGGTTAGCAGTAGTCGTAAAAATGCGATAACAATTGCTGTCTTCAATTTTCTTTTCAGCGAAGAGCCCACGCGGCGAAATGGTTAACGAGCTCGATTTTGCATTCACATTCGGGCTAATACCCAAGGGAAATTTGTGAACTCCCTTATCACTCTCGCTATGGGTTAATATATACTGGGTCCTTCGACAATTACTAACAAAAGTTGATACGCCACAAAAAAGTGGGTTGTCCTCGTGGTGTAATGGTTAAAGCGATGGACTGCAGAATCGTAGTAAGCGAGTTCGAACTCAAATCGCGTTATTACGTTCACTTTCGGACAAATACCCTTATCCTCCTAGCTATGGGTTAAATAGTACCACTACTGTTCTTTGGTATTAAATAACCCACGATATGGTTGATATGCCATTAAACAAAGAAACTAAAGAAAAAAAAAAGGTCTTTTAAACTTAAAAAAATCCTGTTAGGATTCCGTCAATGAGTCAAATTATTTAAGACTTATTCGTACCCAATAAGAAAACTTGATGTCACATAACTGTAAATTATTCGTACCAGATAAGAAAACTTGATGCCACATAACTGTAAATTATTCGTATAAAGAATAGTTACTTAGTTGTTATCGTTATCTAACGGTGGTAGTGGTTGTTGTTATTAGTAGTTGTAGAAATAGTAGTAGTTTTTTTTTTTAACCAGATGACTGTGTAAACAAATTACAATTATCAAATCTAAAGAATTACTTCAAATCATATAATTATTAGCATAAGATTGGAATACTTAATACCATTCAACTGAATGGTAAAAATTCTTGAGAAACAATTACTCAAAAAGTGTAAATATACAATGAACTCATTTCCATGACCTTTTGGCATAGAATAACGCTAGACGGGTTGACATGCTGTTAAAATCACTCAGTTCTGTTACACTTATTTATTTATTTATTTTTTTTTACTTATCCTTCGCAACAAACAATTATTAATCCTTGATTGTTTAAAATACGGTCTCACCCACTTTTGATCAATGTGTTTATTTATTTATTTATAATATCATTAATACAAGGTTACTAATAAAACTTTGAGTAAAGTACATACGTAAATATGTCTACCTGAATAAATACAAATTTTTGTGCCTATTTTCCAATTGGTATAATGATGAGTGTTCGCCAAAGGTCAGGGGGACCGGCGTTCAATACCAAGTCGAGTCATACCAAAGTCTCAAAAAATTGTACTTGATGTCTCTTTGCTTAACACTCAGCATTATATGGTACGGATCAAGGGTAAGTGGAGCAATACAGGGAAAGAAATAGTAGTATCTATTGAAAACGGAGCCTTCGGGTCGCACTCGACTACGTTCGGCCAACTTAAATTGTTGATATATATTATGAACGTGCAATGTATATATGTACTTACAAATGGCGTTTATTGCAATCATGGGATATCTAACTTGCATTATGAATTTAAAATGTCTTAATAACTAACTGTCCCTTTATCACTTATCTGTAATTTTTTGTCTTATTTTCATATATATATATATATATATACATATATATATATATATATATATATATATACAATTCGATTAACAAAGAAACTTCTAAAATTGATTGTCATTTGCATTATGGAGATTTTTAGATTTTTTTTATTGGAACAATTTTTGTTTATTTTGATCATATTGAAATTAATTGAAGAAAAAAATATTTTAAAGTTTCCCAGAGAAGCGCAAATGCTACTGTGTGTGTGAGTGAAATGGATACGGTGACCAGAGTTCAAATCCTCGAGAGGTTGTCTGCATTTCACATAGCGAATGTTATAAGTCCAACGATGGGTAAATAGTAGGGCAGGCTGTGTTCTTTAGCCTTGATTAGGCAATCAGTCAAGAAGAAAAACCCTTAATTCAAATCAGCTTTACTCCACTTAAAAAATTGACCTTGTGTTACATCCTGCTTATGACAGAGGGGTAGAGTAACTACATAGAAAAACGTGTATAACTTCTCCCGTCCCATAATAAACATTACAACTTTTATTATAGAGACAAATGTGGCCTCTATTGTGAGACAAGAGTTGTATTGCGTATTTTATCGGAGAAATTGTAAAGTTGTTTTCTTTTGCGTCAACAAAAGAAACAGAATTAAATGCGTCTAATAGAATAATGAAGATTTTTATCTTGTTTACAACCTTCACTTCATTCTTTTCGGTAGAATGATTTTTCTTTTGGCGTTGGCCTGATGTTGACTTCTCTTTATAAAACCTATCGTTTTTACCCTGTAGAAAAGAAATTTCATTGATATATGTGGGGTGTTGCCGCGTGGTGTAATGGTTAAAGCGATGGACTGCGGAATCGTAGTACGCAAGTTTGTACTTCAGTCGTGCTATTACGTTCACTTTCGGGCAAATACCCTTGGGAAAGGTATGAACCCCCTTTTCCTCCCAGCTATGGGTTAAATAGTACCACTACTGTTTTTCGAGGAGAATAGATTTGGCATTAAATAACCTACAAAGGTTGATATGCCATGAAACAAGCAAACCAAACCAATCTGCCAATTCCATTTCCTACAATGGTTAGTGTTACACTGAGCATGCCTCCCTTTTAGAAGGTGAGTAGAGTCCAACATTATATTAATTAAAAATACTATAGACTCTTATTATTACAGCATCCTTTGTGAATTAATCATGTCATTATAACATGTGGGTTTTATATGAAACTTTAATTATTATTTCAAGCTTATTATTGAGAAGACTTTGCTTTTGAATTTTTTCTTCAGATTTCTGTGTTACTTTAGGTTGAGATTATTTTAAGGCTTTACTAATTTTTTGTTTGAAAAATTATGTACTGAATTCTTCATTTGTTGTTGCTGCAATATCCAACAATAGTCTTGTGAGAGAATGAAAAAATGTGTCATCAGAACACTGTTGTCATTAGAATGTACCATTAAAAAAAAACAAAGAAACCAAACCAATTGATATATGTATATATCATCATGTCACGCTGCCAGCACGGATCTCCCTGACCCTGGCTGGTCGTCCTGCCTTTGTCCGTCCATGTAAAGGGGTCTACAACTGTATATCGCTTATGAGCTCGTCCTTACTTCTCCAGCAGTGTCCCTGGTTCGTCTAGCTTGGATAATTTTCGTGGTGGGTGGTAGGTGGCCGTATAACAGCTGTTTTGTGGGGTGTTGCTTCGTAGACTTGTTTAATATTGTTCACAGCATTCTTGTGTAATTGCCGTCAAGCCTCTTCTCCATACGTTTAGCTAGCGTCCATGTAGTGCATCCATATAGCAGTATCGACGCGACCCCTGTTTGAAAAAAGCTGCGTTTTATTTTATCGGTCAGGTCTGACTTCCATATGACCGATAGCCTATCGATAGCTGTCCATGTCTTTGCTAGTCGCATGTTGATGTCTTACTCGGTTGATGAGACACTGCTCCCACCAGTTTCAGAAAACTACCATTTAGTGTGGAAATGTCGCCTCTTTGATTAAAGCACATGTATTCTGTCTTGTCTGTGTTGACATGGAGGCCTATACCAGCAGCTGCTCGTTCCAGACTATGTAGCAGGGTTTTGGTTTGGGCGGGTATATTTGCCAGAAGCGCTATGTCATCGGCGTAGTCCGCGCCCGTAAACGTTTGTGTGGGGTATCTTCTGCTTCTTTTCTTTGCCAATTTGAAACCGTTATCTTTCATTATATCAATTTACGTTCTAAGCACGTAGACTAGACAGATGATAAAATGGTATAGTGCTAATGTATCTCCTTGCAAGCACACCTGCTACAATGTCGAAGTAGGTTGTGTCTCCATACGGGGAGCGGACTTTTACTTTGGTGTTTTTTTTACATAGCATCATTATTGCTGCAACAGTTTCTTTGGGTAAGCCATAGGCAAGTAGTATTTGCTCCATCTTTCCTCTGTGTATGGAGTTAAAAGCCTTGGAGAAGTCGACAAATAATATTGTTGCTTCAAGGTTTTTTGCACGAACACCTTCTTGAATTTGACGGATGGTCAAAATTTGATGTCGGGGATCGATTTCTCTGAAAGCCATTTTGGTTCTTCGTAAGTATGTTCTCAATTTTGGGTTCTATGCAGTTGCGTAGTAGAGCATTGTAGATCTTGGCTGCTATGAATGTAAGGGTTATACCTGGGTAGTTCTTGACTATTCCGAGGTCATCCTTTAGGAATTGGGAAGATGCATTCTTTTGTGCAACTCTCTGTCGTGTTTTGGTTATATACGGCATTACAGTGTCGGAGCAATATGTCGTCGAGTTTCCTGATTTTCCATACTTCTGGGGGTAATTCATCATGCCCTGCTGCTTTCCTATTTTTACTTTTTCTTAATACTGAGTCGAGTTCTTCTTGCGTAAAATGTGCTAGTTTGATATCTAATTGCTTACAAATAATTTTCGTGGTTGGTTCATGCGTAACTTTCGGGGGCGGGGGGGGTCCGAGTAATATATATATATATATATATATATATATATGATCTCGTTTTAGTCAATTGAATACTTATATTGTCCAGTCGGCTGGGGCTGTAGAATACATCGAATGCAGCTCTGAAGAGTGGTGAGACCCTCCCCTAACAAGTCTCCTGGATTTGACATTAAGCAATCTAATGGTCAGACTCAGTAAGGCTGGAGCGTTGAGGAAAGTGGAGTACCCCTTCATTGCCATTGCTCCCTGGTTCACTCTGGCCTTGAGTAGTAGCACCTGAAAAGGTTCCATCAATGGGTTAAATAGAACTGTTTGACATTTAAACTGAGTGCAAACAAAGGACTTATGATAAATTGAACTGTTAGAAATAGAACTATTGGATCATTTAATTGTGTGTAAACAAATGACTGATGTTTAATTGAATTGTTAGTAATACAGATCAATACTTCGAACAATTTAACTTATGTTTACAAATAGTATATATCTAATATATACGTATAAACCGGATTTGGCATTAAATAACCAACAATTGTTGATATATCATAAACCCAACCAATCATAATAAGTCTTTGAAAAAAGCCAATGTAGATTTCACTAACGTTCCAAGTGTGTGTGTGTAAAATTGGATTATTTCTACTTTGTCTAAAAGTGAAAGCAGCTGAAATATTAAAGTATATTTTCCTCTTCTCTATGAGGAAAAATAGTCAGGGGTGTGGGACAAAGTACCAGGTTTTAGGAAAATATTAGTCACGAAATTTATACTGCCGTGCAATACAAAAGTAGTTTGTAGGCCACGTGTTTGAGACCTTTCACCTAGAGAGTAAAAGCGTTGTTAAGAGTTACTAATTAGTTTTTACCAGGAATAATCCCTCGTTCCCGATTCAGTGAAAGAAATTCTCATTGATTGAATCAAGAGTTTGTTTCGAAATTTCCTGGTAATTACCGTCGACAATAAAGACACACAGAAATGCTAGAGGATGCAGCGGTTGAAATGTTTTGAATATAACAACCAAGATGAGAACAAGTAATATGTAAAAAAATGAAAATAAAAAAACAGTTCCTTATGTCGGATATTGAGGTACCCTTAACCACCGGTCATCCTAGTGACCGAGTGTATGATCGACAACAAGAGACCAATCACCAGCTTTCTCATGGTGGGTGTGAGAAACGGTCACTTGCGAGAATTTTAAAATGGAGACTTTCTGAGAGTAACTGATGAGGAACGACTGAAATTTCGGAACTAGCGAAACCACCCCCTCCCCGGAGGATGGATTACGATTTACCGATTCCTTTGTCAAATGAAAATATCACTTACCGCCTCACTGATTTGAGACCGGTCTAGTGGGTGGTTGAGAAAAGGTAATAAAGTGAATGGTACTTTTTCTCTTACCACGTGTCTGACTTTTGTTCGTCGTCCCGTCTTCGTCTTCGGAATCTTTTGTCGAGATTCGAGGTGCATACCATAAGTTTCCTGACTTTTTTCGTATGGGCACTTTTATTGATAGTACACACATGAAACTCTAGTCCCCTTCGAAGTAATCTCCTCCGGCTGCAATACACTTGTTGTACTGTTCCAACAACCTCTGGAAAGCCCCATGGAAGTCCTCTTGCGTGTCAATGACCTTTGTCATAGCCTCTTTCATCTCCTCAATTGTCTCATAACGACAGCCTCTGAGCTTAGGGAATAACTAAAAGTCACAGGGAGCAAGATCTGGACTATAGGGACGGTGAGGAACTGTCTTGATGCCCATCTTGCTCAAATAGTCTGTGATAAGGATTGAGTTGTAGACTGGTGCATTGTCCAGGTGGAAATGCCACTGACCCGATTTGAAGAGTGCTGGCCTCTTCCCAAGGAATCTCTTCCTGAACTCCCTTAAAACCTCAACATAGTAACCCTAACTGTTTGGCCAATCAACTCTGGTGTATTGACTTCCTTACTCCTCCCACACCTCTCATCATCCCTCACAGACTCTCTGCCTTCGTTGAATCTCTTATGCCACTCAAAAACCGATGCTCGATTCATGCAAGATGGTCCAAAAGCAGTCTGAAGCATTCCGCACGTTTCTTTGGCAGCATTTTTTCCAAGTTTAAAACAGAATTTTATTGCATATCGTTCTTCTAAAATGTCAGATTGCATTTTTTAAATTGACCAGCTGTGACAATCAGGCTTTAGTATGGTGTATTCCAATTGCTGCTGTAGTTGTTCATTTGAACCTGAAATCATAAAAATTGGTCAGTCATCTCATAAGATGTATAGCAATAACATACTGAATTTTCAAGAGTCTACGACAATTTTAAATTCCCATACGAAAAAAGTCTTGAAACTTATTGAATGCACCTCGTACCACAGCGCAACACAGGAAACTTAATAGATACATACAACCGTGGCTGTTTGAGTATTTGCTGTATCATTTTTGTACGTATTTTTTTAAAACAGATAACATATCACAGATTTGATAATCACTTAATGATATATATAGACAAGAGAGTAGAAAGCGGGTCGTTGATACGAGTCATAGTCAACTGGGTAGAAACGAACTGTGTACCCTTGGCCTTATTCTAGAAATAACAGAAGTTTCCAGATCCCACCATATCCGCCTTACGTATCGTATATTCTGCAATGTCAATTATTGTAATTTCTTGACCAAAACTAGACTGACAGAATACAAAATTGAAATACCCTAAATATGTTTCCATTTATTCAAAAATAAGTGGAGAGTTACATCAGTAGCGGTTCATGGGACAGGCAGAATTCCCAACTGCGGGGTTTACGGAGCTCAGGGAGAATAGAAAATCGTGTTCATAGGGGGGGTTGTTTGTTTGTTTGTTTTTTTTCTTTAACAGCATTTCAACCTGACTGAGGTGATTTTATGCCTAGAGGTTTGGGAATTGCTTATATTGTTCTGAAACGCAGTTTCTTCGAGGCAGCTGTCGTATCGATACTGCTGTATGGATGCACTACATGGACGCTAACAAAACGGCTGGAGAAGAAGCTAGACGGCAATTACACAAGAATGCTGCGAGCAATATTGAACAAGTCCTGGCGGCAACACCCCACAAGACACCAACTATACGGCCACCTGCCTCCTATCACGAAAACTGTCCAAGTTAGACGAACCAGACATGCGGGACACTGCTGGAGAAGCAGGGACGAGCTCAAAAGTGATGTACTCTTATGGACCCCCACATATGGCCGGGCAAAAGCAGGACGACCAGCTCGAACATACATTCAGCAGCTATGTGAGGGATGTAGCCCTGAAGACCTGTCAGAGGCGATGAACGATAGGGAGAAGTGGCGAGAGAGGGTCAGGGATATCCGTGCTAGCGGCACGGCATGATGATGATATATATATATAAAATATTCCTATCCAAAACAAATAATTTACAGTTTTATGGTTTCAAGTATTCTTATCTAATACAAATGATTATATGGTTTCAAGTAATTATTTCTATCTAATAAGTCATTTCTTTGCACACAGTTATATGGTTTCAAATAATAATAATAATAATAATAATCTTTTAGTAAACAATTATGACTTCAATAAACTACTCTTAATACAAATAATTTACGGGTATATCGCATCAAGTATTTCTTAGTCCAGTCGACTGAGGCCGTCGAATACACCGACTGCATCTCTGCAAAAGGGGGAAAAACAGTTAATAAAAAAAATATAAAAAGTAAATAAAATATAACGAAATAATTTCAAGAATATTTTTACTTCCATTGTTTGCTTGTTTTTCTTTTTTTTCCATTCATAAATTCGTTCATAAACAAAAAAAGTCGTAAATATTTTATTGAAATAATCCAGAGGAAGTGGTGTAGTGGCTAACGTTCAAGACTGCAACATCGTAGTTAGCAAGTTCGAACTCCAGTCGTACTATTACGTTCATTTTTGAATTAGTATCCTTGGAAAATATATGACCCTCCTTATCCCCTCCTCCGCTATGGGTTAAAAAGCACCATCACTTCCCTTCTACAATAACAGCATTGTCCTTAAATATACCACAAAGGTTGATATGCCATAAAAATAGAAAGAAACCAAACTAAACCACTGAAATTATCCCAGTAGCATTGAAGCGTAATTTGCCAACAAATTTGTCTTTTTCTGCATATTGTTACACATAAACATCGTTTTACAATCTAAATAACTTTTCAGATCAAGTATAAAAACAAATTATATATTGAAGTACGTTAAATAAAGTTGCATATGTTGTGCACAACGATCAAGCGAAATTATGAGAAAAGTGGCAAATCAATCAAAATGTATTAAGATGGAAGTACACCTGACACTCATACGCTGGGAAATATATCGTATTAGGGCAGTTCAAATAGAGAATAAATGTGAAATTAGTCAGGTGATAAATGACACATGAAAAATTGATATGTCTACATTTTCATGTCAATTCGCTCCTATTGTTTAGCAATTCATTTTGAGCGTGTTCTGTGAATTATGATGTTTCCATCGTTCTTGGGATGCAATAGCTCTTCGCAAGAATTGAATACTCCAAGTGCCCGATAACGTACTGTAGAAAGTTATACAAAAAATCCCTTCACTTACGCTGAGAATGACGATGGCTCTGGGGCAAGATGTCCAACTGACATAAAGTCAGCCGGTTTTCGACCCCAGTTTGAAGTAGATCACGGGTCTAGCCACGTTGACGAGTTGTGATACAACGAAACAGTCTATCTATGGATGACGTACGTATGTGTGTGTGTGTGTGTGTGTGTGTGTAATTGGAAGAAAATCTCAATAGCCAGTCATTTGAGTATTATAAATTTTTTTCAACTTGCCACTGATAAAATCAACCAACCTTTTCAGATAGCCATTATATAACGGAGAGAAAAGGTTATAACAATACTCGTGTTATATATATATATATATATATATATATATATATATATGGGGGGAGGCTTAAGGGACATAAGGTTTATGATAGAGGAAAGTAGAGTCGTCGAGTTTTGAACGAAGCTGTTTGCATTTCACGTCAGGCTTACATACTTAAGAAAGGCATGAATCTACCTCTTCCTTCCTCTGGCTCTAAGTAGCAGAGCATTTTAGGATCTCTAGCTTTGGTAGAACAAAGATGTAGAAGAAAAATTCTGAGTTCAAACTCCTTTACCGATTTATCTTGGAAGTCCCAAGTCCATCAGTGAACCCATAAAAAAGGTGATTGTATGGAAATGTTTGATGGACACAATAATTGGTAATTATCTGTCTTGAAAAAAAAACTTTTCTTTTTCTTTTTCCAGAATTCACGATGCAGTCATCCACGTCTTTCAAAGGAAGGCCCTACCATATTCTTATTATACTTTACAATCAAACTTGAGGTACGTTTCTTTTTATTCATTTATTTGTTTTTGCATGCGTGCGTGCTTTTTGATATGAGAGTGAGTCAAAAGTTTTGCAATATTTTGGCACGTTTTAGTTTTCAGCGCGTATATCTCGCGACCAAAGTAGTTCAAGTTATGGAAAATACTCGTGGTTGATAGTGTCGTGGTAGTTGATGCGCTGACACGTTATACATTGCAGCTCTCCGTGTGTGATTTGAAAGCCGCACGGATGAACATGCAACGTAGTCTAATCCGAGAACTTATGATTTACGAGTTTGAACTGGATCATAACACCGCGGTAGCGACTAAAAACATTGGTTGCGTGAATAGTGAAAGCGCAGTTGATCACAGTACCAACCAGATGGTTGAAAAGATTTGCTTGGGTTGCAAGAAGCTCAATGATCAGGCAAGAACGGATAGGCCTAAATTCGTGGATTCCGAGGCTGTGCTTCAAGTTATAGAAGCAAATCCGGTGAGTAGTTCTCAGAGAATCCGGCATCTCACAGTCCAGTGTGATTGGTCACCTTTACGACCTTGTCAAAAGCATCCAGAACTGCTGAACTGTACCTCGCATGTTTTCAAAATATTGCAAAACTTTTGACTCGCTCTAGTAATACCTCATATGAAACTTTCTGTGTTAGCTGTATAATTTCCCCTGACAATCCATTGTAGGGAGATATTTATTACCTCCCTTGAAAAGTGGATCCAATGGCTACTTTGTGCTCACATGAACTTCAGAGTGTTCTTTTTTTCATTCTCTTTCGTCTTGGTTCTTTGAACGATAAAGACGTTCTCTTTTCTCTTATCTTTTGTTTTCTGTGCCTTTATTTTTTTAAATCTCTGTTCGTTAAACATTAAGGACTTTGTTTTCTCGCTTGGCAATAAACGTTGTCTCTCGACTCGTCATTGAAACGTAACGCTCACATGCCCATGACCTCCAAAAACTCCAGACTTTTTACCGTTTTTGTAACCCTTTTACATACTGCTTGTCCATAGAACAATATGTATACATTCTATTTGTTGTGACACGTTTGTGCATTCTTATCAATATTATGCATGTATTGAATTTGTCTCGTCTTTCTTTCCGTCTATTCAGTGTTGGTATATCCTCGGATACACTAATGCTGATATTGGATCTAGGTAAGTGGGGACGTAACTAAATGTCCTCCCTAGCAACACCATAATCTCAGCCAGACCCACTCCATAGTCTGCGGTCCTGGATATGACATTAAACTGCATTTGATGATGAGGTTTCAATCATGAAGCTCTGGGAAATATCGAGTAACCTGTCATTACCATTACTCTTTTAAAACTCCGGGGGTTCAGTACATCTAACCTTTGCAAAGCATGTGGGAAGATTGCTAACCTCCAACACGTCCTAACTGGATGTCAGTATTCCCAAAGAAGTTATACGTGGAGACATAATGAAATCTTGGGGATTATTGCTGAGATTGCAAAAATGTGTTGGGGAAACTACCAATGAAATTTCATGTATAAAGACAAATATACAATTTGTTAAAGAAGGAAACGTTTCGAAAACTCCACATAGAAATAATAGACACAAACCAACATTGCTTGATGGTTGCACGGACTGGCGCGTTATTGCTGACGTAGACCGACAACTCGCTTTTCCAACGGAAATAACATCAACTCGGCAGCGTCCAGATCTCGTCATTTGGTCAGTTCATTCGAAAAAGTTATCATTGCAGAATTAACGATCCCTTTCGAGACCAACATCGACGGGGCACATCAGCGGAAATTGGAAAAGTACGAAGACCTACGTGAACAGTGTTCTAAAAATGGCTGGTCAACAGACATATTTCCTCTTGAGATTGGATGTCGAGGTTTTATTTCGAACGCAACCTCTACATTTTTAACCAAAATCGGACTTACACCAGAAAAGAAGAGGGAATCTATAAAAAAAGATCCAAAAACAAGGCTGTAACTGCATCTGAACGGATATGGCATTCGTACAGATTAAACACCATCCAATAAAGTCTGCTAGTATTGTGAGATACTGCTGGGGCGCACTGGGTTAGTGGTAATGATGCTTCGGCCCCCAAACCATGCCTGAACCCAGGGTCATCATCTGATGAAGACTTTACTGGAAGTAAAACTGCTTCTTTGGCGGCAGTTTTTGTATATAATTTTTTTTCAAGTCCACTCTGACTCGGAGTGGTAGTACCTGTTAGAGACCCATCTATGGGTAAAATAGAACTCTAACGATTTAGACAGGAATACTTGATACTTAGAATTATCAATTTTAAATAGCAATACTTGAAACCATTTAACTGCGTGCAAACAAATGAGCTCTAACTCATTTGATAATAAAGTTACTTATAAACTATTAACTTAAAAATTATATATACAAGATTTTGCATTAAATAACACACAAAGGTTGATACGCCATAAAGCACCAACCAACCATACTCACCAGTTTGGTTTGGTTTGGTTTCTTTGTTTAATGGCATGTCAACCCTTGTAGGTTATTTAACGCCAAAGCCATTCTCCTAGAACCCATAGCTGGGAGGATAAGGGGGTTCATACCTTTCCCAATGGTATTTGTCCGAAAGTGAACGTAAGAGCGCGACTGGAGTACGAACTCGCGTATTACGATTCCGAAGTCCATCGCTTTAACCATTACACCACGAGGACACCCACAGAACATCAGTGTATAAACCAGAAAATAAGTTATTATTCACCAAATGACCATCCGTACTGCTACGTCTTTGACATTTTCCTCCAATTTTTATGGCCCAATCGGCTAGGGCTGTAAAATACAACGACTGCATCTCGGCAGAGAAGTAACCCCCCCACCAACGAGTGTCCTGGATAGGACACTAAACAATCAGATGTTGAGGCTCTAGTAATGCTGGAGTTTGGGGGAATGCGGAGTACCTCTTTATTGCCATCGCCCCCAGGTCCACTCTGGTCCGGAGTGGTGGTACCGAATAGGGTCCTATCTATAGGTCAAATAGAACTAAACTGTATACTTATGCTAAACTGAATTGCTTGAAATAGAACTGTCCGTCCACTACGCAAATGGTATCACACGTGATTGTGTCACGCTGATTGGTAAACTCCGTCTGACGTGTATTTATGGAATAGGGCGAGTCCATTATATAGTGAGTACAAAATGGATTTGGCATGGTTGATATGCCATAAAACCAAACCAAACTAAATCCGATTTTAACCAAACTTTCAGGAATAGTTAGATTCATGCCTTCGAGAGTTTTAAACTTTACTAGGACTGATTTTCATGTGAAAGGGTATGACTTTCACCCTCTTTACCCGTCGCTGTAAAAAGTATCCGTTGTGGTGATTAAAAATAAATTTAAAAGAAATTTTTTTAAAGACAAGGACATAAAAAATTACGATGAGTTAGAATTACTAGGAAAAATTTTTTTCTGGTGAACTTGGGCGGGTGCACGTGTAGAATGATACATTTTTTTTAATTCTAAAATCTTGTTTTGAATTGATCAAGGAGATTGAAAAGGCTTACTCTCATTACTATTTTGAAGAGTCGACGAACTAGTAAATTAATTTTTGATGCACTCTTGTTGAAAATCCTTTCAAATACAATATATACACGAATACAAATCTAAGTGTTTATTGTAATAAAAATAATAAATTAGGAATTTTTTTTATGATCAAATTCATCAAATTTTTTAGAAACAACTTGCATGTAAAATTTAGTGTACTTTTACGAATATGTATGAAAAACAAAAACAAAGCTAATTCCTCATTTCAACTGTGTCCTTTAAAATATTTCCTTTATGAGCTAATACACTGACTCACTAAGGGTACAGCTTTAAAAAATGTACTGACAAAAGTACATAATTCCCTTCCTTCACCCATACTGTACAAATTACTCAGAGTTTCAGATGGGTAGCTCTTGTGCTACAATGTTTTAAGGGACAGGCTAGAATTTACTGTGTTCAGTTCTCACTGACCTTGTAATCATAGTAAACAAAATGTAATACAATGTAACCCAGATATAAGTGAGTTGTCAGGACCGGAGTAGAAGTATCTTATATCCGGGTTTGGTCTATTATGTTTAGGTAAGAACGTATGGGCTCTAATTTGGGACCAGAGAAAATCTCTCTTATATCCGGGGGTTTCTCTTATACCAGGGTCTCCTATATCCGGGTTACACTGGAGCAATTTAGGCTAGCAGACCACTGCTAGTGAGGAATTGATGAAATATATTACAGTGTTACCCGGATATAAGAGAGATATTCTCTGATCCCAAATTAGAGCCCATACGTACTTACCTAAACATAATAGATTTAACCCGGACATAAGAGACTTCGGCTCTTGTTCCGCCAACTCTCTTATATCCGGGTTATACTCTAAATACAGTTTTACTTGTAGCTCTATCAGCAGATACTGAGCACTCACTTAAAAACCTTTAGTGTTTAATGGTTAGTTTCCAGAACACTATAAATTAATTGACAATACAAATAAATAACGAAACTTCTTTGAAAACACAACAACGAAAGGTTTATTATTAAAGCAGAAGTAAACGAGTCAGAGTGAGAAAAGGTTCTTTTTGGTGTAGCCGAATAGTATGTTGGTCCTTGAGTTTGTAGGAAGTGTTTCACTGTAGCTGAGAGCTCGTGTGACACGCCGCATGGCTGGTTCTTTTGTCTGTGTAGCGGATAGCAGCGGGATCTTCTATGCTGTGTGTGTCCGTATAAGAGGACGCGAGAGAGGTCTTTCTTTGCTGCTAACCGGGTGCTCTCTGACTTGTCGTGACTACCAAAAAGGGCTAGAAAAATAGTTGTAGAGAGAAAGAAGCGCTCTGTCCCTGATTGATCAGTGTGTAGCCGAATCGCTTGGCGGGTGCATTGATTCGCGAGAGGAAATAGATCTGTTTGCAGCAAAACTTTTAGTCAACGGTATTATTTATTGTTGGGTGCTTTGTGTGGTGCAATTTTTTGTGAGTGAGGCTAGTGAGTTCAATTCTTATTGGGTGCCTTAGACTTCTGCCCTTGTACAAAACTTTATAAATTAAAACAGTATTGTAAATTGTTGACAGTGACTTTATTGTACATCTTGTTGCACCAAAAGTATTTTTTTAATCAACTGAGAATTCAATGCAAACCTCTCAAGATTTTTAGTTTTTTTAAGCTAATATAATCCAAACATGATCTTAGCTTTTGTAAATTTTTAAAAGGCTTTTCTTCTCTACATGGCATTTTTCAATGGTCTTAGATCTTTTGAAAGTTTTTTTATGCTAATACAATTTTCTTCACATGACATCTCTCAATTATGTTAAAAAATTTTGAGTACGGCTTGTTGGTTTCTCCTTTTTGCTTTTTAAAGAATCGTAATTGATGCAGATAGTCATTCAATTGGAGGTGTTTTTTTTATATACATTTATAACAGAAAGGTGGAACGGATACCTTTCACGTTATATTAAAGGAAGATAAATAAATCGGAACGAGATATCGAAAGGTTTTCAAGAAGGTTTAATGGCAGCCAGAATAAAGGGTACCTTTATGCTGCAAGTGTCGTAGGAAGGAAGAAATAGTTATCGAGTTGAGAAAGAATCACAGCAGCTAAATGTCGGAGCGGAATATACGTCGCTGTAGACATAGCAAATATTGAGTTGCTGATTTTAGAACAGGAGTGAATGTTCAGCCGTAGATGTGTGGTCCTGGTTGCAGTGAGAGATAAGTAATCGCTGTCTCCTTAATGTTGTCCAGGAATGAAGTT
Organism: Sepioteuthis lessoniana; assembly: GCA_963585895.1. Classification (NCBI taxonomy): domain Eukaryota; kingdom Metazoa; phylum Mollusca; class Cephalopoda; order Myopsida; family Loliginidae; genus Sepioteuthis; species Sepioteuthis lessoniana. The sequence continues at coordinate 18,997,400 of OY757921.1, read as the reverse complement.
GCTGAATTGTCAGAGGCGGAATTCGTCTAATTCGTATTCAACGGGGGAACCCTGGGTCTAGAAGTGTAGACCCAGTGGTCCATGAATTAGATGGTAGATCAGGAATAAAATATTCCGCCATGATGTGTGTTCCTGTTTGCTGTAGGAGAGAAGTATGAAGGTCTCCAGAAAAGGTTGTCCAGGAATGAAGTAGTTGAATTGTCAGAGGCGGAATTAATACGTCTAGTTCATTTGCATCTGAGAACCCCTGGGTCTAAAAGGGTAGACCCAAATTGTCCATGAACCAGATGGCTCTATCCTCATTGTGGTGAGTTGCTGCTGATAAAGGAGCAGACAGAAATACGTTCGTCCAGCTCGAAAGATTTTGAGGAAGAGGTAGTTTGGCGGACTTTCACCGAATTCGTTATGCCTGGGAAAGTCATCCAGGCCGAATGGGATTCGTCATCCTCATTGGTGAAAATATATGACGAAACCAACGGCCAAACATACGAAGTTCTTTCTGCTACACATTCAACCCAGTTGGTTGAAGTGCAGTCAAATATTGTCACATTTCCTTCTGCTTTCCAAAGTGATAAGTTTCTGGTGCTTCGAGATCCAGTTTAAAACAATGCTTCAAAATTGTCAGAAACTCAACATTATATTTGCCATAACACCTGGAAAAAAATGTTCGGTTCAACAATGCTTATAATTTGATCATTTTTTGACATCAATATAAAATAAGCTTTGGAGTAAAGGACTACAAAAAAAGTTTTATACCATTTTATATATTAGTTTAATGATCGTATTGTCAAAAACCGGGCCATTGGCCAAATGAGTACAGTGTTCGCCAATGGTCCTTGAGACCGAGGTTCAATCCCAAGTCGAGTCATACCAAAGACTCGAAAAATGGTACTTGATGACGCCTTGATTAACACTCAGTATTATAAGGCACGGATTAAGGGTAAAGTGGAGCAATCTAAGGAAAGGAGTTGTGCCCTCCTCTATTCCTCGGTGTAGTAGCTATTGAAAAGGGAGCCTTCGGGTCACCCTCAACTAAGGTCGCCAACTTTACTTTGTCAAAAAACTGACAGTTGCAAGGCTAGTCGGTGGAGGCTGTATTTATGCAGTGGGGTAAGACTCCCCTAACGAGCGTCTTGGATATGACACAAAACAATTTGATAATGATGCTCCAACCCTCAAGCTTTGAAGAATGTGAAGTACCATTTTCATTGCCATTGCTCTCAGGTCCACTCGGGCTCGGGGTGGTAGAACCTGATAGGGTCCTATCTATGGGTCAAATGTTTTACATTTAAACTGTGAGCAAACAAATGACTTGTGTTAAATGGAGATGTTAGAAATAGAATTGTTTGATCATTTAACTGTATGCAAATAAATAATTGATTTCTAATTGACTTGTTGGTGATACTTGGCAATACTTGGAACTATACAAATGAATGAATAATGTTTAATAGAATAATCAGTGTTAAATAGCAATACTTGTAACCACTTTACTGTGTGCTGACAAATTATTAATATTGAACAGATTAGTGTAACATAGCAATAATTGAAACATTAAACCGTGTAGAAAAAAATATCACTATTAGTGAGTAAACAAATTAGTTCTAACTCATTTAATAATGAAACTACCTACAAACTATTAACTTACAAATATGTATATCCACTTGTAACCGGATATTGGCATAATAGTTGGAGTGTTCGCCAATGGCCTGGGAGACCTGGGTTCAATCCCAGATCGAGTCATACCAAAGACTCAAAAAATTGTACTTGATGCCTCCTTGTTTAACACCCAGCATTAAAAGGTACGGATCAAAGGTTATGTGGAGCAATCCAGGGAAAGGAGTAGCACCCTCCCCTACACCTTAGTGTAGTAGCTATCGAAAAGGGAGCCTTCGATTCACCCTCGACTATGGTCGCCAATTTTACTTACTTTTACTTAGGTGCTTAAAAATGACATGATAAATTTTTACTGTTACATAGGTATACATGAAACCATAAATAATAAATAGAATTATTCGTATTCGATATAAATATTTGAAATCATTAAACTGTGTGCAAATAAAATGAGCTTAAAATCATTTTAAAAAGTAATCAACAAACTATGCGTTTGCAAATTACATTTGATATATATGTATAAAGAGGATTGGGCATTAAATAACCTACAATGGTTGATATGCCATAAAACCCAACCCAACCAAATCATATATATTTAATATATATGTATAAAGAGGATTGAGCGTTAAATAACCTACAATGGTTGATATGCCGTAAAGCCAAACAAACCAAACCAGTCACCAAATGCTAATGGCTCTGTGTCTACGCGGGGAGGTCTCCTCGTGGTGTAATGGTAAAAGCGCTGGACTGCGGAATCGAAGTAAGCGAGTTCGAACTTCAGTCGCGCTATTACGTTCACTTTCGGACAAATACCCTTGGGAAAGGTATGAACCCTCTCATCCTCCTATGGGTTAAATAGTATTACATCTGTTCTAAAAAAAAAAAGGACCGATCTGACATTAAATAACCCAAGAAGGTTGATATGCCTTAAAACAATCAATCAATCTGTGTCTACGCTCTGCGACCTTACATCTACAAATGTTCCAGCACAGATATTGAGCCCACTTACTTTATAAGTACAGTAAACCATTTAACTAATTTAATTTATTTTGTGGGGAGCTGCTTCCAGGATTTGTTAAAACATCATGTAGCATTCTCGGATAGTTCCCATTTAGCTTTTTCTCCTCGACTTCATGATATAAAGAGGGGGGGGGTTGTAAGACACCAATCTATCTGCCTCCTGTCTGATGATTGTGCTTAAAAACATGAAATTTTTTGTCATACGCATAAGAGTTATATCATCATCATCATGTCGTGCTGGTAGCACGGATATCCCTGACCCTCTCTCGCCACTTTTCCCTATCGTTCATCGCCTAAGAGTTATATAATCTTTTACAAATACACACTGACACAACTGAATGGTTCTTGTGTTGTAGAAAGCACCTGTTTTCTGACAGTGGAATTTAGCAGTTACTGCGCACTGATTACAATAAATCAATTATATTTTATTTATTTATTTTCAGGCGTTTAATCAGAACAGACACAGGCCCAATTATTTATGATTTTTTCAAGGTAAGTTAATTTTCCTTTTAATTCAATTCCTTTTGTATCTTAGATTAAGTTGTGTTTAGTATTTATCTTAAATTTAATCTATATAACAAACGCAAGCAAAGATTTCTCCATTATTTTGATATGAGCTGCTGGTTTCATTTTTACCTTTTTAAATTGTTGATTGCAATCGCTTATTTTCAATATTAGAATACATCATAGTTTAATATTTCCACTGGACTTCACAAGAGAAAAGTTAATGATAATATAGTAAATTCAGAGGTACTCGTTGTGCAATGGTTATTATCGTAGAAAATGTAGAGGTGCCCGTGGTGTAATGGTTATCGTCGCAGGAAATGAACACGACGACATGAGTTCAAATCCTGAATGAGACTGATAGCATTTCACATAGCACTAATACTCTTGGAATCCAATTATTCTCCCTCCAGCTAGTAGGTAAATAGTAGCCTTGATGAGGCAACTAGTCTAGGAGAAGGAAAACTCTGAATTCAAACCTGTTAAATTCATATCCTGCTCGAGCGGAGGTGTTGGTAAATATGATTATCGTAGAAAATGAACACTGAGACCCGAGTTCAAATCCTGGATGAGACAGCATTTCACATCGTCCTTGGGAAAGTTATGAATCCAACTATTCTCTAACTAAATAGTAGACAGATTGGGCACTTTAACCTAGTAGAGCAACCAATTTAGGAGAAGGATTCAAACCTATTAAACCATGTTGTCTAAATTTCTGAGACGAAGCTTGATGATTTTTATCATTAAGGGTTTTCGGACTATTGTCTTCTCGTTATTGTTATTTCCACAACGTTTCGGCCGATATGTCCTCCGGCCTTCTTCAGGTGTTTGTCGAACTCAGGAACCTTCACAGAACTTCGAAATACGTCCTTTATTGACTCCACGGGAGTTGCCTGTTCTGATTCCGTAGCCATAACCGAGTACAAGTGTTAAGTATTCCTGTATTGTTACTCGCCTGAAGTCAGAATTGAACCTGCAACCTCATTAGAAGCTTAGGGAACCAACGCCTATAACCGTTACGCTAGTGTCCTGCTAGACAATTCAGAGTGAATTTTAAGGACTTATAAACTTAATGTTCTTACTTGACTAGGATTACTATTATTATGTACGATTTTTTACCATGAAGGTCTCCGAGTTCGACAAACACCTGAAGAAGGCTTGAGGACATATCGGCCGAAACGTTGTGGAAATAACGATAAAGATGAAGACAATAGTCCGAAAATCCTTAATGATAAAAAAAAAATATTAACCCATGCTTTAAAACTGTGGAGGATGAGTTGGCCGGTCAAACAAAACCTCGAATGTCGTTCTACAATTTACACTTTATCTGTGTGCAAGAGCGTTAAGAAACTAAAAAGTACATAGCAGCGAAGTATTCGTCAGCCCGATGGCTAAACGGGTGAATCTGTATGTTGAGGTGATTTTGAAGTCCATGTGAAGTTTAGAATCTTGAAGTGTGGCAAATATACAAATTTCATTATGGCAATGAATGTAAATTTCATTATGGCAATGAATTTAAAATTGCGTGTCTGAAGTATGTAGTACGTGGCGAAATGTCTGAGGCTAAGTGCGTGAAAGTGAGAACTGTCAAGTTGTCGGGAACAAGGTGACGCTAGCAGGGAGGGCGAAGAATGAGAGAGTGAGCTATCGAAAGGATAGAAATTATATAGGTGTCCATGTCAAACGATCGCAAGATTTATTTTTGCGCAGAACAAATTCCAGATGTGCGGACGTTGTTGAAAGCACTGGCACATGACTACTCTGTACACTCAAGTTCCCGAAACTATTTAATTTACCGACGGTCCATTACTTTTGTTTCTGAAACAAGTAAGTCATAGATCCTATTTTTCTAGATTTTTTTTTTTTTTTTTTTGCTCTGCATGCTCATCGGCGGCCATTTTAAAAAAATACAGGCGTGTAAATCCTATAAAACTGACCTTGTGTCGTATCCTGCACTTGGAAGGGTTGGGTAAATACATTTACCGTGAATGTGTGAGACTATTTTTTTAATAGGTGAAGTAAATAATAAATATGACCTTTTTGTTTACTTTAACTAGATATCGCATCTAAAAGCAATCGATATTTACACAAAAAATATAAATATATTTTTTTGATTTTTTTCCGTAATTTTATTTTATCTATTTATTTTTTTAAATTAATTTTACAACGATTAAAAATTAATTTACCGACTAAGAACTCTCTAAAAATGATTTTAACTTTCTTTTATAAATATCATTAGCTTTTTTTTTCTTTTTCAAAACTGTTTTATGACAAAAATGAATAAAGAGATTGATAAAAAAATTAACAAGTGAAAGTTTTCTAATATCGACGAACATTCCTTTATAAATGTTTTCAAAACTGAATATTCTTTACCAACCCCGCCGCTCGGGCAGGATACAACACAAGGATAATTTTTAAGGGGAGTTTAACAGGTTTGAATTCAGTTTTCCTTCTCCTATGCTAGTTGCCTCTCCAAGGCTGAAGAATCCAGTCTGCCCTCCTATTTACCCATAGCTGGAGGAAGAATATTTGGATTCATACCTTTCCCAAGGGTATTAGTGTTATGTGAAATGCAATCAGTCTTGTCCAGGATTTGAACTTGTGTCGCCGTGTCCATTTCCATTTCCTACGATGATAACCATTACACCACGGGCACATCTATCAATCAATCAACGTACTACTGAACATTTATGGGTATGTCCCATAGGGAGTGAAAACATACTAAGTAGTCAGCACTAGCAGTGGTTACCTTCTTCACGCCACTGGCAAGTATTGTATTTTGTTAATGTTATAAAGATTTCCATTTCATTTCCAACGTCCATTTTGGTTATTTCTCATTCAGTAACCTATTTGTTAGGCTACAACACTATCTTTCTATATCTCTCAAGTCATTCTCATTGCCCAGTCAGCTGGGGCTATAGAATAAACCGACTGCTTTTCTATTAAGGGGTAAACAATCTGATGGTGAGGTTCCAGTAATTCTGGAGCTTTGGAAAATGTAGAGTACCTCTTTATTGCCATTGCTCCCAAGTCCATTCTGGCCCGGAGTGGTAGCACCTGATATTTATGGGTCAAATAGAACTAAACTGTGTACTTATGCTAACCTGAATTGCTTAAAATAGAACTGTTTTTATGCTAAACTGGATTGCTTGAAATAGAACTGTTTTTGACATTGAAACTGTACTTATGCTAAACTGAATTGTTTAATTAGAACTGTTTGACTAAACTAAATAGCTTGAAATAGAAATGTTTTTAACTATTAAACTGTGTACTTATGCTAAACTGAATTGTTTGAAATAAAACTGTTTATTTGTATAAAAAATTGATTTGGAATTTAAAAACCTACGAAAGTTGATATGCCATAAAACCCAAACAAGCCAGCAATTATATCATTCACCAACAGAAACAACTTATACAAATGTGACAAAGCATGTATATTTAAAATAACCAACCAAAAGAAGATTGTACATGAACATTTTTGATGAGACTACAAAAAACAAAATATTTTCCTTTTTAAAGATAATGCTTTTAGTATGTGGAGACAAAAAAAAAGACTCCTTGCTGGTTTGTGAAGGTTTCCACAAAGACCTTATTTTCCCTGTCATTCTCCCAAGTTGGTAAATAAAATTAAAAAAATTTTAAAAGCGAAGGGACTAATTTTTGGCACCTTTCTGCTTGAATATCAAGGAATCAGGATATTGTCTAATAGTACTGCTTCTTATGTGCGTGTGTTTTGATACTCTACTCTGTGTGCCAACTCACTTCAACAATAATGTCTGCCAAACAAACAAAAAATAAATTTAGGTGACGTATTGTAAGATTAAGTTTTCTGCATAAATGTTCACATTTAAATATCAATGATTTTCACATGATTTCAAGCGGTCAGACTTATCGATCGGGGAGTTAAGTAATAATTTAAACACAATGAAATATAATCTTTTGTGTTACATTTTTACCTACATTAAATCTTCATTCATATCATTGATTCTGTCATTTGACTAAAACTGGTAGACAGTTTTAAAAAGTGAGGGAGTAAGTAATTTTTTACTCTTTTCTGTTTAAAATATCAAGAGACAAAGAGATTGTCTGCCAACATTGCTACTGCTGCTTGTGGGTATATTTATCCAACCCCTCAGACATGATTTTATTTGGTTTAGTTTCTCAGTTTAATGGCATATCAAACTTGAAGGGAATAACAAAGCTATCCCAGTAGAAGAACAGCAGTGATAGCATTTAACTCATAGCTGGAGGGATAAAGATGTTCATGCCTTATCTCAAGAGTATTAGTCTGAAAGTGAACTTAATTGTGCGAGTAGAGTTCGAACTAGCTTACTTCAAGGCCACAGTCCAGCATCTTAACCATTACTCAATGGGGACTCCTTCAAGCAGGATGTGACGTTGGGTCAATTTTTTAATGGCGGTAAAGCTCATTTGAATTCAGTTTTCCTTCTCCTAGACTAGTTGCCTAACCAAGGCTAAAGAACCTACTCTGTCTTACTATTTACTCATAGCTGGAAAAGGAAACAAATGGATTGATATCCTTTCCTAGGGATATAACAGAAGCACTGGCATCATCATGGACTGTTGTTATTACATGAACACAGCAGGTTCATCAATCAACTAGTATATACAGGGTGACCCCACCAAAAAAAAACAGAATCCATAAACTTTTTTATTATTTCTACAAAAATAAAGCAAAATAATCCTTTTCCATGGTATACCAGGAAATGTTGGTGAATACTATGGTCCCAATTTTTCATGCACAGAATCTACTTCATATCCTGAAAAAAAGAAAAGGCTAGAATTAAATTTATGAATTTCAGTCAAAAATATATGGGTTCTGTTTTGGGGGGTCACCATGTACATAAGCATGAAAGTGAAATGGAAACTGCCTTGTGTTGAATTTGAACTCTTGTTCTCAGTTCCATTTCCTCTTTATGTGTGTTGATACATTATTAACTGTGTGTGAACTTATTTAGTTTTTTTTTTTTTTTTTTAGAGAGAAAGAGTTTGATAAATGAATTTCTACCATAACAAACAGATCTTCATTAATCAGACATATTTGGAGAACTGAAGGAAAAATGCCTGATAGCAGGAAGATTATCTCTATACCAGGATTCCTAAAATGGTCTGTGTTAATCTCTGAAGGTAGATTGGACAATAATATATATCTAATATATATGTATAAAGAGGATTTGGCATTAGATAACCTACAATGGTTGATATGCCATAAAACCCAACCAAACCAAATCCTATATATTTAATATATATGTATAAAGAGGATTTGGCTTTAAATAACCTACAATGGTTGATATGCCATAAAACCCAACCAAACCAAATCCTATATATTTAATACATATGTATAAAAAGGATTTGGCATTAAATAACCTACAATGGTTGATATGCCATAAAACCAAACCAAACCAAATCCTATATATTTAATACATATGTATAAAAAGGATTTGGTATTAAACAACTTACAATATGATATAAAACCCAACCAATATTATTCATTACATCACGTGGGTCTCCCGTTGAAGTCTTTGAATGAGCCCAAAGTAATTCTATGTAACCTATGTTCAGTTTAAACAATTTAGTAAGTCAGAGTGAAGAAAAAACTTTTAACGAATGTCACTTAAATATCCTAAACTTTAATAAGAATGATTCTGTATCTGTTATTTTTTCAATAATGACCATCTTACTAATGATATATTACAAACAGGTTGTAAGTACTGCTTGTATTATTATTGTAGTGGACTCTTAGAGTTGATAAAAAATCCTGGGCGTGAGAAAAGGATCAATAAATAATGTGAGGGTTTGAAAGCTAAAATTTAGGGTTAGAAAGCTGATATGAATAAATAAAATAGACTAATCACTCTACCTCTGCCGTATAACAGCAAATAGATTTACCAACACATAATTAGTCATATTTTACTTAAGCAATATTTCTGCATATTTCAACAAGATTAAAAAACTTTAACATTGAATTTCAGAATTATCTAAGGTATTTTGTGCATTTCTCATGAATTCTACATTGACACCAAACATTTTTTCCTTTTTTTTGTATCCCTATATTTCCAAGAGTGATATTCATAGAAGGGTATATAGAATAAGTCTTCCATAGTTTGGTAAGCAATTTCCACTCACTAATGCAAATGGAAAATGCACATCAAACCATTTATTTATTATCTCTATTATCCCTTGGGGCCTGTTGTATTGACTATCATTAATGGTTCAACCTAGCTGAGAACTGTGGCACCTGCTGTTTCAACACCAACCATGTTACCATATTTACCAACCCCTCCGCACAGGCAGGATATGACACAAGGTAAATTTTTAAGCAGAGTTTAACAGGTTTGAATTCAGTTTTCCTTCTAGACTAGTTACCTCTCCAAGGCTGAAGAACCCAGTCTGCCCTACTATTTACCCATAGCTGGAAGGAGAATAATTGGAATCATACGTTTCCAAAGGGTATTAGTGCTATGTGAAATGCAATCAACCTCGTCCAGAATTTGAACTTGTTGCCGTGTCCATTTCCTACAACAATAACCATTACACCGCAGGCACCTCCTACACCACAGGTACCAACCATGTTACCTCCTCCTTTGAAAATATCTATAGGGCCACCTTCAAGGACGAAATCCACAGTTTCCAGTTGATTGGGACTGTAGAATACACCGATTGCATCATTGCTGAGATGTAACCACTACCTCCCAACAAATGTCCTGGATATGACACTAAACAATCTGATGGTGAGGCTCCAGTCTTGGAGTTTTGGTGTATGTGGAGTACCCCTTCATTGCTATTGCTCCCAGGTCCACTCTGGCCCCAGAGTGGTTGCACCTGAAAGAGTCCTATCTATGGGTCAAACTCTTTAACACTTTAACTGAGTGCAAACAAATAATGTGTGAAATTGAATTGTTAGAAATAGAACTTTCATCATTCAACTGTGTAAACAAATAACTGATGTTTAATTGAATTGTTAGTTGGTTGGTTGGTTTTTATGGTATATCAACCTTTGTAGGTTATTTAATGCCAAATCCATTTTTATGAAAATAGTTCTATTTTAAACTCTTCATATATACAGTTTATATAAATATACAGTTTAAATGCAAAAATCAGTATAGTGAAGGAAGCACGGTTTAGTTTTATTTAACCCATAGATAGGACCCTTATCAGGTCCTTCCACTCTGGGCCAGAGTAGACCTGGGAGCAATGGCAATAAAGGTGTACTCCGCATTCCCCAAAGCTCCGGCCTTAGTGGAACCTCACCACAGGTTGTTTAGCATCATTATCAGGACACTCATTGGGGGTGGGTCTTACCCCTCTGCAGAGGTGCAGTCAGTATATTCTACAGCTCCAGCCGACTGGGCAAGAATCATTAATGATACATAACAATACTTTGAACAATTTAACTCTGCAGTCGATTGAGTAATAAATCATATGTATATCCATTTAAATGTGTGCAAACAAATGACTGATGTTACATTCTTACTGTTACCTAGCAATACTTGAAAACATTTAACTGTGTGCAAACAAATAATTAATAGTAAATAGAAATATTCATATTTGATAGAAATACTTGAAAGCATTTAACTGTGTACAAAAGAATGAGTTCAGACTCGTTTAAAAATGTATCTACAAAAGGAGTTTACAAATCATATATAACAAATACGTATGTATAAAGAGGATTTGGCATTAAATAACCTACGATGGTTGAGATGCCATAAAACCAAACCAAATAAAATGCACTGGAAGAGCTATAACATTATGTCATCAAACCCTAACCAGACCTTCAGCTGTAGTTGTACCTGTCTATACCGCATCAGCCATATTTTTCTTATGGTATAAACTTTTTTTAAAAAACAAACACACCTTACACAAGCAAGCAACCCCTGATGATGGCCTGCAAATGGTGTGGACAAACCCATTCATTGATTTTTGTTCCCAAGCCATGATGATGATATAATACATGTGTGACAAGTACAGTCACCACTTTGACAATCTAAGAAAGAAACTGAAGACAGAAGAAAGGATGGGATTTATTAAAATAGAAGAGGTTAAGTGAAAAGTATTGTGTGGTTGACATCAAAAGTGAATAAGCACAATTCCTTGTTATCACCCTTTCTGACAGGGAAGGGATTGATTTGGGTTAAAGATAGTTGTTGCTGGAGATTGTTAGATGATTGCATTTTTTTTTTTAATCGTGAAAAAAAAGAGTAAAAGGTTCTAATTGCTTACTCCTTTTTTAATTGGAAGGATTGACTTTACAAGTAAATCTCCTCTTTCGAGTAGGCTAAGAACATGCTGAGTGTATCCCCTGCAGGAGAAGTAAGGAACTGCGGAAAAAAAAAAGTGGATGTCCTAAGCATGACACTAAACAGCATCTGATGATGAGGCTCGAAGTCTTAGAGACCTGTGAGCTGTGCAGTTGCAATTGCCCCCCACCCAGGTAAACTCTGACCCGGAATGGTAGTGCCTGTCAAGAACACATTTCTGGGTCAAATAGAACTCTTTAAAAATTATTTGTATTTGACAGGAATTATTTGTATTAAGAATAGTTACTTAAAGCTATAATGGCCATTGGCATAATGAATAGAGTGCTTGCCAATGGTCCGAAAGATCGGGGTTCAATCCCATCTTGAGTCATACCAAAGACTCAAACAATGGTACTTAATGCTGCTTTGCTTAGCACTCAGTACTAAGGATCAAAGGTAATGTGTAGCAATCCAAGGAATGGAGTAGCACTATTCCCTACACCTCGGTGTATTAGTTATTGAAAAGAGAGCCATCGGGTCACCCTCAACTAAGGTTGTCAATAACTTAAACCTACAATTGTTTTGGTTCTTCCTAAGTATTTTCTCAATTTTAGGTTCTTTGCGGTTGCGTAGTAGAGCATTATAGATCTTGGCTGCTATGGATGTAAGGGTTATACCTCTTTAGTTCTTAGCTTTCAAAGAAATTGATCCACAACATCACAAATTTTCACTATCCATCGAATTCTAGAAGGTGTTCATGCAAAAAACCTTGAGGCAACAATATTATTTGTTGACTTCTCCAAGGCATTTGACTCCATACACAGAGAGAAGATAGAGCAAATACTTCTCGCTTACAGCCTCCCCAAAGAAACGGTTGCAGCCATAATGATGCAATAGTAAGTAAAAGTCTACACCTCAGATGGAGACACAGATTACTTCGACATTGCAGCAGGTGTGCTGCAAGGAGACACATTAGCCTCTTACCTGTTTATTATCTGCCTCAACTACTTGCTTAGAACGTCTATAGATTTAATGAAATAAAATGGTTTCAAGCTGCCAAAAGAAAGAAGATACACCACATAAGCTATTACAGACATGGATTAAGCCTATGACATAGCAAGGGGGTGTCCTCGTGGTGTAAGTGGTTAAAGTGATGGACTGCGGAATCGTAGTACGCGAGTTCGTACTCCAGTCGCGCTATTACATTCACTTTCAGGCAAATACCCTTGGGAAAGGTATGAACCCCCTTATCCTCCCAGCTATGGGTTAAATAGTACCACCACTGTTCTTCTAGGAGAATGGCTTTGGCATTAAATAACCTAAAAAGAGTTGATATGCCATTAAAAAAAGAAACCAAACCTATGACATAGCGCTTCTGGAAAATACACCTGCTCAAGCTGAACCCCTGCTACATAGTCTGGAATGAACAACAGGTGGTGTAGGCCTCCAGGTCAACACAGAGAAGCTAGAATACATGTGCTTTAATAAAAGAGGCGACATCTCCACACTAAAGGGTGGGCCTTTGAAATTAGGGGACAAGTTCACCTACCTCGGAAGCAGCATCTTATTAACCGAGAAAGTCATCAACATGCGACTAGCAATGATATGGACTGCTATCAATAGGTTATCGGTCATATGAAAGTCAGACCTGATCGATAAAATAAAACGCAGTTTTTTCCAAACAGCAGTCATGTCTATACTGCTATATGAATGCACCACATGGACACTAACTAAACATATGGAGAATAAGCTTGACAGCAATTACACAAGAATGCTGCAAGCTGTACTGAACAAGTCCTGGAGGCAACACTCCACAAAACAGCAACTGAACAGCCACCTACCACCCATCGTGAAAATTATCCAAGCTAAACGAACCAGACATACAGGACACTGTTGGAGAAGTAAGGACAAACTCATAAGCGACACATCATCAGGGGTTGCTTGCTTGTGTAAGGTCTGTTTGTTTTTTAAAAGTTTTGAAAGTTTATACCATAACAAAAATACGGGAACGCAGAGTTAGATAAAACAGGGTACCTGATGTATTTAAAAAAGGAAATGCTATTTTAAAAAGCGACCCCCCCCCGATGATGGCCTATGAAGGGTCCAAAAGCGCTCGGGACAATTTTGGGAAATTCCAACCTGAAACTTAGACACTTATCAGAAAACTTGAAAGGATCTTAAATTATACAGACAAAATTTGTCTTTATTATTTAATGAAACATGCTTAGATGAACAACTGCTGCCTAACTACACACACACATATATATATATATATATATATATAAAAACACATTTTGTTGATAACATTTTTAAACAAGCCTGAGCTCTTTATTTTTTTCTAATTTTTTCTTTGTACACAGTTGAATAGTATTATTATATAACAGTCAAAATTTAACAGAAGTCATTTATTTGCACACATAGCGTCCTATCTATGGGTCAAATAGAACAATCTGGTGCCACCACTCTGTGTCAGAGTAGACCTGGGAGCAATGGCAATATATAGGTACTCCACATTCCCCAAATCTCCAAGGCTGAAGCCTTGCGATCAGATAGTTTAATGTTATATCCAGGACACTCATTTGGGGGTCTTACCTCTCTGCAGAGATGTATTTGGTGTATTCTACAGCCCCAGACAATAGGGCTTTATAACTGTTTGACAAAAAAAAATGTTAAGGAAAAAAAACTACACAAAAATGTAAATATTAGGGTCCAGTCTGTGTCAAATAGACCTGAGAGAGTAGTTCAAATGATTTTGTATGTCATATGCTTGTAAAATCATTGATATTGTAACTAAATGTTGACTATTAAAAATGATTGTCAACTTTATTAATGCATTGGCTGTTAAAATATTGATAGTGTAAGATAGAATTAACAGAAAATATATAATGGTTAGCAAATTAGTATTTTACTTATTATTAAACTGGAATAGTTATTTGAAACCCTATTGCTTGCAAATTATTTGTATAGGATGGGAATACTTGAAACCATATTGTCATATGCTCTTTATTTGCTCAAAACTAAATCAGAATAGTTACTTAAAAACAATAATTGTTTGCAAATCCCACACTAAAAAAAGCCTGACTTTTGTATTAAATAACCCAGCAAGGGTTGATATGCCATAATACCAAGCAAACAGTTGAATGATAAATTACTTTTCATAAGCAACAGCGATGAAGAAAAGAGGATTCCCTGGCCATAATTCAGACTATCCAGGTATATTTACTTCTCAGCAGCAGTACAAATACTAGATACTCAGGTTCTGAGGGGTAATATACAAATAAAAAACTTATTTATCATTTTTTATCTTGTTTTTGTTTGTTTGTTTTTGGTTTTTTTGGGGGGACGGGGGTTCAAAAACATTTTTCTATGATAATTTTGCATTTTTAATTCTAGGACCAACTGCTCAAGAAAGGCATGGTGATACTGCGTGAATCCCTAAAAAGTTTGAAAGGTAATCATTTCTGTACTTTTAAAAGATTTTTTTCGCTGTACAAAAAAATTTAACTGAAGTTGCTTTCCCAAAGTCACTTAACCCCTTACCTTTCAGGGTACATGGGTATAAAATGCATCCCAACAACCAGTTGTGTAGACAGGACTCGGCATTCTTTGCATGTCAGAATATTAAAATCAAGATGGTACTTCACTTTATAAAAATTACAGTAATAGTTTCATTGAAGTCGGCAATAGTAGAACTCTTTGCCAAAGGTGTTTCACCCATATGTTAAAATGAATGTGTAAAATCTGTTGGTAAAAGGTTAAATTGATATTTTTGGTTTTTTTGTTTGTTTTTTTTTTAAACAAAGAACAAATTTTATTTCTATAGATCTATAAACATAACAATAATTAAACATGGAGAAGTCCCTGTGGCATAGTGGCTCATGTGCCAGATTGCGGCATTTAGTAAGCGAGTTCAAACTCCAGCCACATTATTACATTCACTCTCAGACTAATACACTTAGGAAAAGTCTGAACCACCTAACCCTCCCAGCTACGAGTTAGATAGAACCTCTTATGTTCTTTACAAGGATGACTTTGGCATTAAATAACCCACAAATATACCATTAAACAAAGAAACCAAACTAATATTTAAAATTTGGGAAATTTTTTATTTTATTTTTACTCATTTTTTTATCCAATCAGTCAATTGACCAAAGTTTCCAACCCCCACCAAAAGGTTAATTGTGGACCCCTTCACATAGACGTGCAAAGGCAGGATGACCAGCTTGAACCTAAATACAGCTGCTCTGTGCCGATACGGGATGTAGACTTGAGGATCTGCCAGAAGCAATTAATGATAGGGAGGGGTGGCGAGAGAGGGTCAGGGATATCTGTGCTGATAGCGCGACATGATGATGAAAGCTGGTCTGAATTCAGATTTTTTTTTCTTCAGGACTAGTTACCTAAACAAGGCAAAAGAAATCAGTCTATCCAACTATTTACCGATACCTGGGATAGGGGAAACATGAATTCATGCCTTTCCCAAGAGCATTAGCACAAAGTGAAATGCAAAACAGCCTCATCCAGGATTTGAACTCTGACTGCTGATGTTGTATAGCCATATAATACATATACATCTGTATGCATGCAAAATCATAACAACGACACAATAAAGACAAGCGACACAGTTCTTTAGAAAAATATACCTCTCACTTTATTTGAAAGTGTTCGAAAGGGTTACTAAAGGTTTTACTGTGTGAGAGGTGAGTTGGAGGCTGAACAGAACTGCAACATATTGACCCCCACTCTTATGGCCATAACAGCGTTTCTTTCCCGTTCTCCTGGGCTGCTCAACCTGGAGGCCCAGCCTCTCTGGGACATGTTCCTCATTCCAGCATCTTCTCTCCAACTGGTTTGATCTCCAACTGACTGACTTCCTGTCTTCACCCGGGTTATATAATTGTTTGACACCCACCTTCTTCTTGTGGGCGTCACAAATCACACTCAATTCAACCCGTCCACGGTCAAGGTTATATCCTGATATTCCTCGACCGGATCCACCTGTTATTTACACAGGTGCATTTCCTATTTTGACAGCTTGGCCGGGGTGAATATGTTACACTGATTCCATTTCCTCCAACGATAACTGTCACAATAGTCATTACACTAAACATGCCTTCTATCTTGTAATGACAGATAATCTGTGTCAGATTAACAAGGTCATTATTATCTGTAATAGCATATTTCTCTCTTAAAATGGCAGGATTATATACATATGGATCAGCTTTGGATTAGAGTATCTGTGCACTTTGCCTGTGATCAAAGTGTTACTCCCTAGATTTTCTGCAAAGTGGCTGTATAGTATATGTAATTGAGTGAAATCCCATGGTTATTTTAAGAATCATATGAAATATACTAATTAAAATAATTATATATACAATATTGCTTATAAATAAATACGGTGTCCTGTTTCACTACAGACAGATAATTTTTTTAATCCTCGTCGAGTGGGTAAATTATTTTCAGAAAATTTGCAAAATAGAGGGTGTGTTCAAACAAGTCAATTAATCATATATATATAAAAAAAAAAAAAACTAAACCTGATAATTTGATTTGCAATTGGGTGTCATAGTACAATAACATAAAAACAATAAAGCACTCATTTTTAATATTTTGTGAGACAACCTTTATACATTCAAGCCCACTGGGCTGGGGCTATAGAATACACTGACTGCATCTCTGCAGAGGGGTAAAAACCCCTCCCAAACCTGTGTCCTGGATATGACATTAAACCATTTGATGGCATGACTTTAGCCTTGCAGCTTTGAGGAATGTGGAGAATTCCTTCATTGCCATTACCCTAAAGTCTACTCTGAGCTGGAGTGGTAGCACCTGATAGGGCCCTATCTATGGGTCAAATAAGAACAAACTGTGTACAAATAAATGACTGATGTTAAATTGTGACTGTTATACTTAGATTTCTAAGTCTTCCATAACCCTGTTGGCTGGGGCTGTAGAATACACTAACTGCTACTCTGCAGAGGGGTAAGACCACCCCAACGAATGTCCTAGATATGACACTAAATAATCTGATGGTGAGGTTCCAGTAATGCTGGAGCTTTGGGGAATGATGAGTACCCCTTCATTACCATTACTTCCAGGTCCACTCTGTCCCTGAGTGGTAGTAGCTGATATGGTCCTATCTATGGGTCAAATAGAACTAAACTATGTACTTATACTAAACTGAATTGTTAGAAATAGAACTGTTTTGACATTTAACTGTGTAAACAAAAACTATACTTATACTAAACTGAATTGTTTGAATTAGAACTGTTTGACTAAACGGAATAGCTTGAAATAGAAATGTTTTTAGCAATTAAACTGTGTACTTATGGTAATCTGAATTGTTTGTAATAAAACTGTTTATTTGTATAAAAATGGATTTGGCATTAGATAACCTATAAAGGTTGATATGCCATAAAACCTAAACAAACAAACAGTAAGTCTTCCAGTTCCTTTACCAATTCTTTAGGGATCGTTCCTGGTACTCCTGTTACAATTGGTATCGCTGTATAATTATTTTTATTCAACAAATTAATATGCTACATCATCAGTGCATTTTTCATCACTTCCTTTATAGCATGTCAACTTCTTTAAAAACATTCTTCTTTTTTTTTTGGCCCAGTCAGCTGGGGCTGTAGAATACACTAACTGCATCTTTCCCCTCAATGAGTGTTCTGAATATGACACTAAACAATCTGATGGTGAGGCTCCAGTCTTGGAGCTTTGGGGAATGTGGAATATCTCTTCATTGGCATCGCATCCAAGTCCACTCTGGCCTGGAGTGGTAGCTCCTGATAGGGTTCTATCAATGGATCAAATAGAACTATTTGACCTTTAAACTGTGTGCAAACAAATGATTTATGCTATATTGAATTGTCTGAAACTGTTTCATCATTTAACGGTGTAAATAAATGACTGACATTTAATTGAATTGTTGGTGATACAGGGCAATACTTGAAATCATTTAAGTGTGCAAATAAATGATTAATAGTAAATAGAATTATTTGTATTAGATAGAAATAAGTGAAACCATTTAACTGTGTACAAAGAAATGAGCTCAGGCTCATTTTAAAATATTATCCACAAAATGTGTTTAGAAATCATATATTTAATATAAGTATAAAAAGGATTTGACATTAAATAACCTACAATGGTTGACATAAAACCCAACAAAACCAAATCATATATATTTGATATATATGAATAAAGAGGATTTGACATTAAATAACCTACAATGGTTGACATAAAACCAAACCAAATCATATATATTTGATATATATGAATAAAAAGGATTTGTCATTAAATAACCTACAATGGTTGATATGCCATAAAATCAAACCAACTAAAATTTCTTTTTCACGGAAATTTTTCTCTTGACAATTGCAGAAGTTCAAAATTAAATAGCAGGATATTCCTATTTGTTTTATAACTTTTGTTATATATATTCTCAAATTGGACCCGCTTGGTACATGGGAGGAATTTCAATCTGATACTTGTATATATTGTATCTTTGTATAACATGTGTAGAGTTTTCTAATTTAGGATAGTTGGATTTTTGCACTTCACTTATTTTTGGCTTTTTAAAGCCTTGATATCCATTTTCCCCTTTGACATGTTCACTTGCTACACTTACATTGAAATTCTTACCTGTCACACTTGTACTGAGGGGGGTGAGAACTAATAACAGCTGGATTCCAGGAGCCTTCCCTCAGGCAGTACCTGCCCCCTTGCCTAAAAAGAGTAAAGGCTGGTTTTATTGTTCAGTGTTTAAGGTGCCTCCAAGGGGAATGCCTATAAAATCTAAGCAATATTTAAAACCCGCTGCATGGGAGGCTTGCTTCTTGCATGGTACCATTCATTAAAAAACAACCTTGAATCTATTTTAGCTTGGTACAAAATTAAAAATATATTTGGTTGGTTAGTTGTGTTTTATGGCTGATCAACCATTGTTGGTTATTTGATAATGCCAAATCCTGTTTATACATATATATTAAATATATATAATTAGTAGGTGACAATTTTTAAACAAACCAGAGCTGATTTGGTTGCTCACAGTTTTGATTATTACTTTTAAACACTAGTAATTCTTTTCAAAATTATTCATTTGTTTGCACACAGTTAAATGCTTTTAAGTATTGCTATGTAATACCAATCATTCAATCTAATAATAATCATTTGTTTGCACGCAGTTAAATGCTTTCAAGTAGCAGGCACTACCACTCCAGGTTAGGGTGGACCTGTGAGTAATAGCAATGAAGGGGTACTCTATATTCCCAAAAGCTCCAGGACTGGAACCTTACCATGAGATATAGTTTTGCATCATAATATCAGGACATTCATTGCTGTGGAAGGAGGTTTTACACAGAGTTGCAGTCTATATATTCTGTAGCCTCAGCCCTGTGACATTATTTTAATGTTTGTATTCCGTTTATATATTCCATTTTAACTAATCAATATAAATTAAAAACAAACAATTGATTTTTCACTTGGCCTACTTGTCAGCCTAAAAACAAATTCCTTGTCTCTCTACTTAAATACTTTCCCCTCTGCAAATGTATTTGAGTAATCAAGTCCTAACAAGAACTGGTTACATTCTTGTTTACTAAGCAGTGAACAAGATTCAGTAAAATGATATCTTTGCAGCAATTTTTCCCCAGGTTATTGTCTCTTCTTGTTAATGAAAGTAACTGCAAAAAGCTAGGCAAACAATTATTATACAGAGATGCCTTTAAGATAAGAAGTTGGTAATTAGTATTCAGAACAAACTATTTAATAATTATCCTTTGCTGACTGTCTCAATTATGCACCGTTTCAAGTCACTTTTAAGTGAAGTTATAGCATCTGTTAATTTACTCCTGGGTTTACTTGGTGCTTTTTTCGCCAATGGCCCGGGAGACCTGGGTTCAATCCCGGGTCGAGTCATACCAAAGACTCAAAAAATGGTACTTGATGCCTCCTTGCTTAACTCAGCATTATAAGGTACAGATCAAGGGTAAAGTGGAGAAATCCAGGGAAAGGAGTAGCGCCCTCCCCTACACCATGGTGTAGTAGCTATCAAAAAGGGAACCTTCGGGTCATCCTCGACTATGGTCGCCAACTTTACTATTTACTTACTCTTAGTGTAACAGGTTATCATTAAAGAAAATGAAGTCCGTCACCCGAGTTCATATACCTCGTGGTGTAATGGTTAAAGCGATGAACTGCGGAATCGTAGTACGCGAGTTCGTACTCCAGTTGCGCTATTACGTTCACTTTCGGGCAAATACCCTTGGGAAAGGTATGAACCCCCTTATTCTCCCTCCAGCTATGGGTAAATAGTAGGACGGACTAGGTTCTTCAGCCTTGGTGAGGCAACTAGTCTAGGAGAAGGAAAACTCTGAATTCAAACCTGTTAAACTCCGCTTAAAAATTGACCTTGTCATATCCTGCCCGAGCGGAGGGGTTGGGTAAATACTACCTGATGAAGCTGTTTGTATTTCTATTTGCACTAATGTCCTTCAGAGAGAGGCACGAATCAATCACTTTTTCCCCACAGGATAAGGGTAAATAGTAGGGCAGATTGAATATCTTAAGCTTTGGTAAAGCAACCTCCTCTTGAAGGAAAATTCTGAAAACAAAGCAACAATACTCTACATACATCTTGTATCCCTCACAGAGGAGTAAGACCCCCCCCATTAAAAAAAAAGAGAAGAGATATCCAGGTTATGACATTTAACTGCATCTGATGGCGAGGCTCTAGTCTTGGAGATAAGGAGAGTATGGAGTACCCCTTCATTGTCCACTCTGACCTAGAGTGGTAGCACATGTTCAGGTTTCACATACGAGTCAAATAAAATTGTTTAAAAATCATTGATATTGGAAAGGACTGTGTGCCAAAAAAAATGCAACTACAATCCTGGTAAAAAAGCTGATCAAATTTTAAATTTGGGTTGAATTTAGCGGCTAGAAATGCACAAAAGATATGTGAATATGATGCAGTTCCCTAAACTGTGACATGAAGTTAAGCTTATTTTTGTGACTCTCTCACATATGGTGCCAAAAATAGCTCAACTCCCTTGGCATTCTTCCTTATGATCATTTCAATTATCATAGATTGACTCAACCTCCAATTCTATACCAGCCCCAACACCCTGCAGTGATGTGTTTAATGCCGTGATTCTCCTTCTTTTAGTAGAATGGTGGAGGTGTTGCCTGAGAGGATTGCTCTCAGAAGCTGAGTAAAATAATTACTATAATTACTTGTATAGAAGACACTATTTTTTTTCCACATTTTTCAGTCAAAAAGTTAGGGTGCGTATTATACATGAGAACTAAATAATTTACTTTTCCGGCGACATGCCTCACCATATTCAAAATAGGAGGACCAAAAGTCAGTTATATCTATAGTTTAAATGAATATTTTATATTGTTACTGATAAAAAATCCACTGAAATGTGTGTTTGTTTATAATTTTGTTTCTCCTAATGTGAGTTTATTTTTGCTGCAAGCTGGTTGCATTTTTGAGTATATATGTCTGTATATTTACTCTAAATGCTGTGCAAATTTTGAGTTTTAAGACTTAAAAGTAAAGTTGACGATCATAGTCGAGGGCAACCAGAAGGCTCCCTTTTCAATAGCTACTACACCGAGGTGTAGGGGAGGGCATTAATTCTTTTCCCTGTAAAGTTGGCGACCATAGTCAAGGGCAACCAGAAGGCTCCCTTTTCAATAGCTACTACACCAGGATGTAGAGGAGGACGCTACTCCTTTCCCTGGATTGCTCCACTTTATCCTTGATACGTACCTTATATTGCTGAATGTTAAGCAAGGAGGTATCAAGTACCATTTTTAAAGTCTTTGGTATGACTCGACCTAGTATTGAAGCCAGGTCTCCTGGATCATTGGCAAACACTCTACTCACTAGGCCAATGAGCCATTTGAGTCCATGCGAACATTTACAAAGGTGATAGAATGGTAAAGTTTGGTTAGATTTATCTGGCACTAATTAAAAGAATTTTTTAAAGATTTTAAATAAAAAAAAAAAAAGAAGTCAATGTGTATTATACACAAGAATTTTTTTCTCCAGAATTTTGCCGCCCAAAGTTAGGGTGCATGTTATACATGAGTGGGTGTTTTACACAAATAATTATGGTATCCCTACTTGGATGGTCTTATTTATGGCAGGTATGGGATGTTGTCCTGAAGACCTACCTAGGGCGATGAACGATAGGGAGGAGTGGCGAGAGAGGGTCAGGGATATCCATGCTACCAGCGCGATATGATGATGATGAAGGTTTGCATGAGGGAATTCAAAAAACCCTACAAGCCTCAGAGTATCAAGTTTCTAATGACCCAGTTCTGCTTTTAAATTATCGGAATTATATAAGGAACTTATTGTATATAAAACAGAATTTTCATTCAGTTAATTGATATTATTTTGATGTTTTTACTAAATTGTCGACTCATTTACATTTCAGGTGCTGCATTACTCGATAAACTATCAGAAACATGGGATTATTTTTTCAAAGAAATTTTATTGACATTACAAGCAATCCTGTATCCGTTCCAAGTAAGAACTGCACACTTTTCTTGTTCAAACTAATTCACCTTGTTTTGCTTCTTTTATTTCTATAACATTACTCATTTAATTAAGATAATACTCTTTAATCAAGATAATCCTCATTTAAGCATATCACTCTGTCGGTGAGGCTTAGAAAATGTTGACTGTACCCCCTGCAGAGAATAAGGACCACTAAAGAGGTATCATGGGTGGGACCTATATCTGATGGTGATGTTCCAGTTCTGAAAATCATGGAGTGTGGAGTCGCACCTTCATTGCTATTACTCCCAGGTTCACTGTGACCCAGAGTGGTAGTACCTGTAAGGGTTCTATCAATAGGTCGAATCAATCTTTAAAATTTGAAAATTATTTGTTTTCAATAAGAATACTTGATGCATGGCATATAACTGTAAATTATAAGTATTTTATTATAATTGTTTACCAGGCCATTGTCAATGGTCCGGGAGACCGAGGATCAATCCCAGGTTGAGTCATAACAAAGACTCAAAAAATGGTACTTGATACCCCTTTGCTTAACACTCAGCATTATAAGGTAAAGATCAAGGGTAAAGTGGAGCACTCTAGGGAATGGAGTAGCCCCCTCCTCTATACCTTGGGGGTGTAATTAATGAAAAGGGAGCCTTTGGGTCACCCTCGACTAAGGTCAACAATTTTACTTAACTTTTTATCAACACACGGCTAACGAAGGCATGGACAGCTATTGATAGGCTCTCAATCATATGGAAATCAGACCTGACTGATAAAATGAAATGCAGTTTCTTCCAGGCAGTGGTTGTATCGATACTACTATATGGATGCACTACTTGGACACTAACTAAACGGCTGAAGAAGAAACTAGACGGCAATTACACAAGAATGTTGAGAGCAATATTGAACAAGTCCTGGCGACAACACCCCACAAGACAACAACTATACTGCCACCTGCCTCCCATCACGAAAACTATACAAGTTAGACGAACCAGACATGCAGGACACTGCTGAAGAAGCAAGGACGAACTCATCAGTGATATACTCCTATGGACCCCCACATATGGCCAAGCAAAAGCAGGACGACCAGCTCAAACATACATACTGCAGCTATGTGAGGATACGGGATGTAACCCTGAAGACCTGTCAAAAGTGATGAATAATGGGGAGAAGTGGCGAGAGAGGGTCAGGGATATCCATGCTAGCGGCATGACATGATGATGATAATGATGAATAATTGTTTACTAAAGATTATTATAATTAGTTACTTTAAACCATATAACCGTGTACAAAGAAATGATTATAATCATTGAATAGTAATAATTACTTGAAACCATATAATTATTAGTATTAGATAGGAATACTTGATATCATAAGAGTATGGAAAAAAACTACAATTCCTAAACAACTCAGCCCAGTCAGATGGGCTTTAGAATACACTGACTGCATCTCTGCAGAGGGGTAAGACCACCACCCCCATCGAGTATACAATGGTTGATATGCCATAAAACTTAACTAAATGAAAAAGTCAAATTTCTTCCTACAAAAATGTCTGATGCAAACAAAGGTAAAACGAACCCTTCATCCTTAAGTACAAAAAAAAAAAATAACCCTTCATCCTAAAAAAATGAACCTTTCATAGCTTAAGTGCCCCTCAAAAATGAACCCTTCATCTTTAAATCCCCCCGCCAAAATGAACCCTTCATCCTCAAGGGCCAAAAAAACTGAACCCTTCATCCTTAAGTGCCCCCACAAAAATTAACCCTTCATACTCAAGGGCTCAAAAAATGAACCCTTCATCCACAAGGGCCCAAAAAAACTGAACCCTTCCTCCACAAGGGCCAAAAAAAACGAACCCTTCATCCTTAAGTGCCCCCAAAAAATGAACCCTTTATCTATAAGTATAAAGAAATAAAGAAAACCATTAAAACAGTTTTACAAATACTGAATGTTAAATGCTTACCAAAAAGTTTAAGGAATCTGAATAAGAATTCAAAACTCTTTTATAGAATTATTCAACCACAAAGCAAAAAGAAACTCAGAAAAAGTGCAATATGGAATAGGTAGAATTGGATTCATGCCTTTACTACATGATGTAGAAGCAAATTCTGGAATAATTTTTTAAAGATTTTTTTAGTCTGCTTAGTCCAATTTTTGAAAAAAAATAATGCGAAAAAATCTAAATTTTCATGATTATCTCTATTATTCAAACAGTTTTTCAGTAAAATTCAACCCAATATGAGTGAGCAAGAAAAGAAACGACAAAGAAGCTATGATTTGCTTAACACTGAAATCAAATCAAATAAAAAAATTTCCAAAATAATTGGAATTTCTTTATAGCCTCCATCAAGCCCAGACCTCAAACTTCTTGATCATGCTATATGGGACATTTCAGAAAACAGAACAAATTAACTTCCCATCAAAATTTTGGTTCACTTAAAACTGCTATTGAGGAGGAATAGAATAAAATGTCTGAAGAATTTTTTTTGAAGGCATACAAATCATTTCGAAGACATGTTGATACAATAATTGAAAAAAATGGTGGCCATATTGAATAAATTTACTGTTTTGTGTTCATCTTTTTATTGTTTATTTTTTAATCTGTGCTATCAGTGTGATTTGATTATGTGCAAGACTTAGACAGATTCTAAATTCTAAACGGCCTCACTTTGTGGTGAATAGAGCTGTGTTGATCTGCTCAGGGTCAATGCTAGGGTCTTATTCCTACCCCAAATCTATGATGGTGGGGGTTTCTTGACCACATGAACATTTTCATAAAATAGTATTTTTAGCGAAGGAAATATTATGTGTTGTTGTGTTAGTTATTTCCTTGCTAAATGTTGTTGGAAAATAAAGGAGAGAGAGGAACGAAGATGCCGTGAGGTTTTATAATTTTTAATGGCAGCATGGAATAAAGGGTTTACGTTTATGCTGCAAGTCTCGTAGGAAGGAAGGAAGGAAGGAAAGAAATGAAGTTGTTATAGAGTTGAGAAGGCATTTTAGCAGCTAAATGCCTGAGCGAAATGTACATTGTTAGGTTAAGGCATTGTTGAATGTGTGAGTGATGTATGGTCGCCATAGGTGTAGCAAAGGTCGTGTTTGCTGGTTAAGGACAGGAATGATGTAGTCACCCATGAATGCGTGGACCTGGTCGTCTGGGGAGAGAAGCGTGAATGTTTCCAGAAAATGTTGCCCAGGGGTGAAGTAGCTGGCTGTCAGAGTGGAATTTTGCATCACAGTCGACATAGCCAAAGTTGAAGACAACTTATAGTGATTCCTATGTGTGGTGTATTGAATTCATCTAATTCATAATCAACTGGGAACCCTTGGTCTAAAAGAATAGACTCAAGAAGTCCATGAATTAAATGGCTTTCCTCATAGATTCATGATGCTGCTGCTATCTGGAGAGCAGACAGTAAGACGTCTGTCCAGTTCGAAAGCTTCTGAGCAAGAGAAAGTGTTTGGCAGGCTTTCCCCAAGAGTAGCTTAAGCACTGGGACTTATCTATTTTTACCTCCTCCTATGTAGACCAGCCTAGTCAACTGTGGCTTTCGAATACACGGGCTACATCTCTGCAGAGACGTAAGACCCTGCCCCAATGAATGTCCTAGATATGACACAAAACCATTTCATGGTGAAACTCCAGTCCAAGACCTTCAAAGAATGTAGAGTACCTCTTCATTGCTATTATTCCCAGGTCTACTCTGATCCAGAGTGTTAGTACCTTTTAAGGTTCAAGCTATGGGTCAAATAGAACTGTTCAATCATTTAGTATAGTGGAAACCATTCAACTGTGGCAAAGAGAACGATTAATGTTAGATAATTGTTACCTACAAACTATCTATTTTACAAATCATATATATATATATATATATATATATATATATAATTAGGATTTGGCATTAAATAGCCTACATGGGTTGCTATAAAACACAACTCAACCTACAAATAAGTATTTCTCTTGTGTTTTTTTTTTTTGTGTTGTTTGTTTGGATTTTTTTTTTTTTTTGCTATAACAATGCAAAATTCTGCCTTTATGACCCACTTTCAATATCTTTCAGGACTGTCCACCAGAGGATGTAACAATCTCTTTACGGCAACTCATTTTGGCTGACTTCAGGGACACAGTCCTGCTGAAAATCAATTTGGATGTAGAAGGTAATCAGCTTAACAAATCTCTTTTTCTGTCCCTCACCACACACTCCCCATCTCTACTTATCCTACTTCCTGGCCCATATCTATCTATTAACCTACCTACCTATGCACTCAACCACTGTTACCACCAACTGCCAAATATTTTGACTAATTGTCTTGTTGATATATTTGTTGAGTAACCTTAAAAATCAAATCTCTTAAACCTGTACCAACTGTGTGACTTCAGATCTTAATTCACACTTGCATCACATTTGTTTGTGAATCTGTATATTATACAATATGTACACATACATGTATATCATGTTTATATAAGATTCTTGTGCATGTGGTGTAATGGTTATCATCATAGGAAATGGACACGGCGACACAGGTTCAAATCCTGGATGAGACTGATTGCATTTCACATAGCACTAATACCCTTGGGAAAGGTATGATTCCAATTATTTTCCTTCCAGCGATGGGTAAATAGTAGGAAAGACTGGGTTCTTCAGTCTTGGTGTGGTAACTAGTCTAGGAGAAGGAAAACTCTGAATTCAAACATGTGAAACTCCTCTTAAAAATTGACCTTGTGTCATATCCTGCCTGAGCGGAGGGGTTAGTAAATATGGATAATATTCTTGTGCTTAATGCTTTCATAGACAGATAACTTTTTAATCTTTGTCGAGTGGGCAAACTATCTTCGTAGAATTTGCAAAATATAGAGCATGTTCAAATGAATCAATTAATCATTAATAAAAAAACAAACTAAATATAATTTGATTGGCAGTTGTGGAGTCATCGTACAATAGCATGGAACCAATTAAGTACTCATTGTTGATCTATGATATTTTATAAAAAAAAAACATTACGCAATCCTACACCTCAGTGATGCCTCCTTGCCATATTTGTATTCATTAACATTGAATTGGTCAATGAGCAGCCAACAAGAAAATACTTTACATTGAGTTGCCCAGTCGGCTGGGGCTGTAGAATACACCAACTGTATCTCTGCAGAGGGGTAAGACTCCCTCAATGAGTGTCCTGTATATGACACTAAACAATCTGATGGTGAGGCTCCAGTAATCCTGGAGCTTTGGGGAATGTGGAGCACACCTTTATTGCTATCACTCCCAGGAACACTCGAACCTGGAGTGGTAGCACCTGAAAGGGTCTTATCTATAGGTCAAATAGAACTAAACGGTGTACTTATGCTAAACTGAATTGTTTGAAATAGAACTATTTTACATTTAACTGTGTGTAAATAAATGATTGATGTTTAATTGATTTGTTAGTGATACATAGCAATACTTGGAACCATTTCACTTTGCTCACTAAACTGAATAGTTTGAAACAGAATTTTTGGACATTTAACAGTAAACAAAAACCATATTGTGAATCGAATTACCATGACCAGAAAATCCAGCAAACACCTCTGCACAACATACAGAAACACTGGACCGCTATTTCAACCTTATTAGGTCTCATCAGGTTAATTGGCCGTGTAATTACCATGACTAGTTAATTTGGCGTCACTTGTGTGAGATATTGAATGATGGCTCAGTCATAGAGTTTCGGCTCTGCAATCTGTAGTTGCTGGTTTGATCTCCAGTGATGGAGATCATGTTATACACTGCTGATGAGACTTAATAAGGTCGAAACAACTGTCCAGTGTTTCTGTATGTCATGTTTAAGAGTTCGCCAGATTTTCTGGTCATGGTAATTCTATTCACAATGAAATTCCTCCACTTTAAAAAAAAAAATGTACAGAAAAACAATATCTATGCTAAACAGAATTGCTTAAAATAGAACTGTTTATATGTATAAAAATGAATTTGGCATTAAATAACCTACAATGGTTGATATGACATAAAACCCAACCAAACCAAAACCTTACACTGAGCTATGCCTAAGTCTAAAATGTCACTCTGTCTGCAAAACGGTTAATCTATAAAAAGTTAACAAAAAAAGAAAACATGATCACTTCATTATTGTTTTGACATTTATTCATTATTCCGAGAATTAAGTGAATTATTCTTTTAATGTATTTTTTGTTATATTTTATACATAATATACATATCTACAAAACCAAATTTGACTTAAATATAGGAAAGTGTGTCATTGAACAGGCAACAAAAGGTATTGATTTCTATGTATACTAAGAGTTCATGTGTTTTAATCAAATTGGTACCATCTCCTCATTATATAGCAAGCTTCTGAAATTAGTACACCAGTTCATATATCTTAGTAGCAATATCTTTTCCACTGAAAGCTGTGTCAACACACATACTAGGTAAAGTATGGACTGATATTGACTGGTTAATGACCAAATGGAAATCTAATCTCTTTGATTGCCCAGTCGGTTGGGGGTGTAGAATACACCAACTGCATCTCTGCAGAAGGATTAAGACCCCCATCAACGAGTGTCTTGGATATGACACTAAACAATCTGATAGTGAGGTTCCAGTAATGCTAGAACTTTGGGGAATGATGAGTACCCTTCAATGCCATCACTCCCAGGTCCCCTCTAGCCTGGAGTGGTAGCACCTGATAGGGTTTTACCTTTGGGTCAAATAGGACAAAACTGTGTACTTATACTAAACTGAATTGCTTGAAATTGAACTGTTTTCACATTTAAACTGTATACTTATGCTGAACCAAATTGTTTGAGATTGAATTGTTTAAATAGAATTGTTTTCACATTTAACTGTGTGTAAACAAAAACTATACTCATACTAAACTGAATTGTTTGAATTAAAACTGTTTGCCTACACTGAATAGCCTGAAATAGAAATGTCTTTGACAATTAAACTGTTTACTTATGCTAAACAAAATTGTTTGAAATAGAACAGTTTATTTGTATAAAAAATGGATTTGGCATTAAATAACCTACAAAGGTTGATATGCCATAAAACATAAATATAATTGCTCTGATAAAATAAAACAGGAATTCTTCCAAGCAGTAGTTGTGTCAGTACTATCATATAGTTGCACCACTTTAACAAATGGCTTGGAGGCAAAATGCTTGGTGAGGAACTACACAAGAATGCTACATGGTATTTTGAACAAATCCTAAAAGCAGCACCCTACACAACAGCAGTTATATGGCTACTTAGCTTTATCTCTCAAACCATTCAAGTAAGATGAACAAAATACGCTGGGCACTGCTGGAGAAGTAAGGACAACTGATTAGCGACTTTCTTAAATGGACTACACTTGGTCATACCTGTGTTGGTTAACCTGAAAAGACTCAACACTCTATGGACACTGAATGGTGTCTAGATGACTTAGCAAAAGCAATGTCTTACAGGGATTGATAGAGAGTATAAAGGAAATCCATGCAGTTGGCACACGTTGATAAAGAAATACCTGAAGATATCCATGAATACTTACACATAACAGAAGAGACAAAATAAATGCTTTTGTATATTCTAAGAATGTTTCACACTTTATCATATTTACCCAACCCCTCCGCTCGGGCAGGATATGACACAAGGTCAATTTTTTAAGCGGAGTTTAACAGGTTTGAATTCAGAGTTTTCCTTCTCCTAGACTAGTTGCCTCACCAAGGCTGAAGAACCTAGTCTGCCCTACTATTTACCCATTGCTGGAGGGAGAATATTTGGATTCATACCTTTCCCAAGGGTATTAGTGCTATGCAAAATGCAATCAGTCAGGTCCAGGATTTGAACTCGTGTCGCCGTGTCCATATCCTGCGACGATAACCATTACCCCACGGGCACCTCCTGAGAATGTTTCACACTTTATTATGCATGAAATTGAATGCAAAAGCTTTTTATTTGTTTAGTTTGGTTTTTCAAGTTTTATGGTATATCAACCATTGTTGGTTATTCAATGGCAAATCCTCTTTATACATATGTATTAAATATATATGATTTATAAACATATTTTGTTGATGAATACAGGTAAATGATCAAACAGTTTAATTTCTAACAATTCAGTTCAGAATTAGTTATTTATTTGTACTCAGTTTAAATGTCAAGCAGTTCTATTTGACCCATAGATAGAACCTTAATGGGCCAAAGTGAACCTGGGAGCAATGGCAATGAAGGAGTACTCCACATTCCCCAAAGCTCCTGCATTACTGGAGCCTCATCATCAGATTGTTTCATGTCATATACAGGACACTCGCTGTGGGGGCAGGGAGTCTCTTACCCCTCTGCAGAGATACAATCAGTGTATTCTGCAGCCCCAGTCAACTGTTTTTTTGTTTTTTTTTGTAATGGCTAAAATAGCATTTGTGTATATGTTTTAAATCTTTTTATCCCATTTACCCAACCCCTCCACTCGGGCAGGATATGACACAAGGTCAATTTTTAAGCGGAGTTTAACAGGTTTGAATTCAGAGTTTTCCTTCTCCTAGACTAGTTGCCTCACCAAGGCTGAAGAACCTAGTTTGTCCAACTATTTATCCATAGCTGGAGGGAGCATAATTGGATTCATACCTTTCCCAAGGGTATTAGTGCTATGTGAAATGCAATCAGTCTCGTCCAGGATTTGGACTCATGTTACCGTGTCCATTTCCTACGACGATAACCATTACACTTACCATGTTTTAAATCTTTTTAAGAGGAGTCCCTGTGGTATAAGGACTAAAGTGTTGGACTAGAGCCCCAAAGTAAGTGAGTTCAAACTCTGGCAGAGTTGTCATGTTTGCTTTTGGACTAATACCTTTTGAGAAAGGTATACCCCCCTATTGTTGCAGACATTAAATCATCTAATGGTCAGGCTCCAGCCTTGGGGATTTGGGGAATGTAGAGTACCCCTTCATTGCTATTACTCTAAAGTCCACACTGCCCATTAGTGGTAATACCTGATATGGTCCTATCTAAAGGTCAATTAGAACTGTTTTACATTTAAACTGAGTGCAAACAAATGACTTATGCTAAACTGAATTTTTTGAAATAGAACTGTTTGAACATCTAACTCAAGGGTGGGTAAGCTGTGGCCAGCAGCACTGTTTTGTGTAACTGTGATAACACCCCTAGTAGCTGACCCCCACTATATAAGCTTCCTTAAACCAATACTATTCATGGCCAGTGATTCATTCAGTGGTTTCTGACAGGGGTGTTACACATTTCTTTATGGTCACATAAAATACAACTGAGAGGGTGAGAGAAAAAGAACGAACGAACAAACACAGCCTTGGGTCAGACTCAAAGAGCAAGAAAGGGAGTTTTGTGACACTTTGCATTCTCCGTGCATCTGTAGACTATTGCGGATGTGTATTTTGCGCAAAACTTCTACAAAAGCCACTAGGAATGCCAACTCATCTTTGACTGTCTTCCCTCACTGCCTCCTTCTGCTGACTGTCCCTCCCCTGGACTGCTATCTCACGTTGACTGGTCTCTTCTGCTCTCCATTGTCGACTGCCTCTCTCTATCTTCCTTCGTCAACTGCGTCTTCTCTGGTACCTTCCTCTCCTCCTCCACTTTCGGTCTTATGGGAGATCTCGGGCTCAAGCCCTTTGTTTGGGTTTCACACCAAAACAAAGAGATCGTCTAACCGGCACACACACACACACACCCAACACATTGGCCACATAGTGTCACATAACCCACAGGAGCCGTTAAAAAATAAATAAATACTTGCACTTGAATCAAGACTAAATTCTTCTGATTTTAAAAGAAGCAGCCCTTTAATAATTCACAACCTAGTAATGTGGCCCTCCCACCAAAAAAGTTTGCCCTCCACCCCCTACCGATCTCTGTGTAAACAAATGACTGATGTTTAATTGACTTGTTAGGGATGCACAACAATTCCTGGAACCATTTAACTTCATGCAAAAACATGAACTCAAGCTCGTTTTAAAATGTTACTAACAAAAAAATGTCTTTACAAATCATGTATAATTGATACGTATAAAGAGGATTTGGCATTAAATAACCAACAATGGTTGATATGCCATAAAACCAAACCAAACCAAACCCCCTTATCCCCTCCTGTTATGGGTTGAATATCATCACTGCTGTTCTTTAAGGATGGCTTTGGCATTAAATAACCCATTAAGTTTGATATGTCATTAAACAAAGAAATATTCAACATTTTATTGATATCATTTGTTGTTTTTGTTTTTTTACCCTTTAAGTGACATTTTATCTTTTTTTTTTTCCCCAACAGAAGCACTAGAGATGGCACCTGTGGTACCTGAACCAATCAAGCAAATGGTTTTAGTTTTACAGGTAAGAAACGTTTGTGTTGTGACTGACCTCATGACTTCTGTTCATTCTAACAGTTTTTAGGTAATTGTAAGCACTAAACAAATAGTTTGACTAATCTCACCTTTAAACCAAGTATTGTAGAGCTGTAATACAAATATAAGCAGAGACATAATCAAACATAATATACAAACTTCAATGAACGGACGAACACACTTCTTTATAAAAATATATCTCTCACACTTTATTCTCGAAAGGGTGATGTTTGTTGTGTGTGAGAGATGAGTTGGAGACGGGGACAGACTGTAATATTAACCAAAGTTCTTCTTGCGACCATAGCAGCACTTCTTCCTCATCTTGGCTGGGGTTGCTCAACCGTGGGTCAGTGAGGGCCCAAAGCCCTCTGTCTGCCACTGGCTCTCACTTCAGCATCTTGTCTCCAACTGACTTGAACCATCTGGGCACCTGGTTATATCATTGTTTAACGCCCACCTGCTTCCGCTGTTCTTCCACTTATTTACATAGGTGCATCTCTTGATTGACGGCTCAGCCGAGGGTCAATATATAACACAAGCAGAGTAACAGTCATTGAAGTAAGAAATAGAATCAGGGACCAGAGTTCAAAACCTGGATGAGGCTGTTTGCATTGAATTTCATTTTACTGTCTTACTATGTGATTTTTTTTTTTTTTTTTTTTTTTTTTTAAAGCCTAGTTGGCTGGGGCTGTAGAATATGTTGACTGCATCACAGCAGAGGGTGTAATACCCTGCCCCACAACAAGAGTACTGGATATGATATTAAACCATCAGATGGTAAGGCTCCAGCCTAGGAGATTTGAGGAATGTCGAGTACCCCTTCATTGGCATTGCTCCAAGGTCCACTCTGACCTGGAGTGGTAGCACCTGTTAGGGTCCTGCTTATGGATCAAATAGAACAAACTGTGCAAACAAATGACTGATGTTAAATT
Source organism: Sepioteuthis lessoniana (assembly GCA_963585895.1). NCBI lineage: Eukaryota > Metazoa > Mollusca > Cephalopoda > Myopsida > Loliginidae > Sepioteuthis > Sepioteuthis lessoniana. Next base: position 18,963,203 of record OY757921.1, on the reverse strand, counting down.
GTGACTGTTATATAGCAATACTTTAAACCATTTAACTGTGTGGAAAAATGAGCTTAGGCTCATTTATGAATTTTATCAACAAAATATTTTTATAATTCACACACACACATATATATATATATATATATATATATATATATATATATATATATAATTGATAACAACGATCCAAGTGGACGGAGAGATTTATTGAGGTCGACACTATAGCGTTTCAGTTCTACTGAACCATCATCAAGAACATGAGGGGTAATATTAGCGATTTTAAGTCAAATACAAAAACTAAGGGCAAATTCTTTTGTATTTTGCATTTTAAACATCCATCATTGACTTAAAATCACTAATATCACCCCTCATGATCTTGATGATGGTTCAGTAGAACTGAGACACTATAGTGTCAACCTCAATAAATCTCTCCTTCCACTTGGATCGTTGTTATCAATTTTTCTATATATTGTCGGATTACAATCCTTTATTTACTTTTCATATATATATATATATATATTCACACATGCACATATATATAAACAGGATTAGACATTAAAAACCCCACAATGGTTGATATGCTATAAAACCCAACCAAACCAAATTCAACCAAGCGATTAGGGAATTATATTCACTGTACGTTTATGTTTATATTTTTTGTGTTGTTGTTTCTTAAGATTTTTTTGCACATAGTCCAATAAAAATTTGAATAATTTTGATACAGACCTATTTAACCCATAGATGTGACCCTAACAATTATTACCATTCCAGGTCAGAGTGGACCTGGGAATAATGACAATGATGGGGTGACTCCACACTCTCCAGATTTCCAAAACTGGAGTCTCACGATTGGATGCAGTTTATTATCATATTCAGGACACCTCTTTTTGGAGTCTGGGTGGGGGGAGATCTTAATCCTCTACAGGGGATACACTCAGTGTATTCTTAACCTGACTGACAGAGAGAAATATTAGATAGGGTTAATTTGGAAAACTGAATTAGAAATTTTTGCTCATTAAATGATTTTGCTACAGTGCCAAACATCTTCGGACTACAAGTCTCTTTCTAAAATATTGATGCCAAAATATTGGAACCAAAATGTCTGGTTCCATAGAAAGAACTGTTTCTATTTTCATTCTATCTATATACGTGTCTTGAATCCTGACAGTATTTATTTTCATTAATAGTGGTCATTTCATTAAGACTAAAATTATTGTTGAGTCTTCTTCCTACCGCCTTGACTATCATACATCCCATACTTGTTTTTAACTACCTACCTATGGTTTCAGTGTGTCACACCATAGGTTATTTGTCCTATTGGCTGGGGCTGTAGAATATGTCAACTGCATCTCTCCAGAGACGTAAAACCTCCCCAACTAGTGTCATGGGTATGACTCTAAACTACTTCTGATCGAGTTTAGAGTCTGTGTTGCATACTCATAGGCAGATGCATACAGAATCATAACGACGACACAATAAAGACGAGCGACACAATTCTTTAGAAAAATATACCTCTCACTTTATTTGAAAGGGTTCAAAAGGGTTACTAAAGGTTTTACTGTGAGAGGGAGTTGGAGACCAAACAGAACTGCAACATATTGACTCCCACTCTTCTGGCCATAATAGCGTTTCTTTCCTGTTCTCCTGTGCTGCTCAAGCAGGGGGCCTGGGGTCCCAGCCTCTCTGGGTGCTGGTTCTCTCTACCGCATCTAATCTCCAACTCGTCTGATCTCCAACTAATTGAACTTCCTGTGCACCGAGTTATATAATAGTTCGACGCCTACCTTCTTCTTGTGGGCATCACAAATTGCACTCATTCAACCCGTCCATGGTCAAGGTTATATTCTGATATTCCTCGACCAGATGCACCAGTTATTTACCCTGGTGCATTTCTTATTTTGACTGCTTGGCCAGGACGGAGGTCAATATACAACATCTGGTCCTGGAGCTTTGGGGAATATGGAGTACCTCTTCATTGCCATTTCTCTCAGGTTCACTTTGACCTGGATTGGTAGTATCTATTTGGGTCTTATTAATGGGACTGATAGAACTGTTCAATCATTTGCTCAGGGTTGTTTTTATTATTATTATTAGCTATTTGAAACCATTCAGCTGTGTGCAAATTATTTAAATACATAAGAACACTTGATAAATAAAATTACTAATGTTAAATAGCAATATTTGAAACTGTTTAACTATGTGCAAACAAATGACTAAAATTAGACGGAATTATTATTGTTAGATAGGAATACTTAAAATCATTTAACAATGCGCAAACAAATGAGCTTTATCAACTTGGTTAAAAATAAAGTTACCAACAAACTATCGTGTGTGTGTGTGTGTGTGTGTGTGTGTGTGTGTAATATATGAAAACAAGATTTGGCATTTAATGATCCAAGGGTTGAAATGCCATAAAGCACCAACCAACCTGTCAGATATAAATGTATATACAGGTTTGGTTTGGTTTCTTTGTTTTATGGCATATCAACTTTTGTAGATTATTTAATGCCAAAGCCATCCTTCTAGAAGAAAAGTAGTGATATTATATGACCCATAGCTGGGAGGATAAGAGGGTTCATACCTTTTCCAAAGGTATTTGTCCGAAAGTGAACATAATAGCGCAACTGGAGTTCAAACTCACTTACTCCAATTCTGCAGTCCATCGCTTTAACCATTACACCACAAGAACACCCCCATATATACCGGTGTATGAGGCTACCCCGTAAGAATCAGACTCACTCTTAATGGTCTTCTCGTCTAACCATTAAACTTCTTGTTGCCCAATTAAAAACTGAGTATAAATTAGGTATGGCTCAAGGCCTCAAGAATAGAGCATCCAGCGAGGATTAAACTCACTATTCAACAGAAATGGATTTGCAAGACTTGCATGTTAACCATCACACCATGATGAGATGCCCAATATGTCTGCAGTGTTGGCTGCTTTTTGTGAAACTAAATGTTTTAGATATCTAATAATAGCTTAGTTTGTGAACAAGACCAAAAGTATTGGGCACCCAGTGAGAATCAGTCACTAACAATGGTCTGTTAATCTAATATGCTAACCATTACACTGCATGAGGTACTCAAACTAAATGTTTTAACAAAGGGTGAGAGATGGACATTGTAAATATGCTGAGTGGTAACAAAAGGAGGAGGAAGGAGAAGATGAAGAGGAGAGATAAAAAGAAAAGAGATTAAGATTGTCAATATGTATGAATATAGAATAAGACTAGATGTATGGGCCACCTAGTGAGACTCAAACTCACTAAGAAAAAGAAGAATTATGTTAGTGGTTCCCATAATTTTTTTTAATCATGATACCCGGTCCTTTCTTTCTTTCTTCCGTTTTTTTCCTTTTTCCTTTCTTTAATGACCCCAATACGAAAAAAATGGATGATTATGCTAACATTTATGTGGTCAGGTTAGATTTTAAAAAAAAAGATGTATCATGTTATTTCAATTCATAAAAAAGTTATATATTTGTTTCTACCTTTTAATAAAAATTCATATTCAGATCAGAGTGGAGATTGGCTTAGTTTGTCACACAGGCCTTAGGTTGCCTGCAGTATAGATATGGCTGGATTTTTAATGACACGTTAACCCATCTGGGGCTGTAGAATACACAGTCTGCATTCTAAAAAGTGGAAAGACACCCCCAACAAATATCCTGGATATGATATTAAATCATATAATTGCAAGGCTCCAGTCTTGGAGCTTTGGGTAATATAGAGTACTCCTTTATTGATAATACTTCTGTGTCCACTCTGACCTGGAGTTGTAGCACCTGATAGGGTCCTATGGGGCAAATATGGGTCAAAGTTTGACATTTACATTGTGTGTAAACAAATGACTTAAATTGAATCACATTGTTAGAAATAGAACTGTTTGATCATTTGACTGATGTTTGAGTTATCAATGATACATAGGAAGACTTGAAGCCGTTTAACTGTGTGCAAACAAATGATGAATAGTAAATAGAAATATTTGTGTTAGATTGAAATACTTGAAACCATTTAACAGTGTGCAAAAAAAAGTTGAGCTTTGGCTCATTTAAAAATGTTAACAATAAAATGTGTTTACACATCATATAGATATATAAACAGGATTTAACATTAAATAACTTATAATGGTTTATGTGTCACCAAACCAAACCATACTATCTGGGATTATTTCATACCTAGAGGTTAGGGAATAACATTCATTATTTATTCATATTTACATTTTCAGTTTAACTGTTTTTATTTAACTGTTTTTTAAGAGTTTTTTTTTTAATTTCATTTTGACATTGTCAACATTGTCTTGGATCATTTTCTAAAAAAGACATTTAAATAGATTACGTTTTAGGCCAGTAAGGGCAAAAGTGAAGTGTTGCAAGTCACAGGTTGCTCAGTCACCAGGATCCTGTCATCAAGCACTATCGATTACCATTTATGGCCAATAGGTGGCCTTGTTTGGGGTTAGGGTGGGGTGAGGTCCTTACTCCTTTGCAGAGGTGCAGTCAACTTATTCTATCTTCCAAGCCAAAAGGGCTTTTGTATAATTAAGAGTTTTTATTTCATTTTGGTATTGTTTTCTAATAAATATTTAAAGAGATTACTTGCCTACATTTATATTTATAATTTTTGGTATGATTAAAAATGTTTTTTATATTCCATTGCATTTTTTAAGAATTTGTCTCTAATCATTTATTTATTTGCACATAGCTACATGGCATTATGCATTCCCACCCAATACTAATAAATTTTAACGGGGGTGTCCTCGTGGTGTAAGGGTTAAAGTGATGGACTGTGGAATCGTAGTACGCGAGTTCATACTCTAGTCACGCTATTACGTTCACTTTCGGGCAAATACCCTTGGGAAAGGTATGAACCCCCTTATCCTCCCAGCTATGGGTTAAATAGTATAACTACTGTTCTTCTAGGAAAATGGCTTTGGCATTAAATAACCTAAAAAGAGTTGATATGCCATTAAACAAAGAAACCAAACCAATAAATTTTAAATACATGTTTTTGATACGAGACTGGGGTTCAATCCCTGGTCAAGTCATACCAAATACTAAAAAAAAAAATGGTACTTGATGCCGCCTTGCTTAACACTCAGCGCTATAAGGTAAGGATCAAGGGTAAAGTGGCGCAATCCAAGGAATGGAGTAGTGCCCTCCCCTATACTTCAGTCTAGTAGCTATTGAAAAGGGAGCCTTTGGGTCACGCTCGACTAAGGTCACCAACTTTACTTTTATTTGATCCATAAACGGTAACCTAACAGGGTCAGAGCTCAGGATCCCTTTTTTCTTTTTTTTTTTTTTTGTTAGTGGGGTGAGTCTTACCTGTTTGCAGGGAATATTTTGATACATTCATCATATTCTAACATATAGATGTTTATCTGTTGAAAGGCAGTAAAAATGGACCAGCCAGTTATTGCAATAAAAGCATCAACAATCTTAAGAATGAGTTGAATTGTCTCAGCAAATCTTCGGCTCAATCAGCTGGGGCTGTAAAATATACCGACTATATCTCTACTGAAGGGTAAGACCCTCCAATGACATTAAACAATCTGATGGCACGGCTCCAGCCATTGAGATTTGGGGAATGCAGAATACCTCTTCATTGTCATTGCTCCCAGGTCCACTCTGACCCAGAGTGGTAGCATTTAAAAGGGTCCTATCAAGGGGTCAAATAGAACTGTTTAACATTTAAACTGAGTGCAAACAAATGACTTATGCTATATTGAATTCTTTGAAATAGAACTGTTTGATCATTTAATTGTGTGTAAACAAATGACTGATGTTTAATTGAATTGTTAGTGATACATAGCAATACTTGAAACCCTTTAACCGTGTTGACTTATGGTAAATTGAGTTGTTAGAAATAGAACTGTTTGATCATTTAATTGTGTGTAAGCAAATGACTGATGTTTAATTGAATTGTTAGTGAACTTGGAAGTATCTAACTTTGTTGACTTATGTTTAAAAATCATATCGAATATATATATGAATGAACTGATTTGGCATTAAATAACCTACAGTGGTTGATATGCCATAAAACCAAACCAAACCAATCTGATAATTTTGCAAGTTTAATGACTCTTTAAACATATAGACAATATGGTTGTTTCAGATTCCATTCTCAAATGTCATGTACCGCTGTAAATACATAAAATATACAAGTCTACCGAGTAGACCTGGGAGTAATGGCAATGAAGGGGTACTCCACACTCTCCACTGCTCCAGGAGTGGAGCCTTAAGCCTAACCATTAGATGCTGTTTAATAGTAATATACATGCAAGACTAGATATCCTATTTTTGGTGGAGCCTTACCTTCTGCAATGGATACAGTCGGCATATTCTAAACTCCACTGGAAGAGGAGTACAGTACTTATTGTTGCCAGTTTGTCGTCTGTACTAAGCTGGCTCATTGCTACTAAACACTATTGGCCTTTTTATATAATGCCTTCCAGCTATCTTCAATAGTTGGTAACCTTCCAGGCATTTCAAATAACACCTTTTATTTAATCTACATGTGTACATAGATTGATCTGATTTCTATTGTCTATGCATTGCATTGTATTAATTAAGAAGAATTAAGTGAAACTAGATATTCTCTTGTTTGAACCTTGAAATGTGAACAAGGAGTCAATGGGTTTTTCTTTTAAGAGTACAGCTAACCTCTCCTTTCGCTTTGAATAAAACTAAAGAATCAAATAAACGGGATATGTGGATATCAGCCCCTTCCATCCACAAGCCACTCCCAAACTCTGAACTTCTTGATAGGATACAGTGTTTTTTTGATAAACAAAGGTTTTCAAAGAAAAGCACTGAATATAACAGTTACTCCAGTAAAAATTGCTGCTGAAACAGTAGAACTATCACAAATATAGTGAGATATATTGTGTATACATACACACACACACACACACACACATACATATATATATATATAATTATAAGAGTGTTGGTTGTCACTAAATCACTTTGTGGGTATGTGTCAAACCAAGTGTAATATAGTATGGAGAGTGCTCAATATCTAGGATAGAGTTATTATATAATAATAAATATATATATATATAATCCATGGAAAAGTCTGCAACTCTGGGTTTCATGGAGTCTTTTGCAAAACAACAATCAGGCAGTTAACTTAACTTCTTAACTGCTTGATGATAGTTGTTTTGCAAAAAAAACTCCATGAAACCCAGGGTCGTGGACTATTTTCCATGGATTATTTAATACGTATTTATTATTTTTATATATGCCTATTTATTGCATTATTATATAATAGCACTATTGCAGATATTGAGCACTCTCCAAATTATACCATATTCGGTCAGTCACAAACTCGCCAAGTAAGTTAGTGATGACCACATGCTGTTGTAATATATATGTATATAGTATACATACACAAACACATCATATATTGGCCAAGCCAGCTGGGGCTGCAGAATACACCAACTTCATTTCTGCAGAGGGTTAAGACTCCCCCAACAAATGTCTTGTATGTGATACTAAATAATCTGATGGTGAAGCTCCAGTAATGCTGGAGCTTTGGGGAATGCAGAGTACCCCTTTATTGCCATCGCTCCCAGCTTAACTCTAGCCAGGGGTGGTAGCACCTGATAGGGTCCTATCTATGGGTCAAACGGAACTAAACTGTGCACTTATGTTAAACTGAATTATTTGCAATAGAACTGTTTATATGTATAAAAATGGTTTTGGCATTAAATAACCTACAATGGTTGATATGCCATAAAACCAAACCAAACCTAACCAATAAACTTTTATCAAAATGACTTGATTTGGTGTTAAATGACCAAAAAATGGTCGACACACTGTAAAACAATACAACCAACCAATATGTGTACTTCTGCTAAACTGAATTCTTTGAAATAGAAATGTTTTTATGTATAAAAATGATAACCAACAATGTTTGATATGCTATAAAACTAAACCAAACCAAACATTTATATATTGTGTGTGTGTGAATATACATTTGAAAGCAAAGTTAACATTTTGAAAGTTGGTTGTGAGGCTCCTGATTTAGTAGAATGATATTGTACAGGGTGGAACGATAAAATTGTTGTCCTAAAGAAAACAACACTACAGCTTTATTTTAAAACTTTTATTGAAAAAATCAATTCAGTTAACTTGATTATGTAGTAGAGCTGACATCTATTCAATGTAGCTGCCTTCGGCCTCAATCACCGCCTCGATACGGATCAGGAACTGGGAGCATGCCTTTTCCACAAGTGGCAGCGGGAGCTCAGTGAATGGTGGCGATCAGGCTGGCTTTGGTGTTGTGGCAGGTCATGTTGGTGATGTTCTTGATGTATGACCAAACGAAGTAGTCCAGCAGGTTCAGGTCGGGAAGGAGGGGGGAGCAGTGAGAGAAGGGTACAAAGTTGTAGCACTCCTTCTGAAGCCAAGCCTGGGTCTCTTTGGACTTGTGGGCCAGCGCCGAGTCCGGCTGCCACACCCAGAGTCTGCCACCGGCCACCTGATTGCACCAGGACACCACCACACTCTTCAGCACATCCAGGTATACTTTGGTGTTGACTTTCAAGCCAACTTCAAAGATGTGAGGTGGCATGATGTGGCCCTCACTTGAAACCACACCAAAGACCATAACCGTAGCTGGAAACTTTGCTTTCATCACCCTGGGCACGTTGAACTGTCTGGATTTGCATTTTGAGGGTGCTGGCAATGGCCCTGTTGTCATAACTTGGATCGGTAGATAGCATGAATTGTAGAGCGGCTCATCTCCGATCTCGCTCGTTGAACATTGTGTCACTTTCAGATATGATAGAAGGCTCGTACACAACTGGCCAACTAGTAGATGGTCTGCAACAAAAAAGAAAACCGGTTTTCATTAAACGGAAATGTAATCATGTTGTCTTTTCTAGGGCAACAATTTTATCATTCCACTCTGTATATATAAGAAGCACTTGTGGTGTAATGAATATCATAGGAAATTGACTTGGCAGCTTGAGTTCAAATCCTGGACTAGACTGTTTACATTTCACATGGCACTAATAAGCTTGGGAAAGGTTCAAATCCAGTTATTTTCCCTCCAACTATAAGTAAATCGGACAGACTGGGCTGTTTAACCTAGGTATAATAACCAGTCTACGAGAAAGAAAACTCTGAATTCAAACCTGTTGATCACTGAAAAAAAATTACCCTTGTGTCACCTTCTGCTCATGTGAAAGAGTTTAGTGTACTCATGGCTGAGTGGTAGAATCTTGGATTGGTGTTTCAGTTAACCAGGTTTCGATCCCAGCTTAGGGAATCTAGCCTGTCAAGCCACACTGAAGAGTTCTAATAGAATGAAACAGTCAGTCTGTGAATGACCATATAATATATATATATATATATATATATATATATATATATATATATATATATATAAAATGTGTGTATATATTTATTGAAAACATGAATGGAAGAAAGATACATACTTAGGTATGGATGAAAATTTATTGTATATATTTTGCTGACATGTGTTTTGACTAAAATTTTGCCTACATACAAGGTATTTTATTTAAAATCATTTTAAGTATAAGAATAAAATAATGATAGAAAATATGTTAAGCATGCAAGCTGAAAAGTTGTCTTCAGGGCAAATATATTGGGTTTCAATGTATTTGTCTGATCATTTCATTTCTCTCACTTAGAGATATATATATATATATATATATATATATATATATCTAAGTGGTATAAGAGAAGCATATCCCTTTACTAAATTCTCGTTGTGCAGTGGGGGGGGTTGTGTTAAGAAAACAAACTTATCCTGTCAATAAGAAATTTTTTTTTTTTAAAGTCAGGTTTAGAAATTCATTCTGCTCTTTTTAATTATTTTATTGACTTTTTGTTTGATTTTCTTTCAGGGTATCAATGATGGCATTAATTTGGAACACCAACTAAAACTTGAACGGATTGTTGTGAGGGCAGTGTATCCCTACCTTGGGGTACGAGGCTTGTATGAAGGAGGTGACACAGAACCCACCATTGAAGCATCAACTGCAGCAAACATCTCTGCAAAAGAAACAGGTTCAGTACCTTTATAATTTTTTCCTTTCACCGCTGTGTTGCAATTTCCTCCCACCTCCTTTTTTTTTTTTTCGCTGTTTGGTTTTCTTTTTTCTTCTTTGGCTTTCTTATTTTTTGTTTCTTTTTTAATCTTCATTTTTTTGTTTGCTTTGCTTTTTTATTTGTTCTAGGGTTTTTGTTTTTGGTGCTTTTTTTTTTCTTCCAGTTTTAATTATTAAATTTTGGCTTGGAATGATATGCTTCTCTCTTTTTCTTGGTGCCAGTCTTTCTCTTGTGCTGATAAAATTTCTTTTGGTGTTTCTTGTTGATTTATTTGGATCTGGAACATATTTTTACTGAGCCTCATATTCCATCTGTGCATTTTAAGAAGGTATTTTTTTTCTTATAATAGAATTTTCTATTATAAAGAACCTAATTTGATTGTAAGTGATAAACCATTTTCACAAATTCTTAGATTTCCTTTTTACTCCTAATTTGAAGTAGGACACATTAACTTTCAGAAGATGGTAAAACAATTCTATCCCTCCAGAAAGCATCTAAAGTTTTGTTTTACCTATTCAAGAGCCAAATTCACCTCAGGATGAAATCTTCATCTCTCGAGGCAATACCCATAGAACATAGGAATTTTAAATTGCTATAAAAAAAATAAACTCGAACAATAGTGATACTGGAAGAATGAATTTATTCACATCATACTAACACCCTGTAGTTAGTGCTAAGGGTGGCCGCCAGCAAATTTCTGAGCAAAATTGTACCTCACTTTCAGAGAGTGTGCGGAGGCGGTGGGGATAACTCCAGTGGATTAACAGGAATAACTTGTTGAAGCCCATCCCTCTCCAAAACTACAACAGAAATAAATTGCTTTTCTTCTCGACTAACTGCCATACAAAGACTAAAGAATTCTGTCTGCCCTACTATTTACCCATAACTGGAGAAAGAATATTTGGATTCCTGCCTTTCCCAAGGGTATTAGCACCATGTGAAATGCAAACAACCTCAATCAGGATTTGAACACAGGTAGCCAAGTTCACTTCCAACATCAATAACTGTTATGCCACAAGTACCTCCAAAACCGTGTTCGGGGCAGGTTCCTTTCATCATTATCATCATCATGCCATGCTGTTAGCATGGATATCCCTGACCCTCTCTCGCCACTTCTCCCTATCATTCATTGCTTCTGGCAGGTTTTCAGGCTACAACCCGTATCCTCACATAGCTGCCGTATGTATGTTCGAGCTGGTCATCCTGCTTTTGCTTGGCCATATGCGGGGGTCCATAGGAGTACATCACTAATGAGTTCATCCTTGCTTCTCCAGCAGTGTCCTGCATGTCTGGTTTATCTAACTTGTATAGTTTTCATGACGGGAGGCAGGTGGCTGTATAGTTGGTGCCTTGTTGGGTGTTGCCACCAGGACTTGTTCAATATTGCTTGCAGCATTCTTGTGTAATTGCCGTCTAGCTTCTTCTTCACCCGTTTATTGAATTTACTTTTGAGAGAGTATAGAACATTGTGTAGTCTTGTGGGAGGTAATTATTTCTCAGTACTTCAGCCACTTTCACATCACTGGAATGTTACCAATTTGTACCTCTTATATCAATACTTTTATCGATGATGTTTGGATGAGCTGCATTCATTGGTCCCACCGATTTGAGAGTTTTCAGTAAGAACTTATTTTTGGTCTCAAGCAAACAACTTTTATTCATTCTTAATCTTTCCCACACCAGAGACCTGTTCCATTCTGACAACTTTTTTTTTCTTTCTTAGAATATCTACACTATTGATCAACTTTCCCCAACCTCTAAGCTTCAGCCTTAGACTTTTTAAATCCAGGTTTAATAAGGGTTTTGTTGTCCCTTTTGTAATACACTTAGTACTTCTTTATTCTTCATTTGTCATTTTGGGATTCTCTACCTGTAATCGCTGATATGCTTTGTTTAGAGTGATTTTGAATATAAAGAAAAAGATTAATTGATAGTTTAATATAAAAAAAATTTAAAGAACCATTTACATTTTTGAATTATAGACATCACCTCATATGCATTCAAAACATGTACTTTCTTCATTAACACTTTTTTGGGGGTACCACAAGTTAGTAAGTTAAGTAAACAGCATACTACCAGTGCATTTAATTCTCAGTGAATGTTTTATACTTCTGACTTTGTATCAAACAACTAAGCTAAGCAAATGATAACACTTCAATATTAGGATTGTTTCAGCTGAGATTATCTGATGTTTGTTTTTGTTTTTTTTTGTTTATAGGGTTTAATTTTTAAGAAAACAATTTTTTATATGTGATCAGTTTTCCTCTTTTGTCTTCTTCAATACCAAGATTATCCAGTCAGCTGGGGCTGTAGTATACACCAACTGCACCTCTGCAGAGGGGGTAAGACCCCCCTCAACGAGTGTCCTGGATATGACACTAAAAGATCTGATGGTGAGGTTCCAGTGATGCTGGAGCTTTGGGGAATGCGGAGCACCCCTTCATTGGCATTGCTCCCAGCTCCACTCTGGCTCAGAATGGTAGCACCTGATAGGGCCCTATCTATGGGTTAAATAGAACTAACTGCATTCTTATGCTAAACTGAATGGTTGAATTAGGACTATTTGACTGAACTGAATAGCTTGAAATAGAAATGTTTTTGAGAAACTGTGTACTCATGCTAAACTGAATTGTTTGAAATCGAACCAACTAAAATGGATTTGGCATTAAATAACCTACAAAGGTTGATATGCCATAAACCCCAAACAACCAACCAAATCAATACCAAGATTTTAAAAAGTTGTTTTCACAATATGAGGCATAATAAAAAAAATTAAAAAAATTAAACTAGATTTCATGTTTGCTTTTTTTTTTTTTTTTTCTTTACATTTGTCTTTCCTGTCAACATTTTGCTTGGGTGAAAATGACCTTCAGAATCATAATTAACCTCATTTTATTAATTATCCTGATCAATAGACAGCCCAAGCCTTGATAGGACCTTAATCATAATCTAATATGACCCTCACTTTTCTCGTTGCCACAAACAATATATACTGTTATCAATGCTTGATTATTCCCAACTTACAGTTGGTAATAATAAAAAAAATTAAAAAAGAAACCTGCTACTATATGCCATGTACGAACTCAAAGGTATTTGGCCTGGTCTCTCTTGGTATTTAAGATATAAATATGGAATTTGAGATCTTATACTACTAATATTCAAAAAATAAAAATAGTTACAATAATGATAAAAAATAAAATTGTAACATCTTGATAAAAAAAAAAAAAGAAGTATGAAAATTGAAGCTATATTTACTATGACAGAAATGAACAGTAGATAAAATGTTAATTTTCTTCCATATTGTCTCCTTGGTATTCAATCCACTTTATTCCAATGATGGTTTGGTTTGGGGGGGGTCCTCGTGGTGTAATGGTTAAAGCGATGGACAGCAGAACCGTAGTAAGCGAATTCGTACTCCAGTCTCGCTATTACGTTCACTTTCGGGCAAATACCCTTGGGAAAGATATGAACCCTCATATCCTCCCAGCTATGGGTTAAATAGTAGCACTACTGTTCTTCTAGGAGAATAGCTTTGGCATTAAATAACCTACAAAGATTGATATGCCATTAAACAAAGAAACTAAACCAAACCAAACCTTTATTCCAATGAGTATTCCATTAGTCGAAGCACCTCTAAAACTCCTTTTTTGATATCAGATAAAACTGCATTGTTGTATTTCTTTTGCTATCTTCCATGTCTTTATATTTTACTATCTTCTCGATGGGCCTTAGACTTGACTGACTGATTAGAATATGCTGACAGAATCACCTGTAGATGGGGTAAGATCCCTCTCCTGAAAAAAAAAAAATGTGATCGGTATGATACTAAACTAAACCGGGTCATGAAGCTCCAGTTCTGGACCTCGGGGGAGTCCTTCATTGCCATTACTTCCAGGTTTACTCAGACCTGTAGTAGTAGTACCAATTAGGGTCCCATAGATCTATTTAGAAATTATTCATATTAGATTGGAATACTTGAAATCTTATGACTGTGCAAATCATTTCTATCAAGATAGAAATACTTGATATCATATAACTGTTTCAAAAACTCTTAAGAAACAACTAAACAAAAAATTTAAATGTAAACATATACTGTACTGGATTCCCTATCCTCTAGGCATAAAATAACTCTACATGGGTAAACATGTCATTTAAAATCTATCAATTTTGACTCTTGTGATGAATTTTCAATTTAAAAAACAAGAAAGAAGTTGTACAAAACTGTCTGGTGAGTATATGTTGTATACTGGGAAGAAAAAAGACAATAAGTTATATATATATAGAGAGAGAGAAAGAGTAGAGTGTTCGCCAATGGTCCAGGAGACTGGGGTTCAATCCCAGGTCGAGTCATACCAATGACTCAAAAAGTGGTACTTGATATCACATTGCTTAGCACTTAGCATTATAAGATAAGGATCAAGAGTAAAGTGGAGCAATCCTGGGAATGGAGTAGCGCCCTCTCCTACACCTCCGTGTAGTAGCTATCTAAAAGGTAGCCTTCTGGTCACCCTCGACTAAGGTCGCCAATTTTACTTTTACTTATATATAATCTCTTCTTTATTACAAAAGCCGAAATGGATGTTGAGGAGAGAGAGTAAAGAACTGCTAGGATATACATTCAGAGAGAGAGACAGTATATTCAGAAAATCTTACTACTTTGCTCTGCCTCCACGAGACTGACAAAGGCCGACTTAAAACATTTAAACATCTTTGTTTCTTCTTCATGCTTCTTTCTCTGGAAACTGACACTGGGCTACTTCTTGACCTGGTGCCGTATGGCCCCACTCCCAGGCTAGTACCTAAAACAGCTAGTACCTAAAAACAGCTAGTACCTAAAACAGTCCTCGTGGTGTAATGGTTAAAGCGATGAACTGCGGAATCGTAGTACGCGAGTTCGTACTCCAGTCGCGCTATTATGTTCACTTTCGGGCAAATACCCTTGGGAAAGGTATGAACCCCCTTATTCTCCCTCCAGCTATGGGTAAATAGTAGGACGGACTAGGTTCTTCAGCCTTGTTGAGGCAACTAGTCTAGGAGAAGGAAAACTCTGAATTCAAACCTGTTAAACTCCGCTTAAAAATTGACCTTGTGACATATCCTGCCCGAGCGGAGGGGTTGGTAAATAGTACCTAAAACAGCTTGAAGTCTAGTGTCACTGCTTACTCTCACTGTCTGAGTTGAAAACTTCCTTCCTTATATGTGTAACATAGCCATATACATGAATATGCGAAACGTACATAGAATGTTCATAAGATATATGAATAGAACATAGGAATCCCGAAACACGAAAAACATGTAACAACTTCTGAGTTCAGGTATGAAACCTTTTATTACCTTTGAGTTAAGAGGTTTTTCGACATAAGGAGAGAGGCACAATCTTTCTATGCTGGCTTTTCCGTCTGTCCCCCATCCGTGCAGCGCCTGTAACACACAAATTCGTCTGGTCTCTGCGAGCCCCGAAAGTTGACCCTTCTCGTTTGGAGTCTAGTTCTCAACTCAACTAACTGACTTTTTCAAATCTCCCCAAATCCTCCGCATGCTTCCGGTGCATGACGTCATTCACATCCCTCTATCTGGGATTTTTATTTTGAGATCTCTGAATGATACGTCCGCCCCGCGCACTTGAGCACCAGCATTCATGTTGCACCTAGCTAACCCATGCACTGAGCCGAAAGGTTCTCAGCCTAACTAAACTCAAAGGCATAAAATGAAATCCCTCGGCCATTATATTACATATGTATTTTTCAGACACTTACTTACTCTTCCTTCTTGCTGCACACCCACAAAATTCATGTGGCAGTTCAGCTGTCTTTTGTTTAACGTAAGACACAGGTGCCTCTTCTGTTTTGAAATCCACAATTTTATTTGGCCTGTCAAAAGTGAATATGTAACATATGGAGGGTACTTTATTTGCACAATCTGTAGCATTAAATTGCCCAATTGGCTAGGGCCATAGAATACACCAACTGCACCTCTGCAGGCGGGTAAGACCTCCACTCAACAAATGTCTTAAATATGACACTAAACAATTTGATGGAGAAATTCCAGTAATGCTGAAGCTTTGAGAAATGCAGAGTACCCCTTTATTGCCATTGCACCCAGGTCCACTCTGGCCTGGAGCAGTAGCACCTGATAGGGTCCTATCAATGGGTCAAAAAGAACTAAACTGTGTATGTGTGCTAAACTGAATTGTTTGAATTAGAACAGTTTGACTAAACTAAATAGCTTGAAATAGAAATGATTTTGACAAACTGTGTACTTATGCTAAATTGAATTGTTTGGTTTGGTTTCTTTATTTTAATGGCATATCAACCTTTGTAGGTTATTTAATGCCAAAGCTATTCTCCTAGAAGAACAGTAGTGATACTATTTAACCCATAGTTGGGAGGATAAGGGTGTTCATACCTTTCCCAAAGGTATTTGCCCGAAAGTGAACATTATAGCGCGACCGGAGTACGAACTCACTTACTACGATTCTGCAATCCATCGATTTAACCATTACACTATGAGGACACCCCCTTGAATTGTTTGAAATGGAACTGTTTTTGACATTGAAACTGTAATCACGCTAAACTGAATTGTTTAATATAGAACTGTTTTGACATTTAACTGTGTTTAAACAAAATCTATACTTATACTAAACTGAATAGTTTGAATTAACTGAAAGGCTTGAAATAGAAATGTTTTTGACTAATGGTACACTCATGCTAAACTGAATTGTTTGAAATAGAACTGATTATTTGTATCAAAATGGATTTGGCATTTAATAACCTACTAAGGTTGATATGCAATAAAAACCCAAACAACCAACCATTGCATTAAAACTATCTAATCAAAAAAATATCTTGACATACTTCATAATTCTTTTCATTTGCAAATTAGCACAGCTAGATTTCTAGACAGTAACTATATAAGTTGTATTCTTGTGGTGTAATGGTTAAAGTACTAGACTGCAGCCTTGAAGTAAGCAAGTTTAAACTCAACTCAGGCTTTTATATTCAATTTTAGACTCATACCCTTGGGAAAAGTATAAACTTCCTTATTGTCACAGCTATTGGTCATCATCATGTCGTGCCGCTTGCACAGATATCCCTGACCTTCTCTCGCCACTTTTCCCTATCGTTCATTGCCTCTGGCAGGTCTTCAAGGTTACATCCTGTATCCTCACATAGCTGCTGTATGTATGTTCTAGCTGGTCGTCCTGCTTTTGCTCGGCCATATGTGGGGGTCCATAGGAGTACATCACTTATGAACTCTTCTCTGCTTCTCCAGGTGTTTTTCTTCAAAAATGGCTTTGGCATTAAATAACTAAAAGTTGATAGGTAACTAAGACCAAAGAAATCAAAGCATATAAATTGCTCAGCACTGTGTAAGTTAGTGACTGTAGCCAAGGGTGACCCGAAGGCTCCCTTTTCAATAGCTACTACACCGAGGTGTAGGGGAGGGCGCTACTCCTTTCCCTGGATTGCTCCACTTTACCCTTGATCCTTACCTTATAATACTGAGTGTTAAGCAAGGCGGCATCAAGTACCATTTTTTTGAGTCTTTGGTATGACTTGACCTGGGATTAAACCCCAGTCACCTGGGCCATTGGCGAACACTCTGCTCATTAGGCCAATGGCCCGTAAAATATTGCTATCTCAACCTCACAACATTTTTGGTTGGTTTCTTTGTTTAATGGCATATCAACCTCTGTGGGTTATCTAATGCCAAATCCATCCTTCAAGAAGAACAGTAGTGGTGCTATTTAACCCATTGCTAGGAGGATAATGGGGTTCATACCTTTCCCAAGGGCATTTGCCCAAAAGTGAACTTAATAGCACGACTGGAGTACGAACTCGCTTACTACGATTCCGCAGTCCAGCACTTTAACCATTACACCACGAGGACACCCCCACAACATTTTTATCACATCTCATATGTTCATAGAATTGAACCTGTGCATTTCTATGTGTAATCATTTATAGTAATCCATCTGTGTTATTTGTACACTTAATATTGATTAAATTGAAGTCCTATGATAAGGATGCTGCAATTTTATTTTTCATCTGTGTAATTGGTGCTGTGGTATTAATAACAGTAGGAGTAGTAGTAGTAGTAGTAGTAAGATTAATATAACAAAGCAAATAATACAAACACGTTCTTTATAATGATTGTAGTTTGTGTTTTTTTTGTCGGCAACACCCATTGGAAACATTTTTTAATGTGGAATAAATATTGTTGCTGAGGACAAGGAATTTGAAGTTATGTATATATATTGTCATCCACTGACAGACTGTTTCGTTCTATCAGGACTCTTCAGTGTGACTAGACTAGCTAGATTCCCAAAGCTGGGATGGAAACCTGGCTGACTGAAACGCCAATCCAAGATTCTACCACTTAGCCATGAGGAAACCGGCGCAAGTGAAGGAAATTTAAATGCTTATGTATCACATTTGTTTTATGCTAGTGGCAACCATTACTTCCCTCTCTAGAGAGCTGAACCCCACAGGGGTAGGGGAGCATATATATATATATATATACACACACACACATATATCTCAGTCATATCCATTTGGCATCCAAAGACTATGAGCATGGATTATTTATACATAGAGTATATGAGGAATTTCATATAAATCTATGGGAGTGTTCGATGTATGACTATTGTTATCAGATTAAGCGTGTATGTCATCTAAAGAGTTGAAGATTATATTCTTTGCTGAAATTTTATGATGACAATTTAACTGTGGTTCAGTTTTCTTCCAGATACATTTTATACATATACATATATATATATATATATATATATATATATATATATATATATATATATATATATATGTATATACGCACGCATGTGTGCATTTGTGTACATATATAAAATGTTTAGTTGTAAAGAAAAAAGTAAGCTAATTCTTAAATCTTTTTAAAACATTTTTTATATATTTATATATTGAATATATTGAACCCTTACTCTAATGATTTTAGAATGTGTTGGTTAAAAAATTGAATTTACTTGATTTTTATCATCATCATCATGTCGTGCCACTAGCACGGATATCCCTGACACTTTCTCGCCACTTCTCCCTAACGTTCATCACCTCTGGCAGGTCTTCAGGGCTACATCCCATATCCTCACATAGCTGCTGTATGTATGTTCTAGCTGGTTGTCCTGCTTTGGCTTGGCTGTATGTGGGGGTCCATAGGAGTACATCACTTATGAGCTTGTCTCTGCTTCTCCAGCAGTGTCCTGTGTGTCTGGTCCGTCTAACTTGGATAGTTTTCGTGATGGGAGGCAGGTGGCCGTATAGTTGGTGTTTGTGGGGTGTTGCCATCAGGACTTATTCAATATTGCCCGCAACATTCTTGTGTAATTGCTGTCTAGCTTCTTCTCCAGCCGTTTTGTTAGTGTCCAAGTGGTGCATCTATACAGCAGTATCGACACGACCGCTACCTGGAAGAAACTGCGTTTCATTTTTTTTTTTTTTTTTTGTGATTGACCTAAAACAAGCAGTTTGCACAAACAAACATTGTGCTGAATTGTTGAAAGGGAATTTTATGACAATCTATGACTTTTAAATGATAATCAAGAAATCTATTTTGAATCTGATCAGTTCAAAACAAGTGGAAAATATTAAATGGTTTTGTTGAACCCCTGTAAGGCAGTACATGGTGATAAAGCAGTCCCAGAAAAATAGTGGCAGACAGAACCAGGAGATTGGGTGGGTGTGGTACTGAGGGATGGTATATATAGTAATTGGGACAGTTGGAGGAGGATCATGAAAAATACAACCACTCCTTTTGAATGTTTAAAATCTTAAACACAGACCCCACATCCACTTGGAAAATGTCAACAATTTTTCATTTGACGAAAGATTAGCTACCTCTAAATGGATTTTATTGAGTTGTCAGCTATGCTTAGTTTAGCACAAGGCCATAAGTATGGGGCAGCCAGCAACTGGTTTCTCTATTTAATGGCATATCAACCTTCATGGGTTATTTAATGCCAAAGCCATGATTGTAGAAGACCAGTAGGGGCACTATTTAACTCAGGGTTGGGAAGTTAAGGGGGTTTATTCATTTCCTATGAATATTAGTTCGAAAGTGAACATAATAGTGCATCTGGAATTTGAAATCATTACAATTCTGCTGTGTTGGGTGGTGTAATGGTTAACAAGCTAGACAAGCAAACTTTCACGTGTGAGCTTGAATCTTGTAGGGTATTCCATTCATATGGCCTTGTGCCACATCCAAACAAAAAGCTTAGTAAATTACAACTACAATTCTGCAGCCTAGCAGTTTGGCGTTTACACCACAGGGACTCCCCCATGGTACCCAGTGAGAATAAACTAAAAAAACATGGTACATTAGCCAAGCATATTCACCATTATACCACACGAGGTGCCCACTGGGTTGGCAAAATGGTTGAGTTTTCTTTTGTCATCATAGTATGAAGCACCCAGTGGGCTATGTGAAATGGGAGGTAGGTGACCATACATCTGCTGTTTTATGGGATGCTGCTTTTAGGATTTGTTCAAAACAGCATGAAGCATCTTTGTGTACTTTCCCTCAAGTTTTTTCTCTGATAATATTTTTTTTTATTTTCTTTTGCTCATGAATAGATTCTATTATCATTTTTTTTTTTTTTTTAATTTCAAAAGAGGAGAGTACGTATTCTTAATTCTAGTTGAAAAAAGATATGCACTGCTAATTTCTTTCCATTTGTGTCACTTTATTTATTAGACAAGTGCATTTAGTAACCTTTTTTGCTCAATACATTGCAGAAGAGTCTTACAATCTCTCTTATTTGTACTTGGTCATATAACAATGTTCTTTTTATATTCACTTCAATGCTTACGACTTATTATCGATACTACAAAAATTATACACTAATATTATAAAAATATTGAGGTGTCCTTGTGGTGTAATGATGTAAGCGAGTTCAAACTGCAGTCATGTTATTACATTCACTTTTGGACAAATACCCTTGGGAAAGGTATGAACCCCCTTATCTTCCTAGCTACGGGTTAAATAGCATCACTGCTATTCTTCTAGAAGGATAGCTTTGGCATTAAATAACCCGCAAAGGTTGATATGCCATTAAACAAAGAAACCAAATCAAACCTATAAAAATACTATATACAAATACTATGTACAGTTTTGTTCCTGCTGGTAGAATTGTATATTGATCTATAGAAATATATATTCAAAATAGAATCACCCAGTCATTTGGGGCTGTATATTACGCCAACTACATCTCTGCTGAGGGATAAGCCTCCCCCAGCAACAAGTGTCCTTGATATGCAAATTTACCAAACCCCTCTGCTCGGGCAGGATATGACACAAGGTCAATTTTTAAGCAAAATTTAACAGGTTTGAATTCAGAGTTTTCCTTCTCCTAGACTAGTTGCCTCATCAAGGCTAAAGAACCTAGTCTGTCCTATTATTTACCCATAGCTGGAGGGAGAATAATTGGATTCATACCTTTCCCAAGGGTATTAGTGCTATGTGAAATGTAATCAGTCTCGTCCAGGATTTGAACTCGTGTTGCCGTGTCCATTTCCTACGACGATGACCATTACACCACGGGCACCTCCTTGGCATGACACTAAACTATCTGATTGTAAGGCTTCAATCTTGGACATCTGGGGAATGTAGAGTAAACTTTCATTGCCATTACTCCCAGATCCACTTTGACTGGGAGCGCTAGTACCTGTTAGCATTCCATCTTTGAGTCAAATAAAACTATTTAACTATTTACTATACTTGAAACCATTTAACTGTGTGTAAAGGAATAAATAATGTTGATATGGAAATATTAGTGTAGAATAATATTTGACACAATTTAAGAGTGTGCCAACAAAATGATAAATATTAGATAGAATTATTAGTTTTAAATAGCAATACGTAAACTATTTAACTGTGTCCAAACAAATGAGCTCTGGTATGTTAAAAAATGTTACCAACAAACTACTTGTTTAAAAATCATATATATGAAATAAGTTGGCCAATCATTGTTAAAGGTAACCCGAAGGTTCCCTTTTAAATAGCTACTATACTAAGATATAGGGGAGGATGCAACTCCTTTCCCTAGATTGCTCCACTTACCCTTGATCCGTACTATATAATGCTGAGTATTAAGCAAGGAGAAATCGAGTACCATTTTTTTGAGTCTTTAGAACAACTCGACCTAGGATTGAAACTAAAATCTCCCAGACCATTGAACACTCTAAACAGTATACCAATTAACAAGATTCAGTATTAAATAACCAATAAGGGTTGATATGCCGTAAAACCCAAACCACTCAACCATCAAAACAAAATGAACCTTGTGTTTTGAGCCAACTGTACTTTCTTTATCCCCACTCATATCAAATTTGTTCTCATCTACAATCTAAAACACCATTAAATTTGTACCCTTCATATCCTTTGATTGATTTTAACAGCACGTCAACCTGTCTTGTGTTATTTTATACCTGGAGGTTAGGGAATTGCATTCATTGTACATTTATATTTATGTTTTCCCTGTTGTTTAAAAGTTTATGTATAATAATCCTTCGTAAAGAATTATTGATTCAAGTATGTATGTTGCATATTGACCCTTGCCCATGCTGTCAATCAGATATTCTCTGCACAGGACGCACTTGTGAAAATAAGCAAAAGCAGTCATGTTGAATGGAAATCATGGGCATTAAGAAATGATATATGCTGATGCCCATGTGAGAGTTAGTTGGTGTCACAATCTGTCAGTGCCATCTTACACTGGTCAGTCAAATCAGCAGACAGAGAACTGTAGCCCCCTTGTGAGAACTGGTTGAGTATGTCTCCTCAGAAGAGAAGACATAAGGCCTTAAAGATAACACACAGTAGCCCACAGGTTGAGTACACTCCCTGCCAAGAAGCAGAAGTCCTAAGTGGGACCTTGAAGATAACAGTGTGGTATGATTTAAAGAAGTAGTAGTTATGGGTCAATATGGCAGTCTGTCTTTACCTCCCTATCTCTGCTTCACACACCTATAGAAGCTTTGACTCCTTTTGAAAGAATAAAAAAACCCAAATGTTTTTGTAAAAGAAAGTGTTGTGGTTCTTCCCTCATCATGAGTATATAGCAAATATTCTTCATACAATTAACTTAAATATGGTATCAGGTATTCCTTTTGAATACAGATAGTTTTTACAAAGATTTATTTGATCCATAGATCAAATGGGTTAAACAAAAGACAGTCCATGGAGTGGAAACACACTGACTCTTCGGTAAAGATAGGTACTACCAATCCAGGTCAGAGTGGACCTGGGATTAATTGCAATGAATGGGATATTCCACATTTCTTAGATCTCCTGAGCTGGAGCCTCACCATCAGAGGTATTTTACTGCCATACCCTATAGGTCATCTCTTTTTTGTGGAGGGGGGTGCAGGCTTACCCCTCGGCAGGGAATTCAGTGTATATATTCTAAGGCCTACCGACTGGGCAATTGGTCTAGTAAGGATAATTAGTCAGACAAAAACTTATAATTGCTTGGCTTTAAATATTCAGAAGTGAAACTTTTTATCCCAAGATTTTTTCGGAATGTGGGGAAGTGAAATATTTTGGTGAAATGCAAACCTTTCCTTACTTAGCTACATATCGTTGAATGAGACAGGCTACAAATTACACTAATTGTTCTAATGAGTTCTGTAATTATTTCTCATGGTAGACTAATTATGTGCCCACACACACAAAAAAAAATGAAATATATATATATATAGGGTCATTCAATAAATAAGTGAAATTTTATTTTGGAAAAAACTTTGATTTATTAGGGGGAAGGGGCGAGGGTCCATAAATGTAAACTCTGCATTGTTTGATTCTAATCTCACAAAAATTTTTATTTGGAAGCTATTCAAAATGGCAGCAAATTAGAGTGCACCAGGCTTGAACAGAGGTCTGTCATCAAATTTTTGGTGGCTGAGAAGTGCAAACCATGTGACATTTACAGAAGAATGTGTGATATGTACAGATAAACATGTTTTGATAAAAAAAAAAAAAAAGTTGACAAATGGGCTAAACATGGGTTTGCCATGATGAACCTGAGTCAAAAAGACAGTCCATGGAGTGGAAACACACTGACTCTTTGGTAAAGAAAGTCAGTAAAGAAGGTCATGCTGGCAGTCTTCTGAGACATAAAAAGACTCATTACCATTGATTTACTTGAATATTGAATGACCCTTGTAAATATATTTGTGTGTGCATATGTGTACCAAAAAATTGGCTGACCAGTCAGCTGGGGCAGCAGAATATGCTGACTACATCTCTGCAGTGGGGTAAGAACTCCCAATGAGCCTCTTGCATATGACACGAATATTCTTTGACAGTTGGACTATTACTGACTAATGCTGGGTATTCTGGTCTATTTATACTCTCTAGCTTTTGGTGAGAAAATAGGGGACAGTTATTTCTAGAAACCATTACACACATGGGGCTTTTTTGATTTTAGAATTTGGTAACATGTGAGTCGGGGACCCTTGCAGTCTTTTATATCTAGTTAGTGTGAACTTAAAATCAAGCATAAAGAGTTAATTATTGGTACATTTTTGGATTTCTTTTAGAAAAGATAATCCTTCAAAAGCTAAAATGGCTCAAGCTATTTTGATCCAGCTTTCCGATTCATATTTACTTAATTGGGATTTTCTTCAATGACTTACCTTAAATGCAAATAAAAATTCTGTGTATTGAAAAGAAAAAGGAGTACATATATACTCCTGTGCTGCTAAAACTTTTTATTGATGACCATCTTTAATTTTCTGAATAAAAAATGTAATAAGTAATCGGGTCCTACAGTTTAAATCATATTAGATAAACTAAAGTAAGTAAATTTGGCGACCTTCACCAAGGTTGACCTGAAGGCTCCCTTTTCAATAGCTACTACACCGAGGTGTAGGGGAGGGTGCTACTCCTTTCCCCGCATTGCTCCACTTTACTCTTGATCCATTCCTTATAATGCTCAGAGTTAAGCCAGGAGACATTAAGTACTATTTTTTGAGTCTTCAGGATGACTTGACCTGGGATTGAACACAGGTCTCCCAGGCCATTGGTGAACACTCTAACCATCATATCAATGTCCACCCCTGACTGGCACTGTTATTGCCACAAGTTGTGTAACTCTTAAAGACACTTGTATGATTAGATATACTAAAATGTATAAACAGCTTTTTTGTTTCTTTTCTTTCTTTTTTTTTTAAAAATAAATTTTTGAATAAATGTACAAAGTATGCCGCTAAAATACTTGTGTTGCTTCTAAAGTGTACTCAAAGGGAGATTCAGCCCATTTGGCTGGGTCCGTAGAATACACTGACTACATCTCTGCAGAGGGCTAAGACTCCCCTAACGAGTGTCCTGTATATGACACTAAACAATCTGATGGTGAGGCTTCAGTAATGCTAGAGCTTTGGGATATGTGAAATACCTCTTCACTGCCATTGCTCCCAGGTCCACTCTAGCCTGGATTGGTAGCTACTGATAGGCTCCTATCTATGGGTCAAATAGAACTCTTTGACATTCAAACTGAGTGCAAACAAATGACTTATGCTAAACTGAATTGTTTGGATTGAACTATTTGATCATTTAACTGTGTGTAAACAAATGACTGATGTTTAATTGAATAGTTAGTGTTAAATAGCAATACTTGAAAATATTTAACTGTGTGCAAACAAATGAATAATAGGAAATAGAATTATTTGTATTAGATAGAAATACTAGAAACCACTTAACTGTGAGCAAAAAAAAAATGAGCTCAGGCTTGTTTAAAAGTGTTATCTATAAAATAAGTATAGAAATCATATATTTAATATATATGTATTAAAAGGATTTAACATACAATGGTTGATATGCTACAAAACAAAACAAAACAAAACCAATTATAAAAAAAAAAGTAATAGTAAAAAGTAACAATTTTTATAAGAATGCTGCGAGCAATTTTGAACAAGTCCTAGAGGCAACACCCCACAAAGCAGTAGCTATACAGCCACCAACCTCCCATCATGAAAACTGTCAAAGTTAGACAAACCAGACATGCAGGACACTGCTGGAGAAGCAGGGACGAGCTCATAAGTGATGTTTTCCTATGGACCCCCGCACATGGCCGAGCAAACGCAGAGTAACCAGCTCGAACCTACATACAGCAGCTTTGTGAGGATATGGGATGTAGCCCTGAGGACCTGCCAGAAGTGATGAACGATAGGGAGGAGTGGCGAGAGAGGGTCTGGGATATCCGTGCTGGTGGCACAAGATGATGATGATTCTTAATCTAAATAATTTGCACACAAGTATTCTAATCTAATACAAAAATTTGTAAACAGATCTATTTGGCTCATAGATGGACCCTAACTCCAAGTCCAAGTGGACCTCAGAGTAATGGCAATGTAGAGGTATTCCATACTCCTCAAGTACCCTTTCACTGTCATCGCTCCCTGGTCCACTCTGCCCCAGAGTGGTAGCACCTGATAGAGCCCTATCTATGGGTTAAATAGAACTAACAGCATACTTATGCTAAAATGAATTGTTTGAGTAAACTGAATAGCTTGAAATAGAAATGCTTTTGACACTTAAACTGTACTTACATCTAAACTGCCTGCTTATGCTTAACTGAATTATTTCAAATAGAACTGTTTTTCGACATTAAAACTGTATTTACACTTAACTGAATTGTTGCATACAACTGCTTGAAGTTTTAAATAAAAATGTTTTTGACAAACTGTGTACTTATTCTAAACCGAATTGTTTTCAATAGAACAGATTATTTACATAAAAATGGATTTGGCATTAAATAACCTACAAAGGTTGATATGCCATAAAACCCAACAAACCATACTCCTCAGGTCTTCAGACAGAACTAGAACCTCACCACTAGATGCTATTTAGTGTTATGCCCTGGATGCTCCCTTTTTGGGTTTTCTTATCCTCTGCAGGGGATACAGTCACTGACAGAGCAGCCAAATTAAGAAATATTAAAGTACCACCATTGTATGTAATATAACTTCCCCCACAAGTAAAATTCAATGACTAGATTTTTAGTTAAAGAAAAAATGTGTGTAGGCTGAAGAACATTTCAAGTCAATAAAAATAAACTGCAAAGAATGGCTTGTCAATACTGACAAAATCCATTCACTTGATATTGTTTATACAGGCATAAGAGCATGATAAATATATTTGAGGTTGGGAATTTCAACTGGTTCATTGTTTGTTCTGTTTACACTTTGGGATAATTCAAACATTGACAAATATATTTTGTAAGTTCAAACATTAAATAAAAGAATAAATTATCAAATGCATTTGTTATGATGTAAATGATTCTCAGAAATTAACAATGAATATTTCTGTATGAAATATTTCTATAACAGTTGAAATATAATATGTAACAAAAGGTCAAATACAATATGGAGTTGCCCAGTCAGCTGGGGCTGTAGAATACAAGGACTGCTTCTCTGCAGAGGAGTAAGACCCCCACTCCCCAACAAGTGTCCTATATATGACACTAAACAATCTGAGTTTGAGGGTCCTGTAATCCAGAAGCTTTGGGGAATGCAGAGTACCTATTCATTGCCATTGCTCCCGCTCAGAGAAGCTGCATCTGATAGGGTCCTATGTATGGGTCAAATAGAACTACACAGTGAACTTTTGCCAAACTGAATTATTTGAAATAGAACTGTTTTTGACATTTACGTGAACTGCTTTGATATTTAACTGTTTGTAAACAAAAACTATACTTATACTAAACTGAATTGTTTGAAATTTAATTCGACGTTAAATGACCAGGAAAAGGGTTGATATGCTGTAAAACAAAACAACCAACCCACAACATGGACATAAAAGTCAATTTAACAAACTTAGGTTAAGGGCTCTTCTTTGAACCGTGTTTGTTTTCTCAATCATTTACAACACACTGTCCTACCACATATCTAGAGATGAATATGCGCAGTATAACACAGAAATCAAATGTCCAGTCAACTAGGGCAGTGGAATGTACTGACGATAAGGAGTAGCACCCCCCCGTACATTTTGGTGTAGGAGCTACTAAAAAGGGAGCTTTTGGGTAACCCTCCTTACTTACTTATTTCTGCAGAGCAGTAAGACTTGTTCCTAATGAGTGTCCTAGATATGAAACAAAATTGCATCTGATGGTAAGGCTCCAGTCTTGCTATTTATGTAGTGAGTCAATAGCAGAAATGATCTAACAGAGCCCATCCCTCTCCAGGTTTACAACTCGTTTGATTTCAGTTTTCCTTCTCCTAAATCAGTTGCCATACCAAGGTTAAAAAGCTCAGTCTGCCCAACTACTTACGTATAGCTGGAAGGAGAATAGTAAAACTTAGAGATTTTCAAGGGGATTAGTGCTCTGAAATGCAAACAGCATTGTCCAGGAATTAAATTGTAGAAGCCAAGTCCACTTCTTTTGATGATAATCATTACGCTACAATCTCTACAAAAAAAAAAAAAAATGTTCAAACGTGTGTTGTGTTTTTGCTTTTTTTTTTTATTAAGATTAAGAAACCAGCATTTATTTATTTATTATAATAATAATAAAAAATGTCAATTATCTATAGCGTCATCCTTTTCTCATACTATCTGATTCTATTCCAAACTATATATATATATATACACACACACACACACGCACATTAGAGTCTGCTGAAAAGTTCATAGACTTACCATGATACACTCATGGAATGTGGCCGAATGAGGTTTTATTTTTCTAGATAGTGCCCCTAGTGGTTCACACACTTCTTCCATCAGTGTTGCAGTTCATAAATCTCACTGGTCAAAAATGTTATCAACAGCAGATATGACATCATTAACAAAACTTTTCAGTCCACCCTTGTTTGTATGTGTATATATATATATATCTCAACATTTTGTTTTTTTAGTAGATATAAATTGTTGAATCTAGCATTATTTCTAATTATAATACTATCAAACAAAGTCTATTTTTTCCCCCAAAAAATTATCCCCTTCCCTAGTTAAATTTAGTTCTACATTGTTGCAATAGCTCTTCATTGGCTTAGTGGGTAGAGTGTTCACCAATGGTCCGGGAGACCAGGGTTCAATCCCAGGTCGCGTCATACCTAAGACTTTAAAAATGGTACTTGATACCTCCTTGCTTAACACTCAGCAATATAAGGTATGTATCAAGGGTAAAGTGGAGCAATCCAGGGAAAGGAGTAGCACCCTCCCCTACACCTCGGTGTAGTAGCTATTGAAAAGGGAGCCTTCGGATTGCCCTCGACTAAAGGGAGACAACTTTACTTTACTTACTTTTACATTAAATATTTTTGTCAATATTTATAAACTAAGCCTTTTGTTCTTTCTAAACTAAATTTTAGATTGTCAACAATAGACGTAATTTTATCAAATAAAAATTTTTCAGTTTTAGATGAACATTTATGGGTTATTTAAGGGAACTAAAAGAAAAATTTGATTCTTAGAAATTTAAATCTACAAAGATGTTATCTTTTTTAAAGTTTTAAGCCCAGACCTTAACCCCCTTAATTACACTATATCAAGCATTTTAGAAAACAAAACAAATGCAACTTCCCATCCACATATTGGTTCACCCGCTTAAAACTACTATAGAGGAGGAATGGAATAAAATGTCTGAAGAATTTATTTTGAAGGCATGCAAATTGTTTCAAAGGCGTGTTGATACAATAATTGAAAAAAATATGGTGGACATATTGAGTAAATTTACTGTTTCATGTCTCTCTTTTATAAGTTGTTTATCATTATACTTGAATATTCCTAATTTTGCTTCCGCACTCTGTATGACTCAATGATGACAATGGCTCATCTAGAAAATAAAAAAATGCTTGATGCTCTGGTCACTGCATGAAAGGTTTTTCCATCTTTAGTTTATTTCCTTATAGAATTTTCATTTTCTCTCGTCTTCCAGCTTTTCAAACTCTTTATTGGTCTGTCTTTGCTTATTTTTGTACATAAATTATTTGATATCTTTTTAATTTGAGTGGGAACTAAGTTTTTAAGAAATATTTCCATTAGTTTTGAAGAATATATGAACTGAATTGAATTGCCAGATTAAAATAATTTTTTCAGCTATAAAACGAGGCATTACTTAATGAAAATACACAAAAATGACTTTTTTATTTATTTATTTTTTTTTTAAATTAGCAACATAAGTCTTTGCCTTAAAAATTGTATGCTTTTTAGGTAAATAAATTGAAAATCACTCTTTAACCTCAGACTAATATCAACCTAAATTGATAAATTTTGATATAAAAATGTATCATTACCCACTGATTACTGAAAAAATAGAACATTAAATAGAAAATATTACAGAAGGGCATTTCATCGCAAAAATGAGATTTTTTTTTTTTTCTTCTCCAAATCACCTACCTTGATTTCAACCCAAATTGAAATACGCTATTAAAATACATCACCTACAGAAGACAGTTCTTAATATTTGAGCAAGGGCTACACAAATGTTTTCTATTATTGGTTGTTTTTTGGGGCAACACAAATTTTACATTGGTGGTATTTAAGAAGTCTGTGTGTTAGGAAAAAAAAAACATGCTTTTATTATTATTTCTTTCTTGAGAGTGAGGGAGGATATCACGTAATGGCGAAAGTGCTGAACAGTGACATTGTAGTTAACACGTTCAAACTCTGTTTGTGCTATGATGTTCACTTTCAGATAAATTCCACAGGGAAAGATCTAACCCTTTTATTCCCATCTCTTAGCAATGGTTTAAATAGTACCACAACTGTTCTTCTACAAGAATGGCTTTGGCATTAAATAACCTACAAAGGTTGATATGACATTAAATAAAGAAATGTAACCAAATAAGTACAGCCCAGTTGGCTGGAGTTGTCAAATACACTGACTGCATCTTTGCAGATGGGTAAGACCACCCTGCCAATGAGTGTCCTGGATATAATAGTAAATAATCAAATGGTGAGGCTCCAGTAATGCTGGAGCTTTGGGGAATGTGGAGTACCCTTTTATTGCCATCGCTCCCAGGTTCACTCTGGCCTGGAGTGGAAACACTTGATAGGGTCTTATCTATTTAGGAGGTACCCGTGGTGTAATGGTTATCGCCGTTGGAAATGAACACGGCGACACGAGTTCAACTCCTGGACGAGACTGATTGCATATCACATAGCACTAATACTCTTGCGAAAGGTATGAATCCAGTTATTCTCCCTCCAGCTATGGGTAAAATAGTAGGGCAAACTAGGTTCTTCAGCCTTGGTGAGGCTACTAGTCTAGGAGAAGGACAACTCTGAATTCAAACCTGTTAAACTCCGCTTAAAAAATTGACCTTGTGTCATATCCTGCCCGAGCGGAGGGGTTGGTAAATATGATAGGGTCTTATCTGTGGGTGAAATAGAATATTTAAACTGGGTACAAACAAATGAATTATGTTAGATTAGAACTATTTGATCCTTTAACTATGTGCAAACATGAATAATAGTGAATAGAAATAAGGGAAACCATGTAACTGGATGCAAAAAGAAAATGAGCTTAGGCTTGTTTTAAAAATATTTTCTACAAAATGTGTTTAGAAATCATATATTTAATATATACTATATATACTATCCGAGTCAGATGAACCAGACATGCAAGACACTGCTGGAGAAGCAGGGACGAGCTCATAAGTGATGTACTCCTATGGACCCCCGGGCAAAAGCAGGACGACCAGCTCGAACATACACACAGCAGCTACATGAGGATACAGGTTGTAGCCCTGAGGACCTGCCAGAGGCGATGAACGATAAGGAGAAGTGGCGAGAGGGGGTCAGGGATATCCATGCCTGTGGTATGACATGATGATGAATGAATATATACATATAAAAAGGATCAGGCATTAAATAACCTTCAGTGGTTGATATGCCATAAAACCCAACCAAACCAAATCATATATATTCAATATATATGTATAAAGAGGATTTGGCATTAAATAACCTACAATAACCTATTTAACTGTTAGCAAACAAATTAGCTCGAGCTTGTTAAAAAATCTTTCCTATGAGCCTTTTGTTTACAAATTATGAAAAATATATATATATATATAATGATTTGTCAATAAATAACCTACAATGATTGATATGGCATAAAATCCAACCAACTTTTGATAGAATTACCAACAAACTATTCTCTTACCAATCATGTGTATCCATTTAACTGTGTGCGAACAAATGACAGTTGAATTAAATTGTTAACGCTATATAGCAGTACTTAAAACCTTTTAACTGTGTGCAAATAAAAAAGCTCTAGCTCATTAAAAAATGTTACCTATGGACTATTTGTTTACATATCATACATTTGATACATGTATAAACAGGATTTGGCATTAAATAACCTACAATGGTTGATATACCTTAAAACCCAAGCAAACCAATTCGTTTATATTTAATACATATATATATATATATATATATAAGAGGATTTGGCAATAAATAACATGATTGATATGCCATAAAACCCAACCAAGCAATGTTGGAAATAGTTTTATGTTGTTTGAAATAGTGTCATATTCAATGTCTGAATTTTCTGACCAGTACCATGACTCCCCCAGCCGATATCATTATATATATATATATATATATATATATATATTTGAATAGGAGTTTGATTGTTTATGACTCTACCATATATATCATCATCATCGTCATGTCACACTGCCAGCATGGATCTCCCTGACCCTCTCCCGCCACCTGTCTATCGTCCATCACTCCCAGAAAGTCTTCAAGGCTATATCCTGTATCAGCACAGAGCTGTTGTATATAGGTTCTTGCTGGTTGTCTTGCCTTTGCTCATCCATGTGATGGGGTCCACAGGAGTATATCGCTTACTTCTCCAGCAGTGTCCCGCATGTCTGGTTCATCTAACTTTGATTGTTTTCATGATGGGTGTTAGCGGTATAGCTGCTGTTTCGTCGGTTGTTGCCTCCAGGACATGTTCAATATTGCTCACAGCATTTCTTTTTTGCTATATATTTATTTATCCACACAACCGCTGCTTAGATAAAACTGCATTTTATTTTATTGGTCAGGTCTGACTTCGATATGACCGATAGCCTATCAATAGCTGTCCATGCCTTTGCTTGTTGCATGTTGATGTACCATCTATATGTATGTATGTATGTATGTATGTGTGTGGTGGAGTCATAAACAATCAAATTCCTATTCAAATGTAGGCAGGAAAACAAATTCCTACTAAGTCACTTGAAAACTAAACAACTCCAGAAACTAATTAAATAATAATAATAAATATACTTGAAAAAAATAATTTAAACATAACATTTATTACTAAACTTTAACACCAAATATATGGATATGTAGTTGTCTAAAAATAAGTTCACTCCTTATATATAATTATAAAATTTTACTTTTGGTTACAATTTAAGTATAAATGAGAGGAGTAAGCAAGGAAGAATTGTTGATCTGTTTATATTCTTCTCCATCAATCATAACATCAAACAAATGATAATATTTTGATAATATAATCATTCAATAACTTATGATAATGATTATCAAACTTAATCATAATTAACATTTTGGACACAATAATGACATAAAGATGCCTAGAGCTATAGCCACCAGACTTTCTCAGATTACTAATAGATGCCTAACATATTTTTTTCCATTAATAATTTAGATATAATACTAAGATAGATCTTTACTTTCTGTCTATCAGGTTAGCTAAACTAAATCTCTATCTTTTCGCTTAAGCATAACTGAAAATTTGCTAACCAGAAACCAACATTATGACCTTTTTTTTTTTTTTTTTGTGGCTCTTTTTATCATCAGAAAATCATAACTTTAAAAAATTGTTGCTGGACTTACATTTGTAGTAAAAATAGTGGCCACCAGGTGGCCATATATGTTAACTTCTTAATTGACTTTATTAATTGATGGCATATCACAAGAAACATAGATATTTTAATTCTTTTAGGACGCCCTCTCTCCAAAAAAAATATTCAAATGTGATTCAAGAGTTAATTTTAGTAATGATTTCCAAATAAGATATAATTCAATAAATATATTGTTCAAATCGATAACCCTTTACTGGAGCCAAAGGAAGCATTTAGGAGTTTCTGCAGGATCTGGCTTAAAGATTCTACTTATTGGGTGAATTTTCAGCTAGTAATAGCAAAACAAAATATATAAATTCTATGAACAGAAAGCGAATTGAAAATCAAGTGCTAATGAAAGGCAGCATTGAGTTTTCAAACCCCATTTCTTGTACTTCCTTGTCAATGCACTTAATTCTGAGGTAAATGTTAATCAGACACATTAAACATTATACAGTGAAGATTTCAAATCAAAGTTCAGATAATAACTCTGCATCAAGCAACAGATTTATTCACCTGCACTCATATTTTGTACTTTCTAGTTTTTTGTTGTTTTTTTTTTTCCAGAATTTCACTTTATTCTAATAAAAGAAGTGCATAGCTTTTAAAAAGGGGCCCCTAACCTTTTGAGCCAAAGGTCCACAAAGCTTAAGTGGGCCTAAGGCTGTGATTCCCTGCAAAAAAAACTAAATTCACAAGTTAACAATCATTATATATAAATGAGATAATAGATGTTGTTTGCAATCACAAAATGATGTGATATCAGGGTTAAATGAAGAGGTTGACAGAAGGAGCACGTCAGACAAATGATAATTTGATGGTTGTGAATTCTGCAAAATCTTGGCATACTTCATTTTGAAGAACTTCTCTTCGTATCCATGTAAATACAAGGATTGGGGGGGTATTCATTTTTTAAAGAATTATTTTAAATAGAAAATGACTTTCTCAGCAACATCAACAATAGATAATATCTTAACTAGAAAGTTGTGGGGGGGATACATTTTATTTTATTTTTGATCCTTTTTTTTAAATAAAAATTTCATACTGTAGTACTTTACTATCTAAAGAATCTTGGTATAATCAACAAAACTTTTTACAAAATTTTTATTTAACTAAAACTACTTTACAAAATATATTTTAAATGAGTAAAATATTCAAAAAAGGGCAAATACCCTGATTAAATGAAACAATGTCATAAATGTTGTGTATAATCATGTATTATGTGATTTTCTGCCTAACATTTGGGGGTTGCATCATATGCAAGATACAATATTTGTGTGTGTAAATAATTGGACAAGGCTAGGCCTAGGCCAGTTGGTATACCTACAATTTCGAGCAGCAAAAGTCAACAAATAGTATCTGGTGATGCTCGAATATATATGGCAAATAAGCTAGACCTAAGATGAGTTTTTTAATGATACTATTTTTAATATATAACAAAAAAAAATACTTTGCAAAATATATTTCAAATTATTAAATTACTTAAAAAAAGCAATATCTTTACTAAGGTAGATATAAGATAAGATTTTTAATAGTATTTTTTTTTAATGTAAAAAGTTACTCAAATTAAATTTATTTAATTCCATCAAAGTCTGACTCATCAGATCCTAAGAAGAAAAACTCCAATTTAAAAAAATAAGTATTTTTTACATTGACTATAAAAAAGATTTTTTTATCTAATTGCATAAGTCAAATATATTCCTTTAATGGTAGCATGGGGAAGGCTGCATCCTTTCTGTCATATGGGCTTACTGTGTATAGTAAAATAATGTTCAGCCCAAGTAACAAAGTGTTTGTTCTAATTATTTTCTTTCTAGCAAAAGTAAGAAAAAAATTTTAAAACTTTCAAAATTTTAATCAAGTTTCCTAAAATAGTTAATTTTTTTTAGTGAAAATATTTGGACATATGTGATATGGTAGCATGTATGGATTTGGTAATATGTATAGATTTTACCATCTCCTGAGAGGAGTTGTCTTAGAAATCATTAATCAAAAATGAGATCCTTGTCTAATATATACATATATAAGATGCATATTTGATACAGCGTGTGTGGCTGGTCTCTCTTTTTTTTTTTTTTCCTTTCTGACTCCGTGTGTGTGTGTGTGTGTGTATGCATAATTCATATGTGCCTTAAGTGTATATAAATTTAACTTAGATGCACATATACATGAAGGCATGCTGGGAAACTGCCTGAGTGACTCTATAATACTAATGATGGATTAGGATGTATACAAACATTGTTATTTATTAGCTGTTCTTTATATGTTATATTTTATATCCGTTGCAGAGGCATCGAAAATTCTGCTAAACGCCCTTGTCCATGGCAGGTAATGTGAATAATTTCCTAATCATTGTCTCCTTTCTCCTGTGGCGGCAATGTACACTCACTTTGTCTCTTAGTATGTTATAGTGAAAAATGTCTTATCTGTCATCGCTTCAGTTCTTTTTTTGTCTGTTGAGCTGTCTTTCTTTTCTTCATGTGTATTGTCATGTCGCTTTTAAATTGTCATGTCGCTTTATATATCTTTAAAAAAACGTTTTTATTATGACTTTTGTTTTTGGTAAAAGCTAATGGCATTGAAAGGACAATTCAAAATGAATTTACCATTTTTCCTTGAAATGTTGGATATTGTTGGGTTTTTCTTGTTTTTGTTTTTGCATTTTTTTTATTTTTTTTTAATTGAAAGTATAATCGTTTTGTAGATTTTTATCTGAGAGTTTGGGATGATTAATCTATTTTAAAAACTTTATTCAACTGCTTTTCACGCAATTTTAGGCTTGCCCAGTCAGCTGGGGGTGTAGAATACACCGACTGCACTTTGCAGAGGGGTAAGACCCCCCTAATGAGTGTCCTGGATATGACACTAAACAATCTGATGGTGAGATTCCAGTGATGCTGGAGCTTTGGGGAATGTGGAGTACTCCTTCATTGCCATTGCTCCCAGGTCCACTCTGACCTGGAATGGTAGCGCCTATCTACTTATGCTAAACTGAATAGCTTGAAATAGAACTGTTTGACTAAACTGAATAGGCTGAAATAGAAGTGTTTTGACAAATAAAATGTGTACTTACGCTAAACTGAATTGTTTGAAATGAGACTGTTTTTGACATTGAAAGTCTACTTACACTAAAATGAATTGTTTAATATAGAACTGTTTTGACATTTAACTTGCATGTAAACAAAATCTGTACTTATAATAAAATGAATTAGCAGAATTAGAACTGTTTGAATAAAATGAATAGCTTGAAATAGAAATGTTTTTGACAATTAAACTGTGTACTCATGCTAAACTGAATTGTTTGAAATAGAACTATTTGTCTAAAAATGGATTTGGCATTAAATAACTAACAAAGGTTGATATGCCATGAAAACCAACCTACCAATTTTAGTGGGGGGGTATGAGAGTGCTAACATATCTGACTCCTCAGATTTCACATTGTTTTTTTCTTTACCTTTTGGAGAATGTTGAGCTGAAAACTGGAAATCAAAAATTGATCATATCATAGGCAACTCAACACAATGGAAAGATAAAAAATGTATATAATATTGTGGGGAAAAAAACAGTGAAAAACTGAACTATTTTTTATTATTGCCACAAATTTTAATGAAACTTCAATGGCTTAAACACACTTAGGAAGTGATTATTTTCCCTAGATTATTTTAGTCAATGTTCTCTTAGTTGTAGGAAAGTCATTATTTTCTTAAAATAGGAAATTTCTTATAATTTTCTTTACAGACTTTTCACTACAAACTAAGGGAATACAACTTTGACAATAATAATCAAAGAAAATGAAATAATCACTCCCTCTGTGTTAGACACATAAAATGTATTCCCTCTTCTCCACATTCTATTTAAGACATTGTCTTTTGTTGATGTTACTGAGAAAGTAATTTTCTGTCTAAAATAATTCTTAACAAAGAAAAAAAAAACCTTACATCTACATTGTAGGCGCCTCTGGTGGTGTAATGGTTAGCAAGCTCGACTAGCAAACCTACACGAGTGAGTTCGAGTCTCATTGGGTCCCCCTTTCATATGGCCTTGTGCCACATCTAAGCAAAAAGCTTAGTAAAATTTCCTTACATCTACATTGATATGAACAGATGTTCTTCAAAATGAAATGATTGAAAGTTCATTAAAATTTGTGGCAATAATAAAAAATAGTTCAGTTTTTTTCATTGTCTCTTCTCCCCCCCCCAATACTGTATATGATAAATTATAGATTAGGAATAATGCAAATGACTTAAGTTTGATCATGTAATAAGATTGGATGTAAAATTGACAGCACTGGAAGTCATACAATTGAAAGTAGCAAACCAAGACAGACGAACAATACAATGGTGAGTATTAGGGTGGGCAGTAAGTGTTTAACAATGTACTTTCAGAAGTAGTACTATTGTAAATTACGAGGTTTAAGAAGTTTGGGTGTGTTGGGAAAGATTATGAAGTTGGTTACTTACTTTTTCTTATCTCAATTCACATATCTTTTTTTTTTGTTGGTTGTTCAGGCTGAAAAAGAATGAATGATGAAAAATAGACACAGATACTTTCAAACTCCACTTTTATTCCTGAGTTTATAACTATTTCAAAGAGAGGAATGTTTTTCCCAAACCAGTAATATAGCCATCCTCCTAGTTGAGGTGTCTATCAGAATCTGAGTAGTTCCTTTTTTGGCACCAGGAAGCCTATATTTTCAGGCATGCATAAATTGCCCTTCCTGTCAGAGACCTCCGAGGAGATTGTTATTTTTTGTATTTATTCATTTATTTATTATGTTATTGGGTCTTTCATTTATAATTCACTTCCCACAAATTCAATACTGTAGTGCAAGCCGTCCCATTCACACTGCCACTGTGTAAAGAGATGGTTTGGTTTTATGGCATATCAACCTTTGTAGGTTATTTAACGCCAAATCCATTTTTATGTAAATAATCTGTTCTATTGAAAACAGTTCAGTTTAGCATAAGTACACAGTTTAATTGTCAAAAACATTTCCATTTCAAACTATTCAAGCAGTTATATGTAATAATTCAGTTAAGTGTAAATACAGTTTTAATGTCAAAAAACAGTTCTATTTGAAATAATTCAGTTAAGCATAAGCACGCAGTTTAAGTGTAAGTACGGTTTAATTGTCAAAAACGTTTCTATTTCTATTTTACTCAATTCATTTTAGCATAAGTATGCTGTTAGTTCTATTTAACCCATAGATAGGGCCCTTATCAGGTGCTACCACTCCGGGCCAGAGTGGACCTGGGAGCGATGGCAATGAAGGGGTACTCTGCATTCCCCAAAGCTCCAGCATTGCTGGAACCTCACCATCAGACTGTTTAGTGTCATATCCAGGACACTCGTTGGGAGGGGGGGTCTTACCCCTCTGCAGAGAAGCAGTCAGTGTATTCTACAGCTCCAGCCGACTGGGCAATGTGTAAGGAGAGATACAAATTTGAATACAAGGAATTTATAATATCAAAACACTTTATTCAACAAGAATCATACTAATGTTGGGAACATTTTGGATTGAAAAAAAATTGGAAAACATTCAAAATTAGTCAAGAGATCAAAGGAACCTCATTTAGTTTTTTCAGTGACCAACAAAAAGTTAAAGGCTCTTCAAGAATCATATTGCCCAGTTGGCAAAATACACTGGCTGCATCTCTGCAGAGAGGTAAGACTCCCCCAATGAATGTCCTGTTTATGACACAAAACAATCTAATGGTGAAGCTTAAGTAATGCTGGAGCTTTGGGGAATGCAGAGTACCCCTTCATTGCCATCGCTTCCAGTTTCACTCTGGATCAGAGTGGTAGCACCTGACAGGGTCCTATCTATAGATCAAACATAACTAAACTGTGTGCTTGTGCTAAACTGATTGTTTGAAATAGAACTGTTTTGACATTTAACTGTGTGTAAACAAAAAAACTATACTTATACTAAACTGAATTATTTGAAATAGAACTGCTTATATGTATAAAAATGGATTTGGCATCAATAACCAACAATGGTTGATGTGCCATAAAACCAAACCAAACTTTACCTCATCCCACCACCATGGGCAAGATGTGGCACAAGGTCAATTTTTAAGCAGAGTAAAGCTGGTTTGAAATTGGAGTTACTCTTGTAGATTAATCACCTAACCAAGACTAGAGAACCCATTCTATCCAGCTATT
The DNA here is from genome assembly GCA_963585895.1 of Sepioteuthis lessoniana. Lineage (NCBI taxonomy): Eukaryota > Metazoa > Mollusca > Cephalopoda > Myopsida > Loliginidae > Sepioteuthis > Sepioteuthis lessoniana. The sequence continues at coordinate 18,923,144 of OY757921.1, read as the reverse complement.
TACCTGTAGCAGGGCAGGGGAGATGGATTCATGCTTTTCCCAAGGATATTAGCACAAAGTGAATACAAATAGCATCATCCAGGAATTGAACTTAGGTTATTGATTCCATTTCCTCCATCAATAACCATTTTGTCAAGAGCACCTCCGTCGTCTGCAAATGAATTGATAAATAAATGAATGATGTACAGTGTGACATTTTGTATTCAGTGGATTTTTTGTATCTTGAAAAGGGAAGAAAGTTTCCTATTTGTTCTTTGCTAAAATTACAAAAAGAAAAATGTAGCTGGATTTCCATTTCATTAATAAGGGAGAACTTATCAAAGTATATTTTCATTCTTCACTTTGATTTTTATCAACTAATATTCTTGTTTTGAGGTAGTCTTAAACCACTAGGTTCCCATCACTGAATTTTACAGACTTTTTTTGTATATCTTGTGTTATTTATTTACAGGAAAAAAGTAATCTAAATTTACAAATACACGTATATAGGTACTTGTAAACATAGATGTTTACAATTTGGTGATCTTTACAGTACATTGCAGACTCTTTATTTGTGAATGTGATTTGCTCTAAGATATTATAAAATAAAATGGTTAAATAACAAATAGTTATAAGAATTATTTTGTAATAAAGTAAAAGTAAAGTTGGCAAACTTTAGTCGAAGGCTCCCTTTTCAATAGCTACTACACCAAGGTGTAGGGGAGGGTGCTACTCCTTTCCCTGGATTGCTCCACTTTGCCTTTGATACATACCTTATGTTGCTGAGTGTTAAGCGAGGAGGTATCAAGTACCATTTTTAAAGTCTTTGGTATGACATGACCAAGTATTAAACCCAGGTCTCCTGGACCATTGGCGAACACTCTACCAATTAGGCCAATGTAAAATTTACAAATATTTCATTATTTGTTTACGTCATGGATGTAGAGAGCTGTGGATCATTGTGATTTTATATAGTTTTATTTTTTGTACAGTGCTTTTAACACTTTTCTAGAGATATCAATCATATTTACCAACCCCTCCGCTTGGGTAGGATATGACACAAGGTCATTTTTAAGCAAAGTTTAACAGGTTTGAATTCAGAGTTTTCCTTCTCCTAGACTAGTTGCCTCACCAAGGCTGAAGAACCTAGTCTGCCCTACTATTTACCCATAGCTGGAGGGAGAATAATTGGATTCATACCTTTCCCAAGGGCATTAGTGATATGTGAAATGCAATTAGTCTCTTCCAGGATTTGAACTTGTGTCACCGTGTCCGTTTCCTACGACGATAACCATTACACCACGGGCACCTCTTGTGTCCAACCCCTCTGCTTGGGCAGGATATGACACAAGGTCATTTTTTAAGCAAAGTTTAACAGGTTTGAATTCAGTTTTCCTTCTCCTAGACTAGTTGCCTCACCAAGGCTGAAGAACCTAGTCTGCCCTACTATTTACCCATAGCTGGAGGGAGAATAATTGGATTCATACCTTTCCCAAGGGCATTAGGGATATGTGAAATGCAATTAGTCTCGTCCAGGATTTGAACTCGTGTCGCCATGTCCGTTTCCTATGATGATAACGATTACACCACAGGCACCTCCTTTCTAGAGATATTAAGACGTCAATATTTGTGGCAGATAGACATAAAGTCAAATAAAATGACTTGATTTTAATTTTTTTTGACAAACAACGTCTAATGAAAAAAAACAACTTAACTCGAAATGATGTAACCTGAGGTATACGTCTACTTGATAAGCTAAAAGTAAGTTATACTCAAGTGCAGGTCCCTCTTAGGCTTAAGGCTGGCTCTAACCTAAAGAGAGCATTTTGGGTTGAATGTCCAAAGAAGGGAGAAAGAGACATTGCCCAGCAAGCTGGGGCTGTAAAATATGCTGATTCCATCTCTGCAGAGGGGTAAGACCCCTCTCCCAAACAAGTATCCTGGATATGATACTAAAAAATCTGATGGTGAGGTTCCAGTATTGCTGGAGCTTTGAGGAATGCACAGTACTCCTTCATTGCCATCGCTCCCAGGTTCACTCTGTCTCGGAATGATAGCACCTGATAGGGTCCTATCTATGAGTCAAATAGAACTAAACTTCATACTTATGCTAAACTGAATTGTTTGAAATGGAACTGTTTTGAAATTTAACAGTGTGTAAACAAAAAACTATACTTATACTAAACTGAACTGAAATAGAAGTGTTTGACTAAACTGAATAGTTTGAAATAGAAATGTTTTTGATAATCAAACTCTGTATTTATGCTAAACTGAATTGTTTAAAATAGAACTACTTGAATCAAGTGATCACAAAAACTATCCAAGTTAGATGAACCAGACATGCAGGACACTGCTGAAGAAGTAGGGACAAACTCATAAGTGACATGGACAAGCAAAGGCAGGACAACTAGCTAGAACTTACCTACCTATAGGTCAAATAGAACTGTTTGACATTTAAACTGTCTAATTATGCTAAACTGAATTGTTTTAAATAGAACTGTTTATTTGTATAAAAATGGAATTTGGCATTAAATAACCTGCAAAGGTTGATATGCCATAAACCCAAACAATCAATCTTGAAGTATGTATTTAATGTAACTTTTCCTGAGGTGGCTCACAACTTATGTATTTAAATCTGTATCTCTACTCTTACTGTGCCAATGTGAATCTGAAAAATTGCACTAGAACTTTGAAAAGAAAATTATTAGTGTTAGATAACAATACTTGAAACCATTTAAATTTTTGTAAATAAAGCTATTAGAGTAAGTAAAACTTTAAACAACTTCACCACGTGCAAACGAATGATTGATTCTAAATAGAATTATCAGTGTTAGACTGTAATACTATTTAACTGTATGCAAATATTATCAATTCTTAATTGTGTGCAAACAAATTAGCTATAACTCATTTAAACATAAAATTACCAACAAACTATTCCCTTACAAATCATGTGTTTTTATGTGTGTGTGTGTATATATATATATATATATATATATATATATATATATATATATATATATATACACACACACACACAGAGGGTGTGAAAGCAAAAAAATTAGGTATATTCTAGGGTAATGATAAACGACTTTACTATAAAACAAGATTAATTGTAAAAGTTGGCGATCATAGTCGAGTGTGACCAGAAGGCTCTCTCTTCAATAGCTACTACACCAAGGTGTAGGGGACGGCACTACTCCTTTCCCTGGATTGCTCCACTTTACCCTTTGATACATACCTTATAATGCTGAGTGTTAAGCGAGGAGGTATCAAGTATCATTTTTTAAGTATGACTCGACCAGGGATTGAACCCCAGTCTCCTTGACCATTGGTAAACACTCTACCCACTAGACCAATGAGATTACTTGTAATTTAAAAAAAAAAAACTAAGATTTGTTGTCGTTTCCTTTCTGGCTCATTCAGTCAGCTGGAGCGGCAGAATACACTGACTGCATCTCTGCAGAGTGGGTAAGACCCCCCCCCTCACAATGAATGTCCTGGATTTGACACTAAACAATCTAATAGTGAAGTTCCAGTGATACTGGGGCTTTAGGGAATGTGGAGCACCCCTTCATTGCCATTGCTCTCAGGTCCACTCTGGCCCGGAATGGGAGCACCTGATAGGGCCCTATCTATGGGTTAGATAGAACTAAACTGCCTACTTATGCTAAACTGAATTGTTTGAATTAGAACTGTTTTGACATTTAACTGTGTATAAACAAAATCTATATTTATACTAAACTGAATTGTTTGAATTAGAACTGTTTGAATAAACTGATCATGAAAACTATCCAAGTTAGATGAACCAGACATGCAGAACACTGCTGGAGAAGTAGGGACAAACTCATAAGAGATGTACTCCTGTGGATCCCTTTACATGGACGAGCAAAGGCAGGACAACCAGCTAGGACCTACAAAAAACAGCTCTGTGCCAATACAGGATGTAGTCTTGAGGACCTGCTGGGAGCTATGGATGATTGAGAAGGGTGGTGGGAGAGAGTCAGAGAGGTCTGCGCTGATGGCGCAACTTCATGATGATGAATAAACTGAATAGCTTGAAAGAGAAATATTTTTGACAATTAAACTGTGTACTCATGCTAAACTGAATTGTTTTAAATAGAACTGTCTATTTGTATAAAAATGGATTTAAATAGAACTAGGTTACATACTTATGCTGAGCTGATTTGTTTAAGTTGGAACTGTTTGACTAAATTGAATGGCTTGAAGTGGAGGTGTTTTTGACAATTGAACTGTGTACTTATGCTAAACTGAACTGCTTGAAATAGAACTGTTTTAACATTGGAACTGCATACTTATGCTGAACTGATTTGTTTGAATTAAAACTCTTTGAATAAACTGAATAGCTTGAAATAGAAATGTTTTTAACAGTTGGACTGTGTACTCATGCTGGATTGGATTGTTTGAAATCGAACTGATTATTTGTACAAAAATGGATTCGGCATTAAATAACCAACAAAGGTTGATATGTCATAAAACCCAAACAACCAATCACTCATATTGGGCTGAATTTTAATTAGAAAAGTGCTTGAATAATAAATCTAAAATGAAAATTTAGATTTCTCTTTTTCTTTCAACTAAACTAATCAGACAAAAAACATTTTTAAAATTATTCCACATTTTGCTTCCTCACCCTGCATTTATCAATATATAACCATTTAACTGTGTGCAAAGAAGTGACTAATTTTAAATTAATAATGTTACATAGTACTCCTTGAAACCATTTAATTGTGTCCAAACAAATTAGTTCTGACTTGGTTATAATGTGACCAACAAATCATATACTTAATAAGTATATGTATAAATAGGATTTGGCATTAAATAATCTACAAGGGTTGATATGCCATAAAACCCAACCAACTAACCTAGAACCTTGAATGACCTCAGACAATACTTCTGAAAGTACTTTGTTGAATACAAACAGCTTGTTAATAAAATTTTTTTTTTATTTTAACTCAATTCTTAATTTCCTTTGCTTGCCACTGTAAAAGCAGGTATGACAGAATAGAAACAGTTATACAGTGGGAATTATGCAAATAACTTTGGTTTAATCATGTACGTATTTACCAACCCTTCCACAGAAGCAGAATGTGACACAAGGTCAATATTTAAGTAAAATTTAACAGGTTTGAATTTAGAGTTTTTCTTCTCCTAGACTGGCTGCCATACTGAAGTTAAAGAGCCCAATCTGTCTTACTATCTATCTATTGTTGGATTCATACCTTTCCCAAGGGTATTAATGTTATGTGAAATGCAAGCGGTCTCGTCCGGAATTTGAATTCTGATTGCCATGTCCATTTCCAACGATGATAACTATTATGATACAAGCACCTCTTAGCCCAGTTGGCTGATGAGGAGGCCGTAGAATATACGGACTGCATCTCTGGGGGGGGGGAGTTTTACCCCTCTGCAAATGAGTGTCCCAGCTGTAGAATACACGGATTGTATCTCAGCCAAGAGGTAAGACTTCCCCCAATGAGTGTCCTGGATATGACTCTGAACAATCTGATGGTGAGGCTCTAGTAATGCTGGAGCTTTGGGGAATGTGGAGTTCCCCCTTTATTGCCATCACTCCCAGATCCACTCTGCCCTGGAGTGGTAGCTCCTGATAGGGTCCTATCTGTGGGTCAAACAGAACTAAACTATGTACTTATGCTAAACTGAATTGTTTGAAATAGAACTGTTTTGACATTTAAACTGTGCACTTGTGCTAAACTGAACTGTTTTTACATTCAACTGTATATAAATAAATTACTAATGTTTAATTGAATTGAATTGTTCATGATGCATAGCAATACTTGGGACCATTTAACTTTATTGACTAAACAGAATAGTTTGAAATAGAACTGTTATTGACATTTAAGCTGAATTGTTTGAAATAGAACTGTTTAAATGTATAAAAATAGATTTGGCATTAAATAACCTACAATGGTTGATATGTCATAAAACCAAACTAAAACAGTTTTAATCAGAATGACTTGATTCAGCATTAAATGACCCCAAAAGGGTTGATATGCCATAAAACAAGCGTCTAACAAGCCCCTCTTTTTTTTAACCATGTAAACAAATGGTAAAATACAAACCAAATGCTGTTTTACAAAATAAAAATATACTCTGGGAATTTGAGAGCTGAGCAAGAAAACTTGCTTGTTTGGTTTTTGTTATTTATGACCAGGGCTTTTCAAAGTGTTCCATATAAACCCCTTAAGGAGAATAAAATTTTGGTAGGGTGAATAAATACATAGGAGTTCATGGGAGGGAGGAATCTATTTGTTTGCATTAATAAAACCCTTTATAACTGTTGTGTTCTGGTTAGTGAACGCTTGTAATATTAAATAAAGGACAAACCACGATATGAGAGGAAATAGAGATATATTCTCAGGAAAAAGTATATACAATAGAGAGACTATTAGTAGACAAGAACATTAGGATTAGTGAATACAGAATAAAGATATAGTCCCACTATAGTATTGGCTTCTGTTATTACAGTAGCAAGTAAGGTGATTTAGTGCGATCTCCAATCTCTAACGCTCTAATACTATTCCTATAAGAAGCTGCTCTTCACCTTCTAGTCTGCCCTGGTATTAGTAGCTACTGCTATATATGATAGATGGACTAGTTCTTTGTATGGAATAAGGTGGGTGATACCCAACAATAACAGAACAACAAAACTCACTGGATCACATAGAATAATTGCCAGATATTGAAAACTGTGGCAAAATATTCTAAACTTTGTGCAGCTATTGAATCTATTTTACTTACTAACCGACAAAGGTTGATTATCCATTAAACAAAGGAACCGAACCATTTTACAAGTTTTTTTTCAAGTTGGTATACAGTGGAATCTGTGCTTAACCATGTGTACAATCTTTAAAGTAAACTGAAGTACTTTCAACATAGAACATAGCGATTTGCAGCTCAAACTCACAAACATGCAGCCTTATATTAATAATCTCTTCCGTGTCCACTAAACCCGTCCTTCCCATTAAAAAATAATTCAAGATTTAAAAGTGCATTTACACTTATTGATTATTGATTCTTTTCTGATATAAATTGTATTAAACACTAATTGATTAGTTATGTTTTGTAATTCAATATTTAATTGATTTGGGGGCGAATGGAAATGAAATTTGTTAACAAGAAGTGAATCAAGTTAAAATTTTGGAAGTCCTACTCTAACCAAAAACATAAATGTGTAGCTATTCAAAAATAAGTACACCTCTTATATTTATGCAATGGTGTCTAAGAAAAAATGTCAGCAATATTCAATTACCATTTTTGACAGCATATAAGATACACTTTTTTTTTTTTTTTTTTTTTAACTAAAAATAGCTTTTAAAATTCCCCTGCATCTTATGTGGTGCATACAATAAGTTTCCAGACTTTTTTGTACAGACATTTGAAATTGTCATAGACTCTTGAAAATTCACTATGTTATTGCTATACATCTTATGAAATGACAGACCAATTTTTATGATTTCACATTCAAATGAACAGCTACAGCAGCAATTGGAATACACCCTACTAAAGCCTGATTGTCACAGCCGGTGAATTTCAAAAATGCAATCTGGACGTGAGGACACTTTACAAGAACGATATGCAATAAAATTCTGTTTTAAACCTGGAAAAAAATGTTGCCACAGAAATGTATAGAATGCTTCAGACTGCTTTTGGACCATTTTGCATGAATCAAGCATCAGTTTTTGTGTGGCATAAGAGATTCAAGGAAGGCAGGGAGTCTGTGAGGGAGGTGTGGGAGGAGTAAGGAAGTCAATACACCACAGTTGATTGGCCAAAAGGTTAGGGTTACTATGTTGAGGTTTTAAGGGAGTTCAAGAAGAGATTCCTTGGGAAGAGGCCAGCACTCTTCAAGTCGGGTCAGTGGCATTTCCAGCAGGACAATGCACCAGTCCACAACTCCATCCTTGTCACTGACTATTTGACCAAGATGAGCATCAAGACAGTTCCTCAGCCTCCCTATAGTCCAGACCTTGCTCCCTGTGACTTTTGCTTATTCCCTAAGCTCAGAGGCTGTCGTTATGAGACTATTGAGGAGATGAAAGAGGCTGTGACAAAGGTCATTGACATGCTCACACGAGAGGACTTCCATGAGGCCTTCCAGAAGTTGTTGGAACAGTACAACAAGTGCATTGTAGCAGGAGGAGATTACTTCGAAGGGGACTAGAGTTTCATATGTGTACTATCAATAAAAGTGCCCATACGAAAAAAAGTCTGGAAACTTATTTAATGATCTTCGTATATGCCATATGTAGGTTTAAAATTCAAGATAATTGGAGGAAATTAGCTACCTGTCAACTCCTTAGACCTTAGAGTAACTTTCATATACATATTGTCATTATTCAAAAGGCTATTAAGCAGGTTAAAAGTGTTATCATTAATAATATTCATTATATTGATTTCATCGTGTTTAATATTAATACTTTGTTTCACTAAAATTTTTTTCTTGATTTGCCCTGCTGAAATTGGGGTGCATCTTATACACCGTCAAATATGGTAATTTATTTGGGAGTGAATGGAAATGAAATTCGGTTACAAATTCGCAAAAAAGATAAATCAATGTTTTAATGAGGGATATATTTCTTTTCCTTGTCACTATAAAAGTAGGCATGACAGAATAGGAACAGATATACACTGGGAATCATGCAAATGAATTTTGTTTAACCATGTACACAAATGGTAAAATATAAACAAGAGGTTGGCCTACAAAATAAGAATATACTCTGGTAATTTGAGATCTGAGAAATACATACTATTATGGATTTTGTGATCTAAGATTTTAGATGCTGTTTTAGATGTTGCAGATGAAAATAAAAATGTCTTCCTAATTGTAAACTGTGCTAGCCAACTACAGAGTAAAATCAAGAGAAACCAAATAGCAAAAGATCCCAGAATTTTTTCAGGAACTGAAGGTATAGAACAATCATCATCATCATGTTGTGCCGCTAGCACGGATATCCCTGACCCTCTCTCGCCACTTTTCCCTATCATTCATTGCTTCTGGCAGATCTTCAGAGTTACATCCCGTATCCTCACATAGCTGCTGTATATATGTATGTTCTAGCTGGTTGTCCTGCTTTTGCTCGGCCATGGACCCCCACATAGATCAAAGAAGTGCATAATAATTGGTAGTCTTAGGACTTTGCCAAAAAATGGTAACAGTGAAACTGGAGATTCAAAGAGAGAATTGAGATGATTTGGACTATGATAGTTCTGGAGTCAATAAGGATACTGAAGAAGGTGATATTCCCCCAACCCCTCTGCCATAACTGGATGGGACACAAGGTCAACCTTTAAGAAGAGTATATATTTACTTAACTCCACCACCACAGCAGGATGTGAAAGAAGGTCAATTTTGAAGGTGGAGAACAGCTGGTTTGAATTCAGTTTTCCTTCTCTTAGATAAGTTGCCATATCAAATGTTTAAAATTCCAGTCAGCTTTACTATTTACCCATAACTGGAGGGAGAAATATTGGATTTGTACTATTCTAAGTGCCATTAGTGCTATGTGAAATGCAGACAGCTTCAACCAAGATTTATAACAGTTACACCATGGGCACCTCCATAGGAAACTGAAGAAGGTGCTGAAGATTTATCAAAGAAATTAGACTACTCAAACAATGATGCATCTAAAATCTGCAAAGAAAACATAACTAACAAATCTACATTTGAAATAAAAATAGTTGTATACAGCCTTTGAGATTCCGCTCACCCAATCGACTCTGTCGAATAAAAACTTATTCAGGTGGTTATTCTTCTAGTCGCTTGGTAGCTGATCAAAAATCTGCAATGAAACGTGTCTATTCAAAGATAGAAAAAGGAAAACTAATTTTTTTTTACGACCGAAAAGTATGCCATTGAAGATTCAAAAGTTATGCAGAATGACCTACAATGTCATCAGTGAATTTTTTGGTCTTGTGCCTGGCGCCTGACAACCATCAAAATGTCTGGTTAAAGAAAAAGCAGTCGCATTCCCAAAATATACGGCAATCATCAAAAGAAGATCTGACAAATGGAATTTAGAATAACCAGCCCCTACCCCCACCTCTCTCTCTCTCTCTCTCTCTCTCTCTCTCTCAGACGTCCAGTCATGGTAAACATTTGTATAATCAATGCTTTCAAAGAGGAGCCAAAATGTCTCGATTGGACAATTGGTTATTGGAAATGATTATTTAAATTTTATTATCTCAACCATTTTAATATCATTTCATCATATTTACCCAACCTCTCCGCTCGGGCAGGATATGACACAAGGTCAATTTTTTTAAGCAGAGTTTAACAGGTTTGAATTCGGAGTTTTCCTTCTCCTAGACTAGTTGCCTGAAGAACCTCGTCTGCCCTACTATTTACCCATAGCTGGAGGGAGAATAATTGGATTCATACCTTTCCAAAGGGTATTAGTGCTATGTGAAATGCAATCAGTCTTGTTCAGGATTTGAACTCGTGTTGCCGTGTCCATTTCCTGCGACGATAACCATTACACCACGGGCCCTCTTTTAATATCATGTCATCTATAACATCATGTTTGTTGCAAATACAAGCAAATGATTTGTATCTAAACCACTTTCTTAATTTTTCTGTGGATATATAGCATTTGTAAAATCAGCAAACTGCCTCAGATTTGATTTAGTGGGTTGGATATCTTCTAGTATGCCTAGGAACTATTACTTGCTGCTACTTATTGTACTGTGTACACACGAGAATGCCTGAACTTGTAAAATTATAGATGATTATTGACAGAAAATGGAGTTGATCAAGTAAAATGATTTTGAGGCAAGTAAATTTTCCCTCACTCTCGATCCCCGATCAAGTGGTTTCTTTTTAACAATCTCAGAAGTTGGTTGTATATCTCTCACAATACACATACACTATTGTCTTGGTTTTTCAGAATAATTTTAGTAATTAGATTAAACATCAAATATCCATTTAAACAATTGTATTTTTTTTGTTTAGTTTGGTTTCTTTGTTTAATCATTTTGTAATGTTCACTTGTGCATAAAATGAAGAGAAAATAATTAACAGACAACTTAGCAAAACTATAAGTATTCCATTCAACCGAAATAGCATAAAAACAGAAAATAAGACAAACAAAAGATAGTTACTATCCGTAACACTGCCAGCCAAGCTATTACTGAAAGTCTTTTCTTGCTAAAGTCCATCCAACTTTTTGTCCTTTCAAATACTATCCATTGACTAATGTCCGATCTTAACAACACAGTATCTCTATTTATATTATCTGGAGGACCACCACTTCTGTCCATTAATGATCGGTGTCTCACTTTATTCCTATAGGATGAATGGCATATCAACCTTCAAGGGTTATTCAGTTCCAAAATAATCCTTGTAGAACAACAGTGGTATTATTTAACCTGTAACTTGTGGGGATAAGGGAGTCCATACTTTTGTTGAGGCTATTCATCTGAAAGTGAACATAATAGGGTGAGTAGAGTTTGAACTCACTATAATGCTGCAGTCCAAAACATTAGCCATTATGTCATGGCACTCTCCCCATTTACAATGATGTCGCGGTCCAAGATGTTAGCCACTACGCCACAGGGATTCTCCCCTCACTACTCTATGAGGATTCCTTCCCTCAAAAACTTGTATTAAAAATAAAATAGTTATGAATTCGGAAGATGCAAATCCAATAATGATAATAATAACAGTAATAGTTTGTTGATCTTTTATTCTACTGGGAATTACATCCACTGACCATTTCCACTGAAGTTATCCTCACTAGGTGCCCTTTATGGCTTTATGCCAAATCTAAGCTATGCTCAGTAAAAAAAAAAAAAAACTATCACCCTATCCCAGTTGGCATAACATATATACTTGTGTTTGTGAATATATGTGTCAGTTTGCAACCTACACACACACACATATATATATATATATATATATATATATATATACACACTTTAAAGGTATTTACTAATTTTTTATGATTTTTAAAAAATTTTTTTGGCTATTTCCAAGATTTACAGTTTTGAATCTTTTAAAAATTTTTTAGCCTGAACTGAACATTATTCTTTTTAAATTATATGACTGAATTTTTGCTTTTTCAATTATTTGAAAGTTTTATTATATATATATATATATATATATATATATATATATATATATAAAACTTATATAAAAATGATCAGTGTGGCTTTTTTCTGTTTGTCACTTCTGCTTGTGTCATTTCTGTGTGTTTTGCCTAAAATCAGTCTATCACTTTTGGTAGACATTTATATCCTGTGTGCAATTAACTTTGTTTAGCTTAAAAGTGGTTGCTGACTGGGGGGGAGAAGATGATGTACGTGTTTGGAGAGCAAGAATACAAACTTTCATTGTGTGAATATCTAATGTACTAAAATAAAACAATTTAGTTAAGATCCATGGATTTATTTGTAACTATAAAAAGGTAAGTCGGCACTCCTACACATGAGTAGAGATGTTTTGTTTTTCTTTAAGATTAGAAAAGCCTGTCTACCTTTCCTTTTTTTTTTTTTCTTTTTTTTTTTTTTAAATTAAAAACTGAAAAGTCAATTTTTATTTGTGGCTTATCTCTCTGCTCAACATAAATAGTTGCTTTTAAGTCATTCTCAGTAAATGTGAAAACAGATACACAAAAAAGCTGAATTGTAAATGTTTTCTTTTCCATAACATTACTTTAAGAAATATATAGACATGTAATATATACAATGTATGTATGGTGTGTTTGTGAGAGAGTATTATATGTATTGTGTGTGTGTGTATATATATATATATATATATATATATATATATATATATATATATATATATATATAGAAATACATATATGTATATGTGTGTATTGTATATTGCCTTTTTATTTCTGTGTGTGTGTGTATGTATATATATATATATATAAAAACAATAGTTTATGGTTGTCACTATCTCACTTGGTGGGTTCATGTTAGACCAAATGTGGTATAATTTGGAGAGTGCTATAATATATACAAAAACTAATATATTTTTATTAATCATATTTAGTGTTATATAAAGTAAAGTTGGTGACTGTAGTCAAGGGTGACCTGAAGGCACCCTTTTTGATAGCTACTACACCAAGGTGTTGGTGAGGGCACTACTCCTTTCCCTGGATTGCTCCCTTTTACCCTTGATCTGTACCTTATAACACCGAGTGTTAAGCAAGATGGCATCAAGTACCATTTTTCGAGTCTTTGGTATGACTCTACCTGGGATTGAACACTCTAACCATTATGCCAATGTCCAGTGATTTTATAGATATATATATATATATATAGATAGATATAGATATTTACTTACTTACTTATTATCATATATGTGTGTGTATATTGTCATCTCATCAGATGAAATTAAGTTTTTAGTCTTTCATTTTAAACATACCTTTTCATATACTTGAAATAAGCCTTTTTGAAAAGAATTAAAATAGTTATCAGTTGTAATCACATTTTTTTATTTAGTAGTAAGTGATAAAAGTTTCAAGTTCAAAACAATTGTGATAGTGTATATTCTGTTTCAGTGCAGAGTTAATGAACTATATTTATATTAAACTACTTCAATTGAAGACGTTTTCTACAAACCATGTTTTGGAGTGGTTACTGTTGCAACCACTTCATATGCTACCATTTATATGAGAAAATTTGAAAACACCCACATCTATCAAATGTGTGTGTGTGTGTGTGTATGAGTATTGTGTGTATATATATATATATATATATATATATATATATATATATATGTGTGTGTGTGTATGTGCATGAAAATCTTCTATACATAGACAACATTTTTCATATACAAAGAGAAATAACACTTAAAAACATTCTCGGCCTACTCAAGTATGATTTACAACTCTATCAAAATTTGACCATGAAAAACAACACCTCAAAGAAAGCCTTCCTTACACACATTCAGATGAAAAAGAATCTGTTCAAATAATAACAAATTGAATAAACTAAAATGGCAATCCAGAGATTTTGCCAAGTGGTTTAATTTTATTGAAAATCAGATAAACAAGCGCATTGCTATCTCTAATCAGGATATTTTAAGATTAAAATGAGAGGTTGAATTGCCTTCCCTCATAACAACAATGAAATGACAAACTCGGTGATCCCACAATTGTTTATTCTTTATTAATATCCATAAAAATGTGAAAGAATGTCAAACAAAAGGAAATTCTTGACATATTTCAACAAACAACAATTCCCAGTCTTTTAATTTTTGTTCTTTTTATCTTTCTCTGTGTTCTATCTGGTAAACTAAAAAAAAAAACAAATCTTTCTTTTTGATTCTAGGTCTAAAAAGCACAAAATTTCAAGACATGAACTCAAAATGGTGGTCCTTCAGACCATCACAACAGTCTGATGCTGAACTCTTTACACGAATTGTGATCTTTTGATTCTACATTTGACTTTTCTTTTTTCATTTTTTTTCCTTTCTTCTTTCTCCACAAATGTAACATTGGAATTATCTTTACAACTTGCAAAATAATTAAATAATCCATTCTGGTTAAACTGAAATCAAAAAATAAAATAATTTGAAAAGTTAGTGAATTGTATACTTTCTAAAAAGCGTTACAAAATTTCAAGTGTTAATTCTCCTAATTGGATTTTACAAGGTGTCCAAAAAAAAATGAAACTTACAAAATGGTGCACAAACATTAAGTGAATCAAAAGTTTTGCAATATTTTTGTAACATGAAGTACAATTTGGTAGTTCTGAATGCTTTGGTTGAGGTTGTGAAGGTGACAAACCACACTGAACTGAAGGATACCAAGCTTGCCTGATACTCTCCAAGTGTTACCCATCTGATTTACCTGTCTTGGAGCGCAACTTGTAATCCATAATTTTATGCCTACCTGACCCTGCTTGATCGTGTTTCTTGCAACCAAAGTAAAATTTTTATTTCACCTATTGTACTGTGATCAACTTCACTGTCACCTTTCTTTGACCACCTAATGACCGTACAGTGATCAACTGTACCATCACTTTTCACAAGATAAATGTTTTTGGCTGCTTCCACGGTGTTATGCCCAATCTGAACTTGTGAAGCTTAAGTTCTTGAATTAAGCTATATTGCATGTTCATCTGTGCAGCTCTCAAATCAAACATGGTGAAGCAGTGTACAACATGTCAGCACACCCACTAACACCCACAGTGGGTATCTTACATGGCTCAAGCTGCTTTGGTCACATGATATACTCACTACAAACCAGTATGTACCAAAATACTGAAAAACTTTTGACTTGCCCTAGTATTTTGAAATACTTGTGTAACATAGGACCAAAATATGTTGTGTCTAAAAGAAAGGAGTTCGCAGGAAAGAAACACTCAAATTCGAAATTTAAGGAAGAAAATAGTAGTCACTTTTATTCATATGGACTACAGTGGGTTGTAGTTAGAAAAGTTTGTTTCATCGCGTTCTTCCTGATTTTACAATAAGAATGTAGCAGTTGATTTTTCCAGTTTAATTTGTCTTTGTCTTCCACCGAATCAGAGTATGACATCAAGTAATGCCTAACCCAGGAATTGAACTTACAACCACCATGTAACTAGATTCACTTTAACCAATGCTTATATCTACATGGTAATTCCTATCTTCAAGTTTAGTGGAAGAGACAGGGACAGTAATATCTCAAGGCCAAATTCACTAATATGAGATATCTTCTAAGCATAGACTGAACAATCGACTCTTGTAAATTAGATAGTGTTTGGTTTGAAATTTACAGACTGATAGATGCTTAAAGAAGGCTGCATAATATAATCCCCCACCCAGTCTGTAGTACATAAGTTATTATGAACCCTACCGTATCATACCGGCCCATGAGATATTGGTAGGGGAGGGGTGAATTCAGTTTATCTTCTCCTAAACTGATTACTTTACAAAGGCTATAGAACCTACTATTTAGGTACTTGGACTAGTATCTTCGTCCTTTTTGTTATTATAACAAGCATTTTTGGGAAGTGCTCGTGGTGTAATGGTTATCGTCGTAGGAAATGGACACGGCAACACGGGTTCAAATCCTGGACGAGACTGATTGCATTTCACATAGCACTAATACCCTTGGGAAAGGTATGAATCCAATTATTCTCCCTCCAGCTATGGGTAAATAGTAGGGCAGACTAGGTTCTTCATCCTTGGTGAGGCAACTAGTCTAGGAGAAGGAAAACTCTGAATTCAAACCTGTTAAACTCTGCTTAAAAATTGACCTTGTGTCATATCCTGCTCGAGCGGAGGGGTTGGGTAAATATGATAACAAGCATTTTGATCATTGTAACCTCTGGTCTTCTTCAGGTACCTGTTGTAATCAATAATCTTTTTAGAATTTTAAACTGATAAGAGATGGGTTCATGCCTTTCTAATGATATTAACATGAAATGAGATGCAAATAGTCTAATCCCAAATTTGAACTCAAGTTTTCTGTTCTATTCAATGATAACAACTGTGCCACAGATACCTTCTATTATATAATAAATATTATATACTTATATACTCGATTTACATATCAATATGTACCATATTTGAGGGCAGATAAGATGCACCCCAATTTCAGCTGGGCAAATCAAGAAAAAACAAAAAAAAACAAAGTACTAATATTAAATGTGATAAAATTAATATAACGAATATTATCAATGATAACACTTTTAATCTACATTTTAAATAATGACGGTAGGTATATGAAAGTTACTCTAAAGCCTAAACTAATAGGAATTGCCAGGTAGCTAATTTCGTCTGACTATTGCAAATTTTAAACCTACTTTTGGCATATAAGTTGCAGGGGAATTTTAAAAGAGATATTTTGTTTTAAAGAAAAAAAAAAAAAGAGAGCCCACCTTATATGTCATCAAATATGGTATTTAGGAAGTATTTGTGCATATGTTTATTTATAAATTAACTTTTTTTTTCTATATATATTTTGTTGCTGGATTTTGATATATATATTAATTATCAATTTAATTATTTTTTCTTAAGTCTGATAATTGTTATCAATAAACAAAAAAACAATTAAAATTATAAATTGCAATCAGAAATTCTATTTTTATATTTTATTTTTAGAATAAATGAATTAAAAGTGAATTTATGAAGAAGCACTTGTCTTATTTTTTCTTTGCTTTTTTTTTCCTTTTCTTTCTTTTTTTATGTGACCTTGCGTTTTATTGATTGAATGTTTGATTTTAATGGCATGCCAACCTGTCTAGGCTTATTCTTTATTCTATGCCTACGGATTAGAGAATCCCATTCATTATATGTTCATCTTTAATTTTTTTTATATAGTTCTTGAAGAGTTTTTCTTCCTTTCCCCTTTTTTGTACACAATCCAATCTAATACAAATAATTTTAAACAAATCTATTAGACCATTAGATAAGACCTTAACAGGTACTACCACTCCAGGTCAGAGTGGATCTGGGAGTAATGGCAATGGAGGATTACTCAATACTCTCCAGATATCCAGAAATGGAGCCTCACTATCAGATGCAGTTTAGAATCATACCCAGAATATGCTTGGGGTGGGGTAGTCTTACCCCTCAACATATTCTAAATCCTGCTGATAGGGCTTTTTTACCATTTATGTTCATGCAGATTTGTTAATGAATTGTTTAAATAAAGCACTATTTTACTTGCGAGTTTTTCCCACCAGCTCAGTGACAAGAAGCTTCCTAAAGTCTCCAGAACTCTTCTCAGTATTCTGATTTTATCAGTGCTGTGGTCTAGATGGTCTCAATTCTTCCTCTGATCTCCAGCCTCTTTTTTAGCTTGTTTGGGACTCTCCTCAGTATTCTAGCTGATCTTAATAGTGCTGTGGTCTAGATGGTCTACAACCTATTCACTTACAAATCAAATATTTTATATATATAACAGGATTTGGCTTTAAAAATACCTAATGGTTGGTATGCCATAAAACATAACCAAACTAAACTCCACAAAAAAAGTGTGTGTGTGTATATATCTATACTATGCAAATTATTAGATAGAAATTCATAAAAATACAAGGAGTCGTTGTCGTCCCCATGTTATAGTGGCTAATGTGTTGGGTTGCAACATTGTAGTGAAAGAGTTCAAACCCCAGTTGCCTTACTGCATTCACATTTGGACTAATACCCTTAGTAAAGACTAAAATCCCCTTATCAGCGCAGCTCTAGGTTGACAAGTACCATTCCTGTTTTTCTACAAGGATGGCTTGAGCATTAAATAGCTCAAGGTTGATATGCCATTAAAACAAATCCAATCCAAAATAACTGCAAATCCAATCCAAAATAACTGCAAATCATTTAAATTAATTTTTGGCTCCTTAGTTTAACTGCATATCAACTTTTATGGGTTATTTAATGCCAAATCATTATTGTTAAAGAACAGCGATATTTAACCCATAGCTTGTGGGGTTTATATTTTTTCTAAGGATATTAGTTCAAACGTGAATGCAATCATGCATCTGGAGTTTAAAATTGCTTAGTTTGCGGCCACAGTCTTGCATGTTAGCCACTACATAGGAATACTTGATATCATATAATGTATAATCAAATTAAGATTATTATTTTGAAGGAATAGTTACTTAAAACCATATAAATCATGTGCAAATTATTTGTATTACATAGGAATACTTGAAACCATATAACAGTGTGCACATTATTTGTATTACATAGGAATACTTGATATTACATAGCCGTATGCAAACATAGGTCGATTATAGACAAATAAAAAGATTAATAAAAAGTGCTATCTAATACAACAACTGTAATGGAATGTTAAAAATATAGATAGTTTTTATTATAGTCAAAACTTGTATAAATTAATCAAGTTTTAGCTCTAAATAACCCAGAAGGGGTTGATATGTTAACCAAAATTTTCTATTTACATAAGTGATTAAAAAGAAACTAAAATTAAGATGAAAAATACTCATTTAAAGATATACAACTAACATGAGTATTATATCAAAATGACAACAAACATGGCACTGACTAACTGATCAAAGACGAGAGTATTAGGTAAGTTTATTGGTATTATTTGGATAACTGCAGTACTATTGATCTCGGAGCTTAGAGATAAAGCAGCAGGTACAGAAAACTAAGCTTATCTTAAACAAAAGGAGTCAAGAGTTCAAATCTCATTGGGAAGTTAACCTTTACTGTTTCTGATACATACTGTTTCCTTGCTACCACAGGAATAACGATCTGAGAGAATTGCAATTTAAAAAGAAACCAAAGTTATGATTTAAAAAAAAAAATTTTTTTGGAATTTTCAGGGTCTTCTTTGAAAAGGTTTTTAACTATTTGGTGTAGATTATTTACATTTTTATTCCACAAAATGAAACTACTTTCAAGCTTGCTTGCTTGCTTGCTCGTTGGGTTATGGCATATCAACCTTTGTAGGTTATTTAATGCCAAATCCATTTTTATGTAAATAATCTGATCTATTTAAAACAATTCAGTTTAGTATAAGTCCAGTTTAATCGTCAAAAACATTTCCATTTCAAACAATTCAAACAGTTATATGTAACAATTCAGTTAAGTGTAAATACAGTTTTAATGTCGAAAAACAATTCTATTTCAAATAATTCAGTTAAGCATAAGCACGCAGTTTAAATGTAAGTACGGTTTAATTGTGAAAAACATTTCTATTTCAAGCTATTCAGTTTAATCAAACAATTCAGTTTAGCATTAGTATGCTGTGAGTTCTATTTAACCCATAGATGCTACCACTCCGTGCCAGAGTAGACCTGGGAGCGAAGGCAATGAAGGGGTACTCCGCATTCCCCAAAGCTCCAGCATTACTGGGACCTCACCATCAGATTGTTTAGTGTCATATCCAGGATACTCGTTGGGGGGGGGGGCTTACTCCTCTGCAGAGGTGCAGTCAGTGTATTCTACAGCCCCAGCCAACTGGGCAAACTACTTTCAATGCCAATAAAACATTCTGTAATCCCAAAACTTAACGCCATGATTTTTAATTAGATGCCAGATATTCAAAGAGAACTAACTTCATTTTCAAAGCTCTTAGTAATGATTTATTACAATTCACTGTATGTCTGTGCATTTGTCTACACCATTATGCTTTAATAGTATGGACAGACAGACAGACAGACATTTGTTGAAATATATATAACTTTCTTTTTTTTTTTTTTGTTAGTCCAATTAGAGAAAAGTAAATATTTTAATATGACTAGGTCTACAAATGAATTTCATTGTGGTATATAGGGTTTTATTTTCTCAACATATATTTCAGACATTATGATCCTTTTCAATGATAATTTAATAATGTATTTATTTTGACTGGGGTTATTGGATATGCCATAAAACCCAACCAAACCAAATTCTATATATTTGATATATATGTATAAAGAGGATTTGGCATTAAATAACCTACAATGGTTGATATGCCATTAAACCCAACCAAACCAAATTCTATATATTTGATATATATGTATAAAGAGGATTTTGCATTAAATAACCTACAATGGTTGATATGCCATAAAAATTATACCATAACATATTTTATAATGGAAATATAATGCCAAACTGGACACTGATTTCGTATTCATCAAACTGACTAAAATTTGTTTTGTCTTTTTACTATATATTTTTGAATCTTTTTCTTTTGTAGATACCCCCACTCTCTCTCTCTCTATCTATCTATCTATATATATATATATATATATATATATATATATATAAAATACCAACAGTGGATTTTTCAAGGATTTAGCTAGTCTGATATCATAGCTATAATATAAAAACTGAAAATTCAAGAAAGAAAATTACAATTTTGCATAGTAGAATTAAATTTATTTATTTATTTTTAAAGGTATATCAACTTCCATTGGCTTATTTAATTCTAAATCTATTTTTGTAGAAGAACTGTTACTGTTTAACTCACAGCTAGAGAAATAAAAGGATTAATACCTTTCACAACGGTATTCGTTCGAAGAATCAAAAGTATTCAACATAAAATTCTATCAATAGAGTATTTTGTTTTGGTATAATCTTTGAACCAAGATTAACACTAATTGCTTATAATCAGGAGATTAATCAACTAATTAAATTAATTTATCCTTAATCTGTTCAAACATTTTTTTTCTCCTTGTATAAGTACAGAGCCGGTAATCATCTTGGATTAAACATCACCCTGAAAAAAGGATTTACAATTTTTATAATTGGGCAAACAAAAAGGGATCACAAGTTTTGGTAAAAAGGGATTGCTTGTTTTAATAAAGGGGGGTGTCCTGAAGATGAAACTAACCTGTATCCCGTGGTGAGGCTCCAGTTTTAAAGGTCTGGGGAATGTAGTCTACTCTGACCCAGAGATCTGATTTATGGGTCAAATCATCATCATCATCATGTCGTGCCGCAAGCACGGATATCCCTGACCCTCTCTTGCCACTTTTCCCTATCATTCATCGCCTCTGGCAGGTCTTCTGGGCTACATCCTGTATCCTTACACAGCTCCTGTATGTATGTTCTAGCTGGTCGTCCTGCTTTAGCTCGGTCATATGTGGGGGTCCATAGGAGTACATCACTTATGAGCTCATCCCTGCTCCTCCAGCAGTGTCCTGCATGCTTGGTTTGTCTAACTTGGATAGTTTTCGTGATAGGAGGCAGGTGGCCATATAGCTGGTGCTTTGTGGGGTGTTGCCGCCAGAACTTGTTTAATATTGCTTGCAACATTCTAGCGTAGTTGCCGTCTAGCTTCTTCTCCAGTCGTTTTGTTAGTGTCCAAGTGGTGCATCAATACAGTAGTATCAACATGACCGCTGCTTGGAAGAAACTGCGTTTCATTTTATCGGTCAGGTCTGATTTCCATATGACCGATAGTTTATCAATAGCTGTCCATGCCTTCGTTAGCTGCGTATCGATGTCTTTTTCGATTGATGAGACACTGCTTCCTAGGTATGTGAATTTGTCAACCAGTTTCAGAGACGTTCCGTCTAGTGTGGAAATGTCGCCTGCTTGATTAAAGCACATATATTCAGTTTTGTGTGCATTAACATGGAGGCCAATGCCTGCAGTGGCTCGTTCCAAACTATGCAGTAGTGTTTTGGCTTGGTTGGGTGTATTTGCCAGTAGCGCTATGTCGTCGGCGTCAGTAATTGTTTTTCCGGGGTACTTTCTGCTTCAAGTACTGGATAGGAATATGGGAAACCATATAACTGTGTACAAACATTCTATTATTAAATAGAATTAGCAATGTTAGATAGGAAATATTTACTTTAAATCATATAACAGTGTATGAATTATTACGATTAGATAGGAATAATTGAAATCATACAACTGTGTGAAAACAAATGATGGTAGACAAACAAAAAACTGCAATGGAACATTAAAAATAAGTGGTAAAACCACACAGCTACTTAGCTACCATGTCAAATAAGTCCTTTTCTTTTTTGTACCCCTTCTACATACTGCTTGTTCATGGAACAATATGTGTATAATTCTTGCTGTTGGGATACATTTGTATATTCTTTCCCTTTAATAACAATTTTATATACTACACCAATTCAGTAAAATGAACTATTCAGGTTTTGCAAATAACTTTGATATTTCTCATTGGAATTTGGACAGTTTATTTTTAACTGAAAATCAATTCAATATAGGAAGATAAGTAAAGATGGCGACCATAGTCAAAGGCAACCAGAAGACTTCCTTCTCAATAGCTTCTACACCGAGGTGTAGGAGAGGGTGCTACTCCTTTTCCAGGATCGCTCCACTTTACCCTTGATACATACCTTATATTGCAGAGTGTTAAGCAAGGAGGTATTAAGTACCGTTTTTTAAAGTCTTTGGTATGACGCGACCTGGGATTGAACACAGGTCTCCCGGACCATTGGCGAAAAAAAACTAGGTTTTCTTTGAAATGACTTCTTTTTTTTTTTTAAATTTGAAGATTGCTATATCTTGTGACAAGACAAAAAAAAAGCTGGGGTGAAGGTTGTCATGAAAAAATATTTATCAATGAACATCATTTTGAAGAAATTTATAAGTACACTTAATACTTTGTTGTGGCACCTTTTCTTTTGACGTTTACTTTTCCTTTTATTTTATCTGGTAACAAATCAATATCATATTTACCCAACCCCTCCGCTTGGGCAGGATATGACACAAGGTCAATTTTTAAGTTTAACAGGTTTGAATTCAGAGTTTTCCTTCTCCTAGACTAGTTGCCTCACCAAGGCTGAAGAACCCAGTCTGCCCTACTATTTACCCATAGCAGGGTATTAGTGCTATGTGAAATGCAATCATTCTCATCCAGGATTTGAACTCATGTTGCTGTGTCCATTTCCTACAACGATAACCATTACACCACGGGCACAAATCAATATGACTCGCTTCAACTTTGACTGATGGATTGTATTTTCTTGATTTCCTCTTGAGGATTCCCCATGTTTACCAACCCCTCCGTTTGGGCAGGATATAGCACAAGGTCAATTTTTTAAGCGGAGTTTAACAGGTTTGAATTCAGAGTTTGCCTTCTCCAAGACTAGTTGCCTCACCAAGGCTGAAGAACCCAGTCTGCCCTGCAATTTACCCATAGCTGGAGGGAGAATAATTGGATTCATACCTTTCCCAAGGGTGTTAGCGCTATGTGAAATGCAATCAGTCTCATCCAGGATTTGAACTTGTGTCGCTATGTCCATTTCCTACGATGATAACCATTACACCATAAATTTTCCATTCGATTTGTATCTGGACTATTTGCAGGCCAATCAAGAACAGGTATTCTTTTTTTCCCTGAACCATTCTTTTGCAGATTTTGCTGTGTTGGGTGGAGCAAGGTCATGCAGGAAGATGAATTCATTGACCCCAAATTTGTCCTCAATGTATGTGATAAGGAAAGGATCTAGGACAGGAGTGGGCAAACCTTTTTGGTGGGAGGGCCACATCACTGGATTATAAATTATCAAAGGGCTGCATCTTTTAAAATAAAAAGAATTTAGTTTCAATTTATTTTTTAGAGGTTCCTGCAGGCTGCACAGAACTGTGCAATAGGGCGCATGCAATCCATGGACCACAGTTTGTCCACGCCTGATCTAAGAAGTTCTGATAGACAGCAACGTTAATTGATATTTTTAAGAAGCAGATCTTTCCAATAATGGTGAAAGACATGCAACATAAAACCATAACAGATTGAGGAAATTTTACACTTTTTTTCACAAACTTAACACCATATATTCTATATGACTTTTTTTTTTATGCAGGCACCATGATCAGTGAAGATGATCAGGTTCAATTGATTGACAGATCAATTTTGATAATCTTGAGCCCATATTGAATGCTTCCTTTTTAAAAATTAATATTGGCATCAAAATCAGTATCCTGCTGTCGCATCCGTGCTGATGAATTTTCTAGAGTGATGTAGATCAAGAAATGGCTACATCAGCATAATTCTAGGCTTTGGAAATTTCACAACAATTGGCAATTTGATTAGAAAAAAGGATCCAATTCAGCTAACGTTCATCTGTTTTCTAAGATTTGGAACCATGGACCGTTTTGAATAAGTTTGTCTTATCTTCAAGATAGCCATCAAGGTAGGATACTCTCAATCTGCTATCTTGTTTTAAGTGTTACCAGCTTCCCACAATGAAAGCTTCTTCTACCTCAGATATATCTTTAGCTCTTGTTATTTATAATATTGGGTAATAATATACTTAACAATGAAAATTTGACTCTTTTCATACCAAAACTTTGACACTGAGAATATGCATAAAATTACCTCATTTGTAATTCGTTAAATAAATGCCAGATTAGAAACAGTATATCAATTTCTTATATGTAAAGAGTAAACTGTCCAATTTTAAACTAATTCGAACGAGAAATATGAAAGTTATTCACAAAAAGCATAATATTCTATTTCACTTGCCCATTCGGCTGGGGTTGTAGAATACACCAACTGCATCTCTTCCCATACGAGTATCTTGGATATAACATTGAATAATCTGGTGGTAAAGTTCAAACCCTGGACTTTTGAGGAATATGGAATACTCCTTCATTGCTATTGCAGGTCCACTCTAACCATAGCCGTCGCTATAATACCATAATATTATAGCGACGGCCACGCTCTAACCCAGAGTGGTAGCACCTGATAGGATCCTATCTATGAGTCAAATAGAACTGTTTGACATTTCAACAGTATGCAAACGAATGACTTATCCTAAATTAAATGATTAGAAATAGAACTATTAAACTGTGTTTAAGCAAATGACTGGTGGCTGGTTAGTTGGTTGGGTTTTATGGCATATCAACCTTTGTAGGTTATTTAATGCCAAATCCATTTTTATGCAAATAGTCAGCTCTATTCCAGACAATTCAGTTTAGCATGAGTACACAGTTTGATTGTCAAAACAGTTCTAATTCAAACAATTCAGTTTAGTATAAATACAGATTTTGTTTATACATAGTTAAATGTCAAAAGTTCTATATTAAACAATTCCATTTCAAACAATTGAATTTATCAGAAGCATGCTGTTTAAATGTAAATACAGTTTAATTGTCAAAAACATTTTTTATTTAAGCTGTTCAGTTTAGTCAAACAGCTCTAAATCAAACAATTCAGTTTAGCATAAGTATGCAATTAGGGCCCAATCAATGGGTTTAATAGAACTATCAGATGCTACCATTCCAGACCAGAGAAGACCTGGGAGCAATGGCAATGAAGGGGTACTCCGCATTCCCAAAAGCTCCAGTATTACTGGAACCTCACCATCAGATTGTTTAGTGTCATATCCAGGACACTCGTTGGGAGGGCGTTTTATCCCTCTACAGAGGTGCAGTCAGTGTAAAATGTCTAATTGAATTGTTAGTGATACATAGCAATACTTGAAACTCTTTAACTGTGTGCCTAAATTGAATTATTCGAATTACATAGTGCAGATAAAAGAATAATGTTCAATAGAATAATTAGCATTGAATAGCAATACTTGTATCCAATTCAGTCTGCAAACAAATGACTAATGATGAATAGAATTATTATTGTGAGATAGCATTAATTAAAATTATTTAATTGTGTAGAAACAATAGCAATACTTGTGTGCAAACAAATTAGTTCTAACTCATTTAAAAATGAAATTATCTACAAAATATTCACTTACAAACCATATGCGTATGTCCACTTAAATGTGTGCAAACAAATGATTGATTTTAAATTGTTACTGTTACATAGAAATACTTGAAACCATTTAACTGTGTGCCAAAATAAAATGAGCTCAGGCTCTTTTAAAAATGTTATCAATAAAATGTGTTTAAATCATAAATATCTATGTATAAAGAGGATTTGGAATTAAATAACCTACAATGGTTGATATGCCATAAAACCCAACCCAACCAAACCAAATCCAATATATATGTATAAAGAGGATTTGGCATTAAATAACCAACACTGGTTGATATGCCATAAAACCCAATCAAACCAAATCATACATATATATAAACAGTTAAATGGTGTGATGGTTATCGTCGTAGGAAGTGGACACAGCAACACAAGTTCAAATCCTGGACGAGACTAATTGCATTTCACATAGCACTAATACCCTTGGGAAAAGTATGAATCCAATTATTCTCCCTCCAGTTATGGGTAAATAGTAGGGCAGACTAGGTTCTTCAGCCTTGGTGTGGCAACTAGTCTAGGAGAAGGAAAACTCTGAATTCACACCTGTTAAACTCAACTTAAAAATTGACCTTGTGTCATATCCTGCCCGAACGGAGGGGTTGGTAGATATGATAAACAGCTAAATGGGAATTACACAAGGGCACTGTGTGCTGTTTTGAACAAAACCTGGAAGCAGCACCCCACAAAACAGTAATTATATGGCTATTTACCATTTTAAGAAACTCATAAGTGACATTCATTGTCAGCATGCCTCAAGGATGCTTAAAAAACAAATATACATACATTAAAGGCAGCCTTCAAACAACTCTAATTAAAAACAAAATGTCATTGCTTGTGTTTGTTGTAATTTTTTGTCAAAATTATGTGGATAATGTTGACTCTACCCATGTTCAAAGCTTATTTCATTTTCTTTATTTTTCAGAAACGCGACACTTCTCTCACTTGGATCGACGGCCGCTCAGCGTGGTAGATATGAAGTACTACCCGACGAGACATCTGAACAAGTACAATGTACAAACTATACTAGCGCCAGTGGCCGAAAACGACTGTGGCCGGCGTCACAGCCTCGTCACCTAAGCCCCTCCTCGAAATATTCTTTGCCTTACAGCGAACGACGTCAGGTTGTGTCAATGACAACGCAATTGTTTCCATGACAGCGACTGAGATACTCCCACCAGCCCCGTGGGATGGATAGACGATTTATCTATTCATATGCTGCTTCAAATTGGACCCTCTGAATATGTAAAAAAAATAACGGCAACAAAAATTGGTGGGGGCCAAGCTTTGTGGGGGAAAAAAATGTTAAGAAAAAAAATACTCATGCTAACACAAAAAACAGATGACAGGAATTCTTTATACATATGTACTTAATGATTAAGGTGTATCAAATGTATTTTCGTTTTTTAATCTTTTTAGAGTTTATGAGGAAATTCTTGAGTATTTGTAGAATAGTATACATAAGTATCTTTCAATGATTCTATTTGAAGTTCTTTTAATCAGGTTCTACTTTGTCTTGCAATCAAAAGCGTCAAAACCAAAAATTGATGGTGCTTTCATTCTGGGCTTTATTTACAAAAATGAGTCATTATCCTTAAAAGGCTTAACGCAATTTTAGACAGTACAGTCAGATGTTTTTTTGTTGTTTGTTTTTAAAATTTTTCTTCCACTAATTGTATTCTATGAGCAGCTTAAGTGGCTTTGAGGCCCAGTTTAAAATAATGTCTAAAATATTGCCAGAATCTCAATACTTGTATCCACCATTATATCATCTGAAACAAAAATTACAGCTAAGTAATATTGATAATGGTGTACATTTTATATATATATATAAATCTTAATGAAAACTTTTTTTTCGCCTGATGATTATGCAAACATTTAAATGACTAGAGTAATACCTCTTTGTATTTTAACTTCATTTTAAAATTCATTTTTACTATACAAGTAGCTGTATTTATCCAAAATAGAGCTACTATAACAAGAAAGACCGCAAGATGACCATAAGTTCTTATATATATATATATATATATATAATGAATGGAGGAATTGATATATTAAGTTAGAAATTACCATGACAAGAAATATATATATATATATATATATATAAAGGATAGTCTTTCAATGTATACATTTGGAGTAAAGGTCTCTATTAAATGAAAATATATTTGATACACCCGAATATTTAGTTATTTATATATGTGGAGTTTTCCTTTTTATTGGTTTCATATTGCAAATAGAAATCTTTATAAAAAAAAAATTTTAACAGCATTCAGTTAATCTGAGGTTGTGAATTTTCTAAAATCTTTTAACTGAATGTTAATAAAAAGGAAAATAACTTTGAAAATCTCTGGCAAGAAGAAGTTATTATTAACATTATTATTATCATTATCATCTTCAACATCATTTTACAATCAACCAAATGAATAGATGTACTTTCTATGAAGAAGATGGGTCATTGGTAATTTTTTTTAAATTGCTTTTATTTTAAAAATATCTTTTCAGTTTTTACAACTTGTGTTATGACATCACAAAGGATATTAATAGCTTCAGAAAGGTTTCCAATACTCGCAATATGCAACCAAGTAAAAAAGAATGCAACCACATTTACTTTGACTAAATTGTCACATAAAAAGATAAAACTACTGTTCTATATTTTAGTCCATAAATATGTCTTTACAAATCCACTCTCACCATTAGTAAGGATTTCTTAAATTTCTTCATGCTATAACCTCTAATATTTATTAAATTTTATATCATTAAATGTATATCTATAAATAATATACATTTAAATATATGTTTGTATGTGTTTATAAATATATATATATATATATATATATATATATATATATATATATATATAAACACACAGACATGAATATAAATATCAGAGAACTCAATTTTCAAAACCCTTCGAAATTTCTTTGTTTTAGACAAATTCTAAAACTTATTTTGTATCAAGGGGTCTTTTATTTCCATATATATATATATATATATATATATATATATATCTTAATAGCAATTTTTTTTTATTTAATCAGGTTTTAACAAAAACCGAGAAAGTTTGTTTTAACTAATTTTTTGGGGTAATTTTCTTTTGTTTTCATTCAAAATTATGAATGTTCTCAGTGTGTGTAAAAGTTTTTCGAACATATCTTCTTAAGCACTTCAAATTGTCATGATCAGTGATATAAATTTAGATGTTATCAGTTTTTAATATATATTTTTTTTATAATGGTATTCATTTTACACAATCAATTTTAATTCAAATTATATTCAATAACTTTGTTATCAAACCAATAAAGTATATTAATTCATGGTATATGAGTAAGTCAATTCAATAAATTAACAGTTAACTATTTTTAATATAATACCAGTTCCATGAATGATATATTATATAAGTTATTATCATTCCTTCATATATTTACAATTTATACATATAATGATCCATCAAATCATTAGGTGTTCATTGTAACAGCTGTCCATGATGATTATGATATTGATGCTTCTATCTAGGAAGGAGAGAGCTGGTTCCAATCAGGATTTCATAGTTATCTTTAAAAAAATGATACAAAATGAGAATTATCATTGGGTTGCAAATTGGATTGAAAATTGCTCTATTCATTAAGTTAG
Organism: Sepioteuthis lessoniana; assembly: GCA_963585895.1. NCBI lineage: Eukaryota > Metazoa > Mollusca > Cephalopoda > Myopsida > Loliginidae > Sepioteuthis > Sepioteuthis lessoniana. Next base: position 18,893,418 of record OY757921.1, on the reverse strand, counting down.
ATCATTTAAAAATTGCCATCAAACTTCCAACTTTGTAAAACACACCATTATAATTTTAAACTAGACAGTGAACTCGTCAGGTTCCTACTGTAACAGTGGTCCATGATGATATTGATACTTCTATTTAGAAATCAATGAAGTGTTCTAATTAGCATTTCATAATTATCTCTGTTATATAGCAAGGCTGATTAAAAAATGATATATTATCATTCAGTTGCAAATTGGAATGGAAATTGCTTTATTCATTAAATTAGATTATTTTAAGTGTATTGGTCCTCTAAACTTCTTATGATTATTGTTTTTATGTAACTGTAGCCCAGCCAAACAAGAATTTTAGCAATATTTTTAAAGAGATTTTGACGTTTGGTGCAAATAAAGGTCCCCTAAAATTATCATTCAGTTTCAAATTGAATTAAAAACTACTCTATACCCTTGAATTTTAAGATGCGTTGTTTTTGCAGGGTTACAGTTTTTATATATATATATATATACACACACACACAAACATAATGATTGGTTGGGTTTTATGGCATATCAACCTTACAAACATAATGAGAATTTTCGTAATATGTAGATATCTTTGTATAGTTTAAAAGTATATGAATAAGACTGATTGAAATCTTGTATCTTCTGTTGATTAAAGTGAGTTTTTAGGGTGCGATTATCTGATGAGAACAAAATATAATCTTTTTTAAAAACAAAAGAAAACAAACCTTTTCTGTGGTTTTAAAAAAAAACCTGCTTAAATATATATATATATAAAGTATAACTTTATAAAATTCCTGGTTATAAAGTTTTACATTTAAGGCATGAACTGAAAGTTTCTTTAAATCTTGCCAATTAGTGATGGTGGTTTTATCAAAACATGGTTGTGAAACTAATATTGAAAGTAGTTTTTATTTTTAAAAGAATTTTTTTTTTTTTTACAAATTCTGTAAATCATAACAAAATAATATTTTGATGATTGCAATAATTTTGTGTTGAAACTGAGCAAGAGCAAGAATCCCAAAAAAAAGAAGTGGGGGGGAAGAAGAAAAAAATTTGGCAAGTTTGGAAGCGGCAACAATTGGAGCAAAATCACAATGTTTCAATTCTTAAAATTGCAGGAAGTGGCTCTGATTTCCAAAAAATTATTTCTACCTGTGGAGAAATCCTGCTGAATTGAAAGAAATAACAGGTGAAGGAAAAAAAAAAAAAAACAGTTCCAGTTTCTCCACCATAATCGGACAGTCGGAAACTGGGATTGAAATGTAACTGCAAAGAAATTAAGGCTTCATTGATAGGAAGCAATTAAATTTCATTGATTTACCAATGATAAATCTTCTTCAAAAGGAATCAATCGGATCAGCATTCGATGTTGACAAATACGATAAACAAGGGACACGTGTTAATAATCGCTATAGACAGGATACCCATTGAATCCTATACTTCTTTTACATATCACATCTCAAGATGTAAAAAAAAAAGCTTTGTTCTTTAATTCATTGGTAAATACAATTGACTTACAAATGTCCACCAAAACCATAAAAACATTTTTACTTGCCACAACCAATCTATTCATCTTGTAAAATCCACACTAGCCAAGGAAATGAAAATTCAACCTTGCCTAAACATGATTGGTTGAAATTTTATCTTACTGATACCAAAATCATGTCCTTTTTATTTCTTTCCACTGCAGGGAATACATTCATTTACTTATAAAATCCATGGTATCTAAAAAAAACTGAATAATCCTTTTTGGCATTTATGAGCAAGACTCCGGAACATCCAAACCAGAAAGGATTAATGGCAAAATGCTAGAAACCAATTCAGATTTATTAACAACAAACAAAAAAACAAAACAAGGAACATTCCTGAAGTCATGCCTCTGATTTATTTCCACAGAAACTACAACAGATGAAGAGAACACAATAGCACTATTTGATAGAGCAAATTTTTAGCATTGAAAGATTATATTCACCACTGTGGGCACTGCATTTTGGCCAGTAATGAACAAAAGCATACACGATGTGCTTTTAAAAATCTGCACCAGTGGAGGCAATATAGTTGTTGGGGAAAAGGTTGTCTACATAGTCCATTTTTTTTTTTTATCTTCCTGATATCTTCATGGATGTTACCACTGTTGAAACACACTACCCACAGCTTGCATTCACGATCACTGCTTGAAATGTTCAGCAAGTATCGATAAATATTAATTGGTGTAATTTTTTTCCACAAGAAGGATTTCAATAACACACCCCTGCTTTCATGTCAGATGTCGTTTTACCAGACAGCCACTCAACAGCTACATGTAACAAAAAAATTATGAATTATTGGTAGGAAGGTTCAACATCTACAACCATATCACCAACAACTCACCTGATAAAATAGAAGGCATTATTTTCAAAGATACCTTTATTCAGTTTGGCCTGCAGGTTCTTGATCATTGTTGGCAAAAATGCATAATCATTATGTAGAAACAGTGAAAACTTGCTCAATCAAACAGTATTATTGTGTTCCTTCAACTGTTGTTGTTTCTGTGGAAGTAAATAGGAGACATTACTTTCAGAGCATCCCTTGTGCAAAAGAAACCCAAAATATCTTTACCAATCAATCAAGAAAATTATAAAATCTGAAGAATTTATTAGAACTTGCTGGATTGATGATGCTCCTTAAAAGGAGAAAAACCTACAATCTTCTGATTGGGATTTCAAATAAAAAAATTAATATATATGTATGTATATTTTCTTTTTGTGTGCATATGCTTGTTTATGTCTGGAAAACTTGGAAATTTATTAAGGGATAATTTCTTAATTTGACAATGCATGAATATAGAACTTTTTTTTTCTTGTTTCAAAACTGGAAACTGCTGTTGAATTGTCAGATTAATAATATAAACTAAAAACTCTCCCTACAGGCAGAATTTTAACCGTTTTTGTGAAGACTTAGATGTTAATACTACTCCAAGCAAAAATTATGGAATTAGTACACTTAGAAGATATTCACTGGGTTTTTTTTTTATATATTTAGCAGTAAATAAACAAATAACATGTAAAACATTTAATAACTGAACATTCCAGCTTCATAAAATACAAACTAGATAAATGAATGGTATAATTTTTCCCTCAAAGCTATACGGAGGAAAATATAATGGAATGGCCCAATGTTTTTAAAGAACATTTTATGAAGCCAGAATGTTCAGCTATCAAATAAAAACTATTTTGTACCTTAGTTGCTATTAATTTATTTACTGCTAAAAACAAAAACAAAGAGAAGGTGTTTATAGTCCACTGATGACCATTGCTCATACTTCAAATGTAAACAGAAAAATTTTTTTTGTAAGTTTTGATTTTCAGTGACCAAAGGAAAAATGGTAACTTTGATTTCTGGTTAGAAATTTTATTAATTCTATAGAGTTAAACAAATAGATAGTTTAAATTTAAGATAAAATGATAGACACAAAGTAGGGACCTTACTTAGTATCATAGTTATGTTACAAATCAAATAACTTGCTAAAAAAATTAAGTTTTGGACTTTTCAAAAACTGATAAGCTAAAAATGTGCCTAGTGTTTTATGAGTAAGCATAGAAAATTTGATGGCTATAGTTCTAGCCATCATTTAGTTATACAATGATAAACAAGCAAAAAAGACATTTGGTTAGTTAAAACAGAGTTTTAGTAGTGATTTGTCAGTGATAAGTCCAGGGTCCATTGCCAAGGGTGAGTGGGATGCCCCGTAAAATCATTTACCTCCACCTGTGAAAGTGATGTAAACTAATTTTTGTGCATTGATTCTTAAAATATAAATTTTGTCCCCACTCACATAATTTAATGGATACCCTCCAATACCACAAGCAAAATATCTAGGTAGTTCCTTTCTTGGATAGAGACTTTTTATTGGTCAGATAAAACAAAGGATATTTGTTAGTATTTGGAATAAATGAAATATAAATTATTACCTTAACGGTTTTGATTCTCATGGTTTTCAAGTTCATCATCATCATCATCAAGGTGTGGCAACAGCATAGATTCCCTTGACTGCCATCTTTCCCTATTGATCATCGCTTTTGGTGAGTCCTCAAGATGGCATCTAGTTTCTGTACAGAGCTGAGGAATATGTTTTTGCTGGTCGGCTAACACTGCTGTGTTCATGTATAAGAGAATGCCGCTCATGAGTTTGTCTTGACTTCTCCAACAGTGTCCTGTATGTCTTGGATAATTTGCAAGATAGGAGGTAAGTGGCCATACAGCTGCTGTTTTGAAGGGTGCTGCTTCCAGGATTAGTTGAAAATAGTACACAGCATCCTAGTATAGTTCTCATCTAGTTTTTTCTGCAACCATTTCGTAAGAGTGCAATGCAATTTTTTTTATGTAACAAAGAAATATTGTTCAACATGATCCTATGCAAAAATTTTACAAAGCAACATGAGGGCTGTATAGAAATAACTTTTGCCTCCCTGTGTAAATGGTTGAATTAACAGCTAATTACAATCCTTCATGAAATTGCAGATATTTGACAAGAATTAGGCTTTAGTGAAGCAGACTTTGACAATGTACAGGACTTATTTGAACTCACAACATCAAGAAAAGTTAAGTAATAATGATCTCATTAATGTAGACAAGTATCGATGAGATTGAGAACAATCCAAAAGGAATTTGCAACAGTTCCAAAACATTTTTTTTTGCAAGAGTGAAAGCAGTAACTTATGAATTGAAATCTGAATCTTAAAAGAAGCATGCAAGTCTATCAAATGATTGATGATACACCAAACTGCGACTCCTGGATTACATTATACACTATTTTCTTAAATATTTGAGTAATTGATTGATTATAATAGCATATCAACCTGTCAGGGGTTATTTTTATACCAAGAAGTTAAGAAATCACCTTCATGTTCACATTTTTTGTGTAGCAGTTTCTCAAGTCTTTTTTTTTTTTTTGGTGGTGGGGGGGGTGCACATCAAATCAAATCTGAATGATTTTTAAATAGATCTATAGGACCTGTGGATGGAACCTGAACAGGTACCATCAATCCAAGACAGAGTGGACCTGGGAGTAATGGCAATTAAGTACTATACCCTCTTCAGATCTGGAACCGTACCATCTGATACAGTTTAGTATGATATCTCAGACAACCATTTGGGGATAGTCTTATTCCTCTGCAGGGAACATACTGTATTCCAAAAGGGTGTGTTATTTGAGGAAAAAAAAAATAACAATTATTTTTTATACCTTTTTAATTTTTCCTTCATAAATAGAGTAGTTAAAAAATATACTGTATATTAAAGATAAATTTTGAAAGAAAAAATTTAGATGAATTTCAATATCTTCCATATGTTTTTATATTTGATGAACACGATTCAATGTAATTAGACACTTTACAAAGAATAATCAATGATGTTATGTAAGAGAAAACTGTATTTCTTTGAAATACTCAGCACCAAAATATTTAAATCATGCTGATGAGTAGGACTATATAGAAATTCCATGGTATTTTCTAAGTTTGACAACAGATAATAATACACTCCTTAGATTAATTACATTGTTTCTCTTTTATTAGAAAATGTCCTTCCTTGGAAAATTCAGAAATAATTTGACTAATAGCTGGCAACCATAATTGAGGGTGACCAGAAGGCTCCCTTTTCAATAGCTACTACACCGAGGTGTAGGAGAGGGCGCTACTCCTTTCCCTGGATTGCTCCACTTTACCCTTGATACGTACCTTATATTGCTGAGTGTTAAGCAAGGAGGTATCAAATACCATTTTTAAAGTCTTTGGTATGACGCGACCTGGGATTGAAGCCAGGTCTCCCGGATCATTGGTAAACACTCTACCCACTAGGCCAATAAAACCAATAGAAATTCTATGATGTTATAAGCAAGAACCATCAAACATTAAATATTAGTGTAAAATGTTTAATCCTTTATTGATAAGTTATATATTCAAATATATAAACACTTATCTACATAGTTGTCTGAATTTCTGAGATGAAGCTTGATGATTTTTATCATTAATGGTTTTCAGACTATTGTCTTCATCTTTATTGTTATTTCTACAACGTTTCGGCTGATATGTCCTCCAGCCTTCTTCAGGTGTTTATCAAACTTGGGAACCTACAGAGAACTTCAAACTACGTCCTTTATTGAATCCACGGGCTAACGGCTAATGGAATCAGAACAGGCAACTCCTGTGGATTCAATAAAAGTGTAGTTTGAAGTTACGTGTAGGTTCTCGAGTTTGACAAACACCTGAAGAAGGCCAGAGGACATAGCTGAAACATTGTGGAAATAACAATAAAGATGAAGACAATAGTCCGAAAACCCTTAATGATAAAAATCAACAAGCTTCGTCTCAGAAATTTAGACAACAAACACCTGAAGAAGGCCGGAGGACATATCGGCCAAAACGTTTTGGAAATAACAATAAAGATGAAGACAATAGTCAGAAAACCCTTAATGATAAAAAAAAATTATCTACATAGATTTTGTTTTAGCATTTAAGTAGGAGGACAAACACACAAATGAGAAGTTCCTTTATTAGGATGAGTTTGATTGACTATGGTCTCTAAAAAGCCAAATGATTTGCTGTATGTACTTACTCAGTCTGTCTGCCAGGAGCAGGATGTAACATAACATTGATTTTTAAGTAGAGTACAGGTGGTTTGAATTCGAAATTATCCTTCCCCTAGATTGGTCGCTCTACCAGAGTTAAAGAGCCTAGTCAACCCTATTTACCCATTGCTGGAAGAATTTTTGGATTCATACCTTTCCCAAGGGTATTAATACTATGTGAAATGCAAACAGCCTTGTCCAGGTTTGAACTTAGGTCACTGTGTCTGTTTCCTACTACAATAATCATTATGCCATGAGCAACTCCTCCAACTAATTATACAGAATTTCAATTTCAAACTTCACAATTAAAAAAAATGAATCGTTTTACGAAAAAAAATTTTTCACATTTAATTAAAAACTACTAATCAGGTTTTTAGGTAGTTCTTTAAGCTGGAAATATAAAATAATTACATAGAATTATTGCTTAGTTAAGACTAATACTCACACTAAGAAACAAAAATATTTAAACTGATAAATCTCTTAAATGTCATTCACTTAAACTTACAAAGACAAAAAACTCACTGCTTATGATTTATTATTGATAGAACTCTAACAAGTTTTCTTACTCTAGGTCAGAGTGGACTTGGGAGTAATGGCAATCAAGGGAGTCTCACAATCAGATGCAATTTAGTGTAATAACCAAGATACCACTTTTTGAGGGAGGGGGATCCCCCTGTAGGGGATACAACCAGTACATTCTTAGTCCTGCCGACAACACAGAGTATATAATAGTTATTTCTTATCTCGGTCATTTAAACTAAAAGAGGCAAGATGATAAATAAGATAAAGGAATACATACAAATTAAACTGAAAAAATAAAATACATTTTTAATTAAAGATTTTTAAAGTTTAAAAAGCAAAAAACTTAAAATTGCCTTTATTTTGGGGGTATTTTTTTACTGATTTGCGACAAACAATCTTTGATTTGACAATTTTTCATTCGGGATGTTTTTTTGGGTTTTTTTTTTTTCAAGTTTTTAATTGTATGAATATTTTTCAAGTTGGTTTTTGTCAGATATGCAATCACACAAGAAATTTGTTTGGGGTTTTGCGAAGTCTTTTTGAAAAACGTCCAAGTAATCTATGATATGAATTATATATTTATCAATACCACTCAATCAAAAATATTTGAATAAATAAAATCCTTCAGTAAAAAAAAAAAAAAAAAAAAAAAAAAATCAACTTCATTTTTTAAACTTAAATTTAGTTGTCATTATTGTATTACAATTTTTTCTATAATGTTGAAAAGACAAACAATGTTATGAAATTTTTTTTAGTAAATTAATCTTTTTATCATTTAAACATCTGAAGAATGAAAAAAAAAAAATCAAATGTATACAAGAATTTTAATAAAATGTTCCACTTACCACAGTCATCCTGATCCTGCCCATCCCACAATTCTTTGTACTTCCTGTTTTTCAAGTCTCATTTATTTTACTTGCTGTCTTATTTATACGTTTCATATTCTCGTATTTGTTTTCGTTTTTATTTTTTTCCCCGGGGGGTGAGAGTCAAACTAAGATCCAAGAATGTTTCCCAATATTTCTAAAGTCTTGCAATTTTCCTAGTGAAATATTCCAATGATTGAAAAATGGCCAAATCAAAAAAAAAGCATTTCTTTCTTTTTTAAATCTTCTAAATCATAAATCAATTATATTTATTTATGTTTTAAAAAAATCCTACAATACAAGGCTCAACAAACTTTTCTGTATGAGGACCACATCATATATTTTCTGTTTGTGGGCTGGAATATGACAAAAAGAAACAATACAAGCTTAAATTAAATGATATACAAGGAATAATAAAACTGTCAGTGAAAGATTAATTGTTCTTAGGTATATTTTTATTTTATTGTTAGTTTTTTATCTTCAAGACTCATTCATAAATACTTATATATGCATGTATATTCTTTTTTCTTTATGATTAATATTAATATATCAATATAAAAAAAAGGGCCTCAAATTTCATATAGCTTAGGGCCTCAGTAGGTGAAAGTCCAGGCCTGTATGATGTCAAGTATTACTAGCTAACGCAAATAATTTGCAAACATGTCTATTTGACCCAAAGATGGAACCCTAATAAGTACTAACAGTCCAGGTTAGAGTCGACCGGGGAGTAATGGCAATCAAGGGATACTCTACACTCCCCAGATCTCCAGAACTGGAGCCTCACTGCCATATGCAGTTTATTGTCATACCCAGGACATCTTTTTTTGGGTAGGGAGGAGATCTTACTTCTCAAATGGAGAAAGACGTGAGATAAAAAAAAAAAAAAGGCAGGCTATTCAGGTTTTAAATTTCATTTTTTGAAGTCTTACAAAATCTTTTAAAAGAAGTCTGAATAATCTGATTTGTAGTGCAGAATACAAAGTACAAGAACAAAAGTAATCTTGAATTAAACAACAAAACAAGATAAATGAAGATGATGAGACAGTTCTTTTGATTTTAAAATGTTGTTGACAAGCTAATTATTAGAACAGACAATAGTCCGAATTAATGTTTTATGCTATAACAGAAAAATATCAACAGGAATATGTTTGTTTATCATTTTATTCCTTCTAATGTGAGCTTATTTTCACCGCAAGCTTGTTACATTTTTGTGTGAACATGTCATTGCCTCAGTTCTAAATATTGTGTAAATTTTGTCTTTTAAGACATTATGTAAACTATAAAAATTCTTATTTTTATTTAGTATGAACAAATGAAAAGTTTAAATGTTAAATTTAGCTGCAACAAATTTTAAAAAGTCAGAACGTATTATACATGAGAATTTTTTCTTTCCATAATATCATAGTCCAAAGTTAGGGGTGGGGGTGTTAGATGAGTACAAAAATAATTATGGTACTTTGTGTTTTATCTTGACGTACCTCTTTTTGGAAAATCATTTTTTCACACAGGTAAAGTGTATCAAAAACTAATTCTAGTTCACAAGTGACGTATTTTGAAATTTACTTGGGCTGCAAAGGTTTATTGTTTGTTTGTTTGTTTGGGTTTTATGGCATATCAATCTTTGTAGGTTATTTAATGCCAAATCCATTTTTCGACAAATAAACAGTTCTATTTCAAACAAATACAGTTTAACTGTCAAAAACATTTCTATTTAAAGCTATTCAGTTTAGTCAAACAGTTCTATTTCAAACAATTCAGTTTAATATAAGAAATAATTTTTGTTTACAAACAGCTATATGTCAAAACATTTCTATTTCAAACAATACAGTTTGGCGTAAGTACAGTTTTATTGCCAAAACAGTTCTATTTCAAGCAATTCAGTTTAGCATAAGGAAAGTTTAGTTCTATTTGACCCATAGACAGGACACTATCAGGTGCTACCACTCTGGGGCCAGAATGGACATGGAAGCAATGGCAATGAAGGGGTACTCCGCATTCCCTAAAGTTCCAGCATTACTGGAACCTCACTATCAGATTGTTTAGTGTCAAATCTACAATACTGAATGGGGGGGAGGTAGTCTTACAGGTCAGATCTGGCCGGTCCATTTAGATTAAGAGAAAGATGCAAGTAATCTCCATGTTTTTCATACATTGGAATTATAGCCTCTTTAAGTGTCTATTGTGCAATATACTCAGTAACAGTCATTTTGTCAAAATATTTCCGATAATTTTACACCCATGGAATTGTCAGTTGAATGCATAGCTCAATATTTAGTGCTAATCAGAGCAGCAAATTTTACCGAATTCCCAATTTTTTTCTATGCAAAGCAAAAAAGGTGGAATATTTTGAGACCCTATCTAGATATTAATTGGTCATATTTGATCAGTCATTAAAATAATCAAGTGATTTTGCAATTAATATTTCTTTTATCTTATTTTCAGTTGCCTTTTTTTTTATCCCAACTATAGGATCACCTTTTTATAATTATTAGAAAGTAATAAAAAATAAACCTTCTGCAAGACTTAAATTCATATCCCTTTTTTCTAGGGGAGCTCAGTTGAGCATGACAGTGGCCTGACTAATTGGATCACAGGAACCACCAATTGCAGTGATTCAAATCTAACCATCCAATTAAAATAAGAGGAAAGAATACTAGTACTATTGTCCAACTACAAGGATTGCTTTGGTATTGAATAACTCGTGAGGGTTGATATGCCATTAAACAAAGATGCC
>OY757921.1:18692704-18877704 GCA_963585895.1 Sepioteuthis lessoniana | reverse complement strand
TTTGTAAACACATTTTGTAGATAACATTCTTAAATGACCCTGAGCTCTTTTTTGCATGCTGTTAAATGGTTTCAAGTATTGCTATATAACAGTCTCAATTTAACATAAGTCACTTTTTTGCAAAGTTTCTTCAATTTGACTCATAGATAGGACCCCATCAGGTTCTACCACTCCTGGTCAGAGTGGAACTGGTGGCAATAGCAATGAAGGGGGTACTCCATATTCCCCAAATCTTTTAAGTTGCAGCCTCGCCATCAGATGGTTTAATGTCATATCCAGAACAAAGAATTTTGAAAAGCTGTAGAGGCAAAACGCATTATCATAATAAATTGTTAATTTCAATAACTTGGTTTTCATTTTTCAGGCATATTATTGTCATCCACAGAAAGGCTGTTTCATTGTATCACAACTCTTCAGTGTGGCTAGACATGCAAGATTCTTGAAGCTAGGATTGAAACCTGGCTGACTTTTATGCCAGCTGGAAATTCTACCATACAGCATAAGCAAAGGGATTTTAACACACATGTATCACTTTTGTTTTGTTTATATATATATATATATATATATATATATATATATATATATACTTAACGGCTACCAAAAGCTCAATTCATCAGAAGAGCTTTTTGCATTATGTGAGTGGCAACCAGTAATTCCTTTATTAGATTGGTTTGGTTTGGTTTCTTTGTTTAATGGCATATCAACCTTTGTAGGTTATTTAATGCCAAAGCCATTCTCCTAGAAGAACAGTAGTGGTACTATTTAACCCATAGCTGGGAGGATAAGGTGGTTCATACCTTTCCCAAGGGTATTTGCCAGAAAGTGAATGTAATAGCGCGACTGGAGTACAAACTCGCATACTACAATTCCGCAGTCCATCACTTAAACCATTACACCACGAAGACAGCCCCTCCTTTATTAGAATGCTCAATATATATATATATATATATATATATATATATGCACACACACACACATATTCAAGCAATCAGTCTGCTTAGCTGTAAATTAATTCTCATTGTTTTTATCCACCTCATTACCTTTTGGGTAATCACAGCTGGTGATGTTACAATTAAGATCATCGGAAATTGAAAATATCTTTAACTTGGATGTATTGTAGCCAAAAATTAATTATGGGTGGATAGAAACCAAGAGCTCAAAAAAATAACGCAAAGTTAATTATCAAGACGTATCTAAAAGATCACACTGGTTTCTGTTTTTGTTTTTTGTGGGGGTAGGAGTTAAGTTAGGTTTAGATTATTTGATTTAATGACATATCAACCCTTGATGGTTCTCTAATTCCAAATCCTGTTTATATATATATATATATATATATATATATATATATATATATATATGATTTGTGAGAGAATAGTTTGTAGGTAATTTTATTTTTAAATAAGTTAGAGCTAATTTGTTTACATAAAAATGATTTCAAGTATTGCTATTTATTGTTTGCACACAGTTAAATGATTTCAAGTATTGCTATCTTACTCTAATAATTCTATTTAACATTAATCAGTTGTCTGCACACAATTAAGAGGTTTTAAGTATTGCTAACACTAATAGTTTTATTTGCGCACAGTCAAGTGTTTTCTAGTATTGCCACTGTTTGCACACAGTTAAGTGGTTTCAAGTATTGCTATTTAACACTAATGATTCTATTCAACACTATTCTTTCATTTGCACAGTTAAATGGTTCCATGTATTGGATTGTAATAGTAGAAATTTAATTTAACATCAGTAATTTGTTTGCACACAGTTAAATGATTTCAAGTATAGAAAATGATTAAATATTTCAATTTGACCCACAGATTAGGTACTACCATTCTGGATCAGGGTGGACCTGGGAGTAATTGTAATGAAGGGGTACTCCACAACTGGAACCTCATCATCAGATAGTTTAGGGTCATATCCAGTACACTCATTGGGAAGATCTTACCTCTCTGCAGAGATCCACTTAGTGTATTCTACAGCCCCACAGCTTTTTATTTTGTTTTTAATTTTATAAATAATTAGTTTTTCACTTGAAATATTTACACACACAATGTAGCTAGAAAATTTTGTTTTTTTTTAATAAAGGTTTTGATAATTAATCCACATTGTATACACACATGCACACAGATATAGCGTAGCATTAATTCACATATATATAATGTGTGTGTGTGTGTATATATATATATATATATATATATTTACACACACACACACACACACACATATGTAGAGTATAACATTAATCCACATTATATATATATATATATATATATATATATATATATATATATATAGTAAAACATACTTCCACATACATATATATTTACACACACATACAGTATTATATATATATATATATATATACATGTATATAAACCCTATATAACAGTAATCTGCATAAATAGATATATATAAACATAGTATAACAACATTGTATATAAAAAACACAGTATATCAATGAGCATATATATATATATATATATACACACACATACATAAATACATTGTAAATTAAATTACCACGACCAGAAAATCTGACAAACACTTGTGCGTGACATACAGAACTACTGGACAGCTGTTTCGACTTTATTAGGTCTCATCAGCAGTGTATACCATGATCTCCCTCACTGGAGATCAAACCAGCAACCACAGAATGCAGAGCTGAAACTCTACCACTGAGCCATCAGTCTACATCGCATACAAGTGACACCAAATTAACTAGACATGGCAATTGTGCAGCCAATTAACCTGAATGTGCCTTGTAAATTACATCTGTACTTTTTACAGATGGCACGGTCACCTCCAAAAAAAAAAAAAAATGGACATAAATACTGTATAACATTAATCTACATAAATGCATATATATATATATATATATATATATATATATATATATAAATATGGTATAACAAAATTATATATATATATATATATATATATATATATATATATATATATAAAAACAGATGGTTTGGTTTCTTTGTTTAATGGCATATCAACCTTTGTAGGTTATTTAATGCCAATGCCATCCTTCTAGAAGAACAGTAGTGGTACTATTTAACCCATAGATGGGAGGATAAGGGGGTTCATACCTTTCCCAAGGGTATTTGTCTGAAAGTGAACATAATAGCACGACTTGAAATCGAACTTGCTTACAATGATTCCGCAGTCCATCGCTTTAACCATTACACCACGAGGACACCCCCCTATAAAAACAGAGTATAATATTAATCAGTATATATATATATATATACACACACACAGAGTGTTGAATAAAGAAATTTAAAAGATTTTTTTTTTAAATGTGCTTAGTACAGGATAAAACCCAAATTAGATGAATGTTTACTCACCTCTCCATTGCCGCTTCTTGTTTAATAGAATCATCAAATGATTTCTTGATCATATTGCCCAACATCATTATCCAAATTATTATTATATATATATATATATATATATATGTATATTTTGGCAGCATTTCTTCATTGATACATATTTGGTTAAACCTAATAGACATTTTTTGTCTACATATTTTTTTGCTAATCCTTTCGAATTGCCGCATTGATTTTATGATATTTGGGGGTATTTGGTTGATAAACCCTCCATAATTAGTTATTTCCCCAAGTACTTTCTGCTCAACTCTTGGCTATTATCAGGGGAGGATGTATTACAAAAGTGATGTAACTTGTATATACATTACTACTTGGTAAGAATGAGCGTTTGTACTGTTGTAGTAAACACTACATGATACACCAGTGCAAACACTCATTCTTACAAAGTATTAATACATTCTCCCCTGATAATGGCCCAAGGTTGTGCAGAAAGTACTTGGGAAATAACTAATTATACAGGGTTTATCAACCAATTCCTGCCAAATATCATAAGAGCGATAGAACAATTCAAAGGATTAACAAAAAAATATGTAGACAAAAAATGTTTATGATGTTCAATCAAATATATATATATAGGTATTATTCAGTCCAGTTAAACCGGAGTTGGGAATAATTCCATCAGGACAAAAAAAACATTCAACAGGTGAACATTTCAATTTTCCTGGTAAAGAGCTCAATGTAACTGACATTACAGAACAATAATTTCTTTTAAAAAAAAACAAAAAATTAGGATTATAAATTTATTTCCATCCTATTTTTAATCCATTAAATCTGAAGAAGTCCTGTTATTTTTGGTGTTTTTGATTCGTATCAAAACCTATACCAGGATGGAAATAAATTTATAATCCTAATGTGACCAGTTTTTGTTTTTTCTTAAAGATTATATATATATATATATATATATTCCTGCATTAATACATACATCATTATCATATATACACATACATATAAATATACATATATATATCATCAAGTTGTGCTGTTAACACAGATTTCCCTGAATCTATCTTGTCATTCGTTCCAAGCAGATCTTCCAGACTACATCCTGTGTCCCCACAGAGCTGTTGTAGTTAAGTTCTTGCTGGTCGTCCAACACAAGCACTTCAATGTGAAGGGGTCAATAGGAGAACATCACTCATGACTTCATCCTTGCTTCTCCAGCAGTGTCCTGCATGTCTTCTTCATCATTATTTGAATGGTTTTAGAGATAGGAAGTAGGTGACCATACAAAAGTTGTTTTGAGGAATGTTGCTTCCAGGATTTGTTCAATATAGTTTGTAGCATTCTTGTACAGTTCCTGTTTCCTATATCTTTTGTCAGTTTCCATTTAGTGCATCTATCCAGTAGAATTGACACAACTGCGGTTTGGAAGAAATCACATTTTATTTTATTGGATAGGTCAGACTTCCATATAATCGATAGCCTATTGATAGCAGTCCATGCCTTTGCTAGACGCATGTTGATGTCACTTTCAGTAGATGAGACACTGCTACCAAGGTACATGAAATTATCCACTAATTTCAGAGAGCTACCATTTATTAACATATGTGTATATATATATATATATATATATACACACACAGGGTGACTGAAAAGTAACTTTTATTTTAAAACACTTATAATTGATTTATTTGTAAAACATTATAGTTAAGAAATAACATCAAAATTTTAGAATTGGGAATTACTTTCCAAACACTGTATATATGTAAGAATTAAAATTTGATAGCAGTAGTTTGGTTTGGTTTTATGGAATATCAACCCGGGTAGGTTATTTAATGCCAAATCCATTCTTATACACATAAACAGTTCTATTTCAAACAATTCAGTTTAGCATATATACACAGTTTAATCTCTTTGACCCATAGATAGGACCCTATCAGGTGCGACCACTCCAGGCCAGAATAAACCAGTGAGTGATGGCAATAAAGGGGTACTTTGCATTCCCAAAAGCTCCAGCATTACTGGAGCCTCACCATCAGATTGTTTAATGTCATATGCAGGACACTCGTTGGAGGGAGTCTTACTCCTCTGCAGAGATGCAGTTGGTATATTCTGCAGCCCCAGCCAACTGGGCCATTGATAGCAGTGTAAATAAAATACTCAATATATAAAGTAGTTAGTCATCACAATGAAGGAGGTGTCCTCGTGGCGTTATGGTTAAAGCAATGGACTGCAGAATCGTAGTAAGCGAGTTCGTACTCCAGTCACGCTATTACGTTCACTTTAGGGCAAATACCCTTGGGAAAGGTATAAACCCCCTTATCCTCCCAGCTATGGGTTAAATAGTACCACTACTGTTCTTCTAGGAGAATAGCTTTAGCATAAAATAACCTACAAAGGTTGATATGCCATTAAACAAAGAAACCAAACCAAACCATCACAATGAAACTAATGAGATAAATAAATTTCATTATTTTTCTAATATTATTGTGTGTGTGTGTGTGTGTGTGTGTGTGTGAAACAGTTTTTTGTGTAATGAGAACATTCCATCATAGTAAATATGGCCAAATCAAAAAATAAAACATGTATTTTCATGGTTAAAGGGTACATGCTTAGCATCACTCCAAGCGAGCATATGTAGTGTTACCATAACAACCAAAATGTAACTACAGTACTCCTACATTGTGTGTCTGTCTGTCTGTCTGTCTGTCTCTGATTCTAGTTTTCTAAATAAAAAAAAAATGTTCTTTAAAAAAAAATCATCAAACAGAAATTTAAACCTATCCCCCAAAATTTTTCACATTTAAAAGCTAGGTTTGGTTTGGTTTGGTTTCTTTGTTTAATGGCATATCAACCTTTGTGGGTTAATTTAAGGCCAAACCTATACTTGAAGAAGAACAGCAGTGATACTGTTTAACTCATAGCTGGGAGGACAAAGGGGTTCATACCTTTCGCAAGGGTATATATCCAAAAGTGGACATAATTGTGCAACCAGAGTTTGAAGTCACTTCATGGCTGTAGTTCAGCCCTTTAGCTATAACACTATAGAGACTTTCCCTAGATAAAAGTTAGTAACATCATGTGTGTGTATATATATATATATATATATATATATATCAGAAACACAAATGGGAAGTCCTAACTAATACTACCCAAGAGAGAACTATGAACCTAATATTCCATATCTATGAGTTAAATTGTACCACTACTGTTCTTCTACAAGAATGGCTTTGGCATTAAATAACCCACAAAGGTTGATATGCAATAAAATAAAAAAAAGCAAAACCAAACCAGAAGTGCAATTGACATAAGGAAAATAGAATCATGATGACAAGGCTGCATTTCATTTCATGCTAATGCACCTGAGAAATATATGAATCCATCTCCTGTCCCATGCCAACTTTGGGTAGTCAGACAGACTGGGCTCTCTAACCTTGATAGGGTAACAGGCTTCAAAGGAAAACTGTAAATTCATACCAATATGTCATGGACTAGCATGACAGGGTAAGGCCCATTATTTTTGTTTTACAGACTTTGGGCAAGGCCCAAGTGCTGTCAAAGACCAAAGAAAAGTTTGATGGGATAGGTAACAATAAGCATAAATGAAAGGTATATAATTATAAATATTGAAGAAGATAGTTTTCATATAGAACAATTTGCTTTAAATAGTGTCACCCTTTGTGCTCACCCACATTCATTCTAGGTCAAAGCTCTTGTAGCAGAAAGAACTTCATATTTTTGTTTGGCGCATAAATTAATTTGACCGTATGGTCGTCGCATATTTTCACGCAATGAGAATGGCTTATCCTATTCAGCCCAGACCATTTTCCCGGACAACATAAAAATGGTGAAAGCCCACCAAACTATCTGTTCCTCAGAACCTTTCGAGCAGGACGGACGTACTTTCCATCCACTCCCTTCATAGCAGCAGAATCACAACACCATGAGGAAAGCCGTTTAATTTATGGACCTCTTGAGTCTACTCTCTTAGACCAAGGGTTCCCAGTTGGACATGAATTAGATGCACATAATCCGCCACTTACAGGAACACCTTTATGTCGCCTCTAACTTTTGCTATGTCTACAGTGACACGCAATTCCGCTCAGATATCCAGCTACCTCATTCCTGGGCAACATTATCTGGAGACTTTCATGCCACTCTCCTACAGCAACTAGGACCACACATTTATGGGTGACTACATCATTCCTGTCCTTAAACAGCAAACACGACTTTTGCTACGTCTACAGTGACGTATATTCCGCTCAGACATTCAACATTGCTTTAACTGTAGCAATGCACATTCCACTCAAGCATTTAGCTGCTATAATTCCTTCTCAACTCAATAACTATTTCCTTCCTATGAGACTTGCAGCATAAAGGTACCCTTTAATCTGGCTGCCATTAAACTTTCATAAAAACTTTTCGATATCTCGTTCCATCTCCTCTATTTTCCAACAAACATAGCAAGGAACTAATGTAACAATATTTCTCACCAAACTTTCTATCCATCCATAATAACTTTTAGATGATAGTTTTTCTAGCCAAATCAGACTGATCGGCAGCTTTTAATAACCTAAACCAAAAGATTACCTCACAGCTTTAGGCTAATATTGACACTTAAATCTCATTATATTTTCAATGTCACGGCTTCATTGTAAAATCTGCATTTAAAAAAAAAAAGGAATTTCCATTCAAATAAACATATTTCCAACTATGTGCTCAGTTTATCATTTTTTCTGCAATTAAATCTTTATCATCAAGACAACATACCAAAAGCACTGACTCCCTTAACTCTTTCTTGGCATTTTTCACTATCAGACATCACTTTTAGCAAGTACTCTAGACTGCATCCAGTGTCCATAATATAAGTTTTTACGAGTTAGCCAACACTGATGTGTCCAAATGTAGAAGTCTGTGGGAGAATATCACTTTGTTCATACTTACTCCTTCAATAGGGCATGTCTTGCTCATCTTAATTGGATCGTTAATGATATGAGAGTGACATAGCTGTTCAGCTACTGTTTTTTAGGGTGCTGCTTCAAGGATTTCTGTTAAATATACATAAACATATAATTAAAAGGAATCAGGATCTTACCTTCATATTTTAGTCTCATTACTAAGTTTCATGTCTTTTATAAAATAAAATACATAATCATTGCAAGTTTTATCTGATAACTTTATTTTTTATATTATAGAAGGCATGAAAATATTAATAAAATAAAACAAAGTTGAGGTTTAAATTCTTTTTAGTTTTTATATACTTACAAAAGTTACATCAGAAAATTGAGGGTTTTTTTTGGTTATTTGAAAAATACTAATTTTAGAATAAACTTTTATTCCTTAATTAATAAATTCAAAGAATGTTTTAATCAGTCAAAATTTCACCCCTGAATACCTCTCTATTAAAAAGGTCATTTATACTTTTAGGATAAAACTCTGACGATTTTGACACTAATAAATCATTCTCATTTGGAACAGAATGTTTTTGGAATAAAAATGTGTCCAGATGTTTGAAAAAAATAGTAGTCGGTGGATCAGGAAAATATGGTGGACGTGGCAAAGTCTCATATTTCAAGTCGGTGAGTTTCTGCCGTGCCATCCAGGCAACATGTGGCCAAGCATTGTCATCAAGCAAAATTATGACCAAGATTGAAAAGTAAACAAATCACTTCTTTTTTTTTCTTTCTTGTTAATGATTAAGAACATATATCATTCAAAATTAAATTCTGAAAGAAGAGATCAAAAAATTAAGATGACACTTTAATCATTTGGATTGTGATTTTTTTATACAACCGCTATTAAAAAATTATGTTAGAACAGAATTCAAACAGTTAATACTAAATTCAGTATTTTTCAAATCATTTAATATTTTATTGAAGATATGTGAAATTATTAGTTTAGTTTGGTTGGGTTTTATGGCATATCAACTATTGTAGGTTATTTAATGCCAAATCCTCTTTATACATATATATGATTTGGTTTGCTTGGGTATTATGGTATATCAACCATTGTGGATTATTTAATACCAAATCCTCTTTATACGTATATATTGAATATATATGATTAGGTTTGGTTGGGTTTTATGGCATATCAACTATTGTAGGTTATTTAATGCCAAATCCTGTTTATACATACATATTAAATATGCATAAAATTAGTAAACACATTTTGTTGATAACATTCTTAAATGGACCAGAGCTTTTTTTGCACAGTTAAATGATTTCAATTATTGCCAGATAATAGTCTGGCCTGGAGTGGTAGCACCTCAAAGGGTCCTATATACAGGTCAAATAAAACTAAACTTTGTACTTATACTAAACTTAACTGTTTGAATTAGAACAGTTTGACTAAACTGAATAGCTTGAAATAGAAATGTTTTTGACAATTCAAGTGAGTACTTATGCTAAACCAAATTGTTTGAAATAGAACTGATTATTTGTATAAAAATGGATTTGGCATCAAATAACTGACAAAGCTTGATATGCCATAAAACCCAACCAACCAATCCAGCATTACTGAAGCCTCACCATCAGATTGTTTAGTGTCATATGCAGGACACTCATTGGGGGAGTGTTAAATGTCAAAACAGTTCTATATCAAACAAATCAAATAAGTGTAAGTACAGTTTCAATGTCAAAAAACAGCTCTGTTTCTAATAATTCAGTTTAGCATAAGTATGCTGTTAGTTCTATTTAACCCATAGTTAGGGCCCTATCAGGTGCTACCATGCCGGGCCAGAGTGGACCTGGGAATAATGGCAATGAATTGGTATGGGTTTACTTATTTATGGGCAATATAAACATATATACACACACATGATGGTAATTCAAAAAGTTCTAAGTCTCACTCAGAAGGAGTTTGAGAAACAAGACATTTTTTCAATATAGTCCCTCTTGGCATCAATTCACTTGGTCCAACAATGCTCAAGCACTGTAATTCCATAAGGGAAGAAGCTGGCATCCTGATCCTACAAAACCTTCCTCCACTGCATAAATGACATCATCATTGTTTCAAAAATGACAGGTGGGTAATTGAGTTTAGGTAACAGGAAGAAGTCAGATGAAGCTAAGTCTGGTGAGTAAGGAGGACGTGGTAGCAATTCAAAACCAAAGTTGGCTGCTCAAGCTACTGCAACCTGAGCAGTGTGAATGGGCATGTTATCCTGGAGAAAGAACACATTTGCCCTCAGCTTCCCCCGAGTTTCAATTTGAATGTTTCTATCACTTGTCTTAATTCGGATGCATAGTAATGTCTGTTAATAGTTTGCCAATCTACAAGTGAGTTAGTATTTAGCACATCCTCAGGTAAGCTAGTTACAGGAGTAATTTATTTATATATTATCTGTGTGTGTGTGTGTGTGTGTTTTTTTTTGTTTGTGTTTTATGACATATCAACCTTTGTAGATCATTTAATGCCAAATCCATTTTTATACAAATAAACAGTTCTATTTCAAACAATTCAGTTTAGCCAAACAGTTCTATTTCAAGCAATTCAGTTTAGAATAAGTATAGTTTTTTGTTTACATACAGTTAAATGTCAAAACAGTTCTATTTCAAATAATTCAGTTTAGCATACAAAAAAGTTCTATTTCAAATAATTCAGTTTAGCACAAGTACACAGTTTAAGTGTCAAAACAGTTCTATTTAAAGCAATTCAGTTTAGCATAAGTACACAGTTTAGTTCTATTTGACACATAGATAGGGTCCTATCAAGTGCTAACACTCTGGGCCAGAGTCAACCCGGAAGTGATGGCACTGAAGGGGTACTCTGCATTCCCAGAAGCTCCAGCATTACTGGAACCTCACCATCAGATTGTTTAGTGTCATATATATATATATATATATATATGTGTGTGTGTGTGCATGTACTCATACAAGAAGGCAAAATAAAAAAGACATGATCAGTAACAAAAAGGAAGATGAGAATTTCTTTATTGTAAAAAATTGAGAAAAGAAACCTTTTATGGTGTAAAAGGTAAAAAAAATGACATGATCTGAAGTGGGGTGGGGAGTGGACAGAGAAGGCAATGAAACATAGTCTTTCTGGTATTTTATATGAAAAAGATGAACAATAACAACATTACAAAATGACCTTTTGTTTTTGCTTTATCATGAGATAATACTATAGAGCATACAAGATGTATTCCTAAGTCAAAAATAAAGTCATGTCCCATACAAAAAAAAAAAATGTTTGAACGTAACACTTCTCCATATATCTTATCACAACTTACCAACAAATAACTTTCTTTAGATTAATCAACAGATTTGCTTTAGGGTGTGAAAGCATTTAACAAGAAACGAGGTGTTGACAAATCAAAAGATAAAGTAGATGGCATGGATAACCACAGGCTGAACTGAAGCACAAGAGGATGTGACTTAGTCATCTTGAGAGATTAGCATTTTTTTTATTATCTCTGATAGGTGAAAAGAAAGTGCTAATAGCATTATGTTTATCATCATAGGAAGTGAACTCAGCTACCCAAATTCAAAACCTGAGCAAGGCTGCTTGCATTTCATATAGCACTAGTACTAGTACTCCCTCCAGCTATAGGTAACTAGTAGGGTAGACAGGGTTCTTGAACATTGGTATTGATAACCCATCTAGTAAAATGAAAACTTCTAATTTGAACCAGTTGTAAATCAGGAAAGGAATAGGCTCTGCCAGGCGATTCCTACCCAAGACATGCAACATGAGAGTATCCGCATGACCAAACCAGGTTATGGAACCAATGAGTGAGATGTGCTTGATGTTAGTGAGTTGTATAAGAAAAAATAAAATTACAAGATGAAGGGAAATATCCATTAAAATTAATAATAATGATATTAGTCTTTGTTAAATGGATATTTTGATAACTCCAGTTTCCTGACACGTGAGTTTATACAGCATCACTTAAGTGAGCTCAGTGAGAATCATTATCGTTATTTAAAAATAAATTAATGAATAAATAAAAGATCTTTTTAAATTGTCTGTACCATATCATAAGTCTTTATTTTTTTCTTTTTTCTTAGCCCCCATTCTTGTAACGTCAGGGGTATAAAAATGCCCTTCATGGTACTAATTCTTTAAACAAATTTTGCTTCTCAATGTTTTACCTGATAAAAAAGGGTGGGAGGACAGAGGCTTTTAAGATGATATAAATCAAAAAGTAAATTAGATGAATGTTTTTTTTCTCATTTTTTTCTATAAGTGGATGAATATTTTCGTATTTTAAAAGAATATTGAATGAGGTGTAGGAGCTCATTGTTCTAATTAGACATCAGTTTCTGTTTCTTAGGTGATGTGATAATAAGCCTCACCAACCAGGCACTTAGGTTGAACTCTCACATCTGCCATTTGCTGTTTTAATTCTGTGCAAAACCCATCAATACCTCAGATAAGGTTCATATTATTTACACACATTTCATATCATATTGTTTTTTGTGTGGAACCAGGCCAAAAAGAATTTAAGTTATTAAATTTAAAATGGAAAAAAAAAATTCTTTGACAATTATTTATGATTATGAATATGTCCGACAAACACATCAAATTATAAATAGTAGTAAATGAAAAATAAGGTTCATTGTTGTTTGAGATTTTTAAGATAGGGGAGGAGTAAAATGAAAGAACAGTTTTCTCTCCCCATTTAGAAAAGCAAAATAAATTTTGGAGGCACTCAGTATAATGGCTATTGTTATAGGAAATGGACCCAGTGACCCAAGTTCAAATTCTGAACAAGGCTGTTTGCATTTCACATAGTGCTAAGACCCTTGAATCCAACTATACCCTCTTTCCCCACCAGCTATAGGTAAATAGTAGGGCAGACTAGGCTCTTCAACCTTTCTATGGCAAATAGTCATGGAGAAGGAAAACTCTGAATTTAAGCCAGTGCTACTCCACTTAAAAATAAACCTTGCATTGCATCCTATGGAAGAAGGTTAGTTGGCTGTTTTATTTTACGGCATATCAACCCTTTTCAGGCCATTTAGCACTGAATTAAGTCATTTTGATAAAAGTTTCAAACAATTCAGTTTAGTATAAGTACAGTTTTTTTTTGTTTACACACAGTTAAATGTCAAAACAGTTCTATTTCAAACAATTCAATTTAGCATAAGTACACATTTTAAACACAGTTAAATGTAAAAACTTAGTTCCAAACATTACAGTTTAGTTCTATAGGACCCTATCAGGTGCTACCACTCCAGGTCAGAATGGACCTGGGAGCAATGGAAATGAAGGCGTATGTGGAAGAAGGGTTTAAGTAAATACATACTTTTTAAATATATTATTGGGCCTAAGGAAGTTAAAAAATTATGATCATCAGCAGACAACATATGCAGGAGTGATAAAAAGTTCTCAGCCTGACCAATCAG
The DNA here is from genome assembly GCA_963585895.1 of Sepioteuthis lessoniana. Lineage (NCBI taxonomy): Eukaryota > Metazoa > Mollusca > Cephalopoda > Myopsida > Loliginidae > Sepioteuthis > Sepioteuthis lessoniana. Next base: position 18,864,029 of record OY757921.1, on the reverse strand, counting down.
GAAACGCTCTAAAATCATGAAATATACCACAGACCAATGAGTAACGTTTGGGATAGAATCCAACAAAATGAAAAAGAAAAAAGACAAATGGAACACACAGATTGTCATGATATACGACCAATTTGTCTTAGAGAATAAAATGGGTTTGACCAATATCAAATCTCTGGCAAAATGTTGATCTGATTTTTCCATATTGTCAATTTCTTTTTCGTGCAAGCAAACAATTGTTAGTAAGTTTGATTTTCACTGGGTGCCTCGACTTTTGGCTAAACTAAACTTAGTAAGTATAAGAAGTATTGACCAAATGGGATTCAAAATGACTAAGCAGAAATTTGTTGTTAACAGTAAAAAAAAGAAAAACTTAGAAATTTTTTTAATATAATTAAGCTTAAAGGACTTTTTTGGTCAAATAAGTAAATTCTAATTAATTGATTAAAAAATTAATATGTTGAAAGAAGAAAAAATAGATAAAAGGAAGAAGCACGGAATTCCAGTAACTAAGAAAGAAAGCACAAAGCTCCAATAACTAAGAAAGAAAAAAAGAAAGAAAGTAGCACAGGGCTCCAGAAAGAAAAAGAAAAGAAAGAAGCACAAGGCTCAAATAACTAAGGAAGGAAGGAAAGAAAGAAGGAAGCATAAAGATCCAGTAACAAGAAAAGAAAGGAAGAAAGCATAATGCTCTATTAACTAAGAAAAAGTCTTACCAATTGATATTTTAAATGTGATGATACAATTTCTTTTTATGACAGTGGAATTTTTATTAAATCAAAAATATTGAAGCAGTTAATAATGCTATTAAAATGATTTGAAATTAACTAGTCTTCATTTTTAGATTATTTTTATCTTGTGAAAATAAGGTTAAAAAAATCCTAAAAAATATTTGATTTTTCTATCATAATAATATCTATGAAATAGGTGGAATTTATCTCTTCGTTTAACCTGTTCATAAGAATGATAAAAAAAACCTTTCAAACACAATGGCCATTACAAGTTTAATAAAATGGTTACTTACATCAAAAGCCTCTTACAGAACTTTATATCAGATGCCTATGACTTTTGCTTAAATCTAAAACTGTCTGGTTAGAAAAAAAGCAACATTACCAAATGATTCCACCATAAAATTTAATCTTGTAAAAAAAAAAAATTCTTATTTGTTTTTTTTAAATAGAGAAAGACTAAGAATATCAGAGAGGTGGATTGTTTTTAAGCTTCTAGATCAGTGGTTCTCAACCTTTTTTTTTTTTTTGCCTATGCACCCCTTTAATTATTATTTTACTCTGGTTGGACCCATGGAGCCATTTTTTAAAAATTGTAATTTTATAATTAGATATTATTAGGAACTGTATAAAAATTATTAAAATATTTTGCATATTGTAGAAGTATAACTAATTAATAGCACATAATTTTTAACAACTAAATTCTATGGAAACTGAAGTTAAATAAGTAAAGTTGGCGAACTTAGTCGAGGGTGACCCGAAGGCTCCCTTTTTGATAGCTACTACACCAAGGTGTAGGGGAGGGCGCAACTCCTTTCCCTGGATTGTTCCACTTTACCCTTGATCCTTACCTTATAATGCTGAGTATTAAGCAAGGTAGCATCAAGTACCATTTTTTGAGTCTTTGGTATGACTTGATCTGGGATTGAACCCAGACTCCTGGGCCATTGGCAAACACTTTAACCATTATGCCAATGTCCAATACTCAACTAGTTAAGTAAATCATAAATATACAAACATTAATAATAAAAAAAAATTTTTCAAGTGTGCTACTTTGGTTAATGCAGCTCTGCTAGTTTTGCAATATTCACCACCTCCAATTTTGTCAAAGATCACCACTTAGTACAATGTCAAGTTAGTTACAAGCTTTTGATAGTAAGTTAAAAACATGGCTGAAACCAGATTCAACAAGATAAAATGAAAGAAAACCAATAACATACAACTGCACTTTCTTCCAGAATAGTGGATATTTTTTTAGTAATGTCATTAGTTTTCCAATCTTTAAATCTTGAAATATTTTATCACTCTGCAATTCAATAAGATTCTTCTGCTAACACATTATCTACATCAGCAACATTAACTGTAAATGTTTACTATGTTAAACTTAGAGAAAGAAACCTAGTTTTTTTGCAAATAAATACGTCAAAAGCAATTTTTTTTTCTAAATCACTAAAATACTATTCTGGACCCCACCAAAAATCTTATATAGACCCCTGATTGAGAACCATTGTTCTAATTACTGAGGGGCAAACTTGGAAGTCTTATAGAAGAGACTGATGGTTACCCAGGGCAATAGACATGATAGATAAACAACTATACTTAGATTCTTCAAGGTCCTAAATACAAATTTTTAATTAAGACCCCAAACAGAAATAATTACCAAGTAAAGACAAAGGAGGTGCATGTGGTGTAGTCGTTATCGCCGTAGGAAATGAACACGGCGATACAAGTTCAAATCCTGGACGAGACTGATTGCATTTCACATAGCACTAATACCCTTGGGAAAGGTATGAATCCAATAATTCTCCCTCCAGCTATGGGTAAATAGTAGGACAGACTAGGTTCTTCAGCCATGGTTAGGCAACTAGTCTAGGAGAAGGAAAACTCTGAATTCAAACCTGTTAAACTCCGCTTAAAAATTGACCTTGTGTCATATCCTGTCTGAGCGGAGGGGATGGGTAAATAGTACCAAGTAAAGACAATGAGAAAGATTTCAAAATAAGCAAAATTTAAATTTTAACTCAATCACCACTGCAGACGTCAGTGTTCTGCCAGTGTCTTTTGAGTATATTTGAAAAACATTTTCTTCAAGCTCTATTCAGAAATCTGATTAAAAAACATAAATTGAATTATAATGAAAAAAAATTCATTTATCATATTTTTCAAAATTGTGGAGTTATTTTAATTTATGCTTAGATGTTCACTCAATATCTACACATATTTAAGACAATTATATTTTACGCAACAGTGTTTCACGATGAAGTAATAAGAATTCCCACTGTTATCATAACACAAGAAACATTAACGGCAAATATTATTTGTATTTTAACAGAATAGAATTTTTCATTACTCAGTAAAATTAGTGACCATAGTTGAGGGCGACCAGAAGGCTCTCTTTTCAATAGCTACTACACCAAGTTGTAAGGGAGGCCGCTACTCCTTTCCCTGGATTGCTCTACTTTACCCTTGATACATGCCTTATATTGCTGAGTGTTAAGCAAGGAGGTATCAAGTACCATTTTTAAAGTCTTTGGTATCGCAACCTGGGATTGAACCCAGGTCTCCTAAACCATTGACGAACACTCTACCCACTAGGCCAATGAGCCGGTGAATTACTCAGTAATCAGGAGAAATTAATTCCAAAAAAGCTGTTTTCTGCTTCAGAAATTAATACAATAAATACAAAAAAAATCATTTCAATATTTATTTTGTTTTGGTGATGTTATTATTTTGTCTAATTTTGCGGATTGTTAGCTGTACGTTATATATCCTGAGGAGGAACAGATAGTACACTTTGATCCAAGGCAAAAGAATGACACTTTGATCCAAGGAAGAATGCACTGATACTACACACTGATTCTAGGTTGATCCATACATTGCTATAATTTTTTATGGGAACTATGCTAACCTGAAAATATAATTCAAGTGTTGGTAGTTATAAAAAAGAAAACAGGAATATTTTTGATAGACCAACATTTATTTATCATATACTTGTTTATGTGTCAGCATGTATGACACCATAGAGTTATAAAACAAATGCATCTATTTTCAAAAGAATCTTACAAGTAAACTTATCTAGATTATTTTAAGTAAAGAAAAACAAATATGTTTTGCTTGTTAGAAATCTAATTGATTCTGAATGAATTATAGCAATTGAACAGACACTTTTATCATTCAGGGTTTTCAGACTATTGTCTTCATTTCTATTGTTATATTCACAACGTCCAGAGGACATGTCAGCTGAAACGTGAATATAACAATAAAGATGAAGACAATAATCTGAAAACCCTAAATGATAAAAATCATCAAGCTTCATCTAAGAAATTCAGACAACTGAACAGACACTAATCTGAAAATAGAAAAATAACTTTGTGAAGTTTTAATATCAAATTGAAGGTATTTACTTTTTGTAGGACCCACCCTAGTGACTGGTAACTGTTCTTGTGAATAAAAAAATGAACTAACTTCATTTACACTTTGAAATGTATATATATATATATATATATATATACACACACACACACACACACAGGGTGATTGAAATGTAACTCCCTATTCTAAAATTCTTATAATTTATTTTTTAATTATAATCTTTACAAGAAATGAAATTATAAATATTTTTAAATAGGGAGTTACTCTTCAATCATCATATATATATATATATATAGATAGATAGATAGATAGAGAGAGAGAGAGAAATGGAAAATAAAACTGCAACCCCCTAAATTTCATTTCATTTAGTTATGTTTTATGGCATATCAACTCCTGCTGATAACTTTGGTTTGGTTTTATGACAATATTAACTATTTTAGCCTTGTAGATAATTATTGCCAAATTCTGTTTATACATATATATATATATATTAAATATGATTTGTGAATGAATAGTTCAAAGGTAACAATTTTTTAAAAAGCCAGACCTCATTTGTTTGTACACAGGTAAATGGTTTCAAGTATTGCTATCCAACATTAATAATTCCATTTATTATTAATCAATTGTTTGCATACAGTTAAATGGTTTCAAGTCTTACTATCCAACATTAATAATTCCATCAATTGTTTGCACACACTTAAATGGTTTTAAGTATAGAAAATGATTAGGGAGTTCTATTTGACACATAGATGGGACTGTAACAGATACTACAACTCTTGGTCAGAGTGGACCTGGTAGTAATGGTAATGAAGAGGTACTCTACATTTGCCAAAACTCCAGAACTGGAACCTCACCATGAAATGGTAAAGTATTATATCTAGAACACTTACCAGTGGTGGTGGGGTTCTAACCTCTCTGCAGAGATGCAGACGGCATATTTTACAGCCCCAACTGACTGGGCTGAAACACTCTAAAGGATGACAGCAATTTTGACCTGTCTACAATATACGCATGCTAAGGGATAGTAGATATTCTGATAAAATTTTCAATGTCTTGGGCCATTTTGTGATATAGTCACACTCATACTAGTAAACCACATTTGTATGTAAAAGTACTTGTAAGGAGGATATAGTATATTAACATAGAGTCTGAGTTCTGTGTTAATGCACTCCTTATTTTGGAACCAGCGCAAATTGTTCACTGTAAGTAAAAGTAAACTTGACACCTGTTGTCGAGGGCAACCTGAAGGCTCCCTTTTCAATAGCTACTACACCAAGGTGTAAGGGAGAGTGCTACTCCTTTCTCTGGATTGTTCCACTACCCTTGATCTATATTGAGTCTTTGGTATGACTCGACCTAGGATTGAAACCTGATCTCCCAGGTCATTGGCAAACAAATTGAAACATATTCAGGATGTTTTAATTTAATTTTCCATCAATTTGCATTTTATCAAACGTTTTTTTGTTTGTTTTTTTTTAAATTAAATTTATTTCTTTTTCATATCAAAGTCTACAAAACATCTTTCAATAAATTGGCAAGAAAAGACTTTTATTTTGATAAAAATTATTTTGACCTTTTTTCAAACTTAGACAACTGCTTACGAGCCATTAGCAAAGGACTAATCAAAAATAAGGATTTTAAGTCAAAGAAAAGAAAATTCTAAGAAATTTTCTATTTTTTGGTATTTCTGAGAATTTTCTTTTTAGAAAATTATTATTCAATACAATGAACAGGACTTTGACAACAATAATCAAGGAAAATTATTACTCCCAATGTCCGTCTAAACCATTGAAGTTTCATTAAAATTTGTGTGACTATAATAAAAAAAAAATGGTTTAATTTTTTTCACTGTTATTTTTTGTTCGATATTGTAGTTGGAAATTAAGTTAAACCATTTTTCTACTTTGAATTTTAAAGGGGGGGCTGAGAAGTTAGCATTAATATGGCATAAAAATATTTTATGTCAATGACATCACCTCTCATAAAATATAGAATATTAACATGCTGCCAAGGGATGTTCAATCAAAAATGTAATAGAAAAAAAAAATTCTCATATCAGATTTAGATGCCTTTCTGATTGCCAAAAATATTCTCAAAAGACACTATTTGGAATTTTGTTGAAAAATGCAGCAGAAAGAGGGGGAATTTGCAGGGAAGTTAAAATTTCAAACATCCCCATAATGTTGACCGTATCTACTTTTGCTATCAATGAGATAAAATTTTTTAAAAAATATTTGTAGTCTGCTTTGAAAATAGCAGCACCAGGTTAGTTTAAAAAATTTATCCTTTATGAACCATACAATAAATTTCTCTTATCTAGATTTTTAATTGAAGAGTAGATAATTAAAAACAATTTCAGCAAATGATATAAAAAGAAAACAAAAAAAAAAAAAAGAGGGGAAAAAATTTAGATGTTTGAATGATTTAATGTAGTCCAGGTTAAAAGTATGGTAAGCATACTTTTTTAACCTTATTTTTCCAATGCAAGTATCATTGGGCAACAAGAAAAGTTTTCTTATTCTCCAATGACACCTGCAATGGAAAAAAAAAGGTCTAAAAAAATTCAGCTTTGGATTACCATTCTGATGCTTTTAACCTGAACCAATGGTATATGACAAGTGTGAAAAAAGTGGAACCAGTGAGAATTTGGGAAAAGTTTTCATTAAAAATGGATGCAGTCATCTGTAAGTACAAGATTGAAAAAAAAAAAAACCGAATTAGATCTTAAAATTAACATATGGAGAATATGAACCTAAAATAAATAGCTGTTTCATTACAACCAGTTTCATGTACTTTTAAGAAAAAACGTCTTATCTGATCATCATGTATTTTATGAGTACATGAAACTGATAGTAATGAGATTGTTAGAAGGAAGAGAATAAACATTTATTTTAGGTTTTATTTTGCTCTGCAGGCCAGTATTTGAGCACTTTTATGAAAAAAAAATGATTTTAGACTGATATATAAAAAGATATATATTTCTTTTCAATACCCTGTCCGGTGGCCAAAGCTGCTTGGTAGCACCAGGAGTGGCAGTACCACCTGCCTTGAGCTACTGAAACTGTGCTATCATCCTGGTTGGCGGCTGATGAGGACAGGGTATCGCACGTGCTTTCACATGTTGTATGATGATATATATATATATAAGTAAATAATAGAAATGAATCCAATTGAAAAACAAAGTAACCTAAAGTAATGAATTTATAAAAAAGGAAAGTCAATGTTAAAACATTTTGGTTTTAGTAAACCTTCATCAGTCAGGTGGTGAAAACTAGTGTTGCTAGTAACACTTGTTTCACCATCTTAAAGTCCTGATGAAATGTTGACTTTCCTTTATTATAAATTCATCACCTTTGGATTACTTTGTTTTTCTATTTTCTTTATATATATATAGATAGATAGATGAATAGATAAAAATGAAATATGAACATTTTCCCTGCAATGAGAACACATTAAGGTGGAGTAGGAGTGTGGCCACTTTTTGCGTTATTATTTCTTAAGTAAACACATGACATGGAGTCTTACTAAAATCAAAAACTTTGTGAAATGCAAAAGTGACTGATTTTTTTTTTTGCCTTGGCCAAAAATACTTTCTTTTATTTTTAAATATTTTTTTAAAAGGTGAGTTAGGTTAAAATTTCCATCCTGAATATAAAACTACTAAGCAATAAGTCAAAAATTTGTAAATTTCGTTTAATTTTAGAGTAGTCTAATTCAAATTTAGGTTTGGTCTAGTTTTATGGAACATCAACCATTGTAGGTTATTTAATGCCAAATCCTGTTCATACATGCATATTAATTATATGATTTGTAAACACATTTTGTTGATAATATTTTTTTAAACTAGCCTAAGCTCATGTCCTATCTAGGACACTTGTTAGGGGATCTTACCTCTCTGCTGAGATGCAGTCAGTGTATTCTGCACCCCCAGCCAACTGGGCTGATAAATTTAGGATATCAGTAAGAAAATTTATGTCTAGATATATCAAAAGCCAATTTTTGGAAAATTTGACATTTGAACAAGTTGTCATTTTTTTGTAATCATTGCTTTTTTTTTTTTTTGCAAAAATGCTCTTTGAAAAGCATTAAAAAAAATTAATATTCTGACAGAGGATGGATATGGAAAATGAATGGTGTTAGTTCATAAGAAAAACTTTGCAAAAACAGTAAATACTAAATTGTTAAAGTGAACCAGAGAAACCAAAAACAAAATGGAAATTAATTTAATTAAAATTTTGTTAATTTAGATGTTAAGTTAGATGTCCCTAGACTGAAACTAGTGAGACTGATTATTTGAATGATTGTAGCAAAAATAGATGTAACCAATTGTATCAAATAGATGTCAGAATTAAAAAAAACAAAAACTATAAATATAAAGGAACCTCAAACATTCATCACACAATACATTTTTTATCAAATGATACTGTCTCATAATACTTATTACATTTAGTGTATAAAATGTATATACAAATGTAACATTGGCAATAAAAGATAGAAAAACTGAATTTTTGTGACCAGAAACATCTCTTGATTATATAGTAAGTAAAATTGGCGACCAGAAGGCTCCCTTCTCAACAGCTACTACACCAAGGTGTAGGGTAGGGTGCTACTCCTTTCCCTGGATTGCTCCACTTTACCCTTGATATGTACCTTATATTGCTGAGTGTTAAGCTAGGAGGTATCTAGTACCATTTTTAAAGTCTTTGGTATAATATTAAAATCCTTTAATACTAACAGAACAGCTTATGAAAAATTAGATATAGTCATTTAAATATGGGAAAACTATAACCTATTAGAAATAAGCATAGATCTTTTACTTTTCATCAGTGCAATATCTCATTCCACTTGTCATATACCAGTGAACCATTGCCACCCATGTTTATAGAGATATGATATTTACTATATCTTATTATTTAATGAAATTATGACAATAAAATAGTTTTGAAGAGCTCTAACAACCAATTCTTTAAAATGTTGGTCAATAATTCTATCAAGGATAGAAAAAAAGAGATTAAATGAAAGATTTTTTTTTTTTTCGTTGTATATACATCCAACTTAAATGCATAATCATTTATGACAGAAACCTTTTTTGCTATAGCAGAGCAAGATTTACCTAATTGTAGACTTAAGGTCAACCCCACCCCAGCTGAAGATCAATGTGGGCTTACACTTATTGTACAGAGGCCTCATAATCTGGGCTCTTATGATTATGAATATATTATATGAAATATTCAGGGTACACTTAAAACAAGGTTATAATCTAGCATGCTGCATAAAAAATAAGCTTCAGTGGGCCCCAGATACCCATGAACTCTAGACCAATCACAAATCTAGCCTTGATTTGAAATGTTTAACAATTCAGGTATTAATTTATTTGTATTTTTAGGAATAATGCTTTAACAAAATCTAATACTACATCTGTCCCATAACAGTTGTTACATTTAAGATAAGAAATTTATATACAAATCTAACATTAATGATGGGACAGAGATAGTACATGTCTATCTTACTTGAAACACAATTGTTGCATAAATTTGGTTTGGTTTCTTTGTTTAGTGGCATATCAACCTTCATGGGTTATTTAATACCAAAGTCATCCTTGGAGGAGGGCAACAGTGGTATTATTTAACTCATAGTGAGTATAAGTCCAAAAGTGAATATAATAGCATGACTGGAGTTTGAACTCGCACCCTTCGAGGCTGCAGTCAACCACTTAAGCAACTATGCCATGAAGTCTCCTCCAATTGTTACACTGTTCCTAGTAAAGTTACATAAGGTATAAAGTATTTTTTTGTCTGATCTGTGAAGTATAAAAAGTTATTTGTAAAATTTTAAAAAAAAACTATAAGAGAGTGATAGTATCACTGTATGGACATTAAAATCAATTCAACTACATACACAATCAAAAGTTAAATGATTACAGAAATAAATATTTAAAACAAAAACAAAAAAAGAAACAAACAGATATGATTTGTTCAATCATCAATGATAAAAAAATAAGACCATAAAAGATTATATGATATTAGTCATTGCACTTACCAATCATGTGGTAAATTATTTGTAGCTAGATTCAAAGTTTATTCATTGCTTTTAAGAATTTAGTGAAAAAGCTAAATGGTTAGAGTAAGTCTATAAGAGCAACTAATCTGATATGATGAATTTATCTAGACTCCTCCACCAATCATTTGGTTCTAAGGTCAAATTTTTACTTTTGTACACATCTGAAATTTAATTTGAAAACTGGCAATAAGATAAACAACTTATATAAACTGCATTTAAAAATATATATATATATATATATATATATGCTTAATATACTGTCTTTTAGTTCAGTATCAAGCTAAAACCTATTTTAGAATTAATATTATAATTGCAAATAAGAGGAAGTATAATTAACATTTACTAGTTTTCATCCATGAAAAGTTATAATCTTAGCGAGTGTAAATGTCAACTCTATTATAATTAAGTAAGAGATTGGATTAGAAATTGCTCTAAAGTTTGAGCCTTTTAATACTATTGTACTTACAAAGCCACTTGTGGCGTAATAGTTATCGTCATAGGAAGTAGACTTGACTACCTGAGTTCAAATCCTCAACAAGGCTGTTTACATTTCACATAGAGCTAATACCCTTGATAAAGGTATGAATCCAACAATTTTACCAACAGCTGTAGGTAAATGAGTATGTGGGTCATGGTAATCTTTTGATGGCTGGTTTTATTCTCATCTACAGAAGTCACCCTTATAGATGAGCAGCAGTAGTTCCCCGATCGAACTAATCGATCCTGGCTGTTGAACCATAGGGGTCATACGCCCGGGGCAGCACCTTACAGCCACTTACCACCTATCATGAAAACTATCCAAGTTAAACGAACCAGACATGCGGGACACTGCTGGAGAAGTAGGGACAAGCTCATAGATGATGTACTCCTGTGGACCTCTTCACAAGGACGAGCAAAAGTAGGACGAGCAGCCCGAAACTACATACAGCAGCACTGTGCCAATACGGGATGTAGCCCTGAAGACCTGCCGGAAGCAATTGACAATAGGGAGGGGTGGCGAGAGAAGGCCAAGGATATCCGTGCAGATCGCACGACATGATGATGATGATGGGTAAATAAGTCAAGGTAATCAATATGCACCTAGTGAAGGCATGAACTGCTATCGATAGGTTATCAATCATATGAAAGAGACTTATCTGATAAAATAAAACGCAATTTCTTCCCATCAGCGGTTTTGTCAATTCTACCACATGGATGATAACAAAGCGTGTAGAGAAAAAGCTAGACGGGAATAGCACAAGAATGCTACAAGCTATATGAACAAATCGTGGAAGCAACATCCCACAAAATAACAGCTGTACGGCCACCTACCTCCTATCTCTAAAATCATCCAAATAAGATGAACAAGATATACGAGACATTGCTGGAGAAGCAAAAACAAACTCATAAGTGATGTTCTTCTATGGACCCCTTCACATGGCCATGCCAGTGTTGGCTGACCAACAAGAACTTATTTACATCAGCTCTGTGCTGACACAGGATGTAGTTTAGATGACCTGACAGAAGCGATGTATGAAAGGACGAAAGATGAAAGAGAGAGTTAGGGAAATCTGTGCTAGCAGTGTGACACGATAACGATGATGAGTAAATAATAAGGCAGGCTTGGCTCTTTAACCTTGGTATAACAACTGGCTTTGAGGGAAAACTTAATTCAAACCAGTTGTAGACCTGGAGTAGGATGGGCTCTGATAGGTTTTTCCTGCTCAAGACACACTACATGAGCAGTACTACCATAATCAAACTACATTACAGGACCAGTGAGACTAATTCAAATTTTGTTATGTGTCATTTTTTTTTTACTGAAAATTAGATAACTATAATATAAATATTTGAAAATATAGTTTTCCAAATGTTTTGTCAGAAAAGCTAACTGAATATTCAGGTAAGATATTTGAGTGAAAGAATAAACTTAAATAGACTCACTTTTGTTTTGTTTTTATTCCAACAGGTCTCTTTTAAAAACTAACATTGACAGCTTTTTGCAATTGAAAAAAAAATACTTGAACCCAATGACATCTTGCTTTGTTATGGCACTCATTAAGATCATCACATTGAAATGAAATTCAATCTTCTGATTTGTTTTTACAAATGTTTGGGTAATTTAAAAACAGTACATGTAAACTGAAAGTTATGAAGATTTTTGCCACTATCTTTTTTTGATGTGGGTTGGTTTCTTTGTTTAATGACATATCAACCTTTGTAGGCTATTTAATGCCAAAGTCATTCTCCTAGAAGAACAGTAGTGATACTATTTAACCCATAGCTGGGAGGATAAGGGGGTTCATACCTTTCCTAAGGGTATTTGCCCGAAAGTGAACGTAATAGCGCAACTGGAGTATGAACTCACTTACTACGATTCTGCAGTCCATGGCTTTAACCATTACACCACGAGGACACACCCTATCTTTTTTTTGAGTCTTAAAGCAAACTGCAAACAACCTGAAAAGCAATACTCTTGCATTATGAACTCTTTTATGAAGTCGTGTTTTAGTGAGTTAGCAATTTTGATTTGCAACTGAAATGAGAGAAAATCTGCCAAGAGGTTAGGGAATCACATTATAATTATAATTCATATTTACAGTTTTTGTGTAGTTGTTTCAAGGTTTTTCTTTTGCATATGAATCCTTTTTGCATAGATCTATTTGACCATGGATGGGACTCTAACAGGTAATACCATTCTGGGACAGAATGGATCTGAGAGTAATGGCAATGAACAGGTACTCTATACTCTCCAGAACTGAAGCCTCACCATCAGATGCAGTTCAGTATCAACCAAATTATGCTTTAACCTCTTACTGACTGATGTATATACCCAAACCCTCCCCCATGAGAAAGATGTGACAAAAGGTTAATTTTTTAAGCAGTTTAACAGGTTTGAATTCAGAGTTTTCCTTCTCTTAAACTGGTTGCTATAACAAAGTTAAAGAACCCAGTTTGCTCTACTTATTTACCCATAACTGGTGGGAAAGTGGCTGGATGCATACCTTCCCCGAGAGTATTAGCGCTATGTGAAATACAAACAGCCTTGTCTTGGATTTGAACTCGGGTCAGGGTTCATTTCCTATGATGATGACCATTACACCATGAGTGCTTCCTAACCAATCTTGAGTATATTCGCTTTCATACAGTGGTAAAAATTCTGTGCCCAAGAGAGGAACGTCTGCTGTAGCCGTCTTCAATGAAAATGATATTATATTATTCATAATTAGACGCATTATATTTCTAATGTTCTGGCATGAAAAGGATGCAGGGTATAGTTTTCAACCTATATGCCTTGTTGTGCAGCTGCATTTGACATCCTCACACCTTATAGATAAGGGGTTAACAAAAAAATAAAAAAACGTGCAGAAACCCAAAGAATGCTTAAGGAAGCATTAGGTGACAATTCTATGGGTAAGATGTTTTCCATTCTGCATGACAGTTATACTGAAAAACATGTAACATTGTAAGCAATGGTAATAGGGTGCAAAAAAAAGAAAAAAAAAAACCCAGTAAAAAAGGGCTACATATAAAAAGATATGCTTGATCTAGAACTCTTAACTGAAATTTGATGAGTTCACCAGTGATCAGCCGTCTAAGTCATGACAGAGGATGGCTGGATATTGTCACCTACCTGAGGCAGAAGTGGGGAGAAGGACATTGGATTTCATGATTCTGCCTTTTTTTCTCTTTTGCTTGGTAGCTGGGGTGTGAGGAGACAAACATTTGTATGAACAAAGAAAGAATCAAAAATACAAGAAGAGTCCAGGTCCTAGAACAAAAAAGTCATGTTAGTTATCCATTTCTTGTTTCCATGGCTTCAAAGACTGAACGGAGAGAATAAAATAATAAGGTCCTAACATTTAAGACTTTTTGTGTTTTTTCTTCCCCATCTGGCAATTAGCCATCACTGACATAGCAGTCATTGGTGACTATGCTACAATCAGAGACAAACAATCCACTATGCTTGTGAGCTAGAAAGATTGTCTTGTAGGACTATTCAATTTGAGCAGGAGTTTTGAAGTTGATGTATATTGCAACAAACTTTGTGTTAAGAACCAGAAACAATGTTGTGTTGCTGTCTGTTGTGAACTCAGACATCAAACCAGAGATGATTTCCCACTCTCCCCACAACTTCATTACAAAGCTCTAACCAGTGAAAAAACATCATAGGTATATGGTTGTGACCCTGAGACAAAATATGATTATGCAAGTATTAGCTTTTTATATAACAAAGTGTTAATCACTGGAAATAGGTTACATAGATTCAGTAATATTTATAAAAAAAAAAGATCAAATATAGAAATATACGTAGATTAACATCTTTATTACTGTAATTAGTGTATAACATGCAGTCATGTCTTGTATCCCCCACCCCAACTTTTGGTGATAAGTTCTGTATAATACATATTCCCTATCTGGAATTGGTAGCAGCAAAATTTACACTAAATCTAACCTTTGTTCAACACTATCTAGTTTTTATCAAGTAAAAATAAGAATTTATATAGTTTATATAATGTTTCAATACATAAAATTTACACAATATTTAAGGCAAAGGTAAGATCATGTTCACCTGAAAATATAACTTTCAATAAAAATAGAGGAAACATATTATAAACAAAACACACATTCCAGTGACTATTTCTGTGTTGTGGTATAAAACAGAAGTGTTTGTTAAAAATTAGTTAATTTGGACCATATAAATAACTTACTTTTGGTAATGCTGTCCCAAATATGGTAATATATGTGGCTGAAAAAAAAAAGTTATCATTTTAGTTCTGGTATACTGGCCTTTTGGCTAAGACTGACCAAAGCCTAACAGTTTGATTCCAGGGAATCTTCTCTCCAGAGCAGCAATTTCCCCTATAGTTAAAAAGGAGTAAGGGTTTGGTTTACTGACTGGTGCCTGAGGCACTCCTCCAAGGGAATGCCAACAGTCTCTAAGCAATTTTTAAACCTGCCACTCTGGGAGGCTTGCTTTTTTTGTGATACCTCACATTATAAAAATGACCATTTGTCTATTTTAGCTTGATGGGAAGCAAGAAAAATTAACTAGTTTTTAGGTTTAAAAAATCAGAAAAAGTGCCAATTCTATACAAATAAATATGGTATTCAAGATTATTAATATTTACCTTGATAATGTTTATTGATATAGTTCATGCTAACAGATATGTGAAAGTAGTGACTAAGAAGTTTGTGGCATAAATGAATTATAGAGTTCTAACTAAATTCACATACATATTTATTCTTTGAATGGTTACACAGAAAATTTGAAGTCTCATAACTGTTTTATTTTACTCTGTTGCAGAAAACTGAAACTTGAATGTCAGCAATTGATAAGAAAATGGATATTATCAGCCCTAGTTCAATCATGTTATTTTGGTATCAAAAGGTTTAAGAAGATCAGAGTTGAATTGTATATGAATTTTGTCAGAACTGTAGAATATATATCTTTGTACATTAAGCCATAAATTTTTAGCTTTTGTGGTTATTTTCTAACTTGCTTTACACTAGCAGAACTTTCAACCCTCACGCTAATTATCTCACTCAATATTGACATATTCAAACTTTATATATTTGCACTAGCTACTTTAGATTAATGAAAAAAAATTGCCCTCATAGTACAAAATTATCAGATTAATAAATGCATTAGAGAGGACAAAAATGGGGTTTTTGATTCTATTAAATTAACCTTCCTTGTGTTCAGATTAAATTTACTTTAGACAAACTTCTGGAGATGCAACTGTTTGACTTGCAGAGATAATTCTATTAAAAAGAAAGCTAACGTACAGTGCATTTAGAAAAAAATTGGAGATGAATTTGAGAAACCATTCTCTAAAACTAATATAGAAATAAAGTATGAGTAGAATAGATGAAGATGACAGTGGTGACAATAACAATAGTATTTCATCTAAGAAAAAGAATTTGGTACTTGCAAAATTGATGACAGAAACAATAGCATCATGGAATTGGAGAGCAAGGAAATTATACAATTTTATAATAAAAATTAACTCAATTAAAAATTTTCAGTATTTATTCATCAAATACTGAATTTCATATATATATATTTCTTTATATAGATATACCATCCATAATCAAATTTCTGATACATCAACTGTTACTTAAAAATATAACAAGGTGAAAAATGAATTCCTGGAGAATTCTATGTATATATTTACCCAACCCCTCGGCATGAACAGTATATGATACAAGGTCTTTTTTTTTAGCAGAATTTAACAGGTTTGAATTCAGAGTTTCCTTCTCCTAGACTGGTTGCCAAACTAAGATTAAAGATCTCAGTCTACCCTACTATTTACCCATAGCTGAAGGGAGACTAATTGGATTTATACCTTTAGCAAGGGTATTAGTAATTTATGAAATGTAAACAGTTTCATTTGGGATTTGAAGATGGGTCATTGTTTCCATCACACAAGTGCCTTTATTATGGAAGAAAATTTCTTTATATCAGATTTCTTCTTTTTTAATATGAAAATTTACTCAACTACTGAACCAATCTTTCTGAAAGAATTAGTTTTTGTCATTTTTTTGACCAGTGTGTGGTCATACTTTCTATGACATTTATGTTACTAAATATTTGTGTCTTGCTTCCCTAACAACTTTTTAAAGAGATACTAATCAGTGAAAAGGAATGACTTGAATCACTCTTTTGTTGGTGGATACATTTTTTTTTACATTGTATTTACAGGGAGTAGTAACATTATATATATATATATATATATATATATATAAATATATAAATATAATTTTTTTGTTAAATTTTGGTTAAGCATTGTTAAATCAAATAATTTTTTAAAACTTACATGAATAAAGAATATTAAAACAGTAATAAACTTTGATATACTATGGAAAAAACATCTTATAAAATGTGCAGGTCATTTTTTTTATCAGCTCAGCCACTTTCTGGATAAATCCACCAGATTAAATAGAAGTTTAAGATTAATTTATTTCTAGTTTTTATGTCACTTAAATTATTCAATTGAAGAGAAATAAAGTAGTACTTTAAAGAGCATACAAAGAAAATAAAGGGCCAATACAAAAAACACTCCTTGATTTCAAGTAGTCATAACATCATCTCTTATTATCATATTTACCAACCCCTCCGCTCGGGCAGGATATGACACAAGGTCAATTTTAAGCGGAGTTTAACAGGTTTAGAATTCAGAGTTTTCCTTCTCCTAGACTAGTTGCCTCACCAAGGCTGAAGAACCTAGTCTGCCTTACTATTTACCCATAGCTGGAGGGAGAATAATCGGATTCATACCTTTCCCAAGGGTATTAGTGCAATATGAAATGCGATCAGTCTTGTCCAGGATTTGAACTCGTGTTGCTGTGTCCATTTCCTACGACGATAACAATTACACCACGGGCACCTCCTCTCATCATATCTTATTATAGGTTGACATCACATTAACTCAAAATATTTCTTTTCTCATTAGCAGAATCACTGTGCATCTTTCCCACTGCTAAAGGGCAGTGAAATCCAAAATGGTGCTCACTCCACAAGGAGCATTTTTGCATTCACCCTGTATATTTCAGATTTTAGTCACCTGCCAAGTGTATCTGTATATCCCTTTATCCAAAGAAATCATTTTTTTTTATTTGTGTAAATGAATTGCTGCATGTTATGCATTCATTCTAAATATAACCAGTGCCATCCATCTTTTTAGTTTTATTAAGACATTTTCCCTCTTATCCATTTTTTAAGATTAGAGATTTTAGACAAGAATCAATAAAAGGTGCTTATGCTTGAAATAAAATCTATAACTCTTATGGAAATTATAGTTTTATAATAACTCTGATATAGAGTTGAACTATACTTAGCCTATTCAATTGAGATTGTTCATCTTATATAGTTATTAATTAAAATGTTTCAAAACTGCTAGTCCTCAATACTTGTTAGATGTATATTCCACTAAGTGAGAAGTTATGAGACTTGCTTATACATTGATAGTCAATCTGGAGGAGGAAGAAAAAAAGGGGTGGATAATCAGTTTCAAATATAATTTACTAGGCTTTCAATACAAAAGACCTTAGACAAGGGGTGCCTAATAAGTCAATGATCAGCAGGTAGATTACACACCATTCAAGAAAATATTGTTTTTTTTTTAGATGTTAACCTATCATTTATCCCTCTGTTGGCAGGTGTCACTTGATTGACATACAAGACGGCCAGTCTGCTGTTACTTAAAACTTTGTATGCAAATATATATATATATATATATATATATATATATATATAGTCTATATCAAGTATACTTGGTACATATATAAATAAACATATTCATCATTTTTTAATACAAGTAAATCATTTTGACTTAGTAGTTGCAAGCTGAAAATGTGTAGGCACCCCTGCCTTAAACCTTTTTAAATGTCTCTAATACAGGCTATTCTTGGTTATCATAGGAATAATAATTTGAGTAAGTTGCAATAAAGAAATTAAAAAAAAACAACTAAAATTAAAATAAATACTAATCAAAATTAATAATACACAGTACCCTACAATCTGTAAATATGATGTTTATCATCTCTTTGGCCCCATGAAAGAGTGTTTAAGAGACAAATATTATGCCAGTGAAGAGGAAGTGAAAACTGCAGTAATGAAGTCACTCAAAGAACAGTCAACAGAATTTTATAAGGCAGGGATACATGCTCTCATTTAAAGGTAGAATATTACTACTGAGAGAAACAATGACTATGTTGAGAAGTAGGGATGTGATCCATAGAGAACCAGCTTCATTTTGATGTAGGTTATATGTTCCTGTGTTGGTGATTATTCCTGTTCTAAAGAAAAAGGTATTACTTTTTGACTCATTCTCATAAATGTTCTGCTTAAGTTATTACTGCCAAAATTATGAGATATTTTAAATTCAAAAGATTAAGGAAAGAAATATTAAATTACTCCACTAAATTTGGACATTACTAATGAATTATTTCAAATGATGCCCGAAGGAGGTTGTAATTCCCTTTGTCTTGTTTTTGACATGATTATAACTTAAAACATTCACCTTGAACCAACTGTGTTTATATAATCACTATATGAAAAAAAAAAAATCTCCAAGACTGCCAGTTTTTCATTCTTGAAATATTAACAGCTAATTGAAAATTGTGGAAAGTTATCACAGGAAAGAGGTAGAAAAAAAAATACAAAGGTAAATATTCTGAATTCATCATAAAAATTTCTTACATTTTCAATATCATAGAAAAAACAAGATCAAATAATTACACTGATGAAAATATAAATGAACAATAAAAACTAATGTAATTGAGCAATTCTAACAAGTAAAATAATTTTCTTTCTTTCTCTTTTAAATATGTTATACATACATTTACACACACATACACACATATTTATTTTGCATCAAAATAAATATGTTGGGTAATTTAATTGTAGGGAAATATAATTTTTGTGGACATGGATGTCAGGCTGTTGGAAATTTTTGTAAGAAAAATGTCCTAATTGTACACATTTCCTGTCGTAGAATTTCACTCACTATTTCCACTTTAACTCTTTTGGTGCAGAAAGTAATTTGAATCACCCGAAAATACTTAGTGCATGAAGGCAATATGCAACTTTAGTCTACATTACTTAAAAATTTTGGATCTTGTGTAATATATACCCTGACATAAGAAAAAAATTTATTACTCGTAAAACTTTAGTACCACAGTCTTTTTAGAAGTATAAGCAAATCAAAATTCTCTTGTAAACACACTTGAGTGATATCCACTCACACCAATGCCAATAGTGTATTGCAATTGTGAAATTCCAACAAATTTGTTTATTTGCAAGTTTTTTGATTTGATGGTCAAAAGTGCATCTGAGCCATTAAATTTGTTGCCAAATGCACTGCACCAAAAGAGTTAACTAAAGAAATAAAACACGTGAAACAGTTAATATACATAGAAATATAAGTATGGCGACCTGAAAGCTCCCTTTTCAATAGCTATTACACAGAGCTGTAGGGAAGGGCATTACTCCTTTCCCAGGATTGCTCCATTCACCCTTAATCAATACCTTATAATGCTGAGTGTTAAGCAAATAGGCATCAAGTACCATTTTTTTGAGTCTCTTGGTATGACTCGACCTGGGACTGAACCCAAGTCACTCGGGCCATTGGTGAACACTAACCATTATGCCAATGGGCCAGGAATATAATTGCAGCCAATCATCATTGTCCATGTCAGACATTAACTCAAACACATCAATGTGGAGTCAATTATAAATGACAGATTAAAAATTTGAGAATGACATTTAGATAAGTAGACAGTAAGAATATTTTCCCACAAATTATATAAACGTTTAAAAAAATTGTTTTTTTACAGGAGCAATAGTAAAATTCTTTATCTATGGAAGCCTCCAGAAAGGAACAGCTCATGCAGAGCAGCTAACAAAATAGCAATGATAACAAGTGAGTTTGATTTCTACTGGGTGGCCCATATTTCTTGAGATGTGTCAAATTAAGCTGAATAAATGACAACAAAATAGAAATGATAATCTTCCATTTTGAGGCGGTCATGAAGTCAGCTATACAGGAATAGTTTTATGATGAAGATGAGAGATTGCTTTAACTGCTGCACTTATAGTGTTTGTGTAAAAATTTTGGTTTGATCGATGTTGTTAATTGCTTCTATGAACAATATGAAATAGTTTTGTTTTTTTTTAATTTATTTTTCTTTATTTTAAATTTTTTTTGTGGGGCGGGGTAACAGAAAATCAATCAAAATGATGTGTAATGAATGAAGTCATGGTAAATATATTATGGGGTGTTGCGGAATTTACAAAAACATACATTTTTATAATATACACGTGTTGGGAAAATCTTGTTTCAAATCTAGATGCCCACTCATGCAAATGAGTCACATTTTATAAAATATGGTTAGTTTATAAACAGTCTTTGAAATATGAGTTATGACAACAACTGAAAATATACATGTAAATGAGTAAAAGATTGGATGGGGGTTGGGGTAGCAGGGCAAAGAGTGGGCAAGGGTAAGAAAGGGAATGTTATGATTTTGGTGGTGTGGGCGTAGCCCTCTTTTTGCTCTTTGATTTACTGGACCCTGAGCTTGACTGTTGTGAAGATGAGCTGGACTGTGGATGCTTGTATTGAAGTTGATGAAACTGTAGTTGAGACCCTGTGGACTGCTGAGAACCGCTCGAACCCCCACTGCTGGATGCAGCTCCACTGCCGCTTCCTTGCAGTTGGCTGGACTTGCCTGTTTGGATGGGCACCTGTGAAAAGGCTGTGATGGATTGGTCAGTTAGATTGGAAATCAAAGGTTAACACAAGAAAAAGAACAAAACTAAGTCTAAAGACTGGATGCAACATTTAATTGAAGGAACAAAACATTGTATCCAAAATAACAAAGATTAAAAAAATATAAAATCCAGAAATTCACAAAGCCATTGAAGGAAAAGAAAGTTATGCAAATTAAAGTAGGTAAATGCTTCAGTGATTAACTGATTTTAATGGCATGTCAACCCATCAAGAGTTATTCTATACCAAGAGATTAGGAAATTGCCTTCATTCTACATTCATATTTACATTTTTGTGTAGTTGTTTAAGAGTTTTTGGCACATAGTTACAAGGTATCAAGTATTCCCATCTAATACAAATAATTTACACACAGTATTCCTAAACTAATAATTATATAGTTTCAAGTAATTATTTCTAGTCATTTGTTTGCAAACATTCATGATTTCAAGTAACTAAAAATAATAATCCTTTGTAAGCAATTATAAAAAAAAGTAACTCTTCTTAATACAAAGAATTTACTGTTATATGGTATCAAGTATTCCTATTTGATATAAATAATTATCAAATAGATCTATTTAACCTATAGATAGGACCCTAACAGGTACTGCCACTCCAGGTTAGAGTGAACCTGGCAGGAATGGTAATGAAGGGAGCTAACTGTAAATTACAAGAACAATAATCAACCTGTGGCACAATAAAGTAGCAGTAAAATCACTTGCACAGAAGTTAACTTACTGATCCTGCAATTTGTCGAGAAAGGAATATTTAACTTCTTGGTATGTACTTGTTGGGAAAAAATAGCTACATTAAGTTTATATAATATAAATAAGATATATTGGATATTCTTATGTTTTCTCAGTCCAGTCAGCTGGAGCTGTAAAATATACTAACTGCATCTGTGCAGAGGAGGTAAGACCACCACCAATGAGTGTCCTGGATATCATACTAAACCATCTGATAGTAAGGTTCCAGTCCTGGAGCTTTTGGGAATTTAGAGAACTCCTTCATTGCCATTACTCCCAGGTCCATTTTAATCCAGAGTGGTAGTATTTATTGGAGTCCCATCTATGGGACAAATAGAACTATTTAATCATTTACTATATTTGAAATCATTTAACTGTGTGCAAATGAATGAATACTGCTGAATAGATTTATTAGTGTTAGACAGCAATACTTAAAATCATTTTATGTCCAGGGTATAACATAAAACTGCATCTGATAGTGAGGCTCTAGGTTTGGATTTTGGGGAATGTTGAGTATCCCTTTCATTATCATTACTCCCAGAGTGGTTATATCTGTTAAGCTCCCATCTATGGATCAAATAGATTTCTTTAATCTTTTACTAATGTTTGGTTTGGTTATATGGCATATCAACCATTGGAGGTTATTTAATGCCAAATCCATTTTTATGAATATAAAGTTCTATTTCAAACAATTCAGTGTAGCAGTAGTATAGTTTTTTGTTTACATACAGTTAAATGTAAAAACATTTCCATTTCAAATAATTCAGTTTAACATAAGTACACAGTTTAGTTCTATTTGACCCATAAATAGGACCCTATCAGGTGCTACCACTCAAAGCTAGAGTGAACCTTGGAGCGATGGCAATGAAGGGGTACTCCACATTCCCCAAAACTCCAGCATTATAAGAGCCTCACCATCAGAATGTTTAGTGTCATATCCAGGACACTTATTTAGGACGTCTTACCCTTCTACAGAGATGCAGTTGGTGTATTCGGCAACCCTAGCCAACTGGGTCACTTTTACTAAGGATTATAATTGATATTAAATCGAATTATTAGTGTTAGATTGCAATACTTGAAACCATTTAGCTGTGTGCAAACAAAGATTAATATTAATTAGGATTAGAGTCAATTAACCAGTGAAAGCATTTAATTGTGTGCAAACAAATGAGTTCTGGTTCATTTAAAAATAGTGTTACTGAAAAACTATATATATATATATATATATATATATATATATATATATATATATATATATATATACACGAGGTACCTTCAATAAGTTTCCAGACTTTTTTCGTATGGGCACTTTTATTGATAGTACACACATGAAATTCTTGTCCCCTTCGAAGTAATCTCCTCCAGCTGCAATGCACTTGTTGTACCGTTCCAACAACTTCTGGAAGGCCCCATGGAAATCCTCTTGTGTGAGTGTGTCAATGACCTTCGTTACAGCCTCTTTCATCTCCTCAATTGTCTCATAACGACAGCCTCTACAGTTTTCCTTGTGCTGAGGGAATAACCAAAAGTCACAGAGAGCAAGATCTGGACTATAGGGAGGGTGAGGAACTGTCTTGATAGCCATCTTGGTCAAATAGTCTGTGACAAGGATGAAGTTCTCTGAGCACCCTTGGGACAAACTTTGCGCAAATCTTCCGCATCTTCAGTTCCTCACAAATAATTGTGTGTACAGTTCCCACACTGACATCAAACTGTGCACTTATTGTCTCTATAGACACATGACGGTCCTAATCCATGAAATTCTTTATTTAGCCAATCAACTCTGATGTATTGACTTTCTTACTCCTCCCACACCTCTCATCATCCCTCAAAGACTCCCTACCTTCCTTGAATCTCTTATGCCACTCAAAAACTGACGCTCGATTCATGCAAGATGGTCCAAAAGCAGTCTGAAGCATTCCATACGTTTCTGTGGCATTTTTTCCAAGTTTAAAACAGAATTTTATTGCACATCGTTCTTCTAAAGTGTCCTCACGTCCAGATTGCATTTTTGAAATTCGCCAGCTGTGATAATCAGGCTTTAGTAGGGTGTATTCCAATTCCTGCTGTAGCTGTTCATTTGAACCTGAAATCATAAAAATTGGTCAGTCATCTCATAAGATGTATAGCAATAAGATACTGAATTTTCAAGAGTCTATGACAATTTTAAATGCCTGTACAAAAAAGTCTGGAAACTTATTGAAAGCACCTCATATATATATATATATATATATATATATATATATATACACACAAAATTAATGGAATTAAATAACTCACAAGGGTTGATATGCCAACCAAACAACTTACATTGGATACTGCTTTATATAACTATTCTCGTTTTAAATTACAATATCATAGCATTTAGGGTTTTGAACTAACATGAGGAAAATAAGTGAGATTACAAAATGTCACAAAAATTTTCCTACAATTTTCAAAATAATGTAGAAAATGTTTTTCCTTGCAAAACTGAAAAAGAAGGTTGAAAGCTAAGTTACCTGTGGAATTAACAGAGATGCCAGTGGTTGGAGTATTGCGGCTGTTCTGAGTGGTGGCTGAAGTTGTTTGAGCTTGAGTTACTTGGAGGGCAGGTAAAGTGCCTCTCTGTTGAGACAAATTCACCAGTTGAATTGGTTGCTGGTTCTGGAGCTGAAAAAACAAAATGATTATGAATTAATAATACTCACACTTTTATATTATTATAAATTGTGATGTATTAGTCAAATTTTTGAGTTTGAAAATATCTTGACAAAATTAGGATTCAACTTATATGGCAGAGCTAAAATCAAAACCTTAACAATAGAATGGTGAATTAGTGGAACTGTGCCACTAAAAATCAATATAACACACAACTCAATAAGTCCTGGGCCTAACTAATAAAACAATAACTTTTAAGCAAAATTCAACTTTATTCATCAACATAGTCTCCTTCAAGGGTGATGCACTGATTCTAACACTTCTCTAACAATTTAATGCCTTTTTTGTAGAACAATTTTTCTTTGGCCTCAAAATATGTCTCAGTTTCCGATATCACTTCTTCATTGGAGCCAAATCTCTTTCCCTGGAGCATTCTTTTGAGATTTGCAAACAGCCAGTAGTCACTCAAGGCCAGATCTAGAGAATAGGGTGGGTGCGGAAGCAATTCATGCAGTTTTGCCATCATTGCAATCGACTTGTGATACAGTGCATTGTCTTGGTGAAAGAGCACATTTTTCTTCTTCATTTGTGGCCGTTTTTTTAGGCAATTTCTTCCTTCAAATGCACTAATAATGTTATATAATATTCGCAATTGATAGTTCTTCTTTTCTCAAGGTAATTGATGAACAAAATACCTAACACATCCCAAAATACAAAGGTCAAAACCTTGCCTGCCGATGTTCGCATCTTTGGTCGCTTTGGATGGCTTTCACCTGCTGCTGTCCACTCAGTTGACTGCCGATTAGACTTTGGAGTGAAGTGGTGAATCCATGTTTCATCCATTGTCACATATTTATGCAAAAACTCCTTTTTGTTGCCTTGAAACAATAGCAAACAATGCTGTGAATCATCAATGTGTTAATGTTTTTGATCGATGGTAAGCAAACGCATCACCAACTTTGAACAGAGCTTTCTCACTTGACAAATGTTCATGCAAAATGGTGAATATACTGTCTTCTGATATCTTCAACTCCTCGGTTATTGCATGCAACTTCAATTTATGATTGGCTAAAATGAGTTTGTGGAGTTAATTGGTGTTTTCCAGGACAACTGCTGAATATAGGCAACCTAAGCACTCAGCATCATTTGTGTCATTACAACCATGTTTAAAGTCAACATATCACCTCTTAATCATTGTTTTCACTAGAGCAGAGTCCGAATAACACTTATCAAGCCATTGCTTTGCTTGAACAGTATTTTTTCCCATCAGAGAGCAATGCTTTATAAATACACAAAATTCAGATTTTTCCATTGACTTGAATAATTGTAATTTGTAAACTAATAATCTGATTATGCTCAAATTTTGACACATACCATTTGAAGGTTAGTACTTAATAGCTCCATCTATATGTCAGCCCCGGGACTTGTTGAGTGATATGTTATACCACTTACTTTAACTCCAGCAAACTGGTAAACATTTCCAACTTAAACTCATGTTTGGGGAACATATTTAACAAATTAACACAAAGATTAATATATATAAAACTGTAATATAAATTAAGACTTATATTAATGCTATATCATATGCCATTTTCAACAGCTGATGCATTGACTGTAAACACTAAGGCAGACTACTCCGACAATTACAGTATGTTGTTCAACTGCACAATTTTATGATATTATAATAGATCATGAATTTATATGAATATAACCTCTAATGTATAAGATGCATATATATGGCTGATGTAATTCTGATTTCAGAGAAAAATTACACACAACATATGCTACTGGAGTAATGAGTTTAACAAGACATAATAATAGTTAAATGAATATACACACATTGTCATTATTACTGTACTTATATGGCACAACATTTTAAATAAAGGTTATTGTAGGCCTATTGAGTAAGTTTTGGAGTGTACAACAGGTCGACCCAGAATTTTGAACTAAAAATTTTGAGGTCGACTTATATGCCAGATTGACCTGTGTAATGCTATTAACTGTATATGGCATCAAGTATTACTATAGAAAATAAATAATTTTTAAGCAGAATTGATCTATAGATGTAACTGTAACAGTGGACCTGAGAGTAATGGCAACAAAGGGGTATTCAATACTCCCTAAATCTCTAGAACTAAAGCTTCACCATCAGATGGAATTTTTTTTGGGGGGGGGGGGTTA
Organism: Sepioteuthis lessoniana; assembly: GCA_963585895.1. NCBI lineage: Eukaryota > Metazoa > Mollusca > Cephalopoda > Myopsida > Loliginidae > Sepioteuthis > Sepioteuthis lessoniana. Next base: position 18,837,065 of record OY757921.1, on the reverse strand, counting down.
CCATTCTACAGGGTATACAATCATTGTATTCTAAGACCTGCCAAACAGGGTTATTATGCCATCGGCTGTTTTGTTTTCTATGTAATTTATGTAAATACATTCACTATTTCTGCTGAATATTGATAGATTATTTTTCTATTATTGTTAATTATATTTGTGAGTATACATATTGTTGATAATATTTCTTATCTTGTTTGAGTAATAAACATGCAAAAAATGTATGAAGTGTTCTAATCAGCTTTTTAGGAAAAAAAATATAATTTTGTAACCATGCCTGGTTACAAAATCATTTTTTTTTTTCAGAATTTAGTATTTTTTCTATTAAAACTGTTTGAGATTTTTTATAAGGGAAAGCAGGTTAACTCTATATTAGTCCTCTGAAGTGGTTTAGCACCTCACGTTTTTTAAATGCTAATAATTCCTAGTGGGCAACTTATTTCTCTCCTTCCCAGTACTCTCCTAATTAAATGAGGACATTGGGCAAATAGAGAAGCATAGTCCTGGCTCAACCGCAGTGAAATATAGATGTCATCCTTCCCTCTTTTGATATACGTTACATAAAATATACAACATAGATTTATGTAACAAATTTAAAGTAATTATCATTTCAGTTAATAACTATAGCTTTAGTTCAAGTATTGAATTATATCATATTGTAACAGACAACTGAATCTTATGTTATTTTTTATATTGGTTATTATCATACATATAAAAAAATGATATAACAAAATATCCAGGGGGTATTTTCCAAATAAATGTGAATTGTTTTTTTTTTTTAATTCATTTTATTATACAAGATGAATAACAACCAGCTACAAGGCAATCAATCTGTTCATCAGGGATGACAGAGATATACTGAAGCAGCATTATGAGTATATTTTAGATAATAGTGTCTTTCTGTTTTGTAGTGTGTAAACTACCCCATCAAGCCAACCATATATGAATGACATCTGTAAGATTAATATTGTAATAAAGAAAAGATTGACTTACCTGCATAACAGGCATGGATGGGGGTCTGAGGTTTTGCGCGGTTCCTGTAGGCATCAACTGACTCAGATCGATGGGGATGGGGAGCATGGAGCCGGAATTGGTAAACATTCCTACAACAACAAAATCAAAGTCATACACACACAAGAAAATAAACTTGGAACAAAAAACGAATCTTGGAAATACATTTCATTGACCTGAAGATAAGTTCCAAACTTTGGGAAGTGGCGAAAATGTTCATAAAGATATAACAATATCAAATCACTTATATATCATATTTGATGGGATATAAGACACCCATCACCTATTTACATTTAGTGTTACAGTATTAGGCTTTTGGTTTCTTTGTTTAATGGTATATCAACCTTCAAAGGTTATTTAATACCAAAATCATCCTTGTAGAAGAACAGTACTGGTACTATTTAACCAATATCAGAGGGGATAAGAGGGTTCATACTTTCCTCAAGGTTATTAGTCAGAAAACAAACATAAAAGTGCAACAGGAATTTGAACTCACATACTATGATTCTGCTGTCCAGCACTTTAACCATTATGCCATAGGGACAGTATTAAGCATGATACAAGTACTGATCATCTATAGCATCTTAAACATTAGCCAACTAGATACATCAACTTTATAAAACTGGTATATATTTTTTAGCTATTCTTTTGTTGCGGGGGGTATCTTATATGCTATCAAGTATAGCACTTCAAAGTAATTTTATTTATTTAAACTGAGTTTCAGAAAAAAAATTTTTGTTTAAAATATACCTTTCAAGCTAATGAGAAACTTCACTAATATGCTCTTATAAATGTGAAGTATTAGTAAAAGTTTTCTTATCTTTGATATAAAGAGGATGATGAAATCTTTGGATAATAGTGAACAATATATACTAAGTATATCCAAAATTATTTTATTGAAAATTTTATTAAAAAAAAGCACTTTACATCTCCTCTTTGGCATTTCAGAATTGTCAGTATTATTATTCCAGTCCTTTTGTAGCATTATTAAAATATCCTGCTATTAAGGTTAAATTAAGATGACCATTACCAGTGATAAATACCAAGATGATTAATATTTGGAGTGGAGCATTAATTTATTGTATATTATCCTCATCATCAAGACACGCCAACAGCAGGGATTCCCTGGACTATTTCTCTCTTACCATTGGTTCCTAGCAGTTATCGCATTTAGCAAAAAATCTACATAACATTCAATGTCCACATAGAGCTGATGGATATCAAATGACAAAGGAGATGAAACTCCACACAATAAGAAATATATTTGACTTATATGCATAAATATAAAAATGAATTTAACTACAGAGAAGTTGCCAATAGTTCAAACTTTTTCCATCAGGATTTAATGATTCACTTTGACTTTAAGAAAATTTGAATTAGTTTTTTTATATACTTAAAGAAAATAATAAAAAAATAATGATAATCTGCCCTAGAAAATGAGACACATAAAATTCTCTGGGATTTCAAGATATAAACAGATCATCCAATCTAGACCAGAAAACTTGGCCAAGTATTAATTAACAGGAAGATAAAAAATCTTGTTAACTAGAGGATTTTGCCAATCCAGTAGGCCATGAAGAGAAAATGAAAGAAAACAAAAAGATAGATAAATACTTGGATCTTGCCTGAGAACTGAAGAAACTGTGGAACATGAAAGATGATGGTGATATAAATTGTTATTGGTACCCTTGAAAAAAAACTGGAAGAACTGGAGATCAGAGGAAGAGCCTAAACCATTCATATCACAGCACTGTTAAGATCAGCTAAAATACTTAGAAGTGTCTTGGAAACCTGGAGACTTGCAGTAATTAAGACTTCAGTTAAAACTGGTATGAAATACTCACATGGTGATGATAATGATACTGCTGTTGCTATTATTATTAAAATTAAAGACTTATGCTTATGTATTTTTTGTTTACATTTGACTAACTTGAAATATATTTTGCATAGTTAAATAAGTTTTGCTATTTGGACTAATAGTGTCAACGAGTTTGGTGATTCCAACACTGGTGAAGTCATACTTTACAAAATAATTACCAATGTGTAATAATGTCTATTCTCTAAAAGTTTAATCTTCAAGACAGTAAATTCTGTACAGGCAGTCTAATAATAAACATTGAAAAGGATGTTTTAAAAATACTTCTACAAACATTTGAAAATTTAGGAACGATTAGATCAAAGAAAAATCTACAATGTTGTATTTTAAATATCCCAGAGTTTTATGGGGTTTTTTAACTAGATATTTCACTGAACTGAAATTTGGGTCTGAAATCATTTCTTATACCATCTCTGATTGTTGCATATTGACTCTTAACAGAGCTGTCAATCAGAGATGCACCTGTGTAAATAAGCAGAAGCAGACACGTGGTTTATCTGAAGTTGTGGGTGTTTTGAAATGATATATGCAAATACCGTATGAGAATTGGAGTCAGTGAGGGTCTGAGTCAGAGCCAGCTTGTAATCACTGAGAGTGCCCTGCTGGGAGCGGCAACCCACAGGACCTCCGGTTGAGTATCCCCTGGCTGAGAAGCAGAAGTGCTAAATGGGGTCTTGAAAATAACAGTGTAATATGGTCAAGAGAAGAAGGTATGGGTCAGTATAGCAGTCTGTCTTTGTGTCCTTGTCTCTACCTGTCTCTCTCAGACACCACAGAAGCTTTGACTCCAAGAAGAATAAAAAGAGTTATATTTTTATAACCAAGTGTTGTGATTCTTCCTTTATCCTTCAATCACTATATAACATGAAGTCATGAAGATGAATGATGCCAAGTAATTCTTTTGAAGTCTACAAATTGACCAACAATTTAATTCACTTCCCACTGTCTCAGTGAAACAGGTAATCCGCTTCACTTACCATCTTTGCTCATATACTGAAGCCTTTCCATTTAAGGTAGGATTAAAAGGTTTTAATTGATATATCTCACTATTAATCCCTGTAGTTACAAATACAGTTTTCTGATAACTGGCCTATCTTGTTGAGAGTCTTGATAAAACATTGTAGGCCTATGGTTGGGAGATCAGTGCAAAGAAGACAAAGATCACCAATAGCAACAATGGAATCAAAAAAGACATGTTGAAAGACAAAAAACTTGAAACTGTTAACAGGTTTAAATATCTTGATGCAACCATCTCAAATGAAGGGTTAAAACCAGGAGTTCTAGCCAGAATTGCACTGTCAACAGCAGTCTGACAAAACTGAAATGCATATGGCCAAACAAAAACATCTCCCCAAAATCAAAAATCACATTCATGTGCATACCCGTTATCTCAATCATTTTGTACACTTGTGAATCTAGGACCCTCACTACTGACATATTGAAGCTATTGAGATGCTACTATAAGATCTTCAAGATCTTATACAGACACCACATCACAGAAAAAAATAACTGCAGCCTATGAGTTACATGATAACCAGTTTAGTATTGTAAGGAAAAGAAAAATGATGTGGTATGGAAATGTGACAAGATCATCAGGCCCAGCAAAAACCATCCTGCAACACATGGTGCCTGGAGGAAGACAAAGAGACAGATAAAAAAAGAAGAGGAGATAACGTCTAGGAAGAGACAGATAAAAAAAGAAGAGGAGATAACGTCTAGGAAGAGACAGGCCTGTCTTTCACCGAGTTTCAGAGTGCAACTTATAACCGAGACAAATGGTAAATGATTGTCAGTCATCATTGCTGGCTCAACAACCACCCCCACCTGGGGTCATGAAATTGTTGAGTTACAAATAATACCTAGTAAAAAACAACAAAAGGACCTTATTAGAAAAACTTCTTCTTTTCCCCTATGGTATTGTTCATCAAACAAGTACCAAGTGATGACAAAGAAAAACCTCCACTTAATCATATAGAGTTTATTAATTTTTCCAAAATAATCATAAGCTTTACTTAACAAAAGGCACAAGTGGTGTAACGGTCCTATTTACCAACCCCTCCGCTCGGGCAGGATATGACACAAGGTCAATTTTTAAGCGGAGTTTAACAGATTTTAATTCAGAGTTTTCCTTCTCCTAGACTAGTTGCCTAACCAAGGCTGAAGAACCTAGTCTGTCCTACTATTTACAAGTGGTGTAATGGTAAGCAAGCAAGACTAGCAAACCTTCACGACTGAGTTTGAGTCTCATTGGGTAAACTATTTATATGGCCTTGTGCTACATATAATTAAAAATGCTTAGTAAATTACTTGGTAAAACAATAAGGTTTATTTTCATAGAACCTAAGAAGCTTATATGAAATATATGACCTCCACAGCATTCTCCAAATATATAGCAAATTTGAAAACCCACATATCATTACTGCACTGTTCCCATTATGAGTTAGGCTGATATCATTGCTCTATACGGTGGACCAAACAAGAGTTGCAATTAATCTGCCCTTCAAGTACATAAGCCGCTTCAAAAGAAGATTTGAATTGCAGTCAAAACTTGCATTAATGTCTTGGAGAGGTCAGCCAAAGCCAGGCACTTAGCATATGTTAGAGAGGACTCTTCACGTTCAAAGACTTCACATTTTAATCAAGAATTCTTCAACCCTAACAAAACTAATTCATTTGTTTAAGAATAAATTAGATTCCCTATCATTTTATTTTATATTCAAAATCTCTGATCAGGTTTTTGTTTTTAAAATTAATTTTTACTGATTTTCTGAATTAACTACTAATTAAGAGCAAAGAAAAATGTTGAAAAAACTTTATTTTACTATTCTTATTTAGTTAACAAAAAATATCATCCACTGATTGAGTCATTAGATAGAAAACTTGTTCTCATGGCAATTTAACTTTTAATAGGAATTTGCTAGTATTCATTACATAGTGGAATGTACCAAATGGTTAATTTTGAATTTGAGTCATGAAGATGTAATTCTGTTCAAAGAACTATTCATTCAACTGAAGTCATGAAGATGTGATTCTATTTTAAGAACTATTTATTCAACCAAAGTCTTTGTTTTTGTTCTCATGAACAAAATCTTAGATAACTGTATCAGTTACACCAAAGCACTTGAAATGGGGATTCTATGAAAAGATTTAGAATAATTCCTTATCACTAAAAAAGAAAAAAAAAACATCTGTTTAATACCATTTTTGCATTCTTCTACCCAAGATACCAAATTAAGGTTGATCTTAATAGCATGTCAACTTGTCTTGGGTTATTTTATGCCAGGAGGTTAGGGAATTGCATTCATTTTACATTTATATTAACATTTTTTGTGCAGTAGTTTCTTAAGAGTTTTTTTGTACACATGATATCTAGTATTCCAATCTAATACAAATAATTTACAGTTATATGGTATCAAATATTCTTATCTAATACAAATAATTTTTGAACTGATCTAAAGTTACCCCACAAAAACAATTATGGGCATGGACTACACCAGTGACATAGTGCTTCTGACAAATGCACCCACCCAAGCTGAAACCCTGCTACATAGTCTGGAATGAGCAGATGCAGGCATGGGGCTCCATGTCAATGCACACAAGATGGATTACATGTGGTTTAATCAAAGAGGCGATATCTCCACACTAAACAGTAGCTCTCTTGAAACTAGTAAACAAGTTCACCTACCTAGGAAGCAGTGTCTCATCAACCGAGACAGTCATCAACATGCAACTAGCAAAGGCATGGACAGCTATCGATTGGCTATTGATAGTTTTCATGATGAGTGGTAAGTGGCCGTATAGCTGCTACTTTGTGGGGTGCTGCCTCCAGGACTTGTTCAATATTGCTTTTTATTCCCATTAATTGTTATATGTAGTGACACTTTTCCCTATAGAATTTGATTTCTTTCCTTTTCCTCTGTAAAAACTGTAGCAACAAAATAAAATAAAACACAGTTTCTTCCAAGCAGCAGTTGTCTTAATACTGCTGAATGGATGCACCACATGAACGCTAACTAAATGTATGGCGGAAAAGCTTGACGGCAACTACACAAGAATGCTGCAAGCAATATTGAACAAGTCCTGGAGGCAGCACCCCACAAAGTAGCAGCTATACGGCCACTTACCACTCATCATGAAAACTATCTAAGTTAGACAAACCAGACATGTGGGACACTGCTAGAGAAGTAGGGACAAACTACTGTGGACCCCTTCACATGGACGAGCAAAGGCAGGACAACCAGCTATAACCTACATACAACAGCTCTGTGCCAATACAGGATGTAGCCCTGAAGACCTGCCGGAAGCAATGGATGATAGAGAAGGGTGGCGAGAAAGGCTCAGGGATATCCGTGCTGATGGCACATGATGATGATGATGATTTGACCCATAGATAGGACCCTAATAGGTACTACCAGTCTAAGTCAGTGCAGACCTGGGAGTAATGGTAGTGAAGGGGTACACTACACTCCCAACAGCTCTTGAATTGGAGCCTCACCACCAAAAGCAGTTTAGTGTCATACTCATAACACTACTTTTGGGAAGTTTTTACTGCTATCAAGGGATACAATCTGTGTATTCTAAGTACTGTCAAGAGAGCACCAGAAAAAGTTTCTTTCCTTATGAAAGGGCAAATTACAGCTGAAAAAAAGTTAGAATGAACCAGTTGAAATCTTATGTGACAAAAAGAAAAATTTAAAAAAAAAGAGTTCAATTCTTTAGTGTTAGTAACCCTTCTATAGACAATGTGTGGTTCTATTGCATTTGGGATTGTGTCCAGAAAAACAAAAAGAACACAGAGAGAGGATTTTTTGGAGAGGTCCAGGTAAATGTCAGTAATTGGTAGTTGGAAAAGTAAAAAGCATGCAAGGGACACAAGCCAAGAGAGGACTTACCTGTTGTCATGGCAACCTGTGTAGTGACTGGATTGCTGTTGACAATAGTTGGAGTGGAAGTTGTCTGAGGAAGGGAGGTAACCATGGTTACAAGTGCTGGTTGTGACAATGAAGAAGCAGACTGGAAAATGGGAAAAAAGTGAAATTTGTTGCTACAGTTTTTACAGAGGAAAAGGAAAGAAATCAAATTCTATAGGGAAAAGTGTCACTACATATAACAATTAATGTGAATAAAAAGGATGGAAGAAATGAAAAATAAACAGAAAAAGATTTAAAATGCCCAAAAAACACAAAAGCAACAGTAACTTGACCTGTTTTAGTAGTTAATATAAATGGGATATTAGTGTAACTATATCAGAGGATGATAACTTAGTCATTGGTACAAATGTAGTATATCTTAGTATGTTTGAGGGAAAAATAAGTATGAATTACTAACATTTTTGCTACATTACTGGTACAGTAGCAAAACAAACAAGTTCTTATTGCTTTTAGATAAAACATTGTTAATAATAATTAACTAATGCATTCACTGCATGTAATGTGCGGGTGGTTTAGTAGTTACACTCACACCCAAACTATCACATTATTGCAGATTTGTATCATATATTTTGTAATACATAATACCTATTATAACCCTTAACGATTATCGTTTACCTTTTACCAAGTATCAAATACTTTTTACACATTACCGTTCACATTTTTTATTCTTCTATTCACTGTAGATGACTAGGCCACCATTACAAAAAAAAAAGTTACAAAAATAAACTGCTTTTATAATTTTGAAAAGTATTTTCTTTCATTTTTAATTTTTATCAGCTTAATTATTTCTAATTAAAAGTCACTCAAGTGGTCAGATTCTATGATAGCAAGAAAAAAAAAAAAAAAAAAAAAAAAAACAGCACAAATCAGAAATAAGCTCTAAGCAAGATTCAAACTCATGTCTTTTAACAGGAAGTTTAATCAAATCAATTGTTTTAACAATTAAGTTACAAGAGCCATGTTTTTAGGAGCTCAAATTCAAACCAATAACACTGGCCTGTCAAGTTTATAAGGTTGAACATATAATAGCTGATTTTAAAGCAGTTTATTATGCTGAATCCAAAAATTATACTCATTTTTTTTTTAATCAGATCAAATTTTTAAGATACAAGCTCTTGAAATGTATAGAACAGAAGTTTGTAACTACTGACTTCAATGACTGCCAGGCAGACAGTTAAATTTCACTCAGTGTTTCATCAAACATTGGGTCCTTCATGAGTTCACTTATTTGAGAGCTGTCAAATATACCAGCCTTGAGTTTCTCCATGTTTATCCATGGAATCATCTCCAGAAGGAAAGCAAACCTGATGCCTTTCTTGTCCATTGCCTTCACAAAGTTCTTCATTGCTTCTAACTTGAAATGTAAGAGTGGAAGCAGTATTTTGTTCAATTCTATGAGAGGATGAAACTGAACAAGACACATTTTAACACTTGTCTTAACGGCCACTCTTGTCTGACATAATGTTGGACCTCAGCTCGGCTGTCCCAGAGACACAGGAAAGAAAGACACTTAGGGTACACACCTTGGAGCCCTAGGAACAGTCCAACTATTTGTGCTCCAGGTAATAACCAGCAGCCAGCAAATGATTCCTGATGTCATGATCTCTTAGTTTCACTCCAAAGTAATTAGAATATGCCTTCTTCACAAAGTCAGGAATTTTTGCTTGACAGTTATGAAGAATCACATTACTGCAGATATAACAGAACCTGTCAGGATTATTCTCATAGGAATACAAATTGAAAAGGAAAAAATAATCAGCACTCAGCTCATCACTGACACATGACACATTAAAATTATTTTAAGCTGAAGGATAAGCACCACCCACTCTAGTTATGTGGGTGTTAGCAAGTAGGGTGGTACATTGTAGTTAGGTGGACATACAATATCATATGCAATACTAAATATCAGGCAACCACAACCAGCTGTGACAAGTACAGTCCACAGGCTTTTGAATAAGTGTTATAATATAAGTGTTATGATTGTGTACAACTTGTTGTGAATTATTCAAGTACATCTTAAAAAGCAGACCTGATCAAACACAATGAATAGTATTTTTGAATTCAGCATAAAACCGTGGTCATATATCCCATGAAAAACCTATGACCTTGAGAAAAAAATTTTTTTTAATACAGACCAGTGATCCCATACACTATCTTTTGAATTCTTAAGAACCATGTTTATTGTTATTGGTTATACATATAAGAGAAAGACAGACTTGTAGACTGATTTTCCTACTTAATGACATAAAAAAAATCATTTCCATATTTGAAATTACAAGGATCATTCAATGAATAAAGTGAATGTTGCCTAAGGAGTTGGCAATAGGAAACACTGTTTACAGTTGCCCCTTTTTCAAGGAATTCAATAGTGATGGGTTTTTTCATATTCCAAAAGGCTGTCAACATGACCTTCTTTACTGACTGCTGCTCCAGGAAATTTTTCTTTACTGCAGAGTCAATGTTTTCACCCTAGGAATTATCTTTTCAACTCAGGCTCATAGTGGAAAACCCATGTTTCGACTATTTATAAACATTTTTCTTATTTATTAAATGACCCTTGTATTTATAAACGCTTGCAATTCAAATAGTGAAATCATTAAGTTCAAGTTTCATTCACATGAGAAGCCAATCTCTTGGCTTTTATAAACTTTTCAGTCTTGAAATGTAAACATTTATAAAATGAACATCCTCTGATGATCTAAGGTGAAAACTGGCTAGGATTAGGAATTTTATAAAAAGATTATATATATATATATATATATATATATATGGAATTCTTGCATGTGTTTTACTGAGCAACAGACATTCTTTTTACCTGATTCTGCAGGAGTCCTGTGTTATTGTTGATCATAGTAATTGGGACAATTCCACCAGTCAATGAAACTTGCATATTTGAAAGAGCTGGAAGGTTGGCAATATTCAGTCCAGTAGCAGGAAGGTTTTGGATATTGAGATTAGGTGGCAAGCTGGCCAAGTTGGTAATGTTGATGCCTGATGTTAAGCCAGCTGCTTGGCTGAGGGCAGCTGAAGTGGCAACACTGTCATTACCTGAAGAAAACAGCAAAAAAAGAATGATCATCTTGGGAGCACTGATATCAAGACTAGAGTCATTATCATATTTTGTAAGCAGAAAATATGCTGATGGCAGTAGATATAGGGAGTGAAATACATTCAAAGTTTTGATGCCAATATATAGGCTCAATTTTTACTAATATTTATTCCAAGTTGAAAAATTACAGTTAAAGTAAGAATTTTCTTACTAGAGACTAAATCTCTAAACACTACAGATAAATGATTTGATATCTTTTAAGAGGTTAGGGAATCATGTTCATTGTACATTCATATTATATTTTTGTGCAATTGTTTTTTTTTTTTTCAATTTGTTTCTTTGCACATGATTTTATCAAATAATTTTCAAATAGATCTATTTGATCCATAGATAGGACCCTAACAGGTATTAACCACTTCAAATCAGAGTGGACCTAGGAGTAATGGCCCATGAAGAGTTTCTCTCCAGAACTAGAGCCTCATTATCAGATGCATTTTAATGTCATACCCAGGACATCACTTGGGAGGCAGCTGCTTGCCCCCTTTGCAAGGGATACAGTCAGTATATTCTATGCTACACTAACAGAGTGCTAAAGGAATTTGTATTATAAAAGCAAAAAGCAATTTAGAAAATATTCAGAAATGAGTCATGGTGAAAAATTAATAACTTTTCCCACTGCATGTTTGATGAGTTTTTCTACAGTATAAAAATTAATCTAAATTTGTATTGTTTGTTTTTGATTTTTTTTTCAAATGGCATATTAACATTCCTGGGTTATCTAATGCCAAAGCCAGCCTTCTAGAAGAACACTAGTGGTACTATTTGGTGTATAGTGACTTGTACCACATGACTTCCGGTATCGCGGATGTCTAAAAGATGCCATGTTTCTGAAGCACGCAGAAGAAAGAGAAGCAGAGACAAAGAGCTCTGAAAGATCTCGGCCAGTGGTAGACCAACTTCAGACATAAAAACCAACAGTGCTAGATTTATAATACTTGTCGGACTGTATCACTTCAGTTAATAAATAGGTAAAGTTGGCGACCATAATCAAGGGCGACCAGAAGGCTCACTTTTCAATAGCTACTACACCGAGGTGTAGGGGAGGGTGCTACTCCTTTCTCTGGATTGCTCCACTTTACCCTTGATACGTACCTTATATTGTTGAGTATTAAGCAAGGAAGTATCAAGTACCATTTTTAAAGTCTTTGGTATGACGTGACCTGGGACTGAACCCAGGTCTTCCAGATCATTGGTGAACACTCAACCCACTAGGCCAATGATAATTAACTCTATTTCACTGTGTATCTCTTCCTTACCACAATATAGCACTATTTAATCTACAGCTGAAAAATTTACATTGTAACAACCAAAACTTTATTCTGTTATTTTAGTATAATTCATTATTTAATATCTTTTAAAAGAAACAAATGACTTTATTATATAATACAAAACAAGAATTTTTTGAATGGTTCGTCACTTTCAGATCTCAAAAGCTTCATACAATGATGAATTGTTTGCAAATAAGTATTTCAAGTTGAGGGACACAAAAATATTATTATGTATTGGGAGAAAAGGCACAGCAAGCAAAAAGAAAATGAGGAAAGAATTCTAAATAACTAAATAAGCTGCAAGAATAACTGATTATCAAATCAATTTGTATGTAACAGTAAATGTATGAACTAGTATGAAAATAAGTTTTCATCATCAAATTTTTAGGAAAAAAAAAAAAAAGATTATAAAAAACGTTTCTGTTGTGAGGCATAAATTGTCAAAAGGAGGTGCCCATGGTGTAATGGTTATCATCGTAGGAATTGGACACGGCGACACGAGTTCAAATCTTGGACGAGAATGATTGCATTTCACATAGCACTAATACCTTTGGGAAAGGTATGAATCCAATTATTCTCCCTCCAGCTATGAGCAAATAGTAGGGCAGACTAGGTTCTTCAGCCTTGGTGAGGCAACTAGTCTAGGAGAAGGAAAACTCTGAATTCAAACCTGTTAAACTCCGCTTTAAAACTGACCTTGTGTCATATCCTGCCCGAGCGGAGGGGTTGGTAAATAGGATAAATTGTCAACAGATTGAGTGTTTGAAATCATTGATTTAGAGTAAATATCAATTCATTCACAGTTGTTTCTTTGTTGATGATAATTACAAAGACAGGTTTGCACAATAAGATACTTACTTGTTAGAAATGCCATTTGGTTGGTGCCTTGTTGTAAAGGGTTCTGTGACTGCACAGTAACAGCTTCACTTGTTGTACTTGGACGACGGATAGTGTTAAGGGGTGGAGTAGGTGTTGGAGCTGGTGGTGGTGTAGGTGTAGGGGTGGGGGTCTTCTGACTAGGTGGTCCTGATTGTTGGCTCGAGGCAGACAAAGATGTGCTACTAGAGTGCTGTGCTATAATAAACATCAAATGCAAAACGATTATATCACATATACCATTATAAATTATATATATATATATATATATATATATATATATATATATATATATATATATATATTTTTATATTTATGTTGTAAACACTATAATATGTTGACTGTAAATTTATTGTAATAGATATTAAAACAATAGCAAAGTTTAACTGAATCTCTTCAACATGAACTCATGTGCGTAAATGTTATCTATTAATACCATATTTGTTTTCTTTTCTAACATGATTTTGTGAATTTTCAAAATTTTACTGACTACATTAGATAAAATATTCAAATAAAATTAGATTTGCAAGAATAATTAGGTAGTTATGCATACATTTTTACACTGTGTACATCTTAATATGAAGCCCATTCAATAAATAAGATAAATTTTACCTTAGGAGTTGGCAATAGGAAGCACTGTGTACAGTTGAACCTTTTTCAAGAAAATCAAAAAGTGACGAGTTCTTTCATATCTCAGAAGATTTGTCAGCATGACCTTCTTTACAGACCACTGAGTCTGAAACTTTTTCTTTACCAGAGTCAGTGTGTTTTCCCAGCATAGATTGTCTTTTCAATTCAAGCTCATAGTGGTAAACTCATGTTTAGCTCATTTGGAAACATTTTTTTCTAAAATATGCTTCTACATACACATCACACATTCTTTTGTAAATTTCACATGGTTTGCATTTCTTAGCCACCAAAAATTTTATGACAGACCTCTGTTCAAGAGAAGAGTACTCTCTTTAATTTGCTGCCATTTTGAATAGCTTGAAAATAAATATTTTTGTGAGATTGAAATAATTTTTGCTATAAACCAAATCTAAACAATGCAGAGTTTACATTTCTTGAAAAAAAAAAAAAAAAGAAATCTTTTGCTTTTTTCAAAAAAAATTATCCTTATTTATTGAATGACTCTTGTAATTCTAAACTATTTTCATGCAGACAAATTTTTTTAAAAAGATGAGATGATAATACTTACAATTATTACTAGATACTGGACTTGGACTAGAGTTAGAACTGAAGGCAACAATAAAAAAAGAAAAAGAAAAAAAGGTTTAAAGAAAAAAGTCAGATTAATAAACTACATGAAATATTTTACTCCTGAGCATGAAACTTGTAGTTAGAAACTTGTAAGAACATAAAAAATTAAAACAATCCTGTTATTTTTCAAAATGATATTCTTTATTACAAATAAGAACTTTTTTTCTTTTTATAGTAATTTTTAGAAAGACTCAAAATAAACAAATATTGAACTTAGTCAAGTGACTTCTCAGTACATCAGTCAGATATTTCAAATTACTTTACTAATCTATAAAGTTACTTTACCTTAGGAATACACTAGATGTATTGTCTGTTAATTCTATGCTTGATTTCTACCAGTTGATAGAAATATTTAAAGTCTAATCTTAGGTTTTAAAATTTGCTAACATTAGTATTGATTTATATACTATAATATTTTTGTTAAAAGAGATAAAAATTTACTACACTTTGTTACACATAAAATCAAATTTATTATTTATAATTGCTAAATATGCTGAAACAATTTTGAATAGATTATCACATTCCTTGGAAATTGAAATAAATATATACAATTCATAAATCATAATAGAAATACAGCCATTTCTAACAAGAAATGATGTCAAATTCCATTAAGATATTAGGATTTTATTTTTAGTTGAATATTATACAACCAAAATGGGTATTATTAGGTATTATTTATTACCAAACTTTATAGCATTGAAATTTTATACTAAAAAATATAAATACATAACAGTTTTAAAATAAATACACCTCTTATATATTTATGCTTTTTATTACAAAGGTGGGGTAATCTTATTTTTTCTTTATAGAATTTTAGTGATGTAGAGTTTAGTAATAAAAAGTTCCTAATAAATATCTATTTTGATCATATAAAGTTACACTAAAAATAATAACTTACAGGTTTAGAAAAAAATCAACTTTTTTATCAAAAAGACATTGGTATTGATATATACATAGATAAATATGACTGACATTGATGCACTAGGATATATCCGTGTTTAGTAAATTTATTGTGGCTAAATTTACGAGTTAATTATTGCTTTTAAGAATTTAATAAAAGGAGCTAAAGGGTTAGGGAAACCCAATAAGAGCAAATAATCTGATATATTGGATTTATCTACAGATACAAAGATATCACTTATAAAATATTTTATTCATCAGGCACATTATCTCTCCCTATTAGAGAAAGAATTCAATAAGATTAAATAAACACTAATAAATTATAGTTTCTTTAACAATGTTATTGATAAAAAAAAAACTTCTTTTGAAAAAAATGAAAAATAACTAGTAAAAAAAAACAAACACAAACCTATTTTACCATAATGAGATGAATCTTAATTTGTATGCAGGGCATACAACCACCAGCTTATACAACAGACTGGTAGCCGTCAACCTTTTTGTGCCTACTGCCTAGGTAAAGGCTTTTAAAAATTCATCTAATTAGTAAACAGTTCTACATACATTAACAACCACTGCTCAAGAGAGAAAACACTTAACTCAGTGATTGTAAACCTTTTTTTTATGCCTACTGTCCACAAAAATAAAATAAATAAAAGTTTATAATTGCCCAATAGAGGACAGTTCCGCCATTGTAAACTAACTTAATACTTGTCCTCTGATTGATGTAAAACCTTTGCTCATTTTGATGAACATAGACTACTAGGTACCAGTGTATCTCCCACTAGTATTTGTCAGAATATTTCTATACAATAAAACACTAGCTACAGAAAAGGCTTCAGATTCTTGTAGGCCTTATCATTTAAATAAAGAATCCAAAGCTGAATATGATATACTTCAATTATAGGATTGGGATCTGGGATATATTTAAGATTCAATACATTTTGCTCAGAGAATTTATTTAGGGAGAGAGAAGAATTTTGTCTGTGTGTTATATCAAATACATAAATGTCAAAATTCAAAAATTGAATATAAAACAATACAATTTTATTTATAATCACAGTCTTTTCACTCAAATCTTTGATCTTGATAATGGTTAAATAAGTAACCAAAAACATTGGATCAAATTCTTTTAGACAATTTTCAATACATTAACTGACATTCACTCATACAGTCAAAAGATAAATTAAGTAAATAAAACTTAAAACATTCTCTTTAACATTCTCTTACATGAATAAAATATTGTGCTTAAGTATATATATTTACACATTCACATGCATTAATTAAAAATATAAAACAAATCAATATTCAATGAAGTTTTTTTTGAAAAAAAAGAAAGCAGCCAAGATGCATGTCCAATACAAAAATATTTACAGGACCAATTTGGTGGCCATAGGGCAAGTAAATAAATTTTCTTATTTTAATCAAAAATTTTAATGTCTCATCAATGAAACTATAAATAATCCATTCAAAAATATTAGATTCATAACTTTCACAGAAATTAGAGGGAGTCAATAGTTTGTTGGTTGGGTTTTATGGCATATCAACTTTTGTAGGTTATTTAATGCCAAATCTATTCTTATACAAATAATCAGTTCTATTTCAAACAATTCAGTTTAGCATGAGTACACAGTTTAATTTATTTTTAGTTGAATTGTCAAAAACATTTCTATTTCAAGATACTCAGTTAATTCTAACAATTCAGTTTAGCATAAGTATGCACTTTAGTTCTATTTAACTCATGGATAGGGCCCTATCAGGTGCTACCATTCTGGGCCAGAGTGGACCTAGGACCAATGGCAATGAAGGGGTGCTCTGCATTCCCCAAAGCCCCAACATCACTGGAACCTCACCATCAGATTGTTTAGTGTCATATCCAGGATTGCAGAGGTGCAATCGGTGTATTCTACACCCCCAGCTGACTGGGCAATACACAGAGTTAATGTCAAAACAGTTATATTTCAGATAATTCAGTTTAGCATAAGTATGCAGTTTAGAGGTCAAAATAGTTCTATTTCGAACAATTCAGTTTAGCATAAGTACACAGTTTAAATTTCAAAACAGTTCTATTTTAAACAATTCAGTTAAGCATAAATACACAGTTTGAATGCAAAAAACTGTAAACTTAAGAAACCACAGTTTAGTTCTATTTAACCCATATCAGGTCCTACCACTCTGGACCAGAGTGGACCTGGGAGCGATGGCAATGAAGGGAGTCAATAATAGAAGTTGATATTAAAAAAGTTTCTGTTGTCACAGATAAAGCCATCAGCAGCAAAATCCAGGTTAAAAGCACAATAAGGGTAAGTGTAAACTACACTTTTTAAGACTTTATTTTTCCAATGCAGGTATCATTGAGAAATAAAAAAAAGTTTTGATCCACGGGTCAGGCTTTGGCCCATTCATCAAAACTTTTCGCATTCCCAATGATACCTGCACGAGAAAAATGAAGTCTTAAAAAAAGTTCAGTTTAAGGTTATCCTTATTGTGCTTTTAACCTAAACTATCATGCTTACAAAGAATCCAACAGAAGTGGAATTATTTTTTAAAAAATAGAATTAAAATGATATTGTCACCTTTTACAAGCACAACCACAAGAAGCAAAAATAAGTTTAAAAAAGTTTGGATTTTGCACTTTAGAACCAGTTTCAAGTTAGGTTTTTTCCTTGTGACAGAAGAGTAAATGTAATTATATATATATATATATATATAAAATATCCGAAGAAGATGAGTTGGGAATGATTCTATTTGATTATATATGAGAGGATTCTTATAAATCTTCAGGAGTGCTCTATGTATGAAAATTAATATATAAATTTCTTAGAGTAAATTTCTATATAATTGAAAAAACACAACAAACTGTCATTTGGCTATTATAAATTTATTTCAGCAGGCAAAAAGAAACCAGCTTCTTCAAATAGCCATCACACAATGGATAGAAAAAATTCTTATATTTTTTCAATGGACTCTTACTTGATTAAAAAATGGAGAAGGGGGGGTGCAAACAAACACGGGCTACTACATATGTAATGTCATTGTCTGGTGTCATGTATCCTTATGTTCATAAAATTTTTACACAACTCTCAGCAACTAGAATCTTGTCAAATTAACCTACTTTATTGTAAGAAAAAAAATCTCTATTTATTAAGGAAAACGTGGTGATAAACACTATTACAAATATCAAACTTATCTTATTCAGTTAAAAAGGTATTTTAAATAGGTTTTATTTGATTTCCATTTAAAACTGAAATTTATCTTTATCTAAGTTCTTAATATTTTTATATATATTTTTTTATTCAGAATACTGCCATTTTAATAACTGTTACTATCATTAATATTATTATTATTAATAATTAAAGTATTGCTAATATATCATTTTTATTATTAGTTATTATAATAGCGATACTAGAATGTTCACCAATGGCCCAGGAAACTGGAGTTTAATCCCAGGTCAAGTCATACCAAGGACTCAAAAAATGGTACTTGGTGCCTCCTTGCTTAACACTCAGCATTATAAGGTATGGATAAAGAGTAAAGTGGAGCAAACAAGGGAAAGGAGTAGCACCCTTCCCTACCCCTTGGTGTAGTAGCTATTGAAAAGGAAGCCTTCGGGTCCCCCTCGACTATGGTTGCCAACTTTACTTTTATTGTTATCACTATCAATTTTTTTATTATTATTAACCTTTTTCATATGAGTTTAAATCTATTTTTATGGGAGCATTTACATATAAGTTCATTCCATTTATTGAATAGTTGGCAAGTATGCTTATTTTCTTAATAAATCTGCACTTAATTTGTGGAGTTAAGCCTCTATCTCTCAAACTCCAAAACCACCTTGATAGGGCTGTTTGGTTTCTGAGTAAAGGGTTGGAAAAAAAGTGTGATTGTAGAACCTGTTTCCAATTTCCAGCTGAGATTTCAATATAAACCCTCTCTGCCTTACTATTCTCTATTGAGAAAATAGTTGCTTTGTAGACCACTTTCTCAGAATTACACATTCCTCCCATAGGACAATCTTCTTTATTTGTACATTTACAAAAAAAATTATTTGTTCACTGATTACCAAAGGCCATTTGTCTATTAAATTCTTGTAATGATTTTAAATTATCTTAGATATATTATTCATGCAAGAGTAACTAATTTTTAGTGTGTTCCTATCAAAAATTTTATTCAATGGGTTGTCCTAGTTGAAACGCCTATTAACTTAAGGAAGTACTTGCCTATATTAATATTAGAAAGTTTATAGAAATGAGGGTTAAACCAGATTACCTTTCTTTTCCAATGCTTAGTTTTTTATTATTAGAATTAATATTATTGTCACTATCTTCAAGTCTATAATACCAATAATCATTACTATTATTGTTGTTGATGGTGCCACTGCTATTATCTATGTTGCCGTGTTCAGTAACTTTATTGTTTATAACTTGTTCTTGGTATTCTAGTCTCTGTTGGAATCCACTTTTTTCTAGAGCTTCATTATTGATCCTATTATTTTCATCGAAAATTTTTTTGTTGGAAGATAATCTATTAATTCTAATGTTAACTGCTTTTGGTATATGTTTATTAATTTGGGGTGGTTGGACATTAATGTAAGTAGATGTATGGTTATGTTTGTTAAATGGTTTAAAAGTATTATTAGATAAATTAAAGATAATGTTAGAGAAATTAACAATTTTAAGGTTAGATGATATTTCAATTTTAAATCCTAGTAACTTGAAGGCACTAATAATTTTCTTATGTATTTTCAAAATTTTCGGGCCATTACTATCTGGGATGAAGATGAGGCAGTCATCCCAATATAAACTTACTAGCTTGAGGTCTATCATTCTACCTAGAGTATCTAAAATATAAATACCTACCAAGTCAATTATTTCTGTAAAGTCGTAAGCACACATGGGAAGGTTAAAGTTATCTGTGCAATTTTTAATCCAAGTAGAGTTATTATCAGTAAGAATAAACTTTCTACATGTTAAAATAATTTCTATTTGCTCTTTGGTGATGTCAATAAAGTTCTTAGCATGGCTTAAACTTTTTAATAATAAGTCTTTAGAAATAGAGGGGGTAGAATTCAATATTAAATTAATGTTGGTTGCTGCCTCACACCAGACAGGACTTGACACAAGGTCAATGACCTGAAGGTCGGCTTAAAGTGGGGATTAGGGGAGGGGTAGTTTGGTCATGAGCCAAGGTTTGAGCCCTGCTTAACTATGCTGGTCGTCGACCCACTTAGTGCAATGTAGGCCTGATGAGCCTAGCTGGACATGGACCCAAATCTGGGTCCAGGCACGTATGCCAGATTATAGCTTAAACTGGACAGCAAAGTCCAGTGCTATACAAGGGGGTGACAAATGTGTCAATGATGCAGGTGGCCCAGCTGAAGTCGGGGGCCTTTTGGCATTGAGTCTGCCATTGGTTTCGATACCTGTCTGGCATGAATGCCCAACGGCCCAGCTAAAGCCAGGTAAATATTCAATATTAAATTGAGTAAATGTGGTTCTACTTTTACATTGAATATTTCAAAATCATTTTATTATATCAAATAAGTTTTTCCAAAGGTTGTACCCAAGAGTCTTTTTGTGTGTTAAAGATGATGTTTTTAAGGATTTTTTTTTAAAACTAGGCCTAGTCTGGTCTTCAATAGGTTTATCAATTTAGATTGTTGTTTGTCATGGAAATTGGGTTTATGGTCTTTAAATAGAAATAAATTTATAATAGCCAAATAATGTTGATTTTTTTTCAATATATATATATATATATATATATATATATATATATATATATATATATTTACTACTCTAATATCTACCAGCATTCACGGTACCAGAGATAAAAGTATCTCGAATCACCACCCGGGGGAAAAAAGAAAAAATTATAGGTCAAAAAGAAAGAAAAGGCCAACCTCGTCTGACCCCTTGAAAAAAATCAAGGAATACGCAGTCAGTTGGTCAAAAGAAAACTAAAAACCTTCCGCGAATCCTGCAATGCTACAATTACAAAAGTGCTCAACACAAGTGGAGCCAATTATACTAGAAATTAATTAATACAGATGCAAAATATTGTATAGTTAACGTGTTCCATCTCAAAGCATTTTACTACAACATTCTAATTTTATTCCATCTTCTACTGGCTTGTTTTAAAGAGAAAGTATTAAAAAGAAAAGCATAAAAAAGCGTTAAATTGAGTAGAAATTTTAAAAAATCTAAAAATTATGTGAAAGAATATTACGGTAAAAGTACTAATTTTATGTGTTTTTATTGGATGCTTCTAACAAATAAGTGTAACCCCCACCTCCTTTAAAATATTCTCACAACTAAGAACATAAGTAAAATTAAGACTTTCATTCCATTTAGTTTGAAGCTGGACAAATGGAAGACACTATTTTATACGGGCACTGAATAGTCTATCAATAATTACAATGTTCATTGTCAAAGTGTTTTGCTATAACTTTTTAATTCTATTTCCTCTTCTACTGATTCATTTGCAAGGGAGAGTATTAAAAACACAGAAAAAATGCATCGAACTGAGTAGAAATTTAAAAAAAAAAAAAAAATGTAAGATTAAAATCTAAAGGCACAGTTTGACTAATAATACAAAGTTAAAACTTAAAGTTTAAAACATAAGCATAAACCATTTTTTGTGACTTGCTAGAGTGTCTTCTTCCATAGAAGAATACCAGGTCATATCTCTGACAGGAGCACAGACTATAATCAACCAACCTCATTTATAAGAGTGATATCTATTGATGAAGAGAAAAAAAAACAGCCACCAAAAGATTACCATGACTCTTTGTCAGAAAAATCTGTGCTATCAGCACAACTTGATGACAATATATATATATATATTAAAAAAAAAAAAGGAAGTGTATTCACATTGCATGTTGTCGGCCTTTTTGGGACTGGCCACTGTGAGACTGAGATTGAGACTGTGAATTTGTAGATTGCTGAGATGAGGTGGCTGCATTTCCAACACCAGGACCTAGAACAAAAAATAATAAAGAGATAGTTACAAAGAAAATAAATGCCTTTAAAAATCTTACCCCATACTACAGTACTATAAAGCCATCATTGCAAATACATAACATTCCAAGGAGACTTGTTAATAATATCAGAAGTTTTAAATAAGATTCAACTCAGAAAATCAACAGTACCATACATTTGGGATTTGTTTTTTGTTTAAAGACAGCATTTTTATTGGCAAAAAAAAAAATGATGTAGTTTAAGACAAGTTAGGACAATTTATGACATTTTAGGAAAAATATCCATCTTCAGATGAAGTGATTTTTCTCTTGAGGCAATGACTATCTTTCTGATGATAATCTTCAGTGTTCTTATAATTGATGAATAATGGCAATTCACTTTCTTTGCAATATTGTGAAGTGACAGTCCTCAATCATATATGCCACAATTTAACCTTTTTCAAACTCGTAAAACTGCTTACAAGCTATAAGCAAAAGACTAATCACAAATTCAGATAACAAATCAAAAGAAAATTTCTAAGAAATTTTCAATTTTTTTGGTATTTTTGAGAGTTTTCTTTTTAGAAAATTATGATTTTTTTGCTACAACTAATGGAACTTTGACAACAATAACACTGGTCAACAAAATTTATGTTGCATTGATATCAAACACTGTTAATATCTATTTTTAATGTATTGATGAAAACTAGAGCACACAGAACAAAATCCTTTTCCTATTTGAAATCAGCGGATCAAAAATAGTAAAGAAAATAAAAAAACTCATGCAACTGAAATTTTTTAAAAATTTGTTGTCCTGTATAATCAAGGAAAATAATCACTTCCCAAGTGTGTCTAAACCATTGAAGTTTCATTAAAATTTGTGGCAATAATAAAAAATGATTCAGTTTTTTTCAGCTTTTTTTTTTTTTGACTAATACTCTTTTTTTTTAAGATCTAAATAAAATATTTGCCTCCAGAGAACAACACTCAAATAAAATGTCATAATCTAGATATTTATGCTCATAAGTGTCTGATAGGAAAATCTGATTTATTCCACATAAAAAATACTTGTCAAAAATGCAAAAATTTAAACACCATAAAATCTTTTATAAATATTCTCTATCTGATGCAATTCACTTGTGGCACATTTGCTGTGATGATTAATTATTTTATTGCCTGGTTTGGTTGGCTGAGGTCTTTGAGAGGAGATGTAAGTCAAATTGGAAAGTTTAAGCGAGTACATAACATTCAACACAGGAAGGCCAAAATGTAAACAAAATGGATTCATATCTTGTCTGTGACAGGTTTGATTGGAAAAGTAAAAACAGTGAATTTTGGACATGTGAGAGGCGACACAATAATTCAGCAAGATGACATCATCCTCACTGATATCCTGAATTTAAATATATTAAAATTAGCAAATTTTGAAAAAGTAGTCAGAAGTTTGCATTCAGAGAGTTCTGTTAGGCTGGAGAGTGGGGGGAGACATGTCTCTTTGTGTCTGTTCATAGACCCTTACAGATTCTCTCTCTTTCTCATGCTACTGTATAAAGTCTGAACATCAAATAATAAATGATTGTTAATTGTTGACGGAGAGTTCTTGTTTTTGAGTTGCCAACACCCAGGCAACTTTGTTCCAGATGGATTGTGTCATTCCTTGTCTGTGGATCTTTCAAACAGTGTGGGCACACACAGGATTGATAAACGAACAACCTGAACATACATTTGGCACCGTTACTAGGATTTGACCCTGAAAATTTGCAATACAGCTAGACGTAGGATTTGGCCCTAAAAACCTACGGCACAGCCATAAACAGGATTCGATCCTGAAAACCCACTGCCAAGCAACGGTACTAGATTTGGTACTGTGCAAACATATTAAGCACATTGTGGTCTGTTGACGAACTGAAGAATTACATTTGGTGCTGTGACCAGCATAGTACCACATTTGGTACTATGCCCAAGATAAGGGCCCAGACAGTGCAAAAAGAATAGCATCACACACACTAAGCCCCAACCAAAAAAAAAAAACAAGTGTTTCTTGAATTGATGGACCTGATTAGAATATTTAGCTGTGATTGATTGATTGATTTTAATAGCATGTCAAGCCATCTAGGTTTATGATATGCCTAGAAATTAGGGAATTGTCTTCATTGCGTGTCAACATTTTCTGTAGTGGTTTTATAGGAGATTTTTGCACACTTGCTATATATCAAGTATTCTATATAATACAAATTATTGGCACATAGTTGTATAGTTTTAAGTGTTCTTATCTAATACTAATAATTACATAGTTTCAAGTATTGCCATCAGATACAGTTTAGTCTTATACCCAGGACAGACCTTTTAGTGGGGGGCATATTATTCTTGAAGGGGATACAGTCAGCATATTCTAAGCCTCACCAGCAGGGCATTGTGCTGTGCTTGCATATGAGGTAATTAATCAATCTATCCTTTCAAAGTAACCAAAAATCACTTTAAATTCGGTCCATAAAAATAGTGATTGACATTTGTTAAAACATAGCCTCGAGAGACAGGCTAAAACTAAAACCAAAAAATATGGATTACTATAACATCTAACTCTTAACAAGTTTTGATAAAAGGAAGACAATACAAATGTTTCTTTCTTATAAGTTTATTTCAAGTATTTATGCATCATGTATACTTATATATAATGGTCGTAGAATGTTAAAATTATATATAAAAATCAACAGATATAGATTTTACAAGTTTCATTAGATTCATTGTAATTAATCAACGACAAGTAATTTTGGTTGATATAAATTTGATATCTACTTACTGATGGAAGGTGTGCTTGGACTGACAGTGTTCTGTTGGGTAGAATTTCCTGATGATCCAACAGAAACAGACAGATGTTGGGATGATCCTTTTCGAGTAACCATTCCTGGATTACTTGTCTCCTGAAAAGAAAAAGTTTTAATTAAACAAGTTCAAGTTGATGTTTATAAGACTGATTTAATTTTCATTTTTCAGTTAATTACACAAAATGTAGATGTAGCTTCTTTTTTTTTTTTAATTTCTAGCCACAGGAGCAAAAGTCTCTTAAGTTCCAAATTGACATATTGCTTCAAGAGTGATATCCTGTTATTTGTCTCTGACTAGTTAGAATGAGTGATTTTAAAGGCATGTCAACCTGTCTAAGGTCATTTTATGCTGAGAGGTTAAGGAATTACATTCATCATATATTTATATATTTTGTGTATATTTTTTTGACACAGTTACCTGATATCAAGTATTCCTATCTAATACAAATGATTTGCACGTAAGTGTATGCAACCCAATCAAGCTGGGGCTGTAGAATACACCGACTGCATCTCAGCAGAGGTATAAGACCCCCACCAATGAATTTCCTGGATATGACATTAAACAATTTGATGGTGATGCTCCAGTAATGCTGGAGCTGTGGGAATGGGGAGTATCTCTTCACTGCCATAATTCCCAGGTCCATTCTGGCCAAGAGTGGTAGCACTTAATAAGGTCCTATCTATGAGTCAAATAGAACTGTTTGACATTTAAACTGAGTACAAACAAAAGATATATGCTAAACTGAATTGTCAGAAATAGAACTGTTTGATCATTTAACTGTGTGTAAACAAATGACTGATGTTTAATTGAATTGTTAGTGATACATAGCAATACTTGGAACCATTTAACTTTGACTTATGTTTACAAATCATATATATCTAAGATATATGTATAAAGAGGATTTGGCATTAAATAACTTAAAATGGTTGATATACCATCAAATCAAACCAAACAGATGTATGGTTTCAAGTATTCTTATCCAATACTAATAATTATAAGGTTTCAAGTAATTACTTCAATTTAATAATAATCATTTGTTTGCACACAGTTATATGGTTTCAAGTAACTAATAAAAATCCTTAGTTAAGTAACTATTCTTAATACAAATAATTTAGTTATATAACATCAAGTATTCCAATCTAATATAGATAATTTTCAAACAAATCTATTTGACCCATTGAGGAACTGTAAGAAGTACTACCACTCTGGGTCAGAGGTGACCTTGGAGTAATGGCAATAAATGGATACTCCAGAACTGAAGTCTCATCATTAAATGCAGTTTAGGGACATATCCTGGATACAGCTTTTTGGCATTTTAAAAATTTTAGCTACTTTAAAACAGGCCCAAAATAACATTGCTTTTAGAGAAAATGATATCTATCATTTGCTTGTGACCTGTTTGGTATTTACAGTAAAGCCCTAAATAAAAACACTTTTTATCCAATGATTCTCAATCTGAATTTGGCAAGCTGACTGGTTGAAGGATTCACAAAAACCCAAGAAAAAAAAAAGATCAAAATATTTTTATCCTACCTGATTCATAGGCATAGATATTGTGCTAAGAGGGCTACTACATGTTGATGGAGGGATGACAGTCATCTTAGGAGATGCATTTGGACGATTAGTGGTGATCACAAAGTTTTGAACAGTTGATGGAGAATTCTTGATGAACAGCAATTTGAATTGTTCAAAATACCTATAAAAATAAAGTAAAAATTAAAAATATGAAGGGGGGGGGCTATCAAAACAACAGTATTATCTTAATTGTACTCTTAAATCTAAAATAGAATTAAGAAAGTCAATAAAACTTTTGCACAAGGAAAGAAATCTAGCTGAAAAGAATGTAAGCATTTTCATCTTTTAATCAAAGTGATCAAATCTTTAAGAATATCAACTCAAGAACAAAGAAAACTTAATAAAAGCTAGTAAGAAACCTATCAAAACTATATAAATATTTTACACATAAAAGTTTTCTGCAAAACAAGATGACTAGGGTAGAAAGACATATCAAACAATGTTGAAGGGAAAAGGAATAAAATATATTCCATTTTCTGGGGGTAAAAATGGAGTGAAACAACTGGTAATATAGAAGATGTTCCATGAAAACATATATAAAATGCTATTGAACCAGGAATTCATTTCTACAAAGACAACACCAATTAATCAAGAAAATATATAATGAAAACTAATAAAGAATTAAATAGTAATGTAATAATATAGTTATATACTTACTTATCAACATTTTCTCTTGTACCCAATTGAAACCTAAGAAACAATAAATAAAAAATTCAGAAATATAATTAATATTTCTTTCACAGAAAACGATGAATTTTGAAAATTAAAATCATAAAATTTTTATGGTGAAGCAACTATCTAAAACGAAAAATTATGTGACTGCTATGAAACTGACCTGCACTTTTCTCCTTTGTTGCTTGCATCTGATTGTTCTCCAAAAAAAATGTCATCGGATATCCTTTGGTAGAATGCAATACGTGCAACATCTTTGTGTCCTTCTGTCATTTCTACCTCCAGAATGTGTTCCTCAACCAAAGACTGAAAGGGAGCGAGAGAAACACAGTAAAGTGTTGTTATCAATGAAGAAGAGTTCTTTTGCTTATATATTCTCTTATATCATTTTCAAAGTAAGAAAACGACATTGATATTTAAAAAAGCTTGAAATAAGTATCTTATGATTTCCTTTTTGATAATCCACCAACTTAATATTTTGTGACGATCTATCAATACAGAAAAGTATTATATTCAAAATCAACTCAATTTCTGTTCCAAAAGTCCATCCATAAAATATAAACTTTTTAAGGTAGAGATGCATATATGTTGGTCATGGCTTTATTATCAGTTCGTTTTCGTTTTTTAATGTTTTAAAAACAAACAAAAATTTAAAAAAAAAAACAAGAACAAATAAAAATAAGTCATATCTAACTTTGCAGATAATTTTAATCTTAGTAAATAAAAACCAACATGATGGTAATACCAATTCCAGTGATAATATGACAAACAAGACAACCTTTCCTTATGTAATAACATTTAGAGCCTATTTAAATCTAGATAAAACTTAATATCTTTGTTCTATTTGAAAAGGCAAGGATTACCTCCATTTCAATGTGTATTCTTTCCATATTCTTTGGTGCACTTTATATATTCAGCAATGATTTTAATATCTACTTTCTAGATAATTAATGAGAATACACAAAAGATATATACAATTATAATATTCTACTTTCAGAGAGGAAAAATAAAAATAAAATAGTGCTTTTTCTCTGTACCAGCAATAATCAACTAAGCAAGGCTGCTTTATTTTGCTTTATCACCTGCGACACATATAAACCAATTTTATTCCTTAGATTTCTAAGTAAATAAAAGGATTATAATATACTACAATGCAAAATTCATACATCAAACTGTAAAAGGACAGATTTTCAAAACTGGTGAAATTTTGTGAATACTTAGTGATGACTCACAGATATTTTATTTATCAAAACTTATCATAAAGAGTAATTAAACTTAAAGCATTCTATAGATAATAAATTACATATTATACAATAAAAGAACAAAGTTTAAAAAGGATTAACTTACAAGATTATGCTCTAATGGCATCTTTTTCTCTGGGGTTTTTTCAGTGGCATACTTGTCCACCTGGAAATATGAGATATCAAAACAATTCATATAGTGTGAATATTAACATTGCATTATTCCCTGAGTGCTTTTTTTAAATGCTCATAATTCCTAGTTAGCAACTTGATTATTTCTCTCCTTCCCAGTACTCTGAGGGCATTAAGCATGTACATTGGCTCAGTTGCAATGAAATACAGAGTCTTTCTTTCCTTCTTTTGGTATATATTACATAAAATATACAACATAGGTTTATGTAACAAATTTATAAGTTGATTGTTTGGTTGGTTTGTTTTATGGCGTATCAACTTGTCTCAGGTCATTTAACGCCAAACTAAATTTCAAACAATTCAGTTTAGTATAAGTATAGTTTTTGTTTACAATCAGTAAAATGTCAAAACAGTTCCATTTCATACAATTCAGTTTAGCATAAGCATGCAGTTTCAATGTCAAAAACAGTTCTATTTCAAGGAATTCGGTTTAGGATAAGTACACAGTTAAGTTCTATTTGACCCCTAAATAGGACCCTATCAGGTGCTACCACTCCAGGCCAGAGTCGACCTGGGAGCAATGGGAATGAAAGGATACTCCACATACCCCAAAGCTCCAGCATTACTGGAACTTCACCATCAGATAGTTTAGTGTCATATCCAGGACACTCGTTGGGGGTTGGTCTTACTCCTCTGCAGAAAAGCAGTCAGTGTATTCCACAGCCCCAGCTGACTGGGCAAAACAAATTTATAGTAATCATCATTTCAATAGTTCAAGTATTGTAACAGAGACTGAATCTTATGTTTTTTTTTATATTAGTTATCATCATACATATAAAAAAAATTTTAGTGGAGTATTAAGATATTTTCCAAATAAATGTGAGTTGAATCTTAAAAAAAAATTTTTTTTTCTAATTCATTTTATTGTATTCTGTTAAATGAATAACAACCAGCTACAAGGCAATCAATGTGTTCATCAGGGACTGCAGAGATATACTGAAACAGCAGTATATTTTAAATAATAGTAACACTATATGCATTTTTTTTGTATTGTAATGTATAAACACCTCCATCAGACCAACCATGTTTAAATGAAACAGCAGACTAACACAGGGTTAAGCTAAAAGCTTGACTGAATTTATTCTAAAATTTTACCAGTTTAAAAGCAACTCAAATTTAGATTTGAAATAGTGCATACACAGTTAAATGGGATTATTAGAATTAGTGGGAAACAAATCCACAGTTAGCTGATCAAATTTTAGTGATCTGTCTCGAAAATGTTAACAGATAATCAGATTTGTCTTAAAGTTGTTAATGAATGTTTTATAAGGAGAAATTCTGAGACCATTTGCTTTACTTTTTTAAATTTACTTTTACACATAATCCTAACAATATTCATTTTTTGACCAATCAAAGTATTTCATTTTGATTCAAAATTGATCAATTAATTTCAGATATTTTCATCAGGGAATCCCTTACTTCACTATTTAGCATTTTTGCTGTTTTGGACTGAGATTTTTTGGACAAAAAAGTATCATTTGTCCTCAGATTTTTTGAATCAACAATCATAATTGATCATGCTCAGAACTTGAAATGTTACTACCCTTTTCTTATAAAGAAACATTTACAATGACATGAATCAGTACAGCAAATTCACCAACATTTTTTTTTACATTCATCAGTGATTGATATAGGAACATTTTTGAGGTGATACAGTCAACTGATAACTTTCTCTGAGAAAACTGTTTGAAATCCATTTGGAATTACCAGGTGATATGTTATACGCTATATCTAAAAACATCAAGATGTGTCATGATTGTCAAAAATCAAATTTCCATAGGATAAGAGTTAAGATAAAAAAATTAGAAATTAATACTTACATCAATGTTTTGTGGTGGAGACAGGTTTGGAAGTTTGTAATTTTGAGAATCTGGAATCTATTAAAAAAATTAATGAATAATCAAATTAAAACTTGATGGCAGGTGACAAAACAATGTTAGATTTTTAATTTGTTACAGTATTGGATAGAAAAAACAGTGAAAAAACTGAACTATTTCTTTTATTATTGCCACAAATTTAAATGAAATTTTAATTGTTTAGGCATATATAGGAAGTGATTATTGTCTTTGATTATTGTTGTCAAAGTTCCCTTAGGGGTAGTGAAAAGTTATAATTTTCTTTAAAGAAAATTTTCAAAAATAACAAAGAAATTTCTTAGAATTTTCTTTTTTTTGATTTGATGTACTAATTGGTGATTAGCCCTTTGCTAATGGATAGTAAGCAGTTGTAGAGGAAAATAATCACTTCCTGTGTGTCTAAAGCCATTGAAGTTTCATTAAAATTTGTGGCAACAATAAAAAAAAAAAATGGTTCATTTTTTAAAACTTTTTTTTTGTTCAATACTGAAGGAAAATGCACAAAATAAAATTAAAAAAAAACAAACTGTATCTACATACTGGTTTGATATTAGCAGGTCCTTTTCGAATCTTTTTCCGGTTAATAAAATCCAAAAGCCGCAATTCTTTAGGGGCTGGGGCTTTAGCAAATTTCCGCTTTCTATTTACAGCAGCTTGTGAGTATTTTCTTACTGATCTACAAGAAGATTTTCAAAAAGTAAAAGATTAAACATTGTTTTGTATAAAAAGATATGATTTTATCGTGATTTTTCTTTTCAGTTGATAAATATCAATTTATTAACATTTCCTACTAGTTTAAGTAAATCATCTCTCATTTAATTCTCCTTTATGTAAAACAACAACTTTCTTTTTAAATTTTGGTCTTTGCAACTATTATCTAATAGAAATTACTGTATTTGACAGCTTATAAGATGCATGTCAATTTGGGTAGGCATTTTTTTTAATTAAATAAACAGGTTTAAACTACAAATGATGTCAGGTGAAGGGTTTTCACCTGACATTTTGTTAGGATCAATCCTAAGAAAATAGAGTTACTTCCCTTAAGACTGACTAAGGAGTGATCGCCCTTGGAGTTAGGAGAGGTCGGCCATGACACTTAGAGGAAGACACGCTGTTACAGAACGAAAGACTTTTATCGTCGCATATCCAGTGGTTACTTCACTATAATCTTAATCGTAACTTGTTAAATAAATCTGTTAAATGTTCCACTTAGTTCTGGCATACTTTTTACGTGGTTATTCACATAAACCCCACCTTAAAACCATAAAACATTTGTATCCCTTCCAACAATCAGGTCATTTTAAATGTTTTTTATGCCTTCAGATCCTTATCAAATCCCAATATTTTACATTTGAAAACCTTAATATTCATTGGGACCCGTTGGAATTGATCCTTCTTAGAGATCTGAGAGACAAACAAATATAGTGTAAACAGTGACATTTTCAAAAAGCTAACGAGTATAAAGTTTGTACATGATATTTTTTTATTTTATTTTCTCATACATTGCAATTCCAGTTGTAATATTTTAGTACATTTTTAAAACATGAGGAAGTTTGAAAATAAATTTACTTTATTCACTACATTGTATTTTTAGCTCAAATATCTAGTATATCTATATGAAGTATATCTATATAATACAATGAAAGAAAAATGCCCTCAGGGTGTCTGTAGCGGGGAGGGAGAATATATCACCCATCTTACTTGCTCCTACGGTAACGATCTGGATATGTACCCGGCTACAACGTGTGATTGCGGTAGAAAATTCAACAGCTTGCGAGGAACACGAATCCACAAGGCGCGCTGGTGCGAAGAACGTAATTCTCCTGCCGGAGAATGTAAATCGATTGATGGGCCTATGAGTCCGGTTTACCCCCACAGTATTCACAAGCCCATTGCTGACCATCAGCGTCCTGGAGACATTTTTTGCAAGCCAAGAATTTAGTGGCCCAAAGGTAATCAGATAGCTACCTGGACTAACTTAGACCACGAGCTTTCTTTTTACTCACCACTCATCTTGAGGGCCCATTGATCAACAAATAATATCTTTTAGCGGAATTATATATAACGTTTGTCTCGAGTGCTTTTGGGCAGTAACGCATAAATGAAAGAAAACGAATCGAAAAGATAACGGATATAGAAAGGATTTCAACACGAATGTTATACACGTGTAACCACCATTCTCGTGTAATTACGCAAAGTCAAGAAACGGTTGCTATGACATCTAACGGCCGTAAGTAAACGCTTTTTTAAATCACAAACTGCACCAAAATGAAGATGAACGAACGTCTAATGTAATGTCCGCTTTTAGTTGATCTTATGTATACATAGGTTTGTTTTTTTTTTTTAAATACCCTAGCCGGTGGCAAAAGCTGCTCGGTAGCGCCAGGTGTGGCAGTACCGCCTTAAGCTACCGAAACTGTGTTATCACCCTGGATGGCGGCTGATGAGGCTAGGGTATCGCACGTGCTTCCACACGTTGTATGATGAAAAAAAAAAAAAAAAATATGAAGAACCAGTAAATACTACCGTTATATGTTGCTACCTTAGAAAATAATTCCCATTGTTGGTGTACAAGCGATCACCTAATTTACAGTTGTGGAAATCTTTGCAGTTTAATTTTAGGGCCACTGCAATACTAGAACTCCACTAGCCAGCAACCCTAAGTTGACTCTTGACCTTATAAGACTCCGGATGATTTTCTGGGACATATTTTTTTTTAAATTGTATCTATAACTTGTCACATACAGCACTTCAAACACAAGTCTATACAAAGTAGTTACATTTTATCTCTTGCTATGACTCAAATGTCTTTCAATGCATTTAGTAAGATAGCTGAATAAATCAAATACTTATTTATTCAAGTATGTCTGGAGTGTACAATGTTTTTATACTTACTGCCGAAGTGCTGGATCATTGAATTTCTTATTTTCATATTGCTGATGATTCATTGCAAAGAATATGGAAGGGTTTGGATCAAGGCAAAGTGGATCTTGAGTGGCCAGAAGGAGTTGGCTCTCTAGTTGGAAGACATCTTCTTGTGTCCATCGATGGCCATCATTTGTCAAACTGTTTATATCGCATAGCAAAGACTGAAAAGGAAATTTTTTTTTTTTAAATCATTGATACCATAATTTTATTGCACCATGTTACAAGGGGGAGATTACAGTCCTTAGACCTTATTTTAAATTAACAAGATAGTGGTAAAAATATTTTCAATCACAAACACAAAAAATGAGGGATATACGTAATGAACAATGCCAAGAGACTTATTTCTCATGTCCTCTAACCAACAAGAACAGACAGAACTCATTTTCCTTCTTCATCTTGAGGTCTGGTTCAATGACAATTTCCATTTCTTCACTCTCTCCTACAAAAGTCAGCTCTATGCGCTCCAACCAAGTGTCACTCTTGTTCTGGTTCATTTCTAATAGTTGTTGACTCAAGAATACCATTTGTTGCTCTGGAGTCCGTATGTACTCAACAACTTATGCATATTTCAAAAGCAATAACATGAACCTGTGCATGCACACAAGCCACATTACAAATGACCTCTTACACAAAAACATGTAAAGCAGTGGGCCTTTTTTGCTTCAGGTAAGTGAAAATCATCATATATGTATTATTCTGTTTAAACAAATAGATAATTTTACTTGCTATCTAGTTGATGCAAGAATAATGGTATATCTGCTTACAAGGTCTAAGTAAAACTTCTTGTGATTCTTTTATGTTATATACCATCATCAAGGCATGACAACAGAATGGATTCCTTTGACTCTCTCACCATCCATCCCAATCAGATATCACTTTTGGCAAGTCCTCTAGACGACATCTAGTGTCCACACAGAGCTGATGAATTAAAGTTTTCACAGGTTGACAAACTCTAGTGTGCCCACATGTAAGAGTCCATAAAACACCACTTAAGTGGATGAAAAAGTGGGATGGATAAATTTATGGTAAGTTTAAAACTTAAAATTCTAGGGTGCATTTTTAGCTAGTAATAATAATACAGCAAAAATATGAATGAAAGAGACTCACCTGCATGGTGGGCTTCAACATAACAAATTCACTGTCGTAAGTTCCATTGCTGGAGCGTCGATAATCTCTAACTTCCACAATGACACAACCGCTGTGGAAGACATTCACCTACAAAATAAACATTGTCATTTAACTGATTGTCAGTACATATATCATCTAGAAGAATCTTCATTTTCTTTTACAGGCAGTCAAGACTGAAATGTTTTAATACTGCAAAAAAAGACTTTCATTATCTTTCCCCATAAATTCTGATAAGGTTTTAAGACTTTGCAATGTATTAGTAAAAGAATAAATAAATCAACTATAAAATATGAAATAAGATATGAAAAATTTTCAAGGGATTCCAGTATCAGTGGAACATTTATATTGAATGTTCTTTAATATAAATACTCGGGCGAGTCAAAAGTTTTGCAAGATTTTGGTAACATAAAGAAGAATTTGGCAACTCTAGGGGTGTCCTCGTGGTGTAATGGTTAAAGCGATGAACTGCGGAATCGTAGTACGCGAGTTCGTACTCCAGTCGCGCTATTACGTTCACTTTCGGGCAAATACCCTTGGGAAAGGTATGAACCCCCTTATTCTCCCTCCAGCTATGGGTAAATAGTAGGACGGACTAGGTTCTTCAGCCTTGGTGAGGCAACTAGTCTAGGAGAAGGAAAACTCTGAATTCAAACCTGTTAAACTCCGCTTAAAAATTGACCTTGTGTCATATCCTGCCCGAGCGGAGGGGTTGGTAAATAGTAACTCCAGATGCTTTTGCCAAAATCATGAAGGTGATGAACCACACTAGACTGTGTGATGCAAAAGTGCTACTTGCTAGATTTGCCTCTATGTCAAGAGCACAGCCTAGGAATCCATATTTTTAGGCCTACCTGACCTTGCCTGATTTTCAAAGTTCTTATAACCCATGGGAAATTTCTTCAAACATCTGGTAACTAAACTGTGATCAACAGAAACTTCTCTTTTTGCACAATAGATGTTTTTGGTTGCTTCCATAACATGATGGCTGTTATGGTACCTACCTTACGGACTATAATGAACTCTTCCTATTACTATGAATACCGGGAGAATATTCATCTCGGGGTTGAATTAACTCCAGCCTAACACTTTGGCAGTCAGACTGACGTTCAACACTCTTTTACCTATGCTGTATTTATACTTTCGTTCAATAGACTTGTTTCATGTAATCTCGAGTTTGTGTCTTTCTTCCAAACCTTTTACTGGTCCACAACAATGGCCCAGTTTGAACTTGGAGAGTTGTTGAATTAAACTTTGTTGTACATTAATCTGTGCAGCTTTCAAATCACAGAGAGAAGCAAGGAACAATGTATCAGTGTACTAACTACAGCTGGTACCTTCCATGGCTGTAATATGTGCCAGTATCTATAGATAATTACAGGAATACACTTGAAAATTTTATAATCATAACCATCCACATATTCCTTTATTTTCAGTTTCTGGAATTGACCTTATAACAATGATTTACAAATCCTATTAGAGAAAAAGAGAAAAAAAAAAAGAGAACAGAATAAGTGAACGACCCTCCCTGGGAGACATTAGCGTGAAAACTGCTTTCAAATGCAATAGAAGGAACCCAACCAATATCAATGTCCAGAAACTTAAGAATAGCTAACATATACCTAAAAAAAACAAACAGAATACATACAAAATCACATCAATAAGATTAGAGACTTAGTTGAATTTAGACAATCTAGGATAGCATGGCAGATGGTAAACAAAATGAGCAGAAGGAAGAGCAATGCAAAAGCTAAACTGAAAGCTACCAGCCAAGAAGAATGAATACACCTGTGGAAACAACATTTTGAGGATTTACTCGGAAAACCTCCGAAAGTTACGCATTAACTAATCATGAGAATTATGAGTAAACAATTAGACATCAAATTAGGACAGTTTACACTAGAAGAACTCAACTCAGTACAAAGAAAAATCAAAAATAGGAAAGCAGTAGGGCTTGATGAAATACCCCCAGAAGTATAAAAGACCAGGGAATTCAACAATATATAGCTCCAACACTGTAATGCCATATATAACCAAAATACAATAGACTGATGGATAAAAGAATGCATCCTTCCTTTCCCTAAGAAGAGTGACCACGGAATAGCCAAGAACTACCGAGGTATAACCCTTACATCCATAGCAGCCAAGATCTACAATGCGCTACTACACAACCACATAGAACTTAAAATTGAGAAGATACTTTGGAAGAACCAAAATGGCTTTCCGAGAAATCGATCCATGATATCACAAATTTTGACTAGCCATTGAATTCTAGGTGTACATGCAAAAAACTTGAGGCAACAATATTATTTGTGGACTTCTCCAATATACAGAGGGAAGATGGAGCAAATACTACTCACTTACAGCCTACCTAAAGAAACCGTCGCAGTCATAATGATGCTATATAAAATCACAATAGTAAAAGTCTGCTCTCTGAATGAAGACACAGACTACTTCAACATTGTAGCAGGTGTGCTGCAAGGAGATACATTAGCTCCATACCTGTTTATCATCTGCCTAGACTACATACTTAGAACATCTATTAATATAATGAAAGATAACGGTTTCAAGCTGGCAAAGGAAAGAAGCAGAAGACACCCCGCACAAACAATTATGGACGCAGACTATGCCAATGACATAGCACTTCTGGCAAATACACCCACACAAGCTGAAACACTGCTACATAGTCTGGAATGAGCAGCTGCTGGCACAGGCCTCCATGTCAATGCAGACAAGACGAAATAGATGTGCTTCAATGAAAGAAGCAACATCTCCATACTTATTGGTAGCTCTCTGAAACTAGTGGACAAGTTCACCTACCAAGGAAGCAGTGTCTTATCAATCGAGAAAGACATCAACACATGACTAGCAAACGCATAAATAACTATCAGTCATATGGAAGTCAGACCTGACCGATAAAATAAAACGCAGTTTTTTCCAAGCAGCAGTCGTATCCATACTACTATATGGATGCACTACATGGACGCTAACAAAATATATAGAGAAAAAGCTTGACGGCAATTACACAAGAATGCTGCGAGCAATATCAAACAAGTCCAGGAGGCAGCACCCAACAAAGCAGCAGCTATACGGCCACCGACCACCCATCACAAAAACTGTCCAAGTTAGATGAACCAGACATGCGGGACACTGCTGGAAAAGTAAGGACAAACTCATAAGCAATATACTCCAGTGGACCACTTCACATGGACAAGCAAAGGCAGGACAACCAGCTAGAACCTACCTACGACAGCTCTATGCCGATACAGGATGTAGCCTTGAAGACCTCCAGGGAGCAATGGACGATAGACAGGTAGCGAGAGAGGGTCAAGGAGATCCATACTTGCAGCATGACATGATGATGATTAGGTAAGTCCAAAATCAATTTTTTTCAAGTAAGATCCTTACCAGATATTTTCAAAAATTCAGTATTTCTATATTTTGTTGATATTAATGAACAGAGTAACACCTTTTTATATGTATAAATATACAGGGTGGAATGATAAAATTGTCGCCCTAGAAAAGACGACATGATTCCATTTCCGTTTAATGAAAACTGGTTTTCTTTTTTTGTTGCAGACCATCTACTAGTTGGCCAGTTGTGTACATCCCAAGAGCAATAGGAGCCTTCTATCATGTCTGAAAGTGACATAATGTTCAACAAGTGAGATTGGAGATGCGCCACTGTACAACTTATGCTCTCTACCGATCCAAGTTATGACAACAGGACCATTGCTAGCACCCTGAAAATGCAAATCCAGACGATTCAATGCTTGAGGACGACCCTTAGGAGGTGGTGGAGCAGAAGGACACTGCCAGGAAGACCTGGACCAAGGATATCATCAAAAAAGTCCAGGCAATCATTGATGAAACTCCCCAATGGCCTATTTGGTAGATTGCCAGAGATTTAGGTGTCTTACACACAACTGTGAATGCATGTGTGAAGTGTAGGTCCTACAGGTGCCAAACAAGCCAGATCTTGACAGTGAAGACAAAGAACCTCAGGCTAATCAAGTCCATCAGGCCCCCCTCCTCCTCAGACCTGAATCCGCTGGACTACTTCGTTTGGTCATACGTCGAGAATATCACCAACATGACCTCCCACAACACCAAAGCCAGCCTGATCGGCGCCATCTGCCGAGTATTCGCCAAGCTCCCGCCGGCTCTTGTGGAAAAGGCATGCTCCAAGTTCCGGATCCGTATCGAGGCAGTGATTGAGGCTGAAGGCTGTTACATTGAATAGATGTCAGCTCTACTATATAATCAAGTTAACTGAATCGATTTTTTCAATAAAAGTTTTAAAATAAAACTGTAGTGTTGTTTTCTTTAGGACAACAATTTTATCGTTTCACCCTGTATATTTTGACATTAGGAACACTACTGTCAAAATGAATGGACATCTTTTTCATCACTCCAAAAGTAAAGTAAATAAGGAAAGTGATGATTTTTTATTTATCTATTCTTAGTATCATATTCTTTACTCACTTATCAAATTATATATAAATTATATATATTTTAATTGAATACAAATCTATAAGTAGTATTTGTTTATTTACAAAATTAAATTGATATATAAATTGCTTTATTCAAAAAATTAATAACTTAACTTTATTTTATGAAAATTAACTATACAGTATTTAAGTTATTCATAAATTTAGTGCACATGACTAAACTTTATTATTTATTTCTTTATTTACATTTTAACATTATATAAAGAGAAGTACGTGGACTTTGTACATTGCTATCTGCTTTTTCTTTTGATCTAAATTTGCACAGAATTTATTTTGTAACAGTTACAATACATGTCTTTACAGTACATTAAAATATAAAATTTAAGTTAGGCTAAATTTTTTCTTTTCAAAAAGATAATTGATGATGAGATATAACAAGAATTTTCTTTTCTTTTATCATTGATATTGTTTTTGTCGTAATCATTCCTTTCCCCCATTGTGCCTTTCATTGTAAAATGGACTGTTCATGATTATAATTCCTGTTTTACTAACAACTCATGTATGCTGAATAAAACCTAAATAAGATTTTTCTGCTTCATGTTGTCTATTCATTAGTTTTTAAGTTACTTTACTTGAACTGTAGGAGAAGCATCTTGAATTCTACTATTTTTTTTGCCTTTTTTTATAGTTGACAGTTTTTTCTAAATATTAGCATTTTTAATAGTAATGGCAGCGATAATAGTGATGATAATAATAATAATAGAAATTTTCTTTGAATTTGTTGATATGTAAAAAAATACGTGTACACATGTTGCTGTATATTTTTGATAAATAACTTGAATAAAATAGGTCTTTCAAATATTTTAATAAGTATGGTAAAGAATAGGAAAAAATATTCTTGGAAGCCATGCAGTTAAACTTTTATGAAAATGAAATTAGCTTATTTATAAAATTAAACAAATAAATAAATAAAATCTATTAAGAAACTAGAAAGAAGCATAACTAAACAGTCACTTGTCTTTTGAATTGGTGACATAGAAATTCAAATCCAAAATTAACTCATGTGAAAAGTGTTTAAAAATTGATAAGAGTAAGAAATCAGTAAGAAAAAGTAGTAGTAGATATAATGATGTAAGATTAAACCCTACAAATTCAGATTAAAATAAAGATGGGACAGTTTGAACTATATTAAGTTAAAACTTAGAAATTTTAAAAGCATAAGTATATATATATATATATATATATATAATTAATTTTATAACTATTCTATAATTCTGATGGTGTGAAAAAAATCTGATACTACAATTTGCAAATAAAAAATATCACACAAACTGATATCTAGGAAAAAAAAATTCCATAAAAAAGAAAAGACTAAAAACATACGTATTACTTGAAAATAATCAACCAATAAATAGCGCAAAAAGAAAAACACTGACAGAATTACTTAAGTTAAACAAAAAAGTGCTCAATATACTAAGTAGAGCTGTCCTGATGATTCATTTAGGTGAAACCGAGGTAGATTTTTTTCTGACTCTGTAGGCATATATATATATATATATATATATATACTAGAATATGCCTGTCAATAATGACAGTTGAATTTTATATAAAATATCCGTGTATATTGAAATAACTAACTGAAAAAAAAAAAAAGTAGCAAATTTTTTTTCCATACAAACTGATGATTCCATGAATAGCTATCTCATAATATGATGAGTAAAAATCCATATGAAACACAAAAAAAAAAAAAGACTCAAAATACCAAAAAAAAAAAACTTTTCATATATAAAAAAAAATTGAATTCAAATTTCTTTTTAAGCAGAACATTTTCCAATTTGGGAAATATTTTTTTTCCTTAGACACATAACTGTTTAAACAACATTGAAATAATAGTTTTCATAACTTTTAATATCATTCCATAGACACTTCTCTCCTTGTTTTACTTTCTTTTAGTGTCTTGATCTTGCAAAGCCAGGGAAAAAACTAAAAATCCAGTATACCTGCTCCTTCTAAAAGGAGAGAAAAAAGATGAGTATACAAGCATATCAATGGAGGCCATGAGAAGCACCATGAATGTGAAGTAAAGTGGATGAATCCAAAGTTGGGTCAACGGTATGCTTCACTAGATGCTGGGTGGAAGAAGCTCATAGGTCAATAGCCAAAATCAAATAGTTGCCAGGAAAGTACTTCTACTTATGTATAAAGGTGGTGTCTATTGATTAGGAAAGATTACCATATCTCTAATTCAAACCATATGTCCAAACCACATCACCTTCTATATGCATAAATAAGGGACGCATTCTGCTGAGGTTAGAGCTCTGATCCCAATGTTTGAAAAATCAGCTACAGAGCTCAAACCCAAACCAAAATTACTTAAATGAAAAAACATTGTTAACATAGTGGCATTTAACACAAGGCCTTTAAACACAGTTAACCAGTTACCTGAACTGACAGTGTCTGCAGCTAAGAATAATATAGACATCATATGTATACAACATAGATACTACCATAGCAAACTAAAAATAAAATACAACTGTAATGGATGGACATTCGTCTCAGCATCTGCATGGAAAAAGATTATCAATGCCATCATAGGAGGTGTAGGAAAGCTTCTTACAGTCCTTGTTCCTTAAAAATCACTAAATAGCATAGAGAAAATCCAAGAGAAAATGATGTGTACTTCATTTAAAGGAGAATATTCATCGCAGAGCAAGTTCTTTCCAACCTAACATTCTGGCACTCAGACGGACGTTCGACACTGTTGTATTATACTTTCATTAATATACTTTGTTCCATATAAACCCGTGTTGCGTTATTCTTCCGGACCTTTTACTGGTCCACAACAATACTGATCAAACCAAGAGCCAAACGTAAAGTTCCAGTGGAGGCAATAGCAATTAGAGAAAAATGAGAACTAACAAACACACACCAAAAAGAACAACTAGAATACATTCAAAACCAAATCAATAAAATCAAAAACTTGGTAGAAGATAAACAATATAACAGACAGTAAATAAAGTGAGTGGAAAGAACACCTCAAGAGCAAAACTAAAAGCAGACAGCCAAGAAAAAAAATACAGAAGTTGAAAAAACATTTCAAGAACCTGCTTTATAAAAAAATGATAATAGTAATAGAAAAATTAAAAGCAGAAAAGTTGCAGGCTGTGATGAAATACCTCCTAAAGTATGCAAGAAAGGAAATTTGATGACATACTTGTTTGATTATGCAATGCTGTCTATAAACAAAGCACAAAAGAGAAATGGACAAGTTTACAACATTTATGAATAAAGAGTGCTCTATATTGGTGATAAAACATATATATAAGTTAGGGTAGTGTAGACAGTGTCAGTGATGATTGTCAGTTTCTCGCATATGTAATCATTGGTCCAGATGATTGCATAGGCAAGAAACTGACAGTCACCAAGCACTATTGATTCTGTGACAATACTATCCTAACTATATATATATATATATATATATATTAGTATTATTTATTTCAGTTAAACTGGAGTTGGGAGTAATTCTATCAGGACAAGAAAACTATTCAAAAGCAAACATTTACATTTTCCTGGTAAAGAGCTCAATGTAACAGACATTACAGAGCGTAACCATATCATATATACGTACTAATCATTAAAAGTGTAACTGGTTTAATAGGCTCAAAAATAAATCTGATTTTTAAAAAAAAGTTAAATTTAATTTAATCTTGAAACTAATTTAATATAATTATTACTGTATCGTTACGTAAAGTTAATGAATAAAGTTAATTTTCTAATTTAGTATTAAATCTGTAGTTTTAAGTCAAAAAGTAATTAGAATTTTTAAAAAATAAAAAATTAAAAAAAAAAAAAATTAATTTACTATAATTACTATAAGTGGGCTAAATGAGGAGATAACTCTTCACCCCTCTTCTATCCCCTCCCACCCTTTTTCCTGTGTCTATTCTGATTTATTTTATCCATAAGATCTGAAGAAGTCCTGTTAATTTTTTCTGTGTTTTTTGATTTTATCAAAAACACATAACAGGATAGAAATAAATTTATAATCCTAATGTGACCGGTTTGTGTTTTTTCTTAATATATATATACACACACACAGATAAATACAATAAATATTAAATGTGCTAAAACTCACCAAAATTTTCCTACTACTCAAATTTCAAGAATGTCGATCCTCGGATGCAAAGTAAAATAAATTAAATTGAATTTTTGTCAGTTTTAACATTTAATATTTATCATACATAGCTCTACTCAAAGTATAAAGCACTTATTTAGTTTGTACTTTATGATAAGTTTATTATTGCTTGAAACATATATAAAATGTTATAAACTTTAATAATACTTACTTGTGCTTTTTCTAGAATATCAACCAATATTGGAGGCAACTATGAAAACAAAAGAAAGATTCATGAAAACAGCAAACAAAAACCTGTAAATAATAATGAAATAATAAAATATTAGACATTACACACATAAATATAGAAATAGAGAGAGAGAGAATTAAAACATTTGCTATAAAATGACAAAAACAAAACTATTTTCATACTTCCTAAATAACATATAATTTGCTTAATAAAAACAAAAATAAAATATTAAATCATTACTTACTTCTGATGCATCAATATATTCCAATAATTCACTTTCCTGAAAACAAAAAAATTATATTGAAAATAGCCTTTTTATTTTGACTAAACATAAATGACCCAAATTTTATTCTTACAAGAAAAAAAAACCCTCAAAAGACAACATGATTGTCTTCTAATC
The DNA here is from genome assembly GCA_963585895.1 of Sepioteuthis lessoniana. Taxonomy (NCBI): domain Eukaryota; kingdom Metazoa; phylum Mollusca; class Cephalopoda; order Myopsida; family Loliginidae; genus Sepioteuthis; species Sepioteuthis lessoniana. The sequence continues at coordinate 18,793,255 of OY757921.1, read as the reverse complement.
AATGTAAATATGGGATTAATCTATGACTAAACATTTTTATTCATCTTTTCAATAGATTCTATACATATAACTGTCTCCCATTTGTAAAAAAGTATTTTTTAGATGAAGAATGTCAATCATTCTCATCAAATTCAATTGACATTTTTAAACACAACATAAAATTATTATTACTGATGATGATATAGTAGTAACCAGGAAAGTCCATTTCAAAGTTAGAATAGAAAGCAAATAATAGAATTTAAGAAAATATTAATCTTAATGGCATGTTAACTTGTCTAGGATTATTTTATGCCATGAGGATAGGGAATTGCATTCATTATTTGTCTATATTTACATTTTTTGTGTAATTGTTTCTTCATAGTTTGTTCTTTTCTTTAACATGGTCTGATCAAATACAAATAATTTTTAAACAGATCTGACCCATAAATGGGACCTTGACAGGTACAACCACTCCAGTTCAGTGTGGACCTGGGAGTAATGACAATGAAGAACTCAATTCTCCCCAGAGCTTCAGAACTGCAGTTTTACTTTTAGAGTCATACTCAGGACACCTGTTTTTCTTTGAGGATAGTCAATATATTCTAAACCCCACCAACAAGGTGAAGAAAATATTGATATTTTGATTCTGAATTGAAAAATTTTCTTATTAAATATTATTATATATAACACTTTGTGTTTGGGTTGCTTTTGTGAGCTACGTGTACAATGTATTTGCTTGAGGCCATGGAATATCTTTTTAGATAAAGTAGTTCAAAGTTCAAATGATTGAATAATAAAATTGAAAATTATATCTAACCAATAATACCGGACATTGGCCTAGCAGTTAGAGTGTTCGCCAATGGCGAGTCATACCAAAGACTCAAAAAATGGTACTTGATGCCTCCTTGCTTAACACTCAGCATTATAAGGTAAGGATCAAGGGTAAAGTAGAGCAATCCAGGGAAGGAGTAGCGCCCTCCCCTACACCTTGGTGTAGTAGCTATCGAAAAGGGAGCCTTCGGGTTACCCTCGACTATGGTCGCCAACTTTACTTACTTATATCTAACCAATATTTACCTCATAAGGAAGTCTTATCGTTTCTGATTCCATTCCATTTCGTCCTTTCAGCATAAGAGAGTAACCTCCATTGGCAGGGTAGAGATTCATCACAAGACAGTTAAGCCTGTCTCTTTTAACCAATTTTCCAAGTAAGTGAGTTGGATAGCAAAGGGGCTGTAAACATAAAAGAGAACAACAATAAAAATGAAAATACAGTTGAGCAATTTAGAAAATTCTATATTTCAACATTTTTTTATCAAATTAGACATAACCAACAAAGTTACTCAATATCATGGGGTTTAATCAAATTCTAACATTAATTTTCTTCTTGTATTTTATAGAACCATTTTAGTTAAGCACTGAATAATCAATGAAAGGAAGACTCAAACTTTATTTTAACAATACAAAATAAAATCCATTTTGCTGATTTTAAATAAAAGTCAAATTTCACAATGTTACAATATTGTCATACAGACACAGAAAATTCTATTTATAAATTAGATAAATTGTATGATGAAATTTTCATTTCATTATCATCATGGCATGCTGACAGCACAGATTCCTTTGATTCTCTCTAGTTATCTATCCCTATTGGCCACTGCTTTTGGCATGACCTCTAGATAGCATTCAATGTCCACACACAGCAGGTGAATGTAAGTTTTTGCTGATCAGTCAAAATTGGTGTGATCATGAGCAGGAGTCCACAAGAGAATATCATTTATGAGTTTATCCTTTCTTGCCCAGCATGTCTTGCTCATTTTATTTGGATGGTTAGTAAGATTGGAGGTAAGTGGCTGTACATGTACTGTTTTGTAGGGTGCTGCTTCCAGGACTGGTTCAAAACAGCCCACACTGTGTAGTTCCCATTTAGCTTTTTCTCCAGGCATTTCATTAGAGTCCAAATGATGCAACCATACAGTAGTACTGACAGTTAGACCTTGGAAGAATTTCTAATTCATGTAAATAATTGATAAATTTTTTAATCAGAAAATGTCTTGCAAAATATTTTTCCCAAGAAAAATAATAACTCTTTCGGTTTAGCTATTTTCCCTTTATTGCAGTTCTTATAAAATGTACAACCTTGTTGAACAGAAGTGCTTGAGGTATAACAGTTATCATCATAGGAAATAGACTGAGCTACCCAAGTTCAAATCCTGAACAAGGCTTTTTGCATTTCACATAACCGTAATACTCTTGGGAAAGGTATGAATCCAATTGTTCTCCCTCTAGCCATGGGTAAAGAGTAGGACAGACTAGACTTTTTAACTTTAGTATGAAAACCAGTCTAGGAGGAGAATTCTGAATTTAAACCAAACCTGGAGTGAGATGAACATTGCCAAGCTGTGTTACATAAGTTGTGCCCCAGTGACCCAACCAGTTTATGGGATAAGTCCTTTTTTTCCCTCTTGCCGACAACTCTGACCTGAGTATTACTAATAAATTTCTCCACAATATTTATAAAAAAGTAAAGATTTTTTAACATCCAAATGATATTTTATAGAGATTCCATGAAATTAAATAAAAAGAGGAGGAGGTTAAGGCAATACCAAGTAAAGGCCTAGCAGCTGTACAACTGGAGTCTTACAGTGAAAATATACATCTGATGGCTAAATTACTACTAACTTATAATTATAGAAAAAACATTTTTAGGAAGGAATTTGTTAGTGATATCTAATAATTAGCAACTATTAGAGTGAGTCAAAAGTTTTGCAATATTTACATACATAAACTCCAGGAACATATGGGAATCAAACTGATACCACACTCAACATATAGCCCGGACACAGCTCCTTCAGATTATAACTTGTTCCAATCTACCTTTACTTGTGTAAAAGTCAAATTTTAAAACCTAATTTTTTTGGTAAAAATACCCAGTATTGGTTAACAGAAAATGAACTAAGCAAGACCTTACACCATTCAAACACTCAAAATAAATTTCAGGAACTTGAAGCACTGATAACACATCCAACATACTGTCCAAATATATCTCCCTCAGATTTTAACTTAGTTTGAACTTGTACTTTACAATAATTCAACAACCAAGAGGAGGTGGAAGCTTTAGTAAAGGAGTTCTTTGCCTCAAAGGACAAGAACTAGCATCAGTATGGGAACAAAGAACTGGCAGAAAAGTAACTTTAGACAGTGCAGTACAATGGCTTCAATTTTGAATGCTAGATTGCTTTTATTATAACTTGGAGAAGAAAGCAAATAAATTACCAAAATATTGTAAAACTTTTGACTCACCCTAGTATATATCTATTCTTAGGAATGTTTCTTAAAATTCTTCAATTGAAAGTTGATGTAAAAGAATTTAGAGCATTGATTCAGTATATAATAGCTCAAAGATATTAAAATATCACCTTTTTTTATATAACAGGCTATGTTAAAGAAAGAAATATCTAATGATACAGCTTTTTATTGTCAAGAGTATGGAGATGTTTTTTTAAATACATAGTGGCAATTTAAAATTCTACAATTCAATAGTTGTTTTTCTGAAATTTAATGTTGTCAAATTATTGGCTTGCAGAAATTCTTTAACAATTATCTTTATGTTAATTTCTAAAATGCATCATTTCAATACAAAAAAAAGAGACCATGTAATTATATTGTCAGATATATTTTAAAGAATCATTGTTTGCTTGAGTTTCCTAAAGGAACAACAAAGGACAAGCACAAGAGGTTTTCAAGACTTTTAAAAATTTTAGAATAATAAAATAAATATTTTCTTCATATTCCACGAAATAAAAGCAAATGTGTGAAAGTTAAGACTATATGATAAAATTTGTGGAACAAAATTGTTTCTCTGAGTTTTATTATTCATCGTTTTCCTAAAGTGTTTTTGTGCTTTATGCTTAGTGAGTATTTTTATAAAAGTTAAAAGCAAAAGGACCAAAACAATTAGTTTCTTCTATTTGTAACAAAATGCCACCCTGGTATCGAGGAAGGGTGGTTGCATGCTGGGACACAAAATGGTGAATGTAGAGCATTAAAATCAAAAAATGATTTTGAAAACCTAACTGCCAGTATGTTGGGTATTGTATGGAACTTATTAGGAGTGATGTAGGTATTGTATGGAACTTATTAGGATGGATGTACGTATTCTATGGAACTTATTAGGATGGATGTACGTATTCTATGGAACTTATTAGGATGGATGTACGTATTTTATGGCACTTATTAGGAGTGATGTATCTTCATGCCTTTCTATTAGACTTACAACATATGGGCCTTCTTCATCCAGGCATTAATATAAAAGACATTATAGATAAATCCAAAATAGACAGGTTTGGTTTAGTTTGATTTTATGGCATATCAACCATTCTACGTTATTTAATGCCAAGACATTTTTATACATATATATATTAAATATATGATTTCTAAACACATTTTGTAGATAACATTTTTAAATGAGCTTCAGCTGATTTTTTTTCACACAGTTAAAGGGTTTCACTTATTTCTATCAAATACAAATAATTCTATTTACTATTAATCATTTGTTTGCACAGTTAAATGATTTCAAGTATTGCCAAGTATTACTAACAATTCAATTAAACATCAGTCATTTTTTTTACACACAGTTGAATGATCAAACTGTTCTATTTCAAACAATTCAGTTTAGCATAAGAGCGCAGTCTAAATGTCAAACAGTTCTATTTAACCCATAGATAGGACCCTATCAGGTGCTACTACTCCAGGCCAGAGTGGACCTGAAAATGATGGCAATGAAAGGGTATTCTGCATTCCCCAAAGCTCCAACATTACTGGAACCTAACCATCAGATTAGTGTCATACAAAAATAGATAGGAAAAGGCAAAAGTGAAAGTAACCAGTCATCAAAAGCAGGTCCAGAATTGCAAAAATCTCATCTGCATTAAAGTTGATTGAAGAATTGATAAGACACTTTACAATATAAAGAGATTACAGAGGAAAATAGTGAAAACAAATTAAGAAAAGCAAAGGACCAGAGCACTACTTAACTTTCACAAGAGAGATGGACACTAAAAGTAGATATCTCGGATACAGATTTATTCCAAACGTTGATGAAACTTGTTGTTCTAGCAGATGCTGCTGCTGTTTTTAGAAGAATTCAACAGTTTAAACACTGCTAAGGCAGTTATTGTGCACAATTCTAGAACAAACAATGGGTATAAGGCAGAAAAATCTTTAGCAAAATGAACTTCCATTTAGAACTGTATTCAAATCCATTGATAGAACAAGAAGAAGCCCAACTACTTTTACTGGTGCTATAGGGAAACTTTGTGAAAGTGATTACCAGGATCTGCCATCATTAGTGGCCCTCTGGATTATTTATATCTTACTGCTGAGGCAATGGATGATTTAAGTGGTGACCTTCAATTACTTTTGGAATATGCATTAGGAATTTCTTGAGAAAAAGTGAAGCCTAAATTTGCTACATGAACACTTGGACCTCTGAATCAAGCAAGATGGCTAATTTTAGCCACCAGGTTAATGTGCTTGTGGACCAAAGGTGCCTATCCACAAGAACTTGGTGATAAATTACATACCCTTGTAAAATTCATAATTAAAGAATATGCCATTAGCTGGATTGAAATTAAGATAGATTATGAATTCTTTATTGGCAACCATAGTTGAGGGTGACCCAAAGGCTCCCTTTTCAATAGCTACTACACAGAGATGTAAAGGAGGGTGCTACTCCTTTCCTTGGATTGCTCCACTTTACCCTTGATCCTTACCTTATAATGCTGAGTGTTAAGCAAGGCAGCATTAAGTACCATTTTTTGAGTCTTTGGTATGACTCGACCTGAGATTGAACCCCAATCTCCTGGGCCATTGGCAAACACTCTACTCACTAAGCCAACACCAGGCAACTGTATACGCTCAATATGATCCAGAGAATAAAACAATAGTTGACTGATATACAGAAAGTGCATTAAAGAATTCCTGGCACAATGCTTTTGATTAGTTTCTTTATGTTGAAGTCAGATGATAAGGAGGTGAGAGAAGAGACAATCAAAAAATTTTGTCCATTAGGTAAATAAACATTTATTCATACTTCATCAAGTCATACTGCTAGCACGGATTTCCCTGATTCTCTCCCTCCATTCATCCCAATCATCAATGACACCTAGCAGGTCTTCCAGACTACATCCTGTGTCTGCACAGAAGTGTTGTAGGTAAGTTCTTGTAGGTCGGCTAACTCTGGTGTTGTTCATGTTAAGTTCATCTTATTTGGATGGTCTTAGAAATGAGAGGTAAGTGGCTGTACAGCCGTCATTTTGTGAAGGGCTGCTTCCAGGATTTGTTCAATAAGGCTCATAGCATTTCTGTGCAGTTTCCATCTAGTGCATCCATACAGTAGTATTGATACAATAGGATAGATCAGACTTCCATATGATTGATAGCCTATTAATACCAGTCCATGCCTTTGCTAGGCATGTATTAACGTCTTTTAGTAGATGAGACACAGTTACTGAGGGAGTGGAACTTATCCACCAACTTTAGAGAATTGCCATTTAGGGTGGAGATATCTCCTTCTTTATTAAAACACATGTACTCTGTTTTATTTGCATTCACATGGAGGTCAATGCCTCCTGCTGCCCGCTCCAGGCTAGGCAGTAGAGATTGGACTTTAGTAAGTGTATTTGCAAAAAGTGCAATGTCATCTGTGTCTGTTATAGTTTTGGCAGGATATCATCTGCTCCTTGCATTTTTTAGTAGGAAACCATTTTCTTTTATTAGATCAATCAATATTCTAAGTACGTAGTCTAGGCAGATTATGAACTGATATGGCACTAATGTATCTCCTTGCAGAACACCTGCAACAATGTCAAAGAAGTCTGTATCTTCATTAGGTGAGCGAATTTTGCTTTTGTGTTTTTATTCATCCTTAATTATGTCAATTTACAAGAATGATTTCAAAAGTTTCATTCAAAGTACATCACAAAAATAAAACCAAGTATAGATAAATTTTCTAATAAAATTATTTTTAGTTTCAGACGTAGTGAACTACTAAAGAGATTGAAAAAAATTACACTTTGAAATTAAACACTAGTCAAATTTGTGGAGTTTGTGAACCTTGCAGTAGGCTTTTCAAGTAATGAACTATCTATAATGGAACAATATTGGGGTTTCCTATTTTACTTGCACACTCACAAAGTGTAGAAAGAGCAGTCAAATTAACAAATGCAGCTTCACAAACTGCATGTGGATAAGAAGCAAGACACAAATATCAATACAAAATCATTGTGTTAACAAAAAAGACTAGTATTTAATTCAAAGGAAAAATATACTGAACAATTCACTTGTATTATGATGTAATATATTATATAATAAAGTAGGTTTTAGTGCAATGTTCAATGAACAATGCAAATTTAAAACATTTTGTCCTATAATTTGTGCCCAGCAGCATTATAGTGTAATAAACTCTCATTTTTTTTTATTAATCATGACCCAACAAATGGTGTAAAAATATTATTAAAGGATGAACTTTTTTTGTAATCTTTTACAATTTTTATAGTTATCATTTATTGAATGCAGTAAAAAAAAAAAAAAAAAAAGAGGGGGTATATTTTGAATTATACAAGCTTGAATATATATTCTTTATTGATTGTATCTCATATAAAAAATATCAATTTTATTTGGATTTATCATTGAAATTATAAAATTTTGGAATCAATAAGCAAAAATCTGCAGAAATTAGGCATTTCTGTACATTTTAGCAAACAATCTTTAAAACTAAACACTCAAAAATTGGTATAAGCAACACATTCAATTTTTGGTGTTGGTTCTTTTCACATCAAATACCAGCTTTCAAATAGATTTTGATGTTGATTTTCTAAAAAAAATGTGATAAAATTAACCTGGCCTAACCTTAGCACCCCTTTGCTATATATATTTAAAGTAGTTGCCTACTTAACAAATCACCTCAAGTAACATAAGGTATTTCAAAAGAGATGTTTCCCATGACACTAGGTATTCATTTTTATGTATATTATTAGGTGTATGAACAAAAGAGTTAATTTAAAAAACAAACATAATTGGATTATTTGACCACTTTGAAAAAGGCTATTACTTTTATTTAAAAAACAAACTATGTTATGCCAAGTTAAAAATACCTGATTATATATGTAGTATCATCATAGAATATAAAAGATATATCACCAAATAGATAAAGTGCTTACATCATCTTCAGGCTGCCTTTGAACCTCTTCTTGATACAATTCCATCAACTTCTGACTAACTGATTTCCTACATACAACAAACAAGGAAATATAAAATAAAGCAAAAGGAAAATGAAAAAAATACAAAGTTTAAGCAATGAAAAAAAGACAAGATTGGTTCAAAAAATAGCACAAAAAAAAATAAATAAATAAAAATAACTAATAAAGCCAGCATCTTGGAATTTTTGCTTATGATGCCTCAAGCCACAAACACAAAAATGAGATTTGACTGCAAAATGTGGCAAAGGATCAGGTTTACTAGAAGACTACTTTGTGTTCATAAATTGTATTCTGAATATCTTTTTTTATAAGGGCGAGTCAAAATTTTGCATTATTTTGGTAATGGGAGGCACAATTCAGCAACTTAGGATGCTTTTATCAAAATCATAAAGGAGACAAACCACACTTAATTGTGAGATGCTAAGCTCACTTGATACTTGCCAGATTTGGAGCACGGCCTTGGAATTCATGATTTTAATCCTACCTAACCTTGCTTGATCTTTGAGGTTCTTGCAACTCAAGTAAAATTTCTTGAACTGCATTTTCATCTTTTGTACAGCAAATGTTTTTCATTGTTTCCACAGCATTATGACTCAGTTCAAACTCATGAAGAATAAAATCCCAAATTAGACTTATCTATGCAGCTTTCAAATCGCATATGAAGTAAAGCAATGCATGTATCAGTGCATTTACTATCACAATACTCTACCTTCCATAAGTTGAACTGTTTCAGTCACATGTTATTTGTGCCACTAGAATTAAGATTTAATTCAAATTTTAAAGGCTTTTAGATGTCCAAATAGGAATAAATAATGAATAATTTTGAATAAGATTTATCTATATGCCTATTCATAAAATTTTATAAAACTTAGCATTTTTTCAAACCAATATCTGAATACACATATAAATATAAACTACAGATTAAAGAGGAAAAAGAAAAAGAAAAGGAAAAGAAGAAAAATACTGACCCTTTATAAACTGAATTGAGACTACCACCAGAATTGCCAGTACAATTATTGCTGTTGCAGTTGTTACCATTGGGTACGATGGAATATTCCATGATTAAAACTAAAGATAGAAGTTAACTAAAATTGATCTGAAAAAGAAAAGAAAGTTGAATGTTATATGTGGACATACCCAATGAATGATAACTATTACTATAATTCTTATTAATTACATTAAGATCATACCTTGGTTATACTAAATCAATATGTAAGCAACAACCAAGTTCATTTTACCTGAAAAGCCAAGCTATTTGAGTAATATCTGAAATAGGATGAGAACAATGCAATAAGAGACCATGAGAAGCCTCCACCTTATTCCAGCATTTCTCAACCTTTTCACTCTTGTATGTAGAATTCACAGTTCTAACAACAATAATAACAAAACTTACCAGCTTGGCAGTCCCAGTCTAACATCCAACCGGCAGACAAAAAATAAGACGGGGCATAACTCAATAAGCCCCTCCCCCCGACCACACTGAATGGGCCAGTATATATTTACAGATATATACTCTCCTCGGCTAGTGACCAATTGCTGCCCAGGGAATGGACTCAACCATGTGCACATAATGGAATGCCTCAGTGGCCAGAAGACTTTTCCCTTCCTCAGAGTGCTAAGGAGCTCACTTTTATGTTTAACACAACTGGGTGCTGACTCATTGTCACCTAAAATGATAGAACTGACATTGTGGAACCCTTGAAATGGTTTCTATGTCTCAGGGAATCCCAGCTTAAAAGTTATTATAAATAATTATTAATATCACTTTTATATTTTTTTTATTGTAGTTCATGTGGTAAAAATGTTTTTTCAGATAGTTGGTTTTAAAAATAAAAATGGAAAGCACAGAGAAGACAGATGGATACTATGCATGCATCCTGTACTCGAGAGAATCACTCACTGATACACATATCCAGCAAGTACAAGCCCTGTCCACTAACCAGTGAAGATAGTTTCACACTGATACCATATAAACATTACTAAATACATTCCTAGGATTATTATAATTTTAAATAATATAAGAGGTTGATGCTTTCATTATAATATCCAAGGATTTTCCAACAATATGCTATATATGCATACTTTGGCTTGGTTGGGTTTCATGGCATATCAACCATTGTAAGTTATTATATATATATATATATATATATATATATATATATATATATATATATATATATATATATTAATATATGTATAATTTGTAAACACATTTTGTTGATAACATTCTTAAATGACCCTGAGCTCATTTTTGCACACAGTTAAATGGTTTCAAGTATTGCAATATAACAGTCACAATTTAACATCAGTCATTTGTTTTCACACAGTTTGTTTTATTTAACACATAGATAGGACCCTATCAGGTGCTACCACTCCAAACCAGTGTGTACCTGGGAGCATCGGCAATGAAGGGGTACTCCATATTCCTCAAATTTCCAAGGCTGGAACCTCACCATCAGATGGCTGAATGTCATATCCAAGACACTCATTGAAGGGGGGGAGAGTCTTACCCCTCTGCAGAGATGCAGTCAGTGTATTCTACAGCCCCAGCCAACCGGGTTTGTATGTGTATAGTAAAATTAATAATAAAGAATTATTCAAAAAGTTTATTTATTATTGTTTCTAGTAGAACCAGAGGGTTCCTGGGAGTAGAAGAGTGGGGAGACACTGGTTAGAAAACATTTATTCTATTGATAACGAATGTCACTTTCAACACCTGTGAGATGGCTTTTCTGGATCAGAGACTGTTCTTTGGCATTATCAGAGACAAAGCAGCTACTATTGCCAAAATCTAGAGCAGAAGTAAAACTTTTTCATGTTCAAAGGCCACATTAAAATTAAATATCTACTAAAGCAATAAGAGACCACAAGAAGCCTAAATCTTATTCTATTGATATTAAAAGTCATTTTCAACACCTAAGAGATGTTTTTTTAGGCCAGAGACAAAGAAGCTACCATTGCCAAGATCTAGATCAGGGATAGGGAATAGTTTCAAGTTTAAAGGCTATACTCACTAAATTTTTAGTATATGTACAAGAAAAACTGAAGTTTAATCTTTTAGTCAAATTAATATATACTACTTAAACTAAATAAAAAGAACTTTTTCAATGACTTTTTTGATATTGCTTTTTGTGCAAAAGAATTTCCACAAGACAATGGGAGGCCACATTTGATTGTTTACAGGGTCACATGCAGTCATTAAGGCCTAAGTTTCCCTACTCCTAGTCTTGAAAGGTTAAAAAAAAAACAAGTAAATTGAAATATGAAAAGGCAACAAAGGATCCTGTGAATGAATGATTTATTTTAATGGCATGTTAATCCACCTAAGGTTATTTTATGCCTAGAGGATAGTGAATCACATACATATTTACATTTTTTGTGTAGTTATTTAATTTTTTTGTACATGTCCAATGAAGTAGGATTAATCTTTAAAAAAATCTATTTTAAGTGTAATCATATAAATGCAATCAATAAAAAACAGTTATTTGTCTGATTAATCTAAAAACAAGAAAAGTATTTTTTTTATGTTTCAGCAAAACTTTTTTAAAAATTTCAACAATTAACACAGTAATTAAGTTACAAGTAGATTATATACAATACATACTTGTCTATAAAATAGTCTAAAGTTTGTTATATAAAAATCAGTTTCTGATTTCAAATCAGAATTAGGCTGATTAAAAAGTCAATATTTACATTTCTATCAGCAATTGAATCAATTATGACATATGTGGCTTATTTTGATGGAAAATTACAATTTCAAAACTTTGAAATCAAAAATATATAAAAAACAAATGATTTAATTTTCTTAAATTAATTAGAATATACTTTAACATTTTCCCCACTCACAGGATTACTTTATAAAAAATCAGTATACATTAGAATGCATGGCTAACAATATATTCTAATATATTTTTCCTCTGCATGTACATGACCTGTTGCCAGCTATTTGATGCTTATAAAAGCCAAACATCTTTTAAAAAGAACACCTTCAAGAACTAATGTATTTAAAAAATTTTGTATTCATATGAGTAAACAATAACTTTATTAATAAATTTATATGTTGTTCCTAGTTTCCTAAGTTACCATTATTTAAAATGAAACACTCTTGCCTTTAGACTGCTTGGTTGGTAAAGAAAGTTCAATTGACAAAGCTTGGAGAAAGATGAAATGTTTAAGTAGCCTATGAAGAAGGATGTTAAGGTTATCCATTAATTTAATAATAGGTTAAATGAAAATGCTAATACAATCAAAAATAATCTTTAAAGGTTAGACAACAGAAAATATAATTCTTAAATGATTAAGTGATTTTAATGGCATGAGAACTTATCTAGGGTTATTTTATGCCTTGAGGTTAGAGAATTGTTTATTGTACATTCATATTTACATTTTTTACATAGTTATTTCTTAAGAGGTTTTTTTATATATTTTTATCTGTGCTACCAGCACATGATGATGATGATGATATCAAATATTCTCATCTCAAACAAATAATCTGCATACGATTGTCTAGTGACAAATATTCTTATTTAATATTTTTTATGACTTCAAGTAATTATTTTGATTTAATAATAATCCTTAGTTTGCACATAGTTATATGATTTCAAGTAAATAATAATAATAATCCTTAGGAAATAATTATAACTTCAAGTATTTTTAATACAAATAATTTACAGTAATATGGTATGAAGCATTCCTATCAAATGCAAATAATACTTAAACAGATCTATTTAATCCATAGATGGAACCCTAACAAGTACTACCACTTCAGGTCAGTGGACCTGGGAATAATGGATATTAAGGGGTACTCCACACTACTCCTAACCCCAAAACAGAAACTTCACTATCAGGTGCAGTTTACGGTCATACCCAAGACGTCACTTTTTGGAGAAGGAGGTTCTTACCTCTCTGCCCTGCTGACAGAGTGACAGTTTGGATGTAAAATCTGACAAAATGATCTATAAGACTTTTAAATTTTCTGTTCAAGAATTTTTAAAGAATTTTCTGATTGGTTATAAAATAATTTTTGAAGGCAGAAATAGGTCAGCATTTATTCCATACCCTTTCTTTATCTTTTTAATTTTGTAACACACTCCCTTTTGATAGAAAATGTTTTAAGGGCAAAGAAACAGTTTATGATTCTTTCAAGTAAATTTTTCAAATCTTTTGAAACATTTTTGATTTCATAACAAATAATTTTGATACGAAGGTAAGCTAAAAAAATTCATTTTTAGATATTTAAATACTTCTTTGAAAATCATTACTAAAAATTAATTGTGTGAATATTTTTTCTTTTTGTATTAGATGTATAATTTACCATAACTGAAACATTTCTAAATAATGTAATAATTTAACATTTTGTAGTTTTTAAAGATGTTTTGGCAAATAAAGTAAACAAAACTTGATTTGTTCTAGTAATGATCTGTAATCTATATTAAAGAATTTAACTTTAATAGATATAAAATGCAAAGTACATTTTGCAATAAAGATATTTTGACAAATATACAGGAAACAGCAGAAGTAGAAAGGATAAACTCATAAATGACATTCTCTTATGGACTCCTACATATGGACATGACAATGTTGGCCAACCAGACTTAGTTATATTAGCTCTGTGTGGACACAAGATGTTGCCAAGAAGACCTGCCAGGATCAAAGGAGGATAAGGATGGATGGTGAGAGAGTTAGAGAACTCCATGTTGTCAGCACAACTTGATGATGATGATGATTATTTATGTTGTTACGATAGAAAATATTTTTTGTTTGTCTGTTATCAAAAGGGAAGCTTGAGACCTGGCATAGCTCAAAAGTGCAAAGTAGTTTAACAGACAATAACTTAATATATAAGTTAGCAAATAAAACTAAAAAGCTAACAAGAGCAATATCTTACATTATCTTCCATTTTTTTTATATTTGGAAAGTAATAAAATACAAAAACTTATGGATGTTTCATTTTTGTACAAAAAGTTTTTTAAAAAAATTTAATTTCTCAGGGAAATCACCCTTAAAATGGGTTTAATTAAAGTGCGGTTGTAATAATCATTATGATCATCTTTCCAAATTTGGAATAGAAACTTATTTTTAAAAATATTTGTTGTTTCTTAAAATACCAAAAATCTTATAAAATTCAATTATTTTTGGTGGGTGGGAGCAGGTTGAAAAAATTGGGATGTATTTTAGACTGAAAAGTGTATAAATGTAAATAATGTTTATTTTTATTCCCCATTACAATTTTAATAACTCTGCAAAAAATTGGCCTTGTATCACATCCTCCTAATGGTGATGGGGTCAGGTAAGTACTACAATATTTTCTTTTAGGTGCTTATGAATAAGTCATCTCTGAAAATTTCCGTTACTTCCAGGGTAAAAAATTATATAGAAATGAAACTTAAATTTACCATCCACATAAGTTTGTTAGTCATTTGCTTCATTTTTGTTTTGTTTTTTAATTGAACGGTTACATTTAAGTCCTCAAAATTAAAAAGCAAATATAATTCAACACCTTAGTGGTGGATGAAGGAAAAGATTAAATATGGCTGAATTAAAGTCAGGTGAAGATGTAATTTTGGGAGGAAATTATTTTTCATAAGCAAAATTATTAAAAATTACCAAAATTACTATCTAGATTGTAAATAGAATATCACCTTGATGTTGTATTTGTACATTAAAAATAACAGAAATTTTGTCAGCGGGCTATTAATTTTCTTTCTTTAAATTTTTCACAAAAATCTGTTTCTATACAAATAATTTTTGTTGGGAATAAAATCATCATCATCATGCCGTGCTGCTAGCACAGATTTCCCTGATTCTCTCTCACCATACATCTATCATCTATCGATTCCAGCAGGTCTTCTAGCCAACACCCTGTGTCCATATAGAACTGTTGTAAATACGTTCTTGTTGGTTTGCCAACACTTGCACGTCTGTGTGAAGGGGTCCATAGGAGAACTTTGCCTACGAGTTTGTCCTTACTTTTCCAGCCGAGTCCCACATGTCTTGCTCATCTTATTTGAATGGTTTAAGAGATGGGAAGTAGGTGACCGTACAGCTGCAGTTTTGTTGAATGTTGCTTCAAGGATTTGCTCAATATAGCTCATAGTATTCTTGTGCAATTCCTGTCTAGTTTTTTCTCTATATGCTTCATCAGCGTCCATGTGGTGCATCCATGCAGTAGAAATGACATAACCTCTGCTCGGAAGAATTTGTGTTTTATTTCATCAGATAAGTCTGACTTTTATATGATTGATAACTTATCAACAGCAGTCCATGCCTTCACTAGTCACATATCGATGTCATTTTCAGTAGATGAGACACTGCTACCAAGGTACCTGACACATATCCACTGATTTCAGAGAACAACCATTTAGTGTAGCAATGTCTCCTTTTTGGTTAAAACACATGTACTCCTTTTGTCTACATTCACATGGAAACCAATGCCACCTGCTGCCCGCTCCAGATTATGTAGCAGGGATTCAGCTTGGGTTGGTGTATTTGCAAGAACCGCTATATCAACTGAGTAGTCGGTGTTCGTAATAGTTTCTGCAGGGTATCAACAGCTTCTTGCCTTTTTTTCATAATCTACCTAAACTACGTACTTTGAACATTGATAGATTTAATGAAAGAAAGTGGCTTTAAACTAAAAAAGGGAATAAAATAAGAATTTTTTAAAAATCAGAAAAGGCATCAGACTATTACCTAAATCTTAAGTAAATTACTTATTTTTTTCTGGCAAAGATTTCTCGAGATTAATATTTTCTTTAATTTGTTTTGATTTCTTTGTTTAATGGCATATCAAAATGGATTATTTAATGCCAAAACCATCTTTGTAGAGAAACAGCAATGTTACGATATAACCCATAGTTGTGTCGGGGAGGAGGGTTCATACCTTTCCCAGTAGTACTATTCCGAAAGTGAACGTGATAGCGAGACGAGAGTTCGAACTCACTCACTTCGAGGTTGCAGTCCAACACCTTAGCCATTAAGCCACGAAGGCTTTTCGCAATTTTTTTTTTTTTTTTTTTTTTAGGCGGGGGAGATTCAGACAAACGTTTTCAAATCGAAAAATTTACTTAAAAAAGTTAACGATTTTTACGAATAGAGTTCAATTTACAATGTTTTGTTTACAATTTGAATCAACGAGACATTAAACATTTTGTGGAAACTTCAAATGAATAAAAAAAATTTTTAAGATAACTTCTTTTAACTACAATGCAGAATCAAAGAAAAAAAGTGATATGCTGATCATTTATAGAAAGTGGATATTTATTTTAGTATTTGTTAATGAAAAACGTTTATTTATTATCTTTGAATTATTCTTGGAAACAAGCCATTACAATAAAACAGAAATCTAAGATTATTGCTAAAGTTCAAATCATCCAAACTCCGGTACGGGATACACACAGAAAAAAAGACAATGCAAATAATTATCAAAATAAAATAATTCAAAAAATCAGCTCATCTACTAAAATAGAATTTAAGACTAAAAAGTTAAAGTGATAAAAAAAATTAAATCCTCAATAACGAGTATTTTTTCTTTATTTCTAATTCTTAAATTCGGATAAACTCTCTTTGTTAAGCGAACGCAAAAAATGAAAAAATAAAGAGATAAGTAAAATTATCCTTATAGCTATAAAACCGACATTAAAATCTATGCATCAAAAATTAACTTTCAAATGTCGGTTTTACAAAATATAAAAACAATATCTCATGTTAAGTCGGCGTTCGTTAAAAAAAACAGTTGTAAATGTCGATATTTTGGAAATCATCCTGATCAGAAAAGTATTCTTATAAAAATAATGTGTAAAAACAATTGGGGAATAAAAGAATACTTGCTTTTTTTTTTAGAAAAATAAATAAATGAAAACTAGTAGATAAAAAAAGTTACTCACATGCTGTTGACGCCATGATCATTTCACTAATACTAATTCAGCAGTGAATATCTCAAAAAAAAAAAAAAAAAAGACCGCGATGGTGAAAATGACAAATACAAGGTAGAAATATCTATATACAATTAATATATAATCAAATATCAATGACAAAAATTGCCCTGAATTTAACAGCTTAAATGTCAGAATTTAATGACATCGTTTTTTTAATTGTTGTTAGTGATTCGGGTCAAAGCCTGCGCATGCTCATAAGTGTCATAGAAATATTAGCAGACGATACATTGCACGTGCGACAGGGCGCGTCGCGTTGTATAATGGTTAGCAAGCTAGACTAGGAAACAGATATATGAGTTCGAGTCTCACTGGGTGCCTCCATACATCCAACCTTGTGCCATCACTAAGCAAGGTTTAGTGAATACCTGTGTTGCACATGAGACTTTTTTGTATGTCCTGTTGTTCACTTCAACACAATGGTAGCGCCAGGCCAGTGCAACCCCAGACATTTCCGATTTGAATCCTGGATGGAGCTCACAAAAATTAATCTTAAGGAGATAATCATTTCTTTCTTTCTTTTCAGTGGCTTATCAATCTTCTGTTGAATTTTGCTACATGATATATATATATATATCAAGTAAAATTCAACAGATGTTAAGCCATTATGAAAAAACATTTTATAATTTTTTTTAATAGCCATGCATTGAGCATTCTGTTAGAATACATTAAACATTATATATTCATTATATGATTTTTTTATACAAGTCTATTTTGGGACTTAATTCATATGAAGATTATATGTGTGTCTGTGTGTAGTTTGGCAGCAGTCGTTCATTTAAGCATGTTTGATTAAATTGTAAAGACACACTTTATCTGTAGAATTTAATTAAGATCCTTTCGAGTTTTTTGATAAGTGTCTTGGTTTCAGGTTGGAATTGGTGAATGAATATACCAAAATTGTCCTGAGCGTTTTCGGACCCATCATAGGCCGTCATCAGGGGTTGCTTGCATGTGTAAAGTGTTTTTTTGTTTGTTTGTTTTTGGTAAATTTTTACCCTTTAACTCATGGGTTAAAATCAATCGAGATTTTGGTAAATTTTTTATAATAATATTTATTTTAGCAGATACTATATTTTTTTTAAATGTTAGATCAGCATCTTCAGACAAAGAAAAAAAATGTTTATCTATTTATATATAGTAAGTTGGGCGACCTGAAGGCTTCCTTTTCACTAGGTATAGGAGAGGGCGCTTCACCTTTTCCTGGATTGATCCACTTACCCTTGATCCCTACCTTTTAATTCTGAATGTTAAGCAAGGTGGCATCAGGTACCATTTTTGAGTAGTTGTTATGACTCGACCTGAGATTAAACCCCGATCTCCTAGACAATGTCCTAGAACTCTCGAATGGGACCCTCGACTACGGTCGCCAACTTTACTAGATATATATATATAAAAACAAAAAGTAAAAGAATAATATTTGTTTATTTCGTTTTAAAATAATAAAAACTAATAAAAAGGACCCTTTCGTCCCGCGCGTTTTTCACAATTACACCGGAAACATTTTAAAAGGTAAAATTTTTTGGTGGTTATTATTCCATTCATGGTAAGTAGGCTGTTAGTAGTCATCCGTTTCGGTGTTGGTTAATTACTGGGTTCTATGGGAAAACTTTGTACCTTTAAGTATCTGACTCTTTGGTTTTTCTTATTACCCCATTAACTTGTTCTCTTATGGTTAACCGGAGCTGTAAATGAACTTAAAATGGAGAAAAGGCAAAGACAAAGATACTTTAAAACTTACCTTTACTTAAGAAGTCGACTGCTATTTTGTGGTAGGAACTTTCTTCCGAACCAGGAAAAGCTATCTATCTAGTTGGGATGTGTCAAGAGATCTAACTAAGGTGTTTTTGGCGCCAGGAAGTCCCCCTTTTTCAGGTACGCGCAGATTACGGTTCCTGTCAGAGGCATCCTAGGAAATTTTTTTTTGTTTTATTTTATTTTTTTCTTATCTAATCCCACGACACATCCCACCCAGGGTAGCGGAATCGTGGGAGTTGATTTTAACAATTTAAAAAAAAAAAAAATCTCCCTATTGTTATTGGAAAATTTTACCTCCTAAAATGCTTTCGGTATAATTATTGAAAACGCGCCAGACGAAATGGTCTATTTATTATTTTAAAACAAAATGAATAAATATGATTCCCCTATATTTTACAATTATTAAATTTTCGTGTACCAAAAATTTATATATATATATATATATATATATATATATATATATATATATATATATATATATATATATATATAAAATCTTTTATTTAAAAGACGAAAGAAAAAATTCACTTTCTTGGTATCATTATAAATTTATTTCCGGCTCTCATAATTTCTAATAAGTTTAACTTATAAGCATTATAAAAATCATCTTCAGATAAGATATTTAAAATTATAATCAAATGTTTTCATATTACTTCTGGCAAGAATGGAATTTGAAAAAAAATTCTTTATCTAATTTTTAAAAAATCAAAATGATTTATTTTCTCTATTTATTAAACAAGAAAAAATTAAAATACGTTGAAGATATATCAATTATATATATATATATATATATATATATATATATATATATATATATTATACATTCTAAAAAAAAAAAAAAAGTGTAAACGTTTTTTTCACACCAACAGAATTATATATATATATATATATATATATATATAATTTGCAAATTTTACAAATTGATATCTTCGTAAAAAAAAAAAAGAAAAGATGAAAAATACATACGTGCTACTTGAAAATAATCAAGCATGCATATATATATATATATATATTATATATATATATATATATATATTATATATATATATATATATATATATATATATATATATATATATTTTTCTTTAAAAAATACCTTTACCCCTAATTTACATACTACAGAACATTAAAAGATTTAATAAAAAAAAACAATCCTAGAACAAATAATTCTTGGTACGCGACTTTTAAAAAAATCTATAAAGTTTATACTCTACTTTTATTAAGACTATTATGTTTAATCAATATCAAAAAATATAAGGAAAAATAAAAGGCCTAATTCTTTTTTTGTTCAAAATATTGTAACAATTCAAGTTATTTATGCTAAGAAAAATTAGTAATCGAAAGTTAAATCAATCGTAATAAACACATAATTAATATGTAATTCACATATCTAACGTTAAGTAATTGTAATAAGGAAAGAATTGATCTGTAAAAGATATTATGTTAATGTAAATAATCATTTTAAAAAAATGATCTGCAAGATTTTAATGTTACATTCTTATTTATTTTAAGTAGAGCATAAACTTTATCTACGGATTTTTTTAAAAGTCGCGTACCGTAAATTATTTGTTCTAGAATTGGTTTTTTAATGTTCTGTAATATGTATATTAGGGGTAACGGTGTTTAAGAAACCTTTTTTTTTTTTTTTAGTATATATATGAAAAATAATAGATATAATATCTTCAACTTTTATTAATTATTTCTTGTTTAATAAATAGATAAAATAAATCATATTAATAAAAAAAATAAAATAGAAATAAATAAAAATAAGGAATTTTTTTCAAATTCGATTCCCGCTGGAAGTAATATGAAAACATCTAATTATAATTTTTAATATTTCATCTGAAAATGGTTTTTATAAAGCTTATAAGTTAAACGTATAAGAATTTATAAGAGCCTGAAATAAATTTATAATACCAAGAAAGTGAATTTTTTTCTTTTGTCTTTATCTAAAAGATTTTTTTAGTTCTACACGTTGAGTGTGGAGGTATCGTTAATCCCAAAATTGAGCTCTCATAACGGATACTGCTACCTCTTGGATTTCCACCTTATTCAAATATATATATATGTGTGTGTGTGTGTGTGTGTGTGAATAAGGATTTTTTAAGTTATTGAATAAAAAAATTATCAAATAAGAAATATGAACTTATATTAAAATGTAGACATAGAAATAAATTTAAACTATGGCATTAAATATTAAACTTACACTTTAACCCTGTTGAATAAATAGATAAATAGGGGTTATGATAACTACTTTTAATTATATAAAGATCACTTTATGACTATTAATAATAATACTAAAAATGATAAAAATATTTTTAAGAATGTTTAAATTAATGTACTTTAAAAATTTATACATTAACATTGTGAAAAAAAAAATAGTGAATTAAATAATTTTACCATTATATTATTTACTAATTTTATCAATATATAAATATAGTCATATTATTTGAAATTTATATCTTTATACAAAAGATTCTGATACTAACTGATTAATTCGCTGGATATGAAATTAAAAATATCTGATGATTTCAGAAGTGTTTAGTAATGTAATAGACATACTTTAAAAAAGAAATTCAACAATTGAATAAATAAGGGTGATATTGGAATTAAGATAAAAAAATTGTTATAATCGGTTATATATATATATATATATATATATATATATATATCAAAAGATATATAGAAATAATTTTTTTAAATTAATATATGAACTTTAGTTTATTAATACACTTTTTTGGTACAGCACCGGTATATAACGCGCCAATTTCTCATTTATAATATATTGAACTAATATTTTATTAAAGTATATATATATATATATATATATATATATATATATATAAAAATAATATTGAATAATAATTCCCTTAAAGATCTAACTTAATATACAATGTATTCCCGGTATAACGGTAAAAACTCCATAAAAACTTGTTTACCATCTGAAGATACATCCTCGTAAAAAAAGGTTATGGAAATAAATTTATAATGGATTACAGCTGCTGAGTTTTATTATATATATATATATATGTAACTGATGAAAACTCAAACATAGTCAAATTGTCATTATAAAGTTAATTTCATCGAAGAATAATATTACAATCTTCGTCTCTTCTGATGACTTATACGCTTAATTTGAAGGTGAAAAACAGTAAATATGGCTTACAGTATATATGAAAAATATATATAAATTTAAATTTTCAGGCGTGTACGCTCTGTATGTGACTTTTTTTAAAAATATAAACCTTAAAAGGAATATATAACAATAGCCATACATCGATCACTCCCATAAATTTATATGAAATTCCTCATATTCTATACATGAATAATTCACACCCATTGTCTTCGAACGTCAACTGGATATTACTGACGTATATATAAGATATTATTCAATCCAGTAAATTTGGAGTAGTAAATAATTCCAGTCAGCACCAATGAAATATTCAAAAATTGAATATTAAATTTAAGTAATCCTAGTAAAGAGCTCAATGTATATAAAATCCACAGAGCAAATAAGTTTCTCTTAAGATACATGGAGGAAAGAGTATTTCTCTAAGATGTTACTCCCAGTGCTAGTTCCACAATATACAACACAATTTGTACAAACAAAAAAATCACTAATATAAATTCAAATTCTAATTCATTTACCAATAAATGATTTTTACTCTATTATGGTAATTTGAGGGGAGGCTCCATAATTAACTTTAGTTTTAGATTTTTTTGTTCATTTTAATGATAAAAATTCATATACTAAAATTAGATAGAAAATTTTTTTTATAAATGTTTGAATTTTTGACATGTATTACTGTAACTGTTGTTTTTGCCTCTGTTAAATTTGAAGTATGATGAAACCGGATGTAGTTTTACACGCCATAATATTTTAATACTTATTATTACTTGAAGGTTTAGGATTGCTTTAATACATAGGAGAAGTAATTTTTTTGTCTTAGTCTGGTCGTAATGTGAAAAAAAAATATTTTAATTCATTTCTTGTTTGATCTGAAGAAGTCCAGTTAATTTTTTAGAGCATTGATTTATATCAATGCTTTTAACAGGATGGAAATAAATTTAGAATCTTAATGAGAATTTAGTTGGTTTTTTGAAAAGAATATATATATATATATATATATATATATATATATATATATATATATATATATATATGTGTGTGTGTGTGTGTGTAGTTAGGCAGCAGTCATTCATTTACGCATGCTTGATTAAATAGTAAAGACACATTTTGTCTGTATAATTTAATTAACATCCTTTTGAGTTTCCTGATAAGTGTCTTAGTTTCAGGTTGGAATTGGTGGATGAATTTACCAAAATTGTCCCGAGCGATTTCTGACTCTTCATAGGTCGTCATCTGGGGTTTCTTGCATGTGTAAAAATCGTTTTTTAAAATGAGTTTTGAAAGTTTTTTGTTTTTATAACATAACAAAACTATGCCAATGCAGAATTGGATAAAACTGAGTTGGTGATGAATTAAAAAACAAACCCCCCCCCCACACACTAAAAAAACAACAACAAAATGGAATGCTATCAACGGAAATAGAATATTTATGAAGAAATACGTAATATGAAAAAAATAATTCTCAAGACATTTCTAAACATTGTCGTTATTTTCAAAATTAATTCTATCGATTATATATATATATATATATATATATATATATTTGCACACGGGACTCGAGTTCAGATTTTATTACCACACAGTATGATTAAAAGCTACTTAATATTACAGTACAAATTAAGCATATTATAAAAGCATAAATATTTCATTGAAATTACATTTTTATAAATTGCGATTTAATGAATACCAGAAAGATTTTATGAGATCAAGTGAAGTAAAGATGGAATTAATCATTAGAGATTTTTTTCAGGGCATTCCAGAATTATGTGATGAAGCAGGATTGTCCAAATACATACATACACATAGATATAAATTTGAAATAAATCCAACAGTATGAAAGTGTACAGAGATGAAAAACCAAAGGTCTACAGATGATGATTTTATTCGTAGAAATATTTGCCAATGCTAAATATTTCGATTTTTAGGCCTTCATCAGGGTGTGTAAGTTATTAGATTTAAAAAGAACAGGCATTATAGTGTAACATTCCAGTCAAAAGGAAGTAACCCCAAACCACGTCACAAGCATATATCTCCCTTGACCTATCTGGAAAAGGAAGTAACTGTTGAGTCATGAGCCAAACAGTGGCACTTGTAAATAATATAAATAAAGTATATTGCTGAGGAATAAGTTAGTCCTACCTCCGGCAGTGAGCTGTTAACATCTCTTTGTGTTCCGTTCTTTTCTTTGTTACATGCGAGTCGGGTTTTAGACATTACATATAGGATTTACACTCCTATATTTTTTAAATGGCTATGATACAAGAAAATTCTAGAAAATAGGATACTGATTCACTAGTTCCCAAAACAAAGATGGTGGACGTCGGTAAACTAATTGGTTTCGGGAACCTATTGGTCAGAAGTCATGTGATCTATGCTCCCAACTATGTCTGCACCTTTGATTTTATCCCGCGCAAAATAAACGGTGTGTTTGGAGCCGACCTGGTAACAAGGTGGTGGTCGGCTCCATATATACTCTAGACTTCCAATAACTAGCTCTCTTACATTTTGACTTCCAGAGATAGTACTCATTCTCTCTTACATTCTGAATTCCAGCTACGGACACGTAGCTCCAGAAACATACAATGGGCGCGTGTATAGTATGCAAGTTCTTTCTCATGTTCTGCCAATCTGCTGAAAGCCTTCATACAACCCGAGACTCTTCGGCAAAACTAGAAAGGGATAAAATACCGGTGTATTAGTACTTTTGTGTTAAATACTTTATCAACATGCACATATAGTCTATAGAAGACTGTTAATATTTAGTCTACTTGTATACACCTAGATAATAACCGCTCACACACACACACTAATGTTTGATGAACTATATTTTGAACATTCGTAATATTTTTTTTACAATGTACTTTTTGATGTATAAATGTATTTTTGTTTGTATTGCTTTGTTGTGAGCGTGCTTTTGTCTGCATCGTTCATATCATTTGCTTTTCAATAATGAGCCACCACAAATTGTGGGAGCAACATATCCAATAAAAAACAACCCCACAGCATAAATAACGGTTTGGTCAAACGTGATTTAAAAACTCATTACAATTTTAATTTTAAATATTCCAAGATGACAGTTTACATACATAAAAAACATCCGAAAACTGTTGATGTCTTTTCGTGGACTGGTCCTTTGCTTCAAGTGTCCATTGCATCTGGCTGGCTGCTACGTCATCTTCTTTGGGTTGTTGATGAGATAAGAATGGTCGTAGACCTTAAAATGACTGTAGACACAAAGTAAAGCATAATCTAAAAAAAGGACTGTAAAAAGACTTTTAAGTTAATCCTGAAAAGGACACTAAATGCTGGAATAGGTGTGATCAGTGTGTGCTGGTACCAGTGAAAGGACTTGTCACGCTTGCTGTGGACGGTATTTAACTGACTTCCGACCATATCAGAATGCGGCACAAGGCCATTTTAAAGTGGGAAGCCATACATGGATCGAAACCTATGCGCGGCCAGATTAAAAATGCTTCGTCCCGTTGGCCTCAGGCGCCAAGCTATGAACTTAGCCTTGAAAAGCAGATACTGCCTGAGGAATGGCTCCCAAGGACCAAGCGAGTGTGATGAAACGCTCTATACCATCCACCCAGAAAGTGCCCGTTAGGATGGCATACTGTGTTTGTCTGAAAGCAGAAACAGAAGCCCACAAGAGGCTGTCGATGACTGAATATTCATCCAACCTCTCATCAGGTAGGATTTGACACAAGGTTATTTTAATGTGGGGAGCCATGCATGAATAGAGACTCATGCGTGGCTATCATGAAAAATGGTTAATCCCATCGACATTCTCCTTTTGGATGCCACAGGCACCAAAGAATTGGCTCGGCCTTATAAAACAGGTATTGCCTAGGGGTTGGCCCCTGAGAATCAGATGTAATGCTCAATGCTACCCATATAGGGCATGCCCGTGAGGATAGCACATTGTGGTTGGTGGAAGCTGGTGAGGCTGTATAGGCTGTGACAAATACTGCCACAATTTTCTCAAACTGGTTACCCCAAAAGATTCAAGAGTCCTCCTCTATGGCATAGAGGTTTATGTGCTGGACTGCAACATCAGTGAGTTCAAACTTGAGCTGCACTATCATGTTCCCTTTTTGATTAATACTCTTGGGAAAGGCATGAACTCCCTTATCCCCTTACTATGGATTAAATGGCACCACTACTATCCTTCTAAAAGTGTAATATAATAGCCGAGGGCTTTCGGTTCATGTCCTTGGGTTTAGTTAGGCTGAGAACCTTTTGGCTCAGCACATGGGTTAGTTAGGTGCAAACATTGATGCAGGTGTTAACGCGGGTGCACGGACAAAGGTGTCACTCAGAGATGTCACAATAGTCCGAGACAAAACGAGTGACGGCGTGCGAGTGACGTTATGCACCAGAAGCGCGCAGAGGTTTTGTGGAGAATTGAAAGAAAGTTAGAGAGTTGAGACTAGACACTGGACGAAAATGGTTGACTTTTGGGCTTGCAGCGGCAAGACGATTTTGCATGTCATGGGTGCCGCACGAGATAGGGGCCAAATGAATAAGACAGCATAGCGAGATTGTGTCTCTCTTCCTTATGTCGAAACCTTCAACTCAAAGTTAATAAAAAGTTTTCGTACCTGAACAAGAAGTCGTTACGTGTTTTCAAATTTCAAGATTCCTATGTTCTTTATGTGTTCTACGTTATGTATATATGTAATGAACTTCCCACGTACATTTCGCAAATAGCCGTATTTACCTATAGTACAAAAGGAGGGATTTGGCATTAGACAACCCATGAAGGTTGATATGCCATTTAACAAAGAAACCAAAACTTAACGAGATTTTTAAAAAAATAGCAAGCTCTGATTTTTCTTTGATGAGAAAAACTTAAAAGAAAAAAATAATGAATGCAAGAAATGACAAATGGTTACATACAGATCCTTCAGACATCCTCAGGGTTTTTGCATGCAAAGCTTCCAATATCTGTAATGGTCTTAGGAATTGTGAGTAATGAAGGATATATCATGCCACCCAACTTCTCCCAGAGTCTTAGAGTCAATGTTTCTGCCTAGAGGAGCTGGAAACAGTTGTTCAAACCCAAGTTGAATGAGAGACAGTATGAGTTCCAGCAAACTGCTTCTCACTAAGTTCAAGTGAGTTAAGAATAGATGACTGACAATTTTCATGTTAGGTGACCCTCTAATATTTTTGTTCCTCTAACTCTTCAAATTTAAATTCCCTGGACTACTATGTATGGGGTGTGACTGAGAGGGAGACCAATTGGCATTCCAACAATGTCATCTATTCTTTAGGCAATTTTTTTAAAGAATTAGCTAACTATACATGAAGCAATTTTCATAAGAACATATTCACTTGGATATATGTTTTCCCTGAAGTTAAAATTTGTCCTCAAATACTCTACACACCATATACATAGCATTATGGCTTAGTTAGGTCTAATAATCTGGACAAAACACAAAAATGTTTAAAGTGATCAACCTAAGAGCTACTTACTTTAAAAAATATTCCACTACTAGGAAAATTTTTCATAAAGCAATATTAACTTTCTAAGATAATAAAAAAAAATAATTGGTAAGTCTTTATGTGAAATTATCTTTTTAAGTAAGTATTTATCCAACCCCTCTGCTACAGGCAGAATGTGACACAAAGTCAATTTTTAAGCAGAGTAAAGTTGGTTTCAATTCAGTTTTCCTTCTAGATTGGTTGTTTAACCAAAACTAAAAAATCCAGTCTGCTCTACTATCAGAATGAAATGCAAATAGGATTTGAACCCAGGTCACTAATTCCATTTTCTATATTATGTTAATCATACTTCCTTTTTAAGGTAGAATTACAGTTAGTAACAATTTGGTGCCTTGGTACCCAACATAGACAGGTACTTTGGCTAGTAGCATATAAAGAATAAAAACATTTACTAGAAAAATCACAATTTATTGCTGATAATGTCATTTTACCCCCCCAACCCCCTCATTCATTACAGGAAACTATTCTCTCATACTGTTGAACAACAACACAGTTGGGTTTAATTCAAAAATAGATTCAGTTCAGTTAGCTGTCGGTAAATTTTGCTGCTCTCTTTTCCACGAAAGCTGTCATTCCTTCCTTACGATCATTCTACAAAATAAAAAATATAAAGACAATAAATAAATGAACTGTTAAATGAATTCTAAAAACAGTTAAATCATGAAAAATCTTTAATAATTTTCATCACAATATATATATATATATATATATATCCTAAGAAGATTTGTTAAGAATAATTCAATTTAAGAATGTATAAGAGGATTCTTATAAATCTCCAGGAGTGCTTAATATATGCGCACCACTTGGCCTTTTGGCTGGGTGGGCGTGCAATGGTCATTGACCAGCAAGTATAGCACTGGACTTCGTTGTCCAGTTTAAGCTATGATAAGGCAGCCATGCCTGAACCCGTGTTTGGGTCCATGTCCAGCTAGGGCTCGAGCTTTGGCTCGTGCCTGACCTTCCCCTCCCCTAATCCCCACTATAATCTGACCTTCGGGTCTTTGACCTTGTGTCAAGTCCTGCCTAGTGGGAGGCAGAGACAAATACAGATTAATATATGATAAGTAATGCATGAATTTCTTTCCATCAAAATTTTCATATAATTGAAAAAACCCAACAAACCGTTGAGTATATATATGTGAAGAAAAATTGACAACAAGTAATCCAAATAGAAAGTAGGGATTTATAGAGAAGCAAAGTCAGTCGACACTATAGCGTTTCAGTTCTGCTGAACCATCATCAGGACTGTGAGGGTTTTTTTTAGTGATGTTAAGTGTAGATGGATGTACAAAAAGTGTAAAAATATATAAAAATTTGGAAAAGTTGTACAACAAGTTGTACAACACTTAACATCACTAATAAAACCCCTCACAGTCCTGATGATGGTTCAGCAGAACCGAAACGCTATAGTGTCGACTGACTTTGCTTCTCTATAAATCCCTACTTTCTATTTGGATTACTTGTTGTCAATTTTTCTTCACAAATTGTCGGATTACTATCCATTATTTTCTTCCATTATATATATATATATATATATATATATATACACACACACACACATATATATATATATATATATATATATATATATATATATATATATATATATACATACATATATATATACACACACAGTAAATTGGCCAACCCTAGTCGAGGGTGATTTGAAAGCTCACTTTTCAATAGCTACTATACCAGCATGCAGGGGAGAACTATCTTTGATCTGCACCTTATAATGCTGAGTGTTAAGAAAGGAGGCATCAAGAACCATTTTTTTGAGTTTTAGGTATGACTCGACCTGGGAAAAAAACCCAGTGTCCTAGTTCATTGGCGAACACTCTACTCATTAGACCTTGTGCTGGTCGAATATATATAACAATTTATAAACTAACTTCATATTTTGTTTCTGTGCCTAAAAAGTTCAATTTATTTTCATGAAATATTGTATGAAGTCTTTGGAAAACATTTACTTAGAAATGAACTTAAAAATACTTGTTTACATAGAGAGTTTGCCAATGGTTCAGGAGACCTGGGTTCAATCCCAGGTCATGTCATACCAAAGACTTTAAAAATGGTACTTGGTACCTCCTTGCTTAACACTCAGCAATATAAGGTACATATCAAGGGTAAAGTGGAACAATCCTGGGAAAGAAGTAGTCCCCCCACACACACACACACCTCGGAGTAGTAGTTATTAAAAAGGGAGACTTCTGGTCGCCAACTTACATACTTAAATAAAAAAAAAAAAAAAGTTTAAAAACTGACCCCCCCCCCAAAAAAAACCCTTATTCAAATATTAGAAAAAAATACTATGTAATATTACACCCCACCATTTATTTAAATAAAACAACCCACTAGTTTAGATACTTTAAAATACTAAGGAGAGAAAAAAAACCAAAAAACAAATATTTAAAATACTGAACATAATTCTAGATATTTATCTCCACTAAATTTTCAGAAAAGTAATGGTGAGAAAAAAATAACGTGAAAAAAATCCTAAATCATAAACAACAAATTAGGCACTTACAGTTCCAAAAGTTGCATGGAATAATCGTTTTTCAAAATGACATCCTTCAGCCAAACTCATTTCAAATGCTGGTAAAGAAAATCAAATTAAAAAAGAAAAGATAAGAAATTAGACTACAAGATACAAAAGGAATAGAAAAAGAATTATTAGAATAAAGTAAAATATTTGAAGATGTGATTATTTGTTCCCAACCAATACTTTTAACATATCTCCTTTTGTAATATAATGGCCGAGGGATTTCGTTTTATATATCTTGCCTTTGGGTTTAGTTAAGCTGAGAACCTTTCGGCTCAGCACATGGGTTAGTTAGGTGCAAA
This sequence comes from Sepioteuthis lessoniana, assembly GCA_963585895.1. Taxonomy (NCBI): domain Eukaryota; kingdom Metazoa; phylum Mollusca; class Cephalopoda; order Myopsida; family Loliginidae; genus Sepioteuthis; species Sepioteuthis lessoniana. Next base: position 18,762,839 of record OY757921.1, on the reverse strand, counting down.
TTTGAGTACAGGTATTGACGCGCGTGGGGAGGATGTGTCATTCACAGATGTCAAAATAAAAATCCCTTGGGGATGTGAATGACGTCATGCACCGGAAGCGCGCATGGAGGATTTTGGGAGATTTGAAAAAGTCAGTTGAGTTGAGAACTAGACATTGAACGAGTAGGGTCGACTTTCGAGGCTTGCAGAGACCAGATGAATTTGTGCGCTACGGGCGCCGCACGAGATGGGGAGGGGGTCAGATGGAAAAGTTATCATAGAAAGATTGTGCATCTCTCTTCCTTATGTCAAAACCTTTAACTCAAAGGTAATAAAAGGTTTCATACCTGAACTAAGAAGTCGTTAAGTGTTTTTCGTGTTTTGGGATTCCTATGTTCTATGTATATATGTTATGAACATTCTATGTACGTTTCACACATATCCGTATCATGGGTATGGTACACTTTAAGAAAGACATTAAAATATGTTCCTTTTCAAGGCGTACTTAGTACCAAGTTTTTGACAGTAACCAAGAGATGAACTCTATAAAGGAATACGAAAATACAGTGAACTACACAACTATTCTATAAATAGTAAAAAATGTTTATGCAGTAATTACCAAAATTTGTAAAAGTTTTTTTTTTTTTAGAAAAAGAGAACCAATAAAGCACAAAAATATAATAAAGTTCATTCCAATATATCTTGTCTTTGGAAATGAAAGGCTGATAGGAAGAATCCTGCCTTAATCTCAAAAGATTCTACTTTCACAAGTGCCAGTCCAGGGAAATAGAATTTAGATTTTGAGCTTTACCCTTTTCTATCAAAGACTTTGTGGTTAGTGTTTTGAGAAGGGACCTTGTGTATGAAGATCTTGATTCATGGTTAGTTCTCTTTAGCAACTCCATTATATTTGATGAAATAAAAATATCTGTATTTTTTTTTTTTGTAACAATGATTTAGGCCAGCAGTCTCGAACCTTTTCAACCTGAGGGCCACAAAGCTTAACTCAGGAGGGTCTAGGGCTGCAACCTTAAAATGACGGAACTTCCCCTCCAGATAAATTCATAAAGTGACAATCATCATTTATTAATGAGATAGCTGATGTCGTTTCCAATCACAAAAAAGATGTAATATCAGAATTAAATAAAATTAATGATAGAAAGCCCATATCAGACATGATAATTTGACAGTTGCAAACTCAATGAACTTTTAGCATGCTTCTTTTTTGAGAAGCAATGTCCACAGCAGTATATAGTGTCAAACATGCTCGTGACTTGTTGGGTGTGGATGATAAGGTCAAGGAATTGTCCAAAGGGAAGCACACAGTTCTTATAGAAATCAAGAATGTGTCAAGCAAGAAACTTGAACATCAAATTTTCTGAACACAGATAATCAATAAGTTCCATTTGCAGTTGTAATGATACTTCACAATCAACATTAAAAAGTGAAGAGAAAATTTTGAAAGTTGGTTGTAGGGGTTGCATGTGGCCTTGAGGGCTGTGGATTAGGGACTCTTTATTTAGGCTTACCTGCATTAACTGCTTCTTTGCATATAGCAGTTGTTAGTTTTGACTGGCTGGCTATCTTTTCCGCTGTCTTCATTGTGGCACTCATTAGTTCTTCACCTGGGATTACTTTACTTATTAAACCTGAAAAGAATAGAGAGAAATTTATGTGACACGATATACAGACTTAGATCTATTCATGTGTGTCTGTATACATGCATATGGTTGTGAGTTGACCATGGGTATGTGTATGCATATATGCGTGTGTCTATACAGGGGCGAAGACATTTGCGTGGGAATCACTAATTCAGCCCTGTTAGTATAAAACGTAGATGTCAGATAAAAGTTGATCAACAACTTAAAAAATTTTATTATCACACTTTTTAGGGTCCTGGAGACTAGTTGTCTGCCAGTATGTTTATGTTTGGCCTGTGGATGGCCAGGGGTCTGGGAATGGGAATGTTCACCCTTGAATATAGACAAGTAGAGTCAGTCAGCTATGAGAATAGAGACTCAGAAGGACTGATAGATGAACCCCAGATACAGAGATGGGCTGAGAGAACAGAAACAGAGGCGATAGAATGGAAAACAGGCTGAGAAGACCAGAACTGATACAGAGACCAAAAAATTCAGTAGTGAGCTTTAGTTTTTAGTTAAGGGATTTTATTACAAAGTGTTACACAAACCTTCTTCCTCTCTTTAAACATTAATGCAATTTTTTGTTTTTGCCTTGTTCTTTCCTTTGTGAACCATCTCGGACTCATGCATTTTGATTCAATCTGCTGAGAACCAGCAAATACAAGGGATAAGATTTTCATTCATTGAAGTGCATGGCAGAGTTTGTATTCTCACAATAACTCAGAAGCAAAACTCTTGGAAATTCTACAATGCATCTTTATAAATCATGAAGAAAAAGCAAAATCAGTCAGAAATTTTGCTAAAAATTATTTATAATTTTTAATGGTGGACTCAGTAAATTTACATCTACACGTGTGTGTATATCTATATTAATGAGTGTGTTTGTCAATGTAAATTTCAGGCTAAAAGAAAAAGAATTTAACATAATTTTAAGCATGAATACTCATAAAACATTCATTTGTGATATTGGTTGGTTTTGTTATGGCAGCGTATGGTTGCAAGGAAAGAAATAAACACAGTTGCAAAAACAAAGAACATGGAGGCAAGTAAAAATTTTAACAATTGTATTGGAAACAAATAAGTAAAAAGTTCAAATAACTGGGTTTGTATAAACGTGTTGATATGGAATTAAAAAGTAGAAAAATAGCCTATGCTTAATAGTGGTAGGATTGTTAGACTTACGCGCACGCAGTCAATCAGATGTTACAAGTGTGGAGAGGAGAGGAGTGTTTAGTGATTTACGGGTTAGTCTAGTCGCTTCCTTCAAAACAGAGAAGAGGAAAGTCAATGTGGGTGATGCGTAGCTTCAAGTTTTGCCTCTCTCTCTCAGTTGGAGTTCTGGTCTGCGGACTATCATCTGCCTTCTTTTGATCTGCCCCCGCTGTTGAGAAATTTGTCTTTTATATTACTTTTAATTATTTTCCTTTTTTGACAAATTTCATTGACATTTCGCTATGCACTGTTCCTATGCACAGAAACCCCTTTTTTCCATTTTGAAGGAAGTCTTAGCACCGATAACATCTGGTGAATGCTCTCGTGGGTGCAAGTTGCAATCATTATTTTGTGTGTCCAATAAATAAGAAGATATTTCTTTCGGTCATATAACAGTTTAACAATCAAGGCCTCCAATTATATATTGTACAGAATATATCATCACAATCATTTTAAATAGGTGAACACTTTATTTGGTCAAACAGATCTATTTGACCCATAGATAGCCCAGTTAGCTGGGGCTGTAGAATATGTCGACTTCCCCTCTGCAAACGGATGAGACCACCTCCAACAAATGTCCTGGATATGACATGAAACTGCATCCAAGGTGAGGCTTCAGTTCTGGAACTTTGGGGAATGTGGAGTACTTCTTCATTGCCATTACTCCCAGTTCCACTCTGCCCCAGAGTGGTATGGGTACATCTATGGATCAAATAAAACTATTTGATTATTAACTATACTTGAAACCATTTAACTGTGTGCAAATGTTTAATATCAAATTGAATTATTAGTATTATATAACAAAACTTGAATCCATTGTGAGGTTCCAGTTTGAGGAATGTGAGTATCCCTTCAATACCATTACTCCCAGGTCCACTCTTAAATGCAGGAGTAGTACCTGTTAGGATCACATTTATGGGTCAAATAGAACTGTTCAATCTTTTATAAGAGATTATTATTAATATTCAATAGAATTATTAGAGTTAGCAATACTTGAAACCATTTAACTGTCTGCAAACAAATGAACTCTAACGTGTTACCTACAAACTATTCACTAAAAAATCCTTCTTAGTTGGCGACCTTAGGCAAGGGTGAACCAAAGACTCTTTTCAATAGCTAAGTAGGGAGGTCACTACTCCATTCCCTTGATTGTTCCATTTTACCCTTGATCCTTACCTTATAATGCTGAGTGTTAAGCAAGGTGGCATCAAGTAGCATTTTTTGAGTCTTTAGTATGAGTCAACCTGGGATTGAACCCCGGTCTCCCAGACCATTGGCGAAAAATTTGGCATTAAATTACCATCAAGGGTTGATATGCCATTAAAGCAAATAACCTAAACTTGATCCATAGATTAATACTACCACTTTGGACTTTGGAGTTTGAGTTTTGTTTAACGGCATATCAACCTCTGTGGGTCATTTAATGCCAGAAGGGTTAAATTGCTTTTGTCTTTTGTGCATGTTTTAGGTTTTAAGGTATGAGTTTTAGTTATGTTTGACTAGATTTTAATGAAGAGATTGATTTCTTTTAGAAAGCTTAAGATTTCCTCTGGTTTGGAGTTTTTGAAGAGGTTCTTTAAATTATTTGTTTGGTAATGTTTTGGGCGAATTCGTCTGAACCTGTCACAGTTTATGAGAATGTGTTTGACTGTGAGAGGTACTTTGCATGTTAGACATACTGGGGAGTCTTCCCCTTTTAGGAGGTATGAATGGGTAATGTGGGTGTGACCAATACAAAGTCTGGAGATTATCACTTCTTCTTTTCTATTTCTTCTATAACCTGCTGGCCATTTTGGACTTTGCAGTAATGGTAACAAATGGATGACTCAACACTCCCCAGAGCACCAGAAACTGGATTCTTATCACAAGATGCAGTTTAGTTCATACCCAGGATAGCCATTTTTTTCAGGGGTAGATATCCTCTTCTATGCCCTGCCAACAGGGCATTTGGGACATTCGCTAAGTGAAGTTGCTATAGGTCACTGAAGGTCACATGGTACAAAGGTTACAGTTTAAACAGTATTCAAATATAGAGAAATATAACACAAAGTTCTTGTTTAGTATCCCAAATTATATAACACATCACACAATAAGTCCCAGGCCTAACATATAGATGGCACCAATAATTTATATAAAGTACTAACCTTCAAATGGCATGCGTCAAAATTTGAACCCAATTGGATTATTAGTTTATAAAATAAAGTTATTTAAGTGAAGCAACTGTTGCAAATTTTCCAAAACAATGAAAAACCTGAATTTCGTGTGATGATAAAGCATTGCTTTCTGATGGGAAAAAATACTGTTCAAGCAAAGCAATGGCTTGATAAGTGTTATTTGGACTCTGCTCTAGTGAAAACAATGATTAAGAGGTGATATGTTGACTTTAAACATGGTTGTAATGACACAAATGATGCTGAGTGCTTAGGTTGCCCAAATTCAAAGTGTCCCAGAAAACACCAAAAAACTTCACATACTTGTTTTGGTTGATCGCGAATTGAAGTTGCGTGAGATAGCAGAGGAGTTGAAGATATTAAAAGGCAGTGTAGTGTATTCACCATTTTGTATGAACATTTGTCAAATGAGAAAGCTCTGTTCAAAGTGGGTGATGCGTTTGCTCACAGTTGTTAAAAAAAAACAAAAATGCATTGATGATTCAGAGCATTATTTGCAACTGTTTCAACGCAACAAAAAGGAGTTTTTGCGTAAATATGTGACAGTGGATGAAACATAGATCCACCACTTCACTCCAAAGTCTAATCGGCAGTCAACTGAGTGGACAGCAGCAGGTGAAAGCCATCCAGAGTGACCAAAGATGCAAACATCTGCAGGCAAAGTTTTGGCCTCCATATTTTGGGATGTGCAAGGTATTTTGTTCATTGATTACCTTGAGAAAAGAAGAACCATTGATAGTGAATATTACATTAGAAATTCCTAAAAAAACAGCCACAAATGAAGAAAAACATGCTCTTTCACCAAGACAATGCACCGTGTCACAAGTCGATCACAACAATGGCAAAACTACATGAATTGCTTCCACACCAACCCTATTCTCCAGATCTGGCCCCCAGTGACTACTGACTGTTTGCAGACCTCAAAAAAATGCTCCAGGGAAAGAGATTTGGTTCCAATGAAGAAGTAATATTGGAAACTGAGGCGTTCCACAAAAAAGGCATCAAATTGTTAGAGAAGTGTTAGAATCAGTGCATCACTCTAGAAGGAGACTATGTTGATGAATAAAGTTGAATTTTGCTTAAAAGTTATTGTTTTATAAGTTAGGCCTGGGACTTATTGAGTCATGTATTAGTTATTAGGACAAAAACTCATTGAGTACCAAGCATAAATTTCATTATTTCCCCCTATACCTTATTAAGAAAAAATATCCCTGCCTTTCTTTACTTTTTTTTTTAGACTGGAACTAATTGTACAAAACAAATTTCTTTTGACTAATGTTTTTTGCTATTCTGACACCATTTCTGGGTCATTTTTAAGATTCTTCTTACTTACCAGCTTTTTCTGCTTCAGCTGCTGTAATCCTATTGCCCGTCAGAACCAATTCCATTGCTTTAGATTTTCCAACAGCTCTTGTCAGACGTTGGGTGCCACCAGCACCTTAAATGGTAAAATAAATGTTCCTTGTTAATTTTCAAATTGCAATGAATTCCTTGTTACACTTAGTCAAATTTTATGTCTTTATCGTCAAAGTCAAAAGATAGAATGGTATACAAGCTACACGACACCAGGTGACTGCTTACTTTACAGATGCAGCATAGAGGTTGCATGACCCCTTTTGACCAATTATCTGGCACCAAAAGCAGTACCCCCAAAGCACATAAATATACTAGAATTTGGTCTCTTGTTTTTTTTTTTCTTGCATTTGTTCCTTACACTGGATGCACATTTCATTCAAACAGAATCTTTTCTAGAATATCTGCAATGTGAATCAAATTTCCATGAATCTTTGACATCAATCTTTAAGTTCAGAGCTAATAAGGGTTTTACTGTTTAAATTTTGATTTCTGTTTTGCTGTCCCTTTCAAATACACATTCATTACATCGTTACCCGTCATCTTTTTGGAAGCTTTTGACAATGGTGGCCAGTTGGTCTTGCTTAGGATGACCATATATATATATATATATATATATATATAAAAATGATGTAGTCTGCTATTTTTAAAGATAAAGTGTGCTCAGTATTGGTGATAGGGCATAACTATCTAAGGATAGCATAGATACAGAATCAACACTGCTTGGTGACTGTCAGTTTTTCACCCATGTAATCTTCTGTAAAATATCATCCGAACTATATACATATACATACTTTTTCTTCATCACTGACAAAGACTTGCCTACTAATTTCACTTTAACTACTTCTCATATCTAAATCCAATAAATTGTAAATGTTTAATTATACAAGACTCCCTCTGATATTTTCTTTTAACCATTTCTTTCTTTATGCTTAGATTACTAAAGATTACTAAAAGAAAATTGACGTTAATCTGGTAGTAATCTAATATTTGTATTTGATAAGTCACAGAAATTTTAAAACAAAACAAAACATTGTAGTAAGAACTGTGATGATATTACCCCGCCTCCGATATTCAACGAATCATGTAAAAATATCTTCTGATATTACCTGGAATGGTGCCAAGCAGAATTTCTGGTTGTCCAAACTGTGCTTTATCAGAAGCATAGATGATATCACACATCATGGCAAGTTCACAACCTCCTCCAAGCTGTCACAATGGAAAAGATAAAATACCAAGACATATAATGAAGTATTTAATTAAGAAATGTGTCAATGTTCAAAAAATATCTTATGAAAAAAACATTCTTTTTGAAATATTTTTTTTGTTTGCTATTTAAAAAAAAAAAAAAAAAAAAAAAAAAAAAAAGAGAGAAAAAATGCACAGTTAAACTTTTGGCTGAAGTGAAATTCTAGGATATTTAAAAAAATTTTTTTATTCATATATTTTGCTAATTTATTAATATCCACAATCTCTAATTTTCAGTGATAAAAGTACTTGTAAAATCTATGATATTTTACTTACAGCATATCCATTAACTGCAGCAATGATGGGTTTTCTGGTTTTTGTGATGCTATCCCAATGACCAAGGAAATTGGAAGAGAATACATATGAAAATTCCTGATCCTTCATTTCCTTAATATCAGCTCCAGCTTAAAATAAAAATTGTTAGATCATATTAATTTATATATATATATATATATATATATATATATATAAACACAGAGTGTTTAAAATAATTCTATATCATTTGAGGTGAACAGGGTGTTTAGGAAAAATTGATATTTTGTAATCTAATAACTTGACTAATTTTCATTCAAATGATCTCAAGTTTTAATAGCATGTGTAGAAACAACTCAATATTCTGTTTAAACATTTTTTTCCAACCAGTGGCATTTCCAAATTTAAAAAAAAAATTAAACATAGAATTTTGAGTCGTTTCTACACATACTGTTAAATTTAGAGTATTTGAACAAGAATTGGCCAAGTAATTAGAATATGAAATTATATCAATTTTTTGAAACACTGTGTACACACACACACACACATATATATATATATATATATATATATATATATATATATATATATATGTGTGTGTGAGATTGTCAAATTACAGGCAAAATTCTTAGAAGCAAATGCCAACATCTTACTTTCAGATCACTGTACTCTCTTTTTAAAATGAAATCTACCCATCTTTGCATAATATTTCAAGTATGTTTCATTAAAAACCATGGAGAGATTATTATTGATTTTTTTTGTTACCTTATAAGTTTTGTTTCAATTTTATATAAAAAAATAATTCAAAAATTTTCCCTAGGCACTTTCCACCAACATTGGTAATTTTTAAAGAGATAATCAATCTAGATTGATTTTTTTTTCAAAATAAAATGAAAATTTGCTTTTGATATCCGAGATGATTTCTGTCTAGAACATGAATGATTGATTTTAATAGTATGTCAACCTGTCTTGGGTTATTTTATGCCAAGAACAAGAGGAATCACATTCATATTTTTGTTCATACTTACATTTTTTTGTGTAGTTGTTTAAGTTTTTTTTTGCACATGGACATATTGAATACAAATAATTTTTAAAAAGATCTATTTGACCCATAGATGGGACCCTAACAAATCTCTTTGACCCATAGATGGGACCCGAATAGGTACTACTGTAAAATAATTAGAGATTTTAATTATTTTAGTTTTTAGTTATAAATTGTGAGCTAGCTAAAAACTTTGATTTCATAGTTGCAGGTTTTTGATTTCTAAAGGTCAAGACGGGTAAACCTTGTTTTGCATATATGCGTATCAGCTGGTTTGGTTTGGTTTTATGGCATATTAACCATTGTAAGTTATTTAATGCCAAATCCATTTTTTACATATAAACAGTTCTAATTTACATTTTTTTTCATATATTTCTGAAAGCTTTTTAGAGAACAATTACATAACATACATTGTAAAATTTTTATGTATGGTAACATTACAAGAAAGTAGTTTAACTCCTCACCAAAAAATGCTTATTTAGCAGTTTATAGGTTAAAATTTAAATGATATTAAATTGATTTTAATTAAAAATGAATGTTTGAAAAGAAATAATTGATCTTCTTTTAAATCTTCAATGTCTTTCTTTAATAGAAGCTAAAATATTTCAAACAATTCAGTTTAGCTTAAGTACAGTTTAAATGTCAAAACAGTTCTATTTCAAACAATTCAGTTTAGAATAAGTACACAGTTCTATTTAACCCATAGATAGGACCCTATGAGGTGCTACCACTCCAGGCCAAAGTGAACATGGGAGTGATGGCAATAAAAGGGTACTTTGCATTCCCCAAAGCTCCATTACTGAAATTTCACCATCATATTATTTAGTGTCATATCAAGGACACTCAGTGTATTCTGCTGCCAGTGTCAGCTCCAGTTAAAATAAAGCATGACAGGCTTGTTTTAAAATCAGCTGTAAGCAAAAAATTAAAATAACTATTTAGATATATATCAGCTGATATTTAGCTATGATATGTCATTAAGTTTTAGTGATTACACGTGGTTAAAGGATTAGTTAGAATAATTAGAAGAGAATATATAAGGAGATTCAAAGACGCCTAGAGAAGTTGGAGTCGGCCAGTTGAGTCAGCCAGTCAGTTGAAGACAGAGTAAAGAGACCCCAATGAGGTGTCGGAGGGTGTTGGACGGCGGTGAGATTGCATGCGCTCTGGTGGTGTATGGAAAAATGAAGAAAGTAACTAAGTGCCTACCCCTTTTCATCTCACTTAATAACTACGTATATATCATCACCTCACATTCTTTACACCATATGTCGATCTAACGGACTGAAGTAAGCCTTAGTTTCTCTCTTATTTTCTAGTGACTATAAAAAACGTAGTCAAAATAAACTTTTGTATAATGAAAGAAATGGTGTAACTTTTGTATTGCACATGTCACAACTTTTGACATGGTGCTGTAGCATTAAACTTATTTGGTGTCATGTTGGTGTCAGTGTGGACCTGGGAGTAATGGCAATAAAGAAGTACTCTACACTTTTTTGGACTTTACATTAGTATGCTTGCATTATGGACAAGTATTTAATATTATTTGGAATAAGGTGGCCTTGCATTTTATATTGATTGATATGAGTTTCATAGCATATTGATTAGATAGATGCCAAATTAATCAATATGAAAATACACACACACAATGAGGGTCCGATTGGTAAATTGTCGCAATTCTAAGTTATCAATTTTGCACATACACTTTGTTGTTTTAGGTTTTGTCTATTGGGTAGCAAAGAAGAGTCAGTTGCGCATTGTCTGTGTGAAAGCAGCACAATGATGCAATTCACACTTCCAGAAATTTGGAAATTACATGGTGTACTGCTTAGCATTCATGCAAGAAAGCACCAACACGAATATTTCAGAGTGGTTGGTTGTGTTTTATGGCATTTCAACCCTTGTATATTATTTAATGCCAAATCCTGTTTATAAATATCAAATATATATAATTTGTAAATGAATAGTTTGTAGGTAACCTTTTTAACTAGCCAAAGTTCGTTCTTTTGTATACAAAGTTCCACGTATAGAAAATGATTAAATAGTTCTATTTGAACCATAGAAGGACCCTAGCAGATACTATTATTCCAAGTCAGAGTGGACCTGGGAGTAATGGCAATGAAGAAGCACTCCACATTCCCCAAAGCTCCAGAACTGGAGACTTACACTATCAGAAGTTTTAGTGTTATATTCACTTGTTGATAGGAGGAGGGGCTCTTACTCCTCAGCAGAGATGCAGTCAGTGTATTCTACAGCCCCAGCTGACTGGACTGCAAGCCAATCAGGTCCATAGCCAGGGATATAGGAGTATCAGAGTTTCTTATCAGGCAGGTAGTCATGAAGACATTTGGTAAGATATACAAGATGAGAAAGGGCAAATTTCTATCACAGGCCATGAAAGAAAGAGGAAAAATTGTGCAGCAAAGCTTTTCAACAAACTCAAGCATTCCCTTCAACAGAACATGCTTTGGTTTTTTTCTCAGATGAGAAAAATTTCTGCCAGAATGGTGAACTCATAAAACAACCACAAAATGTACTAATAATGATGAAAACCAAACACCCAGTCCACATCATGGAGTTTGGTGGTGGTCACGAGTGTTGGTGACATTATGCCTCCAATTCACCTTTCCAAATGGCCTCACACTTAACAAGGAGACCTACATCAAGTATTTGGAGGATAGTGCTGGCCTAGATTGAGAGGGTGACTGCTGGAAGACCCAAAATCTAACAACAGGACTCTGTGGAAGTATTTTTTTTCACAGAAGTAATAAAACCCGTTCATAAAAAGTAATGAATTTTTAAACAATTTGATATTTTCATCTTATTATTATAAGAGATACAATCTCCCAATAAGCAAGCAGATTTATGTATGATTTTTATCTTTTTCAAAACAGATTTTTGTAATTTGGTTGGGTTTTATGGCACATCAACCATTGTAGCTTATCAATGCCAAATCCATTTTTAAACCTCAACGGTTCTATTTCAAACAATTCAGTTTAGTATAAGTATAGTTTTTTTATTTACACACAGTTAAGTGTCAGAACAGTTCTATTTCAAACAATTCAGTTTAGCATAATTACACAGTTTAAATGTCTAAACAATCCCATCTCAACCAATACAGTTTAGTTCTATTCAATCCATAGATAGAATTCTATCAGGTGCTATCACTCTGGGCCATGCTTTGTAGTAACTTGAGAATCCTATATCCCATATTGGCCCTTTTTAATCCCCCCCATTCTTTAAGATGTAGTCCTCTCATCTGTTCTTTGAAATATAAAGAGATGACTTTTTAGTTCTGTTCTTTGAACAGAAAAATATGTATCTTGCCTATGACATCAAGTTGGACATTTACCATTTTTGTAACCCTGTCATATACTGCTTATTCATAGAATAACGTGTGCACATTTTATCTGTTGGGACATGTTTGTGTATTTTTGTTAATATTTCTTGTATGTATATATATATATATATATATATATATATATATATTAGGTATGGATTAAATGTCCTTATATGTGTAAATGAGCATGTCTTTTTTTCTGTTTATTCAGTTTTAGTATAATATTGGATATGCTATTGCTAATATTGAACCTTGGTGAGTTGGGTCTCCACTAAATATCCTGTCCTTAAAAGCAACCAACCAAATACAACAACAAACTCAGTTGTATACCTTTGAATTTGAGTAGAATTGGCACAGCACGATCTCAGTAAATACAACTTAGTAAAATATTTCAAGAACTCACCAGCAAATGCTTTTCCCTTTCCGGTAATAATGATGCATCCAACTTCAGCGTCACTGTCAAAATTATCGACAGCTTTTTTCACTTCAGTCATCAGACCATCACAGAGAGCATTGAGTGCCTTGGGTCGGTTCAAAGTGATAACACCTACATTATTAGCCGCACCTGCCTTTTCAACTGTTATATATTGATGATCAGTAGCTGGTTAAAATAGATAAAAAAATAACATTAGCATTAATATATATTCACATCTTTAAATTATAAAGAATATGGATATTGTTTCTATTAGGAAAAGAGTGAAATATTCCAATTAGCATATCATAATTGATAATATTTATGTTTTTATTTAGGAAAGAGTGGATATTCTAATTAGTATTTCATAGTTATCTTTATTATATGCAGAATTTGAAAGATTAAAAAAGGCGGTTTCATTGCAATTGTAAATCCTACAATATAATCATTCAGTTGCAAGTTGCTATTTAAGTGTATTGTTCAACTAATAAAATCATTGCTAGAATACATCCATCTTGTTAGGTGTGTGTATATATATATATATATATATATATATATATATATATATTATTATATATATATATGTGTGTGTGTGTAGTTGGGCAGCAGTCTTTCATTTAAGCATGTTTGATTAAATAATAAAGACATATTTTGTCTATATAAATTTATTAAAATCCTTTCAAGCTTCCTGATAAGTGTCTTGGTTTCAGGTTAGATAAATTTACCAAAATTGTCCTGAGCGCTTTTGGACCTTTCATTATTTAATCAAACATGTTTAACTCTCGGTAGCCACTGAGCGGATATATGTAAACAAAACAAATGTGATACATAAGCATTTAAATTTCCTTCACTTGCGCTGGTTTCCTTGTAGCTGAGTGGTAAAATCTTGGATTGGCATTTCAGTCAGCAAGGTTTCAATCCCAGCTTTAGGAATCTAGCCGGTCTAGCCACACTGAAGAGTTGTGATTCAACAAAACAGTTTGTCTGTGGATGTATAGAGAGAGAGAGAGCATTTACCAATGGTCCAGGAGATCGGGGTTCAATCCCAGGTCGAGTCATACCAAGACTTTAAAAAATAGTACTTGATGCTACCTTGCTTAATACATGGCATTATAAGGTAAGGATCAAGGGCAAAGAAGAGCAGCTATTGAAAAGTGTAGTAGCTATTGAAAAGGGAGCCTTCAGGTCACCCTTGACTAAGGCTGCCAACTTTACTTTTACTATATATATATATATATATATATACACACACAAACACACAAATACAATCTGGGATGAATTTGTTTTAATTTCCCAGTGTTAATACCTTTAGAAAATGTAAGAATCCAATTATTTTCTCCCAGCTATGGGTAAATAGCAGGGCAGACTAAACTCTTTAATCTTAGTATGGCAACCAGTCTAGAAAGAAAACTCTAAATTCAAACTATTTGTACTCCACTTAAAAAAAAAATTTGATTTTATGCTGCTAGTGGCAAAGAGACTAGTAAATACATACAAACAGAAGAATTTCATTTCATTTTGTTGTTTTTTTTTTAAATCAAAACATCTTTTTATGAATTGAATGAGTTTCAAAACATCTTTTTTTTTATTGTTCATAAAATTAATTAAATTATAGGCTAATACAAAATGTTTTGGTCACTATAAAGACAGTTGATGTCAGAACATATGTCATATTTCTCTTGGAACCACTTGCTTTAAAAGCATTAAAAACCATAACTTATTTTGAATATCATGAACAACTGTTTTAAAAATGACTTGGAAAAAAATCGATGATTCATTTAGAAATGAATAATTCCCATTATTTTAAAATTGATAAATCACACACAGTATATTCAGTTGATTGTCGGATTTAAATAGCATGTCATCTTGTCAGGGGATATTTTATGCCAAGAGATTAGGGAAATGTGCATCTTTTTCATTTACATTTTTTTGTGCAATCTCTTTTTTGCACAGTTATATATCAAGTATTCCTTTCTAATACAAATTTTAAAACAGATCTATTTGACTCATAGATGGGACCCTAACAGATACTACCATTCTAGGTCAGAGTGGATCTGGGAGTAATAGCAATGAAGAGGTACTCCATATTCCCCAGAACTGGAGCCTCATCACCAAATGCAGTTTAGTGTCATATCTATTTTTATGTGTGGGAAGAGTTTTACCCCCCTGTAGGGAATACGGCCAGAATTCTATGCTCCCTAAACAGAGCTGCCTTAAAAATAAAGAACTTAGAGTTGCTTTTATTAAAGTTTACGATAACTAGTTATTTTTATTGTTCATTTATGAAAGGTGTACTGAAGGTGATTTGGGGTTCATTTAAAAATCTCAGAAAACCCTAAAAATTAATATTTCAAATATTTAATTTTGATCATTTTCTATATTTGAAAGGGTAGTAGCATTCTTCAAAACCCCCACCTTTTTTTTAGAGTAGGTAACCAATGTAGTTTTAGGGTGGATGATCTCCCTGAGTGTTGAACCCGGGATTGAACCCGGAATCTTTAGATTTCAGTCTAAAGTGCTTGCTACACCACTTCCCTCTTTGCGTTCCTCCTCCACTTTCCTCATCCTCTCTCTCACACTCCTTTTTTCTCTCTCTCTCTCAATGCTTCTTCTTTCATTCCTATTCCACCTTCTTTCCTGCTTCTCGCCGAGAAAAAATGACGACAAAAAAAAAAAAAAAAAAAAAAAACGAGTCGGTTTTTATTCACGTCACTCTACCCATAATCCATTTCCTTATCCTATAAAAATTCCGGTCGGGGGCCTCCTCTCTTTTTTCCTTTAGAATGGGCTGAAGGTGGATTATTGAAACAGCGGTGAGTATTTTTCTTTTCTTTCACCCCGTAATGGCGGTGTTTCTTCCTTCGTATCAGATTACTGACCTGCACGCCAGACACAAACGAACCCTCTTTTGTCGAGAGCTACCGTTAGTCTTACTTTCATGTCCACAATGAGGTGAAATCCTCTAAGTAGCTGGGATAGAGAGAGAGAGAGAGAGAGAGAGAGAGAGAGAGAGTAAGACAGACACATCTGCCTGATTACACATTGTAATTTTAAACCTTTGCAGGCACGAATCCAACAATTCCTGAAAGTTTGGTTGATGTACATGAGATTTTATTATTTGACCACAAATATGTTTTATTTCAATTCTACTTACTTTCACATACTTTTGTTGCGGGACCCTGCTAAGTGTGTTGATCCCGCAAACATTTATAAGTAGTGTATTGCAATTGATAAAGAACTGGACAAATGACAGAGACAAGTGGATAAGTTCAAATTTCAGGTTTTATTGAGGAAATCAAACATGAAGGTATATGAGTGTAGAATTGCGTGGTTATTGTATCACGTTGGTGTAGTTTCTGTTGGCTGTTGAAAGTCTGTGTTGTAGAAAGACTCAGCTGTCTATTAGTTTGCGCTGAAAGCGTGTCTAGAAGGTGAGGATGGTCTCTATGCTTGGTGAAGATTGTAGGTGTAGCTGTATGATCAGGTAGTAGATGTTGCTGGAGATGGTTGATGATGTGGATGCATTGGTTACTGACATTGGATGATCAATGTCCCAGTTTATGCAGTCCTTGGTTAACCAGGTGTGTGTTGATGTAGCCTCAAAGTGTTCATGCTAGTCCAAGCACTGTGGGCATTTGTGGACTAGGTACTACAGATACTGGTTGCAGAAGCTATGTGATCGATGTCCCAGTTGTGCAGTTCTTGGTTAACTGGATGTGTGTCAACATGGCCTCAAGTGTAGGAGCTAGTCTGAGCAGTGCGGTTGCTTGTGGACTAGGCAATCCAGAACCTGTAGCTTGGTTGTGCAGGAATAGCTGTGTAGTGAGGAGACCAGTAGTGATCTCAGAAGACTTTCTGAAGTTAGCTCTATGAAGAGCTGTTTGAATGAGAAGAGCAGCAGTGATTGGTTGGTTATGCTGGGTCTGTGGCTATGATTGGTTGGATTCTACATCTACTGCTTCGGCTGGTAGTGAGGATGGAGACCCCATGTTTAGCAGTTTGGTTTGGTTTGGTGGTAAGGACACAGACCCCATACTGCTGGGAGAAGGAACAGATACATCTCCTCTGGGCTCAGTATATTTGACATTGTCTCCCACCAGATAGGACTTGACACAAAGTCAGTGACTCAAAGGTCGGATTATAGTAGGGGGTTAAGGGAGGAGGAGGTTGGGCACGAGCCCTGCTGGACTATGCTGGTCATCAGCTCACTTAATGCAATGTGAGCCTGATGAGCCTTGCTGATCATGGACTCAAACATGAGTCCAGGCACAGATACCTGATTATAGATTATACTGGACCAAGAGGTCCAGTGCTATGCAATGCTTGTCAATGACATCATTGCACACCTGAAGGTAGCCCAGCCAAAGCTGGGAGCCATTCGGCCTCAAATTGCGGTGGAGGAACAGATTTCTTCTCCAGGCTTGGGCAAGCCTAGCAGCCCAATTGATTTTTGGTTGCTGCCTGCTGTTTATATAGAGTTGAGCTGCTACTACACTGCTTGCCGAGTGAAGTTCCTTTATTAAATATAAGTAATAATGAAATACTTCATTATATTTTAATATTTTAAAAAGGAACTTTTAAATATAATGCATTTTATCCTGTGGCTGCAAATCTATCTCTGAAAGGCAAGCAAAATTAATCCTTTTGACAAATAATTTGTGTTAGTAACAGAAGTTCGTTTCATTAACATATGTACAGGGTGGAACGATAAAATTGTCGCCCGAGAAAAGACGACATGATTCCATTTCTGTTTAATGAAAACCGGTTTTCTTTTTTTGTTACAGACCATCTACTAGTTGGCCAGTTGTGTACAAATCCCAAGAGTGATAGGAGCCTTCTATCATGTCTGAAAGTGACACAATGTTCAATGAGCGAGATTGGAGATGTGCTGCTGAACAACTCATGCTCTCTACCGATCCAAGTTATGACAACAGGATCATTGCCAGCACCCTCAAAATGCAAAATTGCTGGATTGCCACGAATAACAGGGACGTGCCCAGGCTGATGAAAACAAAGTTTCCGGCTACGGTTATGGTCTTTGGTGTGGTTTCAAGTGAGGGCCACATCATGCCACCTCACATCTTCGAAGTTGGCTTGAAAGTCAATATCAAAGTGTACCTGGATGGGCTGAAGAGTGTGATGATCTCCTGGTGCAATCAGGTGGCCGGTGGCAGACCCTGGGTGTGGCAGCAGGACTCAGCGCCGGCCCACAAGTCCAAAGAGGCCCAGGCTTGGCTTCAGAAGGAGTGCTACGACTTTGAATCCTTCTCTCACTGCCCCCCCACTTCCTACCTGAACCCGATGGACTACTTTGTTTGGTCATACGTCAAGAACATCAACATGACCTCCCACAACACCAAAGCCAGCCTGATCGCCACCATCTGCCGAGCTCCCGCCGGCACTTGTGGAAAAGGCATGCTCCCAGTTCCGGATCCATATCAAGGCGGTGATTGTGGCTGAAGGCGGCTACATTGAATAGATGTCAGCTCTACTACATAATCAAGTTACCTTAATTGATTTTTTTAATAAAAGTTTTAAAATAAAGCTGTAGTGTTGTTTTCTTTAGGACGACAATTTTATCGTTTCACCCTGTACAACATTTTTGTTATCTGATGTCATGTGTGACTCGGCGTCTTCTCTAAACTGGGGATTTTAGGTTGAGTAGCCAGGGGCAGCTATGATACTTTTCACAAATATTTGATATATGATGAATAAAAGTTGATTTTATCATCTTATTTCATTGAAAAAATAAAATTTAGAGAAAATTCTGATATTAAAACTAAAACCAGGGATATCCATGTAGGAAAGTCATTGATAATTATTATAAGTTACCCATAAGTAAGTAAAGTTGGCGATCTTAGTTGAGTGCAACCAGAAGGCTCCCTTTTCAATAGCTACTACACCAAAGTGTAGGGGAGGACGCTACGCCTTTACCTGGATTGCTCCACTTTACCCTTGATACGTATCTAATATTGCTGAGGGTTAAGCAAGGAGATATCAAGAACCATTTTTAAAGTCTTTGGTATGATGCGACCTGGGATTGAACGCAGGTCTCCCGGACCATTGGCAAGCACTCTATCCACTAGCCCAATGAGCTGGTTAGAAGTTACCCATAGTTTGCATAAATTTCTCACATTTCTGAAGGAGTTCGTTATTCACAAAATATTCAAATAAAATTCACTGGGGCTAAAAGAGGAGTCTCAAACATGCAGCCCACAAACAGAATCATTTTCTTGATTTTCTAAAACTTGCTAATTTGTCCCTTGCCTCTTTACTAGGTTTCTCTCTGGAAAAGAGTAGAATATTCTTTGATATTTCTGTTGCTATCACTTCAAAATCTGAAAAGTAGAAATTATCGAATTTCATATACATTTTAAAAAGCATTCTTAAGAGAAATCTGCATTGGCTTGTTTCAAAGACGTGTTGGCATGAAGAGTGTTCTTGAGATGACAGACAACAAGCACAACAGAACTTGAGGAAATTTGTTTTGTTTCATAACATAAGATAAAATAAATTTGTCAACTTGTATTGACATGGGAAAGGTGAATCTGAGATGATAGAAAACACACACAAATAGAAAGTCATAGAAAATGTTTGAGAGCAGATTGTTAAACAAAGATTATATCCGGTATTTCTTTAAATGTGATAAAAGTTTGAATGTTGCTTTCCGTTTTAATACTTCTAATACAATTCATTATAATTTACCCATGAAATACAATAAAATAGGAAAAACAAAACATTAAAAGTAAAATGGAAAAAGGGAATTTACTAAGAGTAAAACTGGAATTAATGGAAATTTGTTCCCCTAGGTTAGTCGGTCGTTTGGGTTTTATGGCATATCAACCTTTTTGTTCCCCTACAATTTGTACAAATTCAAATATCGCACTATCATATATGTATCCATTTTGACGAAAAATAAATCAATAAAAAAACGAAATAAAATAAATAGTAGCCTATCAACTGTATTGTAGGTTAGCATTATAGTTAGTGGAAATCATGCCCTCCCCCTCATGACTAATATTTGTGTGCCTTTGGTAAAAACACAAACAGCTATCTTACCTCCCAGTCACCAAGGGAGAAAAAATGTATGAAAAGTTTTTAAACACAGAATATTCAAAATAGGAGACGAACAAAGAGGAATATTGTAACTCAGATAAGGGAGACTTCTCTTTTAATTATTTTAAACTTTGAACTTTGAAACATGCGCAAATAAACGCCTTTATCAAATAAGGTCAGTGAAATTTGATATCCATACCCTTTCAAACTAACATGTAATAATTATCGTGTAAAAACGTGAAAATAGATGATTTTTTTCATAACTTTTTGGTTCATGAGTTCGTTTTCATGAGACATCAATTAATCTTATTTGCATATAGATTAAACTAGATCGTCCACACGAGGGGAGGATATGACATGTACACGAGGTCGCCGTCAAGTTTAAGTTGGCAAAAGGGACCCAGAACTGCTAAGGGTCATCAGGGTCTGACTCTACTGACCATACCTTTAAGGGCTATGGGGAGGTCGCAGCTAGTGGGGACGGTTCTTTAGCGGCGAACGACATACGTGACCAGGAGGTTCTAATATAATACCAGACGAGTTAAGTAAACTTGCTATCGAGTCTTTTTTGGAGGTCACTGAAATTAATAATTTTTTTTTTTTTGGCGTGTGAAAAATAACTGCAGATTAAGAATAAAAAATAATGAAGGGGAATAAAGAGTTTTTTTTTAAGTTTTCAATTTGATCAAGTCAATACGAACTAATGTTCTTTTCACAGCATTTCAAATTTTATGCCATGAATAGTCAGGAAAAATAATTTTTCGTCTTTGAAATATATCTATATTATTATTTTAGAAGACAGTTTGGGAGCGGTAAGTAAATTAAATTTTGAACTTTTTTTTATTTTTTATTTGTACTGACGTCGCCAAGTAAATATTTGTGAAACTAAAATTAAACTCAAGGCTACTTTAAAGTTGATTTAAAAAAGCGTCAATCTTTAAAATTTAAATGGAATAGCAAGTTATTGAGACATCATTAACATTTAAAACATTTCTACCAAAATAAAAATTACGTGTACAAGTTTTATTTTAATTATGTTTTTTTTTAAATTTTATTTTAACACAGATGGGTGCTTTTTTTTCTCACCTGAACAGTACAGCCGTGGTGTTGCAGACAAGTCTACATATCGCTGAAGAATTGCAGGGCTTCTGCTAGCACAGCGGGACAGACCCTTAAATAATTGCAATCCTCTTAAAGCCATTATCACCTTGGGTCGACTTATTCTTGTTAGGTTGTTTTGTAATTACTGGACTGGTAACCCGTAACAGCTTCCAACATGCGGAGATTGTGACAAGGGCAATAACTCTAGTTAAAAAATATTAATAAAGGAAACATAACTCTGCTATTTAAAAATTATCCAAACTTCGCCCTTGTTTTTTGTGTTAATAAGGTGTTTCGACCAGTACATTTTATGGCCTTCTTCAGATGTTCCATAAGCTAGAGATGAAGGTTATATTTTTCTGTGAATATTAAAGAAGCATGGAGTAGAAGGGAAATAAAAGGAAGGATATATACATAAGAAAGAAAGAAAGAAAGAAAGAAAAACAATTAACTTATGTCAGCATATACAAGGAGAAAAATATAGTCTTTTTTCGAATAAGCAATGAAGTTATTGCATGTATATATGTGCATGATCAACTCCAAGTATAGATTGAAAATTCTTTGTATATGTGTCTGTGTATGGAGTAGAAGGGAAATAAAAGGAATGATATATACATAAGAAAGAAAGAAAGAAAGAAAGAAAGAAAGAAAGAAAGAAAAACAATTAACTTATATCAGAATATACAAGGAGAAACATATAGTCTATTTTCGAATAAACAATAAATTTATTGCATGTATATATATGCATAATCAACTCCAAGTATAGATTGAAAATTCTTTGTATATGTGTCTGTGTATAGTAGTGTAGAGATTACATCTGCAGCGATTTATGGGGCTGAGTAGGTTTGGTAGTTATTTTACTCGTGGTTCGTAGTTTGCTGATTTCTATGGGATGACTTTATTGTTTTTTGGTGTCTGACTCTCTTGTTCATCTTCTAACTCCATTAACTTATCGCTTCTTTTTCTGTAGAAGGCTGCAAGAGAATTTAAGGAAGGAAAGAGACAAGGATACCTTTTAACTCCAACTTTATTTTAGGGTTTAACGACTATTCTGTGTACGGGAAAATTTTCCTGAAACCAATGAATATAGTCGTGTCTCCCAGACAAGGTGTTAAAATATATTAAGAGACATTTTCGGAGGGTTTATGAAGTTGAGGTTTGTGGTATGTCCAGTAGATGTTTTCAATAGAAGCAGCTGCTAGCAGGAGATGTATTCTTCTGCCAAATCTGAAACTTGAGCGAACACGTATGCTACCTGTCAGCAGCTAAGAGGAGAAAGTCCGTTTAGTGTCAGGGGTACGGCTGAAGTGGTAGTATTTCTCTTTAGCGCCCGGAAGCACCTTTCTTTAGGTATGCGCTGTTCTTGCTTCCTGTCAAAGGCTTCGGGGAAAAGCTACATTTTTAAAATTCATTTAATTTTATATTTATTTTCTTTTTATTAATCCTCACTTATTACATCCCCTGTCTTCTAAATAATACTTCTAATAGCCACTAGGTAGAGTAATCAAAGTAGCATTAAAAAAAAAACGGTGCAGCAAAGTCAAATTCTCTCTCTCTCTCATCCTGCTTCGACAACAAAAAGCATACATGAGTGTGTGCGTTTCCCAACAAGAGGATATCGCTCCAACAAACCCCGTGTTGTGTGATGCATGATACCAGGCTTTGACGTAAGTTTTCACAAAACAACTTCCATTCTATCAAAGACTCTTAACTTATAGCAAAAGACTCTTCGACTGCATGATAAGACATTTCTCTATAATATGAACGAAATTCATGGGCGTTTGTTTTATTTAACACACGGGATAAAAAGGAAACCGAGTCCATCCATGAACATATGGCGGAATTGCGAAAAATGTCGGAGTACTGCAACTTTGAAGAAAAAGTAAACGAGCATATATGAGATCGTTTGGTTGTAGGAATTAAGGACGAAAAGATCCAGGAACGTCTACTGGATGAGAGGACGCTAACATTGAGAAAGACTATTGAAATAGCAGTGTCTATGGAATTTGACAGGAAGTATTTTAAGTTAATTCTGGGAACATCGACAAGCGAAACACCCGTTCACAGCTTACCAGAAAGACGCGAATGCTACCGTTTTTGAAGCACCATCTACCTGTTAACAAATGCCAGTTTAAAAACAAAGAATGTTTTAAATGTAGACAGACAGGACATGTCTATCGGAAATGCAGCCAAGAAGAGGACTGGGCTTCTACATGATGATGTAGCAGCTATAGATCTATTTCCTTTCGCGAATCAATGTCCCTGCCAAGCGATTCGGCCACTAATTGATCAATCCAGACAGAGCACATTGATTCCTTCTTCCTCTCAAGAACTATTTTTTCTTGTCCTTTTTGGTAGTCAGCGGACAACATTAGATAGCACCTAGCTTTCGACGATGACGGAACTCTCTCGCCTTCACAGAAGGACATGCGGCTATTAGCTTCACACACGGAAGCACAAGCCTTACGGTTAGTCACGCGAGCAACCCGCTACAGTGACACACATACATGATCCGAGATAGCACTTAGCTAGCAGCCATAACAGACCTCTCTCGTCTCCACGGAAGGACACGCGGCAACCAGTCTTGCAGTCAGAGAGCTATTAGCCAGCTGCCCAGACAGACCTCTCTCACATCTACTGCTACAGATTCCACTTGGAACCCCATCGCTGAAGAACACGCTGCTGCTAGCTTCACACACGCTTCCTACAAACCAAGGACCAACATACTAACCAGCGACACCAAAAGGGACACTTTCTCACTATCATTCCTTTACGCCTGCTAGGATAATAAACCTTTCTTTGTTGTGCTGTTTAAAAGAAGTTTCGTTATTCATGTGTGTTGCCAAATAATTTATAGTGTTAGAGAAATTAACCATTTCCCAAAACACTAAACTGGGAAGAGGACCCTAATAATGTAGATGAAAGTTACGTAGAAGAAAGGTGGGTAAATATGGAAAATTCTGGATTTACACACCATTGCTGTTCTCCAAACACCACCTGTATTAGTGGAACTATTGATAGATAAAAAAAAAGTACTCATGGAGATAGACACGAGTGTCTCATGCTCTGTAATGAGTTTGGGTAAACTCAAGGAAGTGCTGACTTCGAGATTTAAAAGAAAGCTCAGTGAAAGTGAGAACATATACCGGCGAGTTGATGAAGCCATATGAGACCACAGTAGTTGAAGTATCATATGAAGGGACGAAGAATCATTTAGTGAAGGGTAGCATGCTAACGCTACTAGGTCGGAACAGGTTAAAGAAAGTGAGTTTGGATTGGAGAAAAAATTTTCCTTTATATGAAGAGGAAGCCCCTTTAAAATTGAAAGAGATTCTCACTAAATTTTATTCAGTATTCAGTGAGGAAATATGTCGCCTGAAAGACTTCAAAGTAAAAATACCGATTGAGAAAACAGCGAGTCCTAGGTTTTGCCGGGCAAGGCCGGTATCCTATGCCATAAAGGCCGGCGTAAAAAAAGAACTGGAAAACCAGGGAATTTTTAAAAGAATGGAGTATTCTCGGTGGGTTGCTTCTATTGTGCCGGTGGTCAAGAATGACAATTGAGGTATTCGGATATGTGGCGGTTACAAACAAACAGTAAATGCTGCTTGTGATAGTTTCCCCATACCACGAACGGAGGACCTATTCGCTACTCTAAGAGGCGGTTAGAAGTTCATCAAGCTATGGGAAATTTTAACGATACCCCTATATGGTTCTTAAGAAAGAATTAGCAACGCAGTAAAACGTTTATATACATTTATATAAGAAGTGCGAAAGAGTTGCTAAAGCATATTCCTTTAGCAATCAATAGTTTTTAAGAGAACAAAGTTAAAATTATCTGTGGTTAGTGAATGTTTTGTTGTCTTACTGTATATTTTCTGGTTGTGTTTAAGACTGTTTTAAGAGGGTTGTGGATGTTTGGTTTCGTGGGGCTCCAATTGTTTTCTGGGTTCTGTTTGCAGAGTTTGGGTGGTCAGTTAACACTCTCGGTTACCAGGCTGTCTTTAGTCACGTCTCGCCTCGTGGAGACCCAAGTCGCTTCTGCCTCTCCCCGAGCCCAAGTCACGTGCTCAAGTCCCTTCCGTCCTGCCTTCTCCCTCTACTCTCGGCCTCTCTATATACGGGTACACAGCCGTCTAGAGAATAACTTTCTTATAAAGCTAAATTTAAGCCATGCCTATCAGCAATTAGAGTTGGATGAGGAAACACAGGAGTTGTTGATGGTAAACACCCATTGTGGATTATACTAGCCCACCAGATTACAGTTCGGACTGCACAGCGAAACTTGAATTTTTCATCGAGAGATGGATAAGAGATTGAAGGTTATTCCCTTTTGGAAGGTACGCGTGGATGACATCCTGATTTCAGGTCAGGATAATCTCAGTCATTAAAAGAATCTACGGAGCATATTTCCTGCTTTGGATAAGGCAAGACTAAAATTGAAGAGGAATAAGTTTAAATTCCTTCTCCTGGACGTTACATATCTGGGTTTCAAAATTAATAATGGGGGCACTGCCCCTCTGCCAATGAAAGTGATTGCTATGACAGGGGCTCCCCCACTGAAAAATTTTACAGAGTTAAAAGCTTATCTTAGGGCGGTGAATTGCTATCACAGTCACTTACCCAATGTATCGAACATACTAGAGCCGCTTCACAGTTTAACGAGGAAGGGCACTGTTTGGAGATGGGGTACCAGCTAGACGAGAGCTTTTGAAAGAACAAAAGAAAAACTGTGTTCTGCACCCCTTCTAACTCATTTTGATCCGTTCAAGCCCATTCTGGTACAATTAGACGCTTCTCTCCGTGGACTAGGAGCTGTAATGGCTCATACAATGGAAGATGGGAGTGAGAAGCCGGTATGCTATATTTCATGAACGCTCTTTGTTGCCGAACGGAATTATGCTCACATCGAAAAAGAAGGGGTAACCCTGGTTTTTAGCGTGAAAAACTGCACCAGTATTAGTATGGGAATAGCTTCACAATATTCACAGACTATAAGCCATTGTTGGGACTGTTTGCAGAATGCAAGTCCATTTCCCTACTTGCTGCTGCCAGGTTTCAGCGCTGGGCTCTCTTCCTTGCAGCATACAACTACGTTGGAGTATTGTGATGGATCTCTCAATGGAAACTCAGACTGCCTTAGTCCACTAGGCACACAAGAACAGAATTTTTCTTTATCCACAAATCGGGTACACGTGATGAACCTGATTGATACTCCGGCGACAGTGATAGCGGTGAAATCAGAAACGTGGCGAGACCCAATTTAAAGCTGGGCGTACGATTATACAATGAATGGCTGGAGCAGTTACACTTCGACTGAAACTTTGAAGCTCTATTTCAATAAACGAGAAGAGTTGACATGTAAAGATGGTGCTATACAATGGAGAAGCAGGGTTTGTATCCTGCCTAAAGATTGAAGATGTTACTGCTCCACCAGACACTCATCAGGACTGTGCGTATGAAGGCCCTTGCTCAAAGTTAGGTATGGTGGCCAAATTAACACATGAATAAGTGCAATGGTGGTTATTTGGAACACATCCTGTAAAAAAATGCAGTTTTTGAGTTAGAAACATCAAATTAATGGCTTTTTAATTGTTATTATATCAGCTTTCAGGACACGCAATTTTTTTTAGTTTCTTGTCTCAGTAATAAATCATTATCATATAGATGAGTTGCATCTATTTTGAGACAATTTTGACTGGTTTTGTCTCCAAATAAGTAGTGACTCAAATTATTTTTCCTCTCTTGTCCAAGGCATTATGATCGAGGATTAATAGTTGTTATGGTATAGTATTTTCAAATCTGAAACAAAAAAGAACACAATATCATTAGTAGTAGAGTGATTAGCAGTCACATGGGCCCCATGTATATTGAGACATCCTGTATAGATAAAATCTTTGAAGATCTTGTGTTTTTTTTTCATATTTGTACATTTTCATATATATATATATGTGTGTGTGTGTGTTAATGACTTCATGTGGCTTTTTCCTTCCGTGTGTTCAGTGTTAGTATATCATGGTTGTACTAATGCTAATATTGGTCCTTCGTGAGTGGTAACTCGACTAAATATCTTCCTTACCTCCAAAGAAAACCCAATAACGATCATTAGTAAAAGTCTTTTAACCAACAAGGAAGGTATACCTGTTAATCTTTTAATCTTTCTATCTTCTTATTTTTATTCCCACTGCTTACTTTAATGTTCTGAATATGTTCGACTTGATAAAGAACAATAAAAAGATTATGAAAATTTGTGTTGAATTATTAGGATTATGATATTAATAGTTCATATTACACATTCAATTAAAAAATTAATTTCAGTTCTGGAAATAATCTTAGAGACAATTCATAGTTTGGTTTAGTTTTATCGTATATCAACCATTTTAGGTTATTTAATGCCAAATCCATTTTTGTTCATAAAACAGTTCTATTTCAAACAATTCAGATTAACATAAGTACACGGTTTAAATGTCAAAAACAGTTTTTTTTCAAACAATTCAGTTTAGCATAAGTACGCAGTTTAAATGTCAAAACTAGTTCTATTTCAAACAATTCAGTTTAACATAAGTACTCAGTTTAGTTTTATTTAACTCATAGATAGGACCCTATCAAGTGCTATCTCTCCGGGCCAGAGTGGACCGGGAAACGATGGCTATGAAGGAGTACTCTGCATTCCCCAAAGTTCCAGCATTACTGCAGCCTCGCCATCAAATTGTTTAGTGTCATATCCAGGACACTCGTTGAGGTGGAGAGTCTTACCTCTCTACAGAGATGCAGTGGGTGTAATGGCGGTCATTTGGGACATGTCCTGTAAAAATGCATCGTTGCCTGTAGGTTTTTTGCACGTACATCTTCTAGAATTCGACGGATAGTCAAAATTTGTGATATCGTGGATCGATTTCTTGGAAAGCCATTTTGGTTCTTCCTAAGTATCTTCTCAATTTTGGGTTCTATGCAGTTGCGTTGTAGCGCATTGTAGATCTTGGCCGCTATTCGACAGCCCCAGCTGACTGGGCCAAGAGACAATTCTCAAAGCATAACAATTTATTGATGTGTAACCAAACACGAATGGAGATACTAAAAGGTAAGACATGGATATGAAGTTGTGTGCGCGCAAGAGAACGAAGACTGTCTATTTTACTTACTTGGCAATAATATCTCTTTGATTCTATTTGGTTGTGTTGCGAAGAAACAGATCGACGTGAAAAAAATTCAGAGTTGGATGCGTTTGGTGCCTTGACCACTCTCGAAATTAATACCGTTTCGAGCAAGAGTTACATCTTCTTCATCAATTATATATGTCGATAGAAGACGTAGGTGGAGCTTCTAAAGATCTGCGTGGCAGTTGTTGTACTAATTTCCATAGGGATGGCAATGTATTTACCAACCTATCTGCATGAGTAGTATGCGACACAAGGTTATAACTGCTGCTTATTTTGGTGGTGTAACGGTTAGCAAGTTTGACTAGCAAACCTACACGAGTGAGTTCGAGTCTCATTGGGCGCCCCATTCATTCGGCCTTGTGCCACATCGAAGCAAAGAGCTTTGTAAATTACTATAACTGCTACTTATTCGCATTCCATGTGCGAAATAAGTAAAAAAACGAAAAAAAAAAAGAGAAAAAAAAAAAGATTTTTCCGTTTGCCGTCGCAAGGTAAGAGACATTTTTTCTCTCTGTAGCTTAATTTCAAACCAGCATAAACATATTCCTGATTTATTTTTCACTATAAAATACACAAAGACATCTTTCTCGAGATTGGCTGGGATTTTCTTTTGTGAGACGTTTTGTGGTTTGCATGCATTATAAACATTTCATTCATTCTTGAGTACTTTTTGTGTTACTATACATAAAACATTGTTTTGTTTAAATATCGAGATTTTTGTTGTATAGCCACATACATATACACGTATACGTATACAAATATATGCGGGAACATAATTAACTGCAATGAAGACTTCAACAACGAACGAACACACTTCTTTATAAATATATATCTCTCACACTTTATTCTCGAAAGGGTGATATTTGTTGTATGTGAGAGATGAGTTGGAGACGGGGACAGACTGCTATATTGACCCAAGTTCTTCCTCGCCCATAGCAGCACTGCTTTCGCATCTTGGCTTGGGTTGCTCAACCGGAGGTCACTAAGGGCCCCAATCCCTCTGTCTGCAGTTGAATCTCACTTCGGCATCTTGTCTCCAACTGACTCGAACCGTCTGGGCACCTGGCTATATTATTATCTAACACCCACCCGCTTCCTCTGTTCTTCCGTTTATTTACCCAGGTGCATCTCTTGATTGACGGCTCGGTCGAGGGTCAATATATAACATTTTTATTGCATTCATTTTTATCTATTTTGTAACCCTATTTTAACTTGCATGTTTTGTATACATACAAATAAATAAATGATGAAAATTGTATGGACACGACTGCTGCCCGGAAAAAAATTGCGTTTAATTTTATCGGACAGGTCTAATCTCCATATGAACGATAGCCAATCGATTGCTGTCCATTCCTTCGCTAGTCGCGTATTGATGTAGTTATCGGTAGATGAGATGCTGCTTCGGAGGAATGTGAACTTGTCCACTAGTTTTAGAGAACTACCATTTAGTGTGGAGATGTCGCCTCTTTGATCAAAGCACATATATTCCGTCTTGTCTGCGTTGATATGGAGGACTATGTCAGCAGTCGCTTGCTCCATACTATGTAGCACGGTTTCGGCTTGGGCGGGTGTATTTGCCAGAAGTGATATGTCATCGGCGTAGTCCGCATCCATAATTGCTTGTGCGGGGTTTCTTCTGCTTCTTTCCTTTGCCAGCTTAAAACCGTTATCTTTCATTTTATCAATTGACGTTCTAAGCACGTAGTCTAGGCAGATGATAAACTGGGAAGGGTTAATGTGTCTCCTTGCAGCACACCTGCTACAATGTCGGAGTAGTCTTTGTCTCCATCCGGAGAGCGAACTTTTACTATTGTGTTTTTATATAGCATCATAATGGCTGTGACGGTTTCTTTTGGTAAGCCGTAGGCGAGTAGTATTTGCCCCTTCTCCCCTCTGTGTATGGAGTCAAAGGCCTAGTAGATGTCGACAAATAATATTGTTGCCTGTAAGTTTTTTTGCACGTACACCTTCTAGAATTCGACGGATAGTCAAAATTTGTGATGTCGTGGATCGATTTCTCGGAAAGTCATTTTGGTTCTTCCTAAGTATCTTCTCAATTTTCGGTTCTAAGCGGTTGCGTGGCAGCGCATTGTAGATCTTGGCCGTTATGGATTTAAGGGTTTTACCTCGGTAGTTCTTGGCTATTCCGTGGTCACTCTTCTTTGGGAAAAGGAGAATGCATCCCTTTGTCCATCTGTCTATTGTGTTTTGGTTATATACGGCATTACAGTGTCGGAGCTGTATGTTGTTGAATTCCCTGGTCTTTCATACTTCTGGGGGTATTTGATTAAGCCCTACTGCTTTCCTAGTTTTGATTTTTCTTAGTACTGAGTCGAGTTTTTCTTGCGTAAACTGTCCTAGTTTGATGTTTAATTGATTACTCATAATTTTCGTGATTAGTTCATGCGTAACTTTCGGAGGTTTTCCGTGTAAATTCTCGAAATGTTGTTTCCATAGTTGAATTCGTTCTTTTTGGCTGGTAGCTTTCAGTTTAGCTTTCACATTGCTCTTCCTTCTGCTCACTTTTACCGTTTGCCATGCAATCCTCGAGTGTCTATCTTCAACCGAGTCTCTAATCTTATCGATCTGATTGTGTATGTATTCTGGTTGTTCTTTTAGGTATATGTTAGCTATTTCATTTTGTGCCTTCTTAAGTTTCAGTGCATTGATATTGGTTGTGTTCCTCCTATTGCATTTGGAAGCGGTTTTCATGTCTGCACACATTTTTCTAACTGCTAATGTCTCCCATGGGAGTCTATGTTTAGCTCTTTGTTTAGTTGGTATATATTCTTCTGCCGCTTCTAAGTGGACATTGACGAAATTCTCATATTCGTCATTCGGAGTAGGTGTTTCTGATATCTTCTGAAGTGCATTGAATTTGTTTTTTTAGTGTTAACGTATATTTATCTCTAATATCCCCCCTTTTTTTTTTTTTTTTTTTTTTTTTTAGCAGGAACCAGTTACAGTGTACGGTTGTTGTTGTTTGGGCTGCATTCCTTCGTAGGCTTAGTTGTATCTTAGCTGTGTCAATTCGGTGATCGGAGGACACACTCTCGAAAGAGAAATATGCCTCGCAATTCAATGCGCTATTATTCCATTTCTTATTAATAAAGACGTAATCTATCTGTGCTTTAGTATTATTTGCGTAGGTGTAGTTATATAATTTTCCCTTTTATTTTCTGAAATTTAGTATTGAGGCATGTTAATCTATTTTCTAGAGTGAAATCTGTTAGATGTTGCCCATTTCTGTTTGACGTGTTGTGTAAGCTGAAATTGTAGTTTACGTTTTTACCAATTTAGGCATTCATGTCTCCACCGACAACGAGAACTTTGTGTTTCGGGATGCTACGAACAAGGGGGCATAGCTCGTTTTAGAAGGCGGTTAGGTCAGTTTCTTCACTAACATTGATAGGGCTGTAACAGGAGATAATTGTTGCGCTGGGGTTGCCATTAAAAGTAGCTACCATTGCCGCGACATGCTCACAAACATAAACAGATCGGATTACTCGCTCCCCCTAGAAAAATTACATCCGGGTACGACCGGAAATGACGAAGCCCTTTTTACGACCCTGACCTCCCGTTACAGCTTAAAAAAAAAAGGGATAAATTAAAATTAACAATATTTACAAAACACTTCTGCCAGAAATAACTCTATAAAAATGGAATTAATTATCTTCGCTAGCCTATATCAAGCCAAAGAAGTACTTTATTTCTACACCCACATTTTTCATAGAAGAACTTTCTATTTACGCAGCTGTGCAGAGTGACATAGCATTTTCTTAATGTCAACAAGCCTTTTTCCACTTTCGGCGGCACGTTCTTTGCGGAGCTCATTTATGGTCGAATCCTACGTATCGTGGTTGCATTCACCTTACCACCACTTCTAGTGGTAGATTCACCGCTTTTTTTCCCCCATCACATTGATATGCACTAAATTTCCTTTTACGGACCATAAGAGGTGTCCCTCTGCGGGTTGGAGCATCTCTGATGGTCTTTGACCAGTCGAAGTAGATGGCCCGGAGGCAAACACGAAGAGGACTCTAAGACCACCCGGTCTTAACCACTCGGTCGATTCCCCTCGTTCGTGTGGCAGCGCAGCGCTGAAGGTACGAGTTAGCCTTTGGTTACTGCTTCACTATCTGCGCAGCGCTAAGATAACACCAATCTTAGCCACGGTCTCCTGCCCTGTTCGCTCGACAGTGCAGAGCTTTGGCACCACAAAGACTTAGCTATCGTCTCAATACGTCCGCATAGCTCTGGCGCGACACAGCCTTAGCTACCGTCCGATACGTCTACACAGCTTTGGCGAGGCAAAGCCTTAGCTACCGTCCGATACGTCCGTACAGCTTTGGCACGGAAAAGCCATAACTACCGTCCGATACGTCCGCATGGCTTTGGCACGGCAAAGCCATAACTACCATCTCGATACGTCCGCTCAGCCTTGACACGGCAAAGCAATAGCTATCATCTCCGATACGTCCACACAGCTAGGGGCACGACAAAGCCCTAGCTTTACCGATTCGCTCGCTCGACCTCGTATATGCTAAGGCCTGGAAAACCTTAGCCATCGTTTCCCCGTCTGTTCACTTGGTCCGCAGTACTAAGACGCGATTAAGTCTTAGCAACCACGTTCGCTCAACTGTACGTAACCAAGCTGTCAATACCGACTTCGACCACGACGCTCCAGCAATGCAGCATCCAGTCCACGTACGACACGCCGTACAGACTGTCCTGCATAGCAACACCTAGCCTACGTACGACTCGCTGTACGGGCTAGCAACTGCTTCAACACACCTCTGGTTAACTCAACGTACTGTCAAAAGTCGGGACGTCGATTTACCAATCTTGACCGACATCAGCTACCTGCAACATTCGTCCAGCTACACACATCTACGACTCGACCATACCAGCTACCGACATCACCCATCTTGCAGAAGACACAAATACTACTACCATGAACTTTACACACACGTTTATAATTCCGACGATAAATTGTCTCTTTTGTTATATTTGTCACATCGCCTTTGTTTCCTTCATTGTCTTTGGCTGTCATTACTTGCACGCTTTAACTAAAAAAAAAAACATTTGCGGGGTCGACGTGCTTAGCGGCTTCGCAACACCATCATCCTCGGTTGCATTTTCACAGTTCACCCATTCTAATGTCACATGGGCTAAAAAAAAATTATTTTTTAAATACAAGACAACTCCACTCCACTTTTAGCAGAGGTCAACTGATGGTTAGATATTTTTTGTCTTTCACTCTATTGTTATTTTAAAATGCATCAAATATTTTATTTTTTGTAAAATCCCTGCTGTATATTATCAGTTTTAAATGCAAAAAAAAAAAAAAAACAACAACCCCCCCAACAAATACTGTAATTTCAAGTAACAGTTGGGCCTTGTTAAAAAATACTAATACTTTTGAACTTTATTAGAAATTGACTACCAAATTTAGAGTAAGGTTAGAATAATTTAGGAATTTCGTGTTAATGACGAAATATTTAGAGAAAATGAGAGAGAAAAAAAAAAAGAAGGAAACAGAATAACTGGATAACTCATCTTCCCCCCAAGCGCTAGAAAATACGTGTATATCTATATGCAAGAAGAAAAAGAAATAGATTCATTAATAAATCAAAATACTCGGGAAGAAAATCCCATGATTATACATCTCGGTTGAAAAGGATAACATTTACCGAAAATTGTCTGAACGGTAGCTTATTACAAAATAAATAAAACCCGTTATTACATTGGCATAATGGTTAGAGTGTTCACCAATGGCCCGGGAATCATACCAAAGACTCAAAAAAATGGTACTTGATGCCTCCTTGCTTAACACTCAGCAATATAAGGTTGGGTAAAGTTAAGCAATCCAATGAAAGGAGTATCGCCCTTCCCTTCACCTCTGTGTAGTAGCTATCGAAAAGAGAGCCTGCAAGTCACCCTCGACTAAGGTCGCCAACTTTATTTTACTTTTACTGTACAGGGAGGCTCTGCGCATACATCCTGTTGAAATGTAAAAATAAACTCACGAATAAAAGAAAAAAATTAAACCAACCAGAAACCTTTCCCTCAAATACTTCTAAAGTTTATTATTCCTCCAGCAGTGTATAAAAGAAACACACCCACCGCGTATTTGAGCTTCGACTCGTGCCTGTCTCCCTCTAAAAAATAGGTACTGTGCCACATTCTGTCTTGGTGGGGAGGTGGACAAATACCCACACACCTCGAACAAAGGTAGAGACGATTGCCAGCTTATCAGCGAACCCACAACGCGCTGAACCTACCAGAACTGGGTTACTCACACCACGCGTGTTGGACAAAGAACTTACTTACATCCACTCGCCTCCAGACCCTATCCATAGGGAGAAAGAACACAATTTCTTCTTGGGTTACGAATTCTACATAACACAACCCTTGTTTATTTTACAATAAACAATTTTAACTCTAAAATTTTATCCGTTATAATTTTCCTTGCTACCAATCGCTTGGCTATAACAGTTGCTTGGAGACTGGGAAGATACAAGCAAATTTACACATATAAAGCATTTAATGTATTTACCATATATATACAAGTAGAATTGAAAAAAAAAATACACCAACGTATCCCAATATATCGTTCAATAAGCAAACAGTATGAAATGAGTACAAAAACTAGAAAATAGATGTATAGCGATGTTTAGGAGAACACTATATTTTTGTAGGCACACAAATGAATTACGAAACTTTGCTTTAACAACACAACAACGAAAGTTTTTTATTTGCAGCTTTGAATATTTGGTTTGTTCTTGGTGCTGCAAGACTCGTGGTGTTTAGGCTTGTTGGATGTTTGAGACGAAATGGCTTAGCGAGATGTTGAGATGGCAGCGTGTCGTTGGACGTGTGAGGGAAGTATTCAAAGTCACCGTGTAGTTTTGCGTGTCGAGAGCGGAGTGACGCTTGGATTGACATAGTAAATTTTTGGGGTGACAAGAAGTGGTGCCTGTGGAAGGCATGCTGAATGTTTCTAATTTATGTTCCACTGGGATTCCTCGTAAAGAATCCATAAATTAGATGGTTCCCTCGTTGAGTGTCCATGTTGCTGTTGCTAGTGTTAAAGCCACAGTGAGTTGTCCACACTGGGTGGCTTGTTTAGCTAAAAAGCATCGCTAAGCAGGGACGACCAGAGGCACGTCTGTTCTGGTCGCCGTCTCACGCTGAAGAGAGTGGGTTTGGCCGCTCACCCGTTTTGCTAGCCGGAAATGAAGGTCCGGGCTGAAAAGGATATGTCATCCTGATTGGGTGAAATTCAGTGTTGAATTAAATTGCGCGCCAAAACAAAATACGAGATTTTCCTCTTCTCTACAGATGCAATAAAATGGTCACAACCATGTTGGGTTTATTGTATAATGGCTGGGCTCTAGGCAACGTCTGAGGAGGTGTCCTCGTGGTGTAATGGTCAAAGCAATGGACTGCGGAATTGTAGTAAGCGAGTTCGTACTCCATTCGCGCTCTTACGTTCACTTTCGGGCAAATACCCCAGGGAAAGGTATGAACCCCTTATCCTCCCAGCTATGGGTTAAATAGTACCGTCACTGTTCTTCTAGGAGAATGGCTTTGGCATTAAATAACCTATAAAGGCTGATATGCCATTAAACAAAGATCCAAACTTAAGCAACGTCTGAACTGTTGAAAACAAGAATGGATATCCGAGATTCTTATGCAACAGTCTATGAGTCACCAAACGGACACGCCCTTTCGACAATTATTCATTGTCTCCCAACTTTTAAAATCTAAGGGAGTTAGTGATGTATTTTGCAATGAAGGGTTATGTTTTTTATTTTATGATACGTTTTGATATTTTTAAAAATTATGATGAGCAGTGCAACATAAATATGTTGTTTAGTTTGGTTTCTTTGCTTAATGGCATATTAACCTTTGTAGGTTATTTAATGCCAAAGCCATCCTTCTAGAAGAATAGTCATCATCATCATCATCATGTCGCGCCGCCTGCGCGGATATCCCTGACCGTCTCTCGCCATTTCTCCCTATCATTCATCGCCTCCGGCAGGTCTTCAGGATTACAACCCGTGTCCTCACATAGCTGCTGTATGTAAGTTCGTGCTGGTCGTCCCACTCTTGCACATCCATGAGTGGGGGTCCACAGGAGTACATCGCTTATGAGCTCGTCCTTGCTTCTCCAGCAGTGTCCTGCGTGTCTGGTTCGTCGAACTTGTATAGTTTTTGTGATGGGGGGCAAGTGTCCGTATAGTTGGAGTCTCGTGGGGTGTTGTCGCCAGGACTTGTTTAATACTGCTCTCAACATTCTTGTGTAATTTCCGTCCAGCCTCCTCTCCAGCCGCTTCGTAAGCGTCCATGTGGTGCATCCATATAGCAGTATCGACACAACCGCTGCCTGGAAGAAACTGCGTTTCATTTTATCTGTTAGGTCCGACTTCCATATGATCGAGAGCCTATCGATAGCTGTCCATGCCTTCGTCAGTCGTGTGTCGATGTCCTTCTCGGTTGAAGAGACGCTGCTTCCTAGGTAGGTGAATTTGTCGACTAGTTTCAGAGAGGCTCCGTCTAGTGTGGCAATGTTGCCTGTTTGGTTGTAACACATATATTCGGTTTTGTTTGCATTGACATGTAGGCCAATGCCAGCTGCAGCTCGTTCCAGACTATGTAGTAGTGTCTCTGCTTGATTAGGCGTATTCGCTAGTAACGCCAAGTCATCAGCGTAGTCGGCGTCCGTGATTGTTTTTGCGGGGTACCTTTTGCTTCTTCTCTTAGTCAGCTCAAAGCCATTTTCTCTGATTTTGTCGATCGAAGTCCTAAGCACATAGTCTAGACAGATGATAAAGAGGTACGGGGCTAGTGTGTCTCCTTGTAGTACTCCTGCAACAATGTCGAAGTATTCCGTGTCTCCATCTGGTGAACGTACTTTTACTTTGGTGTTTCTGTAGAGAATCATTATCGCTGCTACGGTTTCTTTTGGTAGGCCGTAAGCTAGTAGGATTTGCTCCATCTTCCCTCTGTGTATGGAATCGAAGGCCTTGGTAAAGTCGACAAATAGTAATGTCGCCTGTAAGTTTTTTGCCCGAACGCCTTCCAGGATTCTACGGATGGTCAGTATTTGTGAGGTTGTGGATCTATTTCTCCGGAAGCCATTTTGGTTTTTCCTAAGGATGTTTTCCATTTTGGGTTCTATGCGGTTTCGTAGTAGGGCATTGTAGATTTTGGCTGCTATGGATGTAAGTGTTATCCCTCGGTAGTTCTTGGCTAGTCCGAGGTCGCCTTTTTTAGGGAATGGAAGGATGCATCCCTTCGTCCATCGTTCTATCCTATTTTGACTATAGACTGCGTTGCATTGCCGGAGCAGTATATCGTCGAATTGTCTCGTCTTCCACACTTCTGGGGGGATCTCGTCTAGCCCCGCCGCTTTCCTATTTTTAATTCTTCTGAGAACCGTGTCGAGTTCTTCTTTGGTGAAAGGACCTAGTTTTACGTCTAATTGCTTACTATGGTACTATTTAACCCATAGCTGGGAAGATAAGAGGGTTCATACCTTTCCCACGGATATTTGTCCGAAAGTGAACGTAATAGCGCGACAGGAGTTCCACCTCGCTTACTACGAGTCTGCAGTTCATCGCTTTAACCATTACACCACGAGGAGACCCCTGAAACAGGTTGTATTCTATGGTGGTTAACCAAACCTTGTCACATGACCTTGCTAAAAAGCAATAAATATATACATGATATTTGTGAAACCCGAGATTTTACAACATATTTTTAAGGACGGGAGGAAGGAAGGAAGGAAAGATACGATGACGATACCTTTAAAATTCTAACTGTATTTTTGGGTTTCATACGGCTACGCTGTTGCGGGAAATGTTTTCCAGGACTATTTGAGAACGGACGCATCTCAAATAAGGTGTTGAAACGCACCCGTTAGTAGCCGAGTGAAAGAAAGTCCGTTTAGTATTAAAGGTAAATCTCAAGTGAGTTTTAAGATCTACTGGTAGGAGAGTGAGCCAGCGTGCCGCTAGCGGATACGTGTTTTTCTGCACCAGCAGCAAGAGAGAAGTAGTTATTTACAAAGATTTTACTGAGATGCGACATAAGGCCGTATGGATGGGGCACCCAATGAGACTCGTACTCACTCGTGAAGGTTTACTAGCCTGACTTGCTAATCATTACACCACCCGAGGTACCCAATAGGAGAGAAGCAGGTCTTTCCAATCCAAGGAGTCACTGCTGAATGAGAACGGGTTTCTTTCTTGAGCCAGTAAGTCTGTTTTCAGGCATGCGCGGATTTCGCTTCCTGTCAGAGGTTTCTGGGAACTGCTACACTTTGAATTTATTTTATTTTATTTTTAATTTTCATTTTTTCTAATCCCTACAAATGTATCTATCATAACGTGATTAAATAATTGACTGATGCTTATATAAACAACAACTGAATACGAAATAACTGACCTTTCTATTAAAAATATGTTATTAAATAAATTAAACTTAGAGCACCTCATGTGGTGTAACAGTAAGCAAGCTAGGTTAGCAGACCATCGTTAGTGAGTTTGTTTCTCACTGGGTGTCTCATACTTCTGGCCTTGTGACAAAACTAATCTAAGTTTAATAAATAACTTTGAACACCTCGCGTGGTACTGTGGTTAGCAAGCTAGATTAGCTGACCATTATTAGAGAGTTCGATTCTCAGTGAGCATTCCATACTTTTGGCCTTGTGCAACAACTGAGCTAAGCTTTGTAAATAACTATACAAAAAGAGGAAGCACTTCACAAAGTGTAATGGTTAGCAAGCTAAGTTAGCAAACCATTGTTAGTGCGTTGTTTTTTTTCACAAGGTGCCCCATATTTCAAACCATATGCCACTGCTGAAATTAATAAATTGTAATTTACTAAGCTTTTTGCTTTAATGTGGCACAAGGCCTAAATAAACTTATAAGAAAAAGCAAGTTATAAAGAAAATTCGTCTGCTTGACAAATCAAACTCGCACATGCGCACACCATAGATCTTTGTTTTTATAGCAACTGAAATTCATACTTTCCTTTTATTTATTTTTTAGTGAAGTAGCTTACAAATTTATGATTATACATTTGTTTATTCAAAGTAAATTTTTATTTTCCGACAAGCAAGAAAAGTTTATCAACAAAACCAAACGAAATAAAACAAAACGAAACAAAACAAAAACCCTTTAAAATATTGGTTGCTAGGGTAAGAAGTAAGGCGAGAATTGAACTAGTTTTAAGTTGGATAAAAAGGCTTTTATTACCATCGAATGATTATCATTAATCAATTGAACAAATCATGTTGTTTCATTGGAATTAAGTAGTAAAATCAACAAAAATTAGTGTTTGTTACTAATTAAGCCTTAATTAAATAATTAATTGGTGGCTAAGGTTGTTATAATGATTTAAAAAAAGGAAGCTGTCTCGTTTAACCGATAGAGGGCGCTTTAGGAGGAGCGAACTTTCGAAAATCTTAAAGACGTAAATATGGCGAAGTGAGATGGACCTGTAAAAAGTTCATGAGGTAATAATGCCAAATGATTTTTTTGTTAACCGGGGAAAAAAAAGGTAAAATTCGATGCTTTACGCTACAAATCATAGTATATCTTTGTTGCATCACCATCTTAGTATCTCTGGGGAAATATTAAAAAAAAAAAAAAGTTTGTATTTTGTCCGTTAACATTTGACGTCTCTTGTTGGTCGATTTGATATAATTAATTAAAAAAAACTACTTTTGTACCCCAACTAGTATTAACTTTTAGTATTGATTTATTGCTTTAATATTTCTTTCTTCATGTATTATTATTGTGTATTATCGATCGGACGACTTTATGTTGTGATTTGTATTACATATTTGAATTTGAAAACGTTTTATTGCCAAAGTTTATTACATTCTATTTTTATTTATACTTTGGTTTTTAAAGTAAAAACAAAAACTTATTGTCTCTTTCTGTTGTTGTTATCAAGTTCAAATAGAAATAAAATTCATTACTTTTTAAATGTTCATCCGATGTAAATGTGGAGGAAAACCTTTGGGTAAGGAAGAAAGAAGTAAAAACGAAGTTATGTTTTTTTTTTTTTAAATTTGACATTAAAAATTCTAATCTTTCAAGTATTGGAGTTGAATAAGTTTTTGATTTAAAAAAAAAATTATATAAACTTAAAAAAGGATGAATAAGCGTAGCATCATAAATTAAATTCTGAAAACTTACTGAATTCGATTCTCACTGGGTGACCTTATACTTCTGGCCTTGTGTCACATTTACACTTGATTAACTATTAATGTTAACAGTCGAAGTAAACGGACGTTTTTTCATCGCTTCAAGAAAGCGATGTATTTTTACTTTAAAGTACTAAAAGTAATTATAGGTAGGAAGTGTTTAAATGTTTTTAAATCAGATTTTTTTTAACAAGAAAACCTATCTGATTTATCATCATCATCATCATCTTTTTTTTGACATTAAGCACATTTTTTTTTATCTTACTAACAACGTCCTTAAAATATTGTTGATATTCTCATGTTTGTATTTTTAACCCAGCCAAAATGGTCCATCATAACGAGATTTCTAGAACTCTCGTATGGTCAAAGAATAAAGCAAGTTCCAGTTCAAATTTCAACTGAATAGTAATCTTGTTGGGTCTGTCCACGTTGGACATCTTTTTTTCTTATAGTGGAGAAAATAAATGCAAATTAGAATCATTTGTTCCTCCCTAAATAAATAGGAACATCAATATCATCATGGAGCACTTAAGCATTTCTATTTATCAAATTATAAAAATAAAAACACACAAAAATAAACAAGCACTCAGAAAAAGGCAGTTGATGTCAATAATCATTTTATCAATTTCAAATGTTTAAGGATGAGAAATATATATATATATATATATATTTTTTTTTCATCCTTAAACTTTAAAAATTGACACCAATATTTTACACACACACACACACACACACACACACACACACACACACATATATATATATATATATATATATATATATATATATATATATATTTTTTTTTCTTAATGAAATTATTGCTCTGTAATGTCTGTTACATTGAGCTCTTTACCTGGAAAATTTAAATGTTCACTTTTGAGTAGTTTTCTGGTCCTGATGGAATTACTCCCAACTCCGGTTTAACTGGACCAAATAATATATATATATATGCAAAAAGAGAAAAATTAAAAAAACTACACCTTTTATCTCTAATTAAAAAAAAACTGACAAAAATATAACAATGCAAAAAAGTGGGGGTGTTAAGTAAATTTTTGTGCAACTGGTACATTTAAAAAACTTTTTGGAATTTTGTTTCTGTTATTTCTTCATTTTTACTCATTACACTTATGTGCATTGGGTATGACATTAGACTGCATCTGGTGGTGAGGCTCCAGTCCTTGAGTTTAGTGAATGTGGAATACTCCTTTATTATTATGACTCTCAGCTTCACTCTGATCTGGAGTGGTAGTACCTGTTAGGGTCCCATCTATGGGTAAAATAGAACTGTTCAATCATTTACTAAGAATTATTACTAATGGTTATTTGAAATCATACAGCTGTGTACAATTGTTTGTATTACCATTTTAAAAAAAAAACCTTTCAAGAAACAACAACTACACAAAAAATGTTAATATGAACATCCAATGAATGCTACTCTCTAACATCTTCGTCTAAAATAATCTGAGACGTTTTATTTATTTATATATATATATATAT
The DNA here is from genome assembly GCA_963585895.1 of Sepioteuthis lessoniana. Taxonomy (NCBI): domain Eukaryota; kingdom Metazoa; phylum Mollusca; class Cephalopoda; order Myopsida; family Loliginidae; genus Sepioteuthis; species Sepioteuthis lessoniana. The sequence goes on along the minus strand of OY757921.1, from coordinate 18,721,150 downwards.
ATATTAGCACACATTTTAAAACCCACTAACTTTATTTTTATATAGTGTAAAAAAAAAAAAGATTTTATATCGGAAAATATATTCTATATTGGAAACCTGGCTGACGACAATCCAAGATATATATATATATATAAGCACTCATTTTAAAACCCACTAACTTTATTTTTATATTGTGCAAAAAAAAAAAAAAATTTTGTATTGGATTTTTCCAAATAACCTTCTCATTAAAGAGATAAATTTGACAAGAATTTATTGAAACCTTAAATATGATTAAATAGATTTTTTCCTTCTCATTACTCCCAGGTTCACTTTGACCTAGAGTGGTTACTACCTGTTAGGATCCCATTTATAGGCAAAATAGAACTGTTTAATCTTTTACTTGTAATTATCATTAATATTGAATAGAATTACTGGTGTATTTAACAATGTTTTTCCCAAATATCCTTCTCATTAAAGAGATAAATTTTAATAGAATTTATTGAAGCCTTACATTTGATTAAATAGATTTTTTTCATTAATGGGTGTTAATTTTTTGACCAATTCATTATTAAAAAAAAACAAACCTAGATTTGTGTCACAATTTACTTGTAGATATACAAAAGTATTAACAGAAAATAAACTGTTCATTTTTTATAGATAAAAGATGTGATCAAAAAGTATTGAGAAATACATTGGGATGATGCATCTGGCCATATCATTAGTGATATAATTCTGGGGTCCTTAGGAGTTTCAGTGGGGTGTCCTTGTGGTGTAATGGTTAAAGTGATGGACTGCGGAATTGTAGTACGCGAGTTCGTACTCCAGTCGCGCTATTATGTTCACTTTCGGGCAAATACCCTTGGGAAAGGTATGATCCTCCTTATCCTCCCTCCCAGCTATGGGTTAAATAGTACCACTACTGTTCTTCTAGGAGAATGGCTTTGGCATTAAATAACCTAAAAAGAGTTGATATGCCATTAAACAAAGAAACCTAAACCTTAGGAGTTTCAGGTCTCTCAACATCATACTCCTTTACCTAGAGAGGAGTCCCTCTGGGTAAAGCAGTATGATGGTTTGGCTGAAGTGCCTGACTGTGGCCTTAAAGTACGTAAGTTTGAACTCCAGTCACTCTATTACCCTTATTTTCAGACTACTACCCTTAGTAAAGGTTTGAATCCTCTTATCCTGTCAGGTATGAGTTAAATAGTATAATACAATGTTACTATTAATTTAAGATTTCAGAATTCAAGATATCTAAAAAAAAAAAAAAAAAAAATAGCTGTCATTTCTGTACATCTGTGCAGGACAAATCAGTTTTCATCCTAATTGTGTAGATAAATGTTGCCATCATTCACAGAACTAAAACTTTAGATTCCAATAAGTAATGATCACTATATATGCTGGTGTACAAAACAATATTTTAATCCTTAAAATCATCATCATATCGTGCCGCTTGCACAGATATCCCTGACCCTCTCTTGCCACTTCTCCCTATCGTTCATCGCCTCTGGCAGGTCTTCAGGACTACATCCTGTATCCTCACATAGCTGTTGAATGTATGTTTGAGCTGGTCGTCCTGCTTTGGCCCGGCCATATGTGGGGGTCCAGAGGAGTACATCACTTATGAGCTCGTCCCTGCTTCTCCAGCAGTGTCCTGTATGTCTGGTTCATCTAACTTGGATAGTTTTCGTGATGGGAGGCAGGTGGCTGTATAGTTGTTGCCGCCAGGACTCGTTCAATATTGCTCGCAGCATTCTTGTGTAATTGCCATCTAGCTTCTTCTCCAGCTGTTTAGTTAGCGTCCAAGTAGTGCATCCATACAGCAGTATCGACATGACCGCTGCCTGGAAGAAACTACGTTTCATTTTATCGGTCAGCTCTAATTTCCATATGATCGAAAGTCTATCAATAGCTGTCCAAGCCTTCGTTAGCCACGTGTCGATGTCCTTTTCGGTTGGTGAGACGCTGCTTCCTAGGTAGGTGAATTTGTCTACTAGTTTCAGAGGAGTTCCGTTAGTGTGGAAATGTCACCTGTTTGATTATAGCACATATATTCTGTTTTGTGTGCATTGACATGGAGGCCAATGCCTGCGGCGGCTCGTTCCAAACTATGCAGTAGTGTTTCAGCTTGGTCGGGTGTATTTGCCAGTATCGCTATGTCATCTGCGTAGTCGGCGTCGGTAATTGTTTTTGCGGGATACCTTCTGCTTCTTTTCTTTGTCAGCTCGAAGCCGTTTTCTCTGATTTTATCAATCGATGTTCTAAGCACATAATCTTAAAAATACCCTCAAAATATGAGAGCATTTTATACTTCAGGTATGAAACATGAACTTGAAATCCTTTAGTGTACAGTAAATTGCTAATGTAAATGACGATAGACTAATCTCTAGTAACAAATGACACAAATATTTTCTGCTGAAACTACTTAATTCCCATTATCATAATAAACAAACCTGACTGATAAAATGAAACGCAGTTTCTTCCAGGCGGCGGTCGTGTCGATACTGCTGTATGGATGCACTACTTGGATGCTGACTAAACGGTTGGAGAAGAAGCTCGACGGCAATTATACAAGAATGTTGCGAGCAATATTGAACAGGTCCTGGCAGCAACACCCCACACGGCGCCAACTGTACGGCCACCTACCACCTATCACAAAAACTATACAAGCTAGAGGGACAAGACATGCCGGACACTGCTGGAGAAGCAAAGACGAGATCATAAGTGATGTGCTCTTGTGGACCCCCGCATATGGCCAATCAAAAGCTGGACGACCAGCTCGAACATTCATACAGCAGCTATGTGATGATATGGGATGTAACCCCGAAGACCTGCCGAAGGTGATGAATGATAGGGAGACGTGGAGAGAGAGGGTCAGGGATATCCGTGCTAGCCGCACGTCATGATGATGATGATGACTCTTACCTTAAATTATTAAAAACACAACTCTGACCTAAAAAAATAGCATAATTTGTATGGTTAGTATAGACCAAAACCTACATTTTAACTTGAAAACTTGGGGGTCTCATTGGCCTACTGGGTAGAGTGTTTGCCAATGGTCCAGGAGACCAGGGTTCAATCCCAAGTTGGGTCATACCAAAGACTTTTATAATGGTACTTGATACCTCTTTGCTTAACACTCAGCATTATAAGGTTTGTATCAAGGGTAAGGTGGAGCAATCTAGGGGAAGGAGTAGCGCCCTCCTCTAAACCACGGTTTAGTAGCTATTGAAAAAGGAGCCTTTGGGTCACCCTTGACTAAAGGTCGCCAACTTTACTTACTTTATACCCCCAGTTGCTTTGCACACCAGCTTATATGGCTGACAAAATATTCCATTTGAATGTCTTACTAGAGAGTGTTTTTTTTTTAATTATTACTCTTTACTCTGCTTGTGTGTCTACATATATTTTAGTTACAATAATCTATATTTCAAAACTTTCAGGAACAACTTAGCAGTAGCTGTGATAATTTCATCCTTTGCTCAACTAATTTCAAAGATCCTGCAGCAGCACCAACCATGTCATCATCACCAGCCTCCGTGTTTTCCAGCCCAAGTGCCTATGGTCGACCCTCAGTAATCGATGAAGCTATCAAACAAACACCCAGAGGTAGAGCAAGCCCATTCTCTACCAAATATTATACACCATCACCTCTTGAGCGGAATAATAATAATTTGATAAAGTCTTTGTCTTCTGCTCTATCTTCCACACCTCGTAGTTTAAAGAAACCGTTTGTCCTCCACACGCCACAAAGTGTTTCTAGCCAGCTTGCATGGCATCCACATTCCACACCACAGTCACAAATAAAAAACCCGTTTGAAATTGCTCTTGTCAATCAACTCCAGAACTCTTTGGTCAGTCCAGGAATTTTTACGATATCAACCCCAAACTCTGATGAAAAGGTAAGAAGACATTATCTTTATATTTTGAAAACTTTTGTTGCAGACCGAAGCATTTCTTTTACTTACTGTTATGACCGATTATTAAGGGTCAATAAATAAATAACTCAACACGGAGATATGAGGTGCCACACAAATGAATCCAAGTCTCTGAGGAGAATTTCCTTGGTTTAACATACATGAAAACAGGCAAGGTGCTTACTACAGCTGCTGCTCTCCGCTCAGTTCTTGATTAATATACCCATTGGGTAAGTCCATTATTCTGGTCATAGGTGAGTCACCTACAACACTTACTTAATATCATATTCAAAATAGACTGAGAAAAATAAAATTGTAATATCTTGAAGGACAACACGTATTTTAACCTGAGTATGTAGATATTCTGATAAAAATTTCAAAGTCTTTAACCATCTTGGATGTAGTAACACTGAAAAAACAGTGCACTATATTGTATGCATTCACTCAATACCTCCTCTACGAGTAGGATATGACCCAGTTGGCTGGGCTTGTAGAATATGCAGACTGCGTCTCTTCTGAGACTTAAGACCCCCCACCAATGAGTGCTCTGGATATGACACTAAACCATCAGATGGTGAGGCTCCAGTCTTGTATCTTTGGGGAATGGAGAAAATCCTTTTATTGTCATAACTTACTGGTCCACTCTGATTTGGAGTGGTAGTACCTGTTAGGGTCCCATCTATGAGTCAAATAAAAGGTTTTAATCATTTACTATATTTGAAACCATTCAACTGTATGCAAACAAAGGATTAATGCCTTGGGCAATGGAGCAGAAGATCTTTTGTGTGAAGACATAGTGTGAAATTAAAGTCTTTCAAGGTTGTTCAAACAGGATACAGAAGAAAGTTCAATTTAAACACGTTTCCAAGCAGAAGTCAGATTTTCAAGTTGATCAAGAACTTTGAAGTTCATGACACTTGAGAAGATCATAACGTGATGGGTTTCTCATCATCTGGGCCTCTGATAACAATCTGAACATCTAAGAATGTCCTCAGGATTCAAGAGTCAGTTGGCCAGAGTTGATTCAGATCTTTGTGAAAGTGAAGTCAAGAACTTGGAATCTCTGTATCTTCTGTTTGGCACTTTCTGATTTAGGATCTCAAACTTTATCTCTACTGGATCTAGATCAAACACCAACTGACCAAGACTGGTATAGAAAAAAAGAATTGCTATGTGCCAGAGGTTTTCACAAAATATTGACAATGACGAGTAATTCTTGATTGATATCAGGTTTTCGGATGAAGCCTATTTCTTCTTGGATGTTAACTACAAGAACTTGGTGTCTTGAGAAAGTGAGAACCCTCACAGTCGGATGTCTTCTGCATTAAAAAAGTACATGGCATTGGTTACCATCTTGAAGCATGGCACTATTAAATCATTTTTCTTTAAAGTTGATTGGGGTAATGCAGTGAGTGTTACATTCAGTGCTGGGGCAGTTCAGGAAAGTTCAGGCTTGATGAGTATGAGGACCTTGGTGAGGAGAAACAGTGATTCTAGCAGGATGGTGCCCCCCCCCCACTCACACTGCTAATGTTACCATGGCATAGCACTGTGAAAAGTTTAGGGAGTGTCTTATGAACTGTGAAGCTGAAGTAGAATGGGCACCTCACTTGCCTTAACTGCCCCCCCCCCCGATTTCTTCTGCTCAAAAACAACATCTATGAGAACAACCGTTGCTGCATTGAAGGCAGCCATCACTGAGAAGATTCAAGTTATCATCTTGGAAGAATGTGCACATGTTATCAACAAGTTTGCACACTGCAGCGCCTTCAACTGAACAGTAGACATCTGCAAGATTTATTCTAGTGTTTCTCTTGACATTTTTGGTTCATGTTTGAGACTAAATGGCTACAGATCCTAAAATTTCATCTTTTTACTTTTAAACTGGGCTATTGGCTGAATGAGTAGAGTATTCACCGATAGGTCCAGGAGTCAGGGTTCAATCCCAGGTCGAGTCATACCAAAGACTCAAAAAATGGTACTTGATGCCACCTTGCTTAATGCTCAGCATTATAAGATAAAGATCAAGAGTAAAGTGGAGCAATCCAGGTAATGGAGTAGTGCCCTTCCCTACACCACAGTGTTGTAGCTATTGAAAGAGAGCCTTTGGGTCACCTTCGACTAAGGTTGCCAACTTTACTTTTTTTTACTTTTCACTGAATTTAATTTTCATTACTCTATCATTAGTGGTCCATGATTTGTGCCTGATCATTTTGTTTAAAAAATTGTGAAACACCATACTTAGATTTTGGTTGATATAATGTATACTTTGCTTTAATAAAATTCATATTTATATTAATAAAGTTTAAATGGATGTTTCAATGTGTTTACTATCCATTTTTATATGTTTCCTTATAATAATTTCATTATAAATTGGAAAATAAAAAAAACTAGGTTATAATGAGTTAATGTTAAGTTAACTTTTTTACTTTGCTAACTGATGTTCAGTTTACTAACCTTTTTAACCTCTGTGCAAAATAATTAAAGATGGCTGCATCAGAAACCTAAAAATTATATATTTTTTCTTTTTCTGTTATTCATTTGGTGGATATGTTGGAGCAACTATTTCTGAAGTCTTTTTTATAAAGTGTCACAGTTGTTTTAAAGTGCATTTTTGGGAAATGTAAATTTCTTTTTAGGAGCTGTTTGTCTTTAAATCTTCTGTTTTTATTTTAGAAATTTCATTGGACGATTGATCAATTAGCTGTCTTACACCCAGTAGAAATTGAAGATAAACCATCCCAATATGCATCTGTGATCAGGTAATAAATACTTCTATGAATAGAAATTGTTTCATTTTTTTGGTTTTGTGTTTTGTTAATGAAATACTTGGTTTGGTTTGATGGCATATCAACCATTGTAGGATATTTAGTGTCAAATCTATTTTTATACATGTACATTGAATATATGATTCCTAAACATATTTTGGAGATAACATTTTTAACCAGTCTGGGCTCTTTTTTTTTTGCATGCAGTTAAATGGTTTCACCTATTTCTATCTAATACAAATAATTCTATTTACTATTAATTATTCGTTTGTACACAGTTGAATGTTTTCATGTATTGCTATTTAACACTAACAGTTTAATTAAACATCAGTCATTTGTTTATACACAGTTAAATGATCAAATAGTTCTATTTCTAACAATTCGGTTCAGCAGAAATACTTGGGTGAGTCAAAAGTTTTGCAATATTTTGTTAATGTGAGGTACAATTTGGCAGCTCTGGCTGGTGTCTTTTACCCAACTGGATTTGAGATACTGTGTTTGTCTGAGACTCTAAGAATGTTACTTGCAGGATTTGACTCTTGGAGTATGACTGAGGAATCCATGACTTTAAGCCTACCTGGCCTTGATTGATTGTTGAAGTCCTTGTAACCTGAAGAAAATTTCTTTAACTATCTGATTATTGTATTGTGATCAATTGCACCTTCATCTTTTGCACAACAAATTTTTGTGGTTGCTTCCATCGTGTTATGACTCTGTTCCACACATTCAATGAACGAAAGCACAATGTGTTAGCACACCAACTACAACGACTTAATCTGCTTTAGTCATGTGATATATGAGCCACAAACTAGTACATACCAAAATATTGCAAAACATTTGACTCACCCTAGTAGTACTTTTAACAGATTTCTATCAAAACCAACATTGACCAAAAATATGATTGTAATAAATATTTATGCAAATAATTAACTGTGGCTAAAATCATTTATCTGTTGGGAAAACTTGATAAATTGTCATTTGGGGTTCAAGGCCAAAGGTCTTTTGAAAGCCATTTACTAAATTCATTAAAGGCTACAAGAATGGGAAACCCAGTGAGAATCAAATTCACTAACAATAGACTGCTAGCCTAGTTTTTTGATCATTACACCACATGAGGTAGCCCTTAAAGACCTAATGGAGATGAAAAAAGGTTTCCCTTGCATTGATCTTAATTTGTGTGTTTATATAACTAGAGTGAACTTTTTTGTTTTCTGAACTTTTGCATTTATCTCAAACAAATAGTACATGAATATTATAATAAATTTACCATAAACTGTGTACAAGTAGACTTTTTTAATCTTGTAAAAAAAATCTCTACAAAATTAGGGGTTGACTTGTATGACAGGGCTAAAATCAAAATCTTTACCTCAGGATGGTGGTAAAAGGTTTGGATTTTAACCCTGCTGTTTAAGTTAACTCCTAATTTTGTAGAGATCTTTTTTTCAGACTTAAAAGATTGACTTATATGCTGCAATTTATGGTTGGTATTCTATTCTAAGGAATGTCAAGATTTATAATATATATATATATATATATATATATAAATTATGCCTTATTTTCTAAAAATAATTATTAAACAAAGATGACTGCATATGCAGACGATGTTAAAAAAAATGAAGTAAATTCTTGTCTATATATATATATATATATATACAGACAGACAAGAAAGGCTCTTCAAATGAATTGAGCTCTTGGTAGCCGTTAAGTGGATATATGTAAACAAAAATGTGATGCATAAGCATTTAAATTTCCGTCGCTTGCGCTGGTTTCCTCATGGCTGAGTGGTAGAATCTTGGATTGGCGTTTCGATCCCAGCTTCGGAAATCTAGCCTGTCTAGCCACACTGAAGAGTTGTGATACAACGAAACAGTCTGTCTGTGGATGAATATATATATATATATATATATATATATATATATATATATATATATATATATAGTCATCCACAGACAGACTTTTGTTATATTACAACTCTTCAATGTGGTTAGACATGCGAGATGCTTCAAGTTGATCGAAACCAACTTTATGTCATTTGGATATCTTACCACAAAGTTATAATTATTCTCAATGTAAGCAAAGGAATTTTTTATGTACATATTTATTTACATATGGGCTATTGGCTACTGGAGTGCTCAATTCCTGAGTAGAGCTTTGCATTTACGTGTATGTGGTGCACATATATTATGTGGTGCACATGTGTGTGTGTATATATATATATATATATATATATATATATATATATATATGCCACATTGGCCTAACAAGTAGAGTGTTTGCCAATGGTCCGGGAGACCGGGATTCAATCCCAGGTCAAGTCATACCATGGACTTAAAAAATGGTACTTGATTCCACCTTGTTTAACACTCAGCATTATAAGGTAAAGATCAAGGGTAAAGTGAATCAATCCAGGGAAAAGAGTATCATCCTCCCCTATACCTTGGTGTAGTAGTTATTGAAAAGGAAGCCTTCGAGTCACCTTCAACTAAGGTCACCAACTTTACTTTAGTTTTATTAATATATATGTGTATATTTGTGTGTGTGTGTGTGTGTATATATATATATATATATATATATATATACATATATGTATTTATTGTCTAAATTTCTGAATTGAAACCTGATAATTTTTATCACTTTGAATATTCAGACTATTGTCTTCATCTTTGTTATACTCACAATGTTTTGGCTGATGCATTCTTTAGCCTTTTTCAAATGTTTCATACCAACACAGAACTTTGAACAGAACACTTTATTTAATCCACAGGGGTAGATTGCTTTAATTCCATTAAACATGACTGGGTACAAGTGTGGTGGAAATTGTGAAAACAGAGAGGGGGACTTACCTTTTAAGCGACCTTGCATGTGCATCGTTCAGACAGGCCGGGAAACAAAGAAATTCAAGATGGCGCCCGTGACTTTTTATAACCATCTGATCTTGTAAAGTCGTGCACATTATCACTGCTCGTATGCAAATGAGGTGGTCTCCGACTTGATAAAAGTGGGTTGCTTTGAGGAAGGAGCAAGATGATATGAGAATCGGTGGAGAGCGTTGGATTTGGTTGTTGTTTCTAGTGTGACGTGTATGTAGAACAGAAAGCAGTTTTGCTGAACTAACAGAGGCTGTTTTGAAAGTGAATACAAGGATCACTTTCACATTGTCATTTGCACCTACTCTTACTACCAAACTGATATTTGCTTTTGATAATTTGGAACTCGTAGATTGAAAATTCAGTTTGCAGTGATATCTTTCTACAACAAATGTTAAGTGATAGAAAGTACTTCTTGTTATTTACCTGTAGTCAGAATTAAACCTGCAACCGCTAGATGATTTCAATTAGAAGCACACATGGCGCATCGGATATAGGCATTTGGTTGAAAAGTGCTTCTAGGTGGTATGCCTGGAGTGGTAGCACTTGATAGGACCCTATCTATGGGTCAAATAGAACTGTTTGATATTCAAACTGAGTGCAAACAAATGACGGATGTTTAATTGAATTGTTAGTGATACATAGCAATACTTGGAACTATTTAACTTCTTTGACTTATGTTTACAAATCATATATTTAATATATGTGTATAAACTGAATTTTGCATAAGGTAACCTAGAATGGTTGATATGCCATCAAACCAAACCGAATCTCCCTTATGTTGCAAAAATCTTCGTTATTAATTAAAATAAACTGTTTTGATTAATTTGAGATATGTTCCATGAAGCCAGAAAATTTGTCTATTAAATAAAATAGGTTTTTGTCTCAGATTTGTATTGATTTTTTTTTTTCTTGCTTAAAAACAACTGAAAAAATGTTTTCTAGGAGTGGCTAATCCCTATTTTTTGCAAGGTGTAGTAGTTCCATAATAATTTTTTTGGCTGAATATTCTATGAGTGAACTTCCTGTGATCAAATTTTCCCAGCATTGAATCATTCTGGATTATATTCTTTGATCAACTGAGAAAACATTTTTTTCTTTTTTATTAGATATTATCTTTTAATGTGAGAATAGAATAAAGGATATTTTGATAATCAAGTCAAGCATGGCTGTTGCTAAGAATATTTGAAAAACCACATAAAATACAAACTATGATTTTAAAAAAAGTATTAAGACAAGCTTTATTTATTCATGTTTCTAAATTTGAAATAAAGATGTGTGAATAGCTGAACAATTTATAAAATAATGATAACTAGACAAGTCTATACCAATTTTCAATAATTTTTGATTTGCAGTTTTTGATGAAACACAGGGTTATGCAAGTGCAACTCCTGTTTTCATCAGTGACTTTTTTGTTTACTTAACTGAAAATTCATCTTAAGACTTAGGTTTGAGGATGTAGAAAACATTAAAAAAAACATGACATGACAACTTTTCACCATAACAAAAAGAAGTTTCAGATATTTTGTTCAATGGAAAATTATAGAATAATTTTGTTAAAATTTAAGGAAACTCTTTTAAAAAAACAATCATCTTTTATTTATTGTTCATTTTTGTCTCGGTAAATACAGTTTTAGTCTTCATATTTTTTTTTAATACACCTATATTGAATTGATTCTTATTTGATTAAGCTTGGGAACATTTTTATTTTAATCTGTTCCTTGTCAAAGGAATTACTATTTAAGATTTGTAAATAAAGAGAATGAAAACTGGCCTTTTAAATTGGTTGAAGGCTCTGATAAACTTTTATGTGCGGCAAGGGATGCTTTAGTTTCAATGATATCCACTGGAAAGAGATAATCATGAAAGTTGTGATAATCAATTATACAAAATCATTTGTGATGAGATTTTTCAGTCATTTTGGCAAAAATTCTAACTCCATCTTTTTTGATATTTTTTGTTGTGTATTAATCACTTCTACTCTTACTGTTTTCTATTTATATACTGTAATTATTTGTGTTTGTAATTTGCTTTTCAGTCCCTCACTTGAGGAAAAAGCACAAAAAGATATTGACAAATACTTTTCTACACATATTATTGTGCCTTCACCTGTTGAGGATTCTGTAAAAGTGGGTAAGTAATCTTATCTATTCTTAAGTTGTTTATTTTTTCTTTTATCAATTTGAAATAATTTTTCTCTTTAGTATTTCTTTTTGTCACATGACAAGTTCTAAGACTGTTAAAGTTATCAGTGGCAATTAGAATTCATATCACTTCAGCACTCGTAGAATATAATGACCTGAACATTGAGATAGGAAGCAACAAAAAGTTGAAAGAAAAAAACTTGTCAAAGTTAATTTTGATGAATTTAACTATCTGAAAACCAACCCCTTTGTGGGATTTTACGGTAATAACTGAAATATTTTTTTGTGAGGACTTGTAAGTTAATAAACATTGTTGAAAGGTTAATGTTTATACACCTTCTGGTTGCTGTTGCTCATACTATAAATGTATACACAATTTCAGCCTAGTTGGCTGGAGCTGCTGAATACACTAACTGCATCTCTGCAGAGGGGTAAGACCTCATACTTCTCAATGAGTGTCCTCATATGATATTAAACAGTCTGATGGTGAGGCCCCAGTAATGCTGGAGCTTTTGGGAATGTGGAGTACCCTTTCTTGCCATTGCTCCCAAGTTTACTCTGGCCTGGAGTGGTAGCACCTGACAAGGTCCTATCTATGAGTCAAATAGAATTGTTTGACATTTAAACTGAGTGCAAACAAATGACTTATGCTAAATTGAATTGTTTAAAATAGAACTGTTTGATCATTTAATTGTGTTTAAATAATTGACTGATATTTAATTGAATTCTTAGTGATACAAAGCAATATTTGGAACCATTTAATTTTGTTGACTTATGCTAAAATGAATTGTTTGAAATAGAACTGTTTGATCATTTAATTGTGTTTAAATAATTGACTGATATTTAATTGAATTCTTAGTGATACAAAGCGATACTTGGAACCATTTAACTTTGTTGACTTATGCTAAGATGAATTGTTTGAAATAGAACTGTTGGATCATTTAACTGTGTGTAACTACAAAACACCTTTACCCCCACTTCTGTATATATAATCTCCTTTTTTGTTTTGTTTTATATTTCGTTAAGCATCCATCAGTGATCTATTGAAACATTATAACATCGACTTTCTTTCATATTAAATTCTTCACTTTGGATTACTTTGATTTTCAATATTGAAAATCAAAGTAAATTTTATATATGTAAAAACAGGATTTAGCATTAAATAACCAACAATGGTTGATATCCCATAAAACCAAACAAAACAATTTTTTAAAATCTTGATATATTGGTGAGTGAGAAAAAAGATATGGTCCGGGAGAGAAAAATGGTTATAACTTTGGTTTCTCATTTGGAAATTTCCTGTTAGATATCTACTTTATAAAAAGATGAGAATTCAGTTTAGCTTAACGGATGGATACAAAATTTTTCAGTTTAGCATTATACTTAAATTGTTAATTGAGCTCTGACAAAAACTGAAAATGTTTTGTAATTTTCAAAAAAATAATATAATCAAACCATTCTTTGGGGTTCTATTAGTAACTACAGAAATGTTTTGGTCATAGCTCTGTTGTTGAATTGTGTGATAACATATAAACAATAAAGTCATTTAGTGAGACAATTCCTTGCTTGCTTTTTACCTTTTTTGAATATATGTATTTAAATAAAGTTAGAAAGTGTTAATTTTTTTTTTCTTTTTTTTTTTAATGGAAATTTAGAATTAAAAAAAATGATCAGCCAAAATGTGTCTGGTCTCTTGGATATATTACTCTACAATTGCATGGGTCCATCTGTAGTCTGAACCTTGCAACATGTGTGACCCAGTGGAACTTCTACTTTTTGTACTCCACTATCATGTCCTCTGCTCGGCTCCCATATTATCTTGTTTTGGATATGTTCATGCAATGATGTTCTCTGCATGGGTCTTTCCATATCTCTCTGGAAATGACCACTTGGAAGACCTCCATGATGATGGGAAGATAAAATTATCAACTAATTCAGGCCAACATAGAGAAGAAGGCCAAAATCAAGAATGGATGTGGAAGTGCATTATGGCCAGCAATGTATAAAATAGGAAAGTAAAGTTGGTGACCATAGTTCAGGGTGACCCAAAGGCTCCTTTTTCGATATCTACTACACCAAGGTGTAGGGGAGGGCACTGCTCCTTTCCCAGGATAGACCCACATTACCCTTGATCTGTACCTCATAATGCTGAGTGTTAAAGCAAGAAGGCATCAAGTACCATTTTTTTGAGTCTTTGGTATGACTTGACCTTGGAGTGAACCCATGTCTCCTGAGCCATTGGCGAACTCTCTAACCATTATACCAATGTCCAGTTGAATGTATACAGCAATGTATAACCTGACTAATAAACAGAATAAAGCAAAGCCAGGATGGAAATAATAATTGAGTTGTTATATAAAGATTAAAAACTGAGGTTTTGAATAAGACGTAAACAATTTTATAAATCTAATAACTTAGTGCTCTTGAAATATTTCTCCTGTTTATTTTCTACCTTGTTATGAGATTGATTTGACTTGAGGTAAATTAATTTTATTTTGGTATATACATTTAATTTTATTTTGGTATATACATTTAACCTTGGATTTTTGTGTAAATTTAAAAAAATTGAATTTTCACAATGATAAGAATAAAAGAAAGTCTCATTGCAATCTTTTAAAAGCTTATTTTTATTTTTATTTTTTGCTAATATAATGTAATCTGTCGCACTTTCCATCTGCCTATCTGGAAATAAAGTAATTATGTCTCATTTAGAAAAATAATGTCTGTTGTAGCAACTGTGAAACTTTTCTGTATAGCATTTTTTTTTTCTTTATATAAATGGTGGATGATCAAACATTTAGACAAATGTTTCTCAAACTGAGCTCTTAAACTCTCTAAAATGTGTTAACCTATTTTGAGCCTCGGACTTGTTTAACGTAATATAGAGTTAACAATCTAGTTGGTATACAATGTAAGCCAGAGATTTCTTTATGTATCGTCATATAATAAAGTATGAGAAATTGATTAAGACAAAAGTTAATTTTCTTTTCCATTAACAAATTTTATCTAATGCAAAAAAAAAAAGATTTTTATGGCCATTTTGAATTTTAATTCATTTCAAATGAAGGAAAGGAAAAAAATTAAAACATATTTGAAAATAATTTGCATTTGACTTTCTTTCCTTTGTATGTGTTTTATTCATGTATGATAATGCAGAAGAAGAGACAAAAAGAGAAGAGAAGGCTGTCTTAATGCTGGTGTAGTGATTAAAAAAAAGAATGAATGAAAAACAAACAAGGGTTTACTGACAAGGAAAGGTGTATTAATAAATCTATTGAACATGTTGTTCATATAGTTGAATGTAGTAATCAGGGGTTGCTTAACGGTCTGAAAGCTTGATCCAGGACGCTTTTCGCATATCACTGTCCAGCACAAATGCCTCTAGCTTAGAAATGTTTCCTGAATTGTCTCTTCCAATCAGCTGGATATATCGTCTCTCACCATTGCAGTGCTTGAGTTCACCGCTAACACTGCAGCTGTCTGTCTTTTTTATAGGCTTAGACCTTTGCACACATCTTGTCGGTCTCATGAGAACCCAAGATTGCGAGTTCTTAAAACACATTAGCGCAGTCATTTTCGCTTTTGCATACCAGGCACACATGAGCACGTTTTTCCGGGGGTAAGTCCATTTCTCTTGTACATTGAAAAGTCTATTTGGTGAAAGGTTCTGTTTGGTTATGGCCCAGTCAGCTGGGGCTGCAGAATATACCAACTGCATCTCTGCAGAAGAGTAAGACTCCCCCAATGAGTGTCCTGGATATGGCACTAAACAATCTGATGGTGAGGCTCCTGTAATGTTGGAGCTTTGGAAAATGCAGTGTACACCTTCATTGCCATTGCTCCCAAGTCCCTTCTGGCCCGGAGTGGTAGCACCTGATAGTCCTATGTATGGGTGAAGTAGAACTAAACTGTGTACTTATGCTAAACTGAATTATTTGAAATCGAACTGTTTTGACATTTAAACTGTGTAATAATGTTAAACTGAATTGCTTGAAATAGAACTGTTTATATGTATAAGAATGGATTTGGCATTAATAACCTTCAAAGGTTATGTGCCATAAAACCAAACCAACTATTTGGTTAGTAGTTAAGGTTGCACTGTTGTAGAAAGAAATGAAAGTTTGGTGCCCATAGCTTAGGCTTACATGTTTTTTTTTTTTTTTTTTTTTTTTTTCTTTCTTTTGAATGAAAATCTATGCTATGACAATACTTTTTCTAAATGTTGCTCGCACCAACTTTCAGAGTAACATGACTATGCAACTCACACCAACTCCTCTTAACTCAATGTCTGCTCTCTGCATGACATGACTCTGCAACTCGCACTAACTCCTCTTAACTCAATGTCTGCTCTCTGCTCTCACCCTGCCTCGCCAATTTGGTCTTTTTATAGCCTCTTCTCCTCATATGCAAATTACTGCTACTCACATATAAGGAGTCCACAAACTCACATTCCTCTTTTTTTCTTTTCCCGACGGTCAAATGCAGACGTGATGTGAGTAATATATTCCATTACTTTTTAGACCACAAGTTCATTCAACAAATTTGGTTTTTTTTTCATCACTCACCCATCAACATTTTTTTCATCTACTTACTAATTCTCTATTTTAGAAAAAAATGAAAATCCTTTAGAAAGTGCAGAATACAAGAAATTTGTTGATGGTGAGTAATTTTTGATTTATACAAATTTAATTACAATTCATACAATATCTGAATAAGTATTATTCAGTCTTGATTAATTTGAACCAATATCGTATTGCTCAAATGTAAAATTTTAAAATAGTTGGATAACTTTAAAAAGAAAAATGGCTCGGTTGGTTGGTTGGGGCTGTAGAATACATCACCTGCATCTCTGCAGATAGGTAAAATCTCCTCCCTCCTCAAGTGTCCTAGATATGACACTAAACAATCTGATGATGAGGCTCCAGTAATACTGGAGCTTTGGGGAATGCAGAGTATCCCTTAATTGCCATCGCTCCCAGGTCCTCTCTGGCCAGGAATGGTAGCATCTGATTGATCTATGGGTCAAATAGAACTGTTTGACAATTAAACTGTGTACTTATGTTAAACTGAATTGTTTGAAATAAAACTGTGTGCAAACAATTAATAGTAAATAGAATTATTTGTTTTAGATAGAAATAAATGAAGCCATTTAACTGTGAAAAAGAATGAGTTCAGCCTTGTTTGAAAATGTTATCTACTGAACGTGTGTAGAAATCATATATTTAGTATAAGTATGTATAAAAAGGATTTGGCATTAAATAACCTACAATGGTTAATATGCCATAAAACCAAACCAAACCAAATTTAAAAAAAAATCTTCAACAATAATCACTGAAAACTGAAATATATTTTTTAAAGAAAATTTAAATTTTAGAATATCTTTGTCTTAAAAGTTGTATAATCTGTTTACATAATGTTAGAGATTGGTTAAATTTTCTTTCTTTTTTTTTTTTTTCTTTCTGTTGTCTTGTGAGTAAATGTGTACTCAACTATTAATGATATTTTTTGAGCAGAACCTTTCAGATTTACATAAAATCTGACATATTTTGATCAGAAATTTTTTTTTTATATGACTGTCCTAGTAAAACTATTTTCTTTATTTTATGTTCTAAAATGCCCACACACATTTAACTGGAATTGTATGAGTTTGGTTTAATCATTGGACTTTTTAATATTATTTTTTGGGGACTTGGTTTTCTTTTTTTTTTTCTGTTTTTAATTTGTTTAAGAAATTTTTTTTGGTTTAAAATTTATATTTATCTAAATATAAAAAGAGCTTTTAGCAATATGCTATTTATTGTAATATACTACTGCTGGATCTTGACAAACAACAAGGAACACAAATATATAAAAACATAATCTTATATTTTTATTCTTTGATGGTGATTCTTGTGTGGAGCAGGAGAGCAGTTGGAGAGAATTTGTGCCCACAAAGGAGCTGTCGGGAGTCAGAAACCAGCAGGAACTAACTTTGGCCAAAATTCTAGACCTTATATAGTCTTAAAACTCCTGTGTGACCCATATGACCACACTTCTTCACCCATGCATTGCTTGTTCTCCATTTGTCATGGTTTGTTTGATTTTATCTATGACTGGATCTATCAACTACATCTGTCAGGATCATTGCCGGTCAGTGAGCAAAATTACATTTACTGCAAAGATGTATATTTTGTTATAAAACAAAGAAAACTTTTGTTAGAACTTTTTGGATTGATTTTTGAGAAAAATTCTTTTAAAGCAGAAGTTTTCAGTATGTCAATCCTGATTGGTAGGTTGCAAAGGTAGTGCAGGTAGATTACTTGCCATTCAAAGAAAAATTTTTTTTAGATGTTAGCCTATCAGCTATTCTCCTTATTTATGTGAGTCAGCATTTTTCCATATAAAAATTAAGTCCAAGTACTATTCTATCATGATTGGAGCTGTAGAATACACTGAATGCATCTTTGCAGAGGGATAAGACCCCCCCCAACAAGTGTCCTGGTATGACACTAAACAATTTGATGGTGAGGTTCCAGTAATGCTGGGACTTTGGGGAATAGGGAGCACCCCTTCATTGCCATTGCTCCCAGATCCACTCTGACTTGGAGTGGTAACAGCTGATAAGGCCCTATCTATGGGTCAAATAGAAGTAAACTGTGTACTTATGCTAAACTGAATTGTTTGAAATGGAACTGTTTTTGACATTGAAACTCTACTTACACTAAACTGAATTGTTTAAAAAATAACTGTTTTGATATTTAACTGTGTGTAAACAAAATCTATACTTATACTAAACTGATTTGTTTGTATTGGAACTGTTTGGCTAAATTGAATAGCTTGAAATAAAAATGTTTTTGACAAACTGTGTACTCATGATAAACTGAATTGTTTGAAATAGAACTGATTATTTGTATAAAAATGGATTTGGCATTAAATAACCTATAAAGGTTGATATGCCATAAAACTCAACCAACCAACATATTCTATCATGACTGATGATTATTTGGAATCCTGTTTTTGAGGCTGGCTACCAGCAGTTACTGCTTGAACTATGTAATCATATATGACTCCATTTAATGCAAGTCATCAGAATAAGCTAGTGACCATAAATGTATTCAATTGTATTATGCCATCAGGATTCATACAGTGACACAAAAGTATGCAAACATATATAAAGTATACTCAATATATATATATTAATAAATATATTTATCATTTTTAATACTGGTAGATCATTTTGACTTAGACATTTTAAAAGTAGCTTACAAGCTGAAAAAAGTGTAGGCACCCTTGTTTTAAAGCATGTAAATTTTTTTTTCTTTTCAGTTGGATGCCAGACAACACTGAATCTACCAGAGAATGTAAATTTATATGATATCTTAGGTAAAGTATTATTAAGTTTTGATATCTATTTTTATAATGATCCAATTTATATATATATATATATATATATATATATATATTACTTTATCTTAGCGTAATTGGCACAAGATTTTTGTCAGTAGATTACTCTCCTGGACCTCATAGGCATTGAAGTTTTTTATTTGAATTTTTGGACCTAGTTTTCTTTTTTTTTTTTTTGTTTTGGTTTTTAATTATTTTCTTAAATTTAAAAATGTAATTCTTGTGAATTCAAGGTCACTAGATACACTAACTAATATTTTTATCCACTAGGACATTGGTCTAGGTGAGATAAAAAAAAAGGGATCGAGATTGAAGCTTTAATTTTAAAATTTTATACAATGAAGTGTGCACAGTGTGATCCACTTATATAATAAAGTGATGATGTCTAGATTACTGTCTAGACATTTGCATAGCTGAGCAACTTATCTAATAAAGTGATGATGTCTAGATTACTGTCTAGATGTTTGTATAACTGAGCAACTTATATAATAAAGTGATGATGTCTAGATTACAGTCGAGACGTTTGCATACATTAACAACTTATATAATAAAGTGATGATACTATTTACCAACCCCTCCGCTCGGGTAGGATATGACACAAGGTCAATTTTTAAGCGGAGTTTAACAGGTTTGAATTAAGAGTTTTCCTTCTCCTAGACTAGTTGCCTAACCAAGGCTGAAGAACCTAGTCTGTCCTACTATTTACCCATAGCTGGAGGGAGAATAATTGGATTCATACCTTTCCCAAGGGTATTAGTGCTATGTGAAATGCAATCAGTCTCGTCCAGGATTTGAACTTGTGTCGCCATGTCCATTTCCTACGATGATAACGACTACACCACGGGCACCTCCACAATATAATAAAGTGATGATGTCTAGATTACTGTCTAGACGTTTGTACAGCTGAGCATCTTATATAATAAAGTGATGATATCTAGATTACTGTCTAGATGTTTGTACTGCTGAGTAACTTATATAATAAAGTGATGATATCTAGATAATCAAACCAGATTCAATTTGTAAAAGAATTATGAAGCCAGTTCTGTTACTTTTTGAGCAAAATGTCTTTGTTGAAAAACAAGATTGTGCAAGTGCAGCAACCTCAAACTCACTAAACCTTGCTACATTTGATTTTTTCTTTTTTTTTTGTTGCCTAGACTGAAAATTCATCTTAATGTGGGGTTTATTAAAAACAACAGTGTGATTTTTGCCTCATACAAAAAGGGCAGTTTCAGAGGTGCTTTGACCAATGGAAAACTCAATGGAATAAGTATCATAAATATAAATACATGTCCACACAGTGAAAGGACAGACAAATGATATCATAAGGACAAATTAACTAGAAGACTTGGTAGATATGTGATATCTTCTAAGCATGGGCAGTGAGATGAGAATAACATACTCACCGTGTATAGAATAAAAGGTTTAATTTGAAATGCCCAATTGCTTACTACAACAGAAAGTTGAAGAGAGAGTACCACTAGAGAAATAATGAGGATGGTAGTCTGATGAATATATCAATGTAGAATAAAACCTTAAAATAGATATTTGCTTATTTGATAAATTTTTAGTGAAGGTGTTGGCTCCTGAGTAGGTGTCTAGAAGTTTGTAAGCCCTCCCACAACTACTTCTTCATACAGTCAATCTACAAGGTGCATACGATAAGTTTCCAAACTTTTTCCGTATTGGCATTTAAAATTTGTCGTAGACTCTTGAAAATTCAGTTTGTTATTGCTATACATCTTATAAGATGACTGACCAATTTTTATGATTTCAGGTTCAAATGAACAGCTACAGCAGCAATTCGAATACACCCTACTAAAACCTGATTGTCACAGCTGGTGAATTTCAAAAATGCAATCTGACATTTTAGAAGAATGATATGCAATAAAATTCTGTTTTAAACTTGGAAAAAATGCCACAGAAACGTACGGAATGCTTCAGATTGCTTTTGGAGCATCTTGCATGAATTGTCGGAAGAGGCCAGCACTATTCAAATCGGGTCACTGGCATTTCTACCAGGACAATACACCAGTCCGCAACTCCATCCTTGTAACAGACTATTTGACCAAGATGGGCATGAAGACAGTTCGTCACCCTCCCTATAGTTGAGACCTTGCTCCCTGTGACTTTTGGTTATTCCCTAAGCTCAGACGCTGTTGTTGAGATGAAAGAGGCTGTGACGAAGGTCATTGACATGCTCACGCAAGAGGACTTCCATGGGGCCTTCCAGAAGTTGTTGGAATGGTACAACAAGTGTATTGCAGCCGGAGGAGATTACTTTGAAGGGGACAAGAGTTTCATGTGTGTACTATCCATAAAAGTGCCCATACGAAAAAAGTCTGGAAACTTATTGTATGCACCTAGTATGTCATGTGGATTAAAATAGTGTTGAGATATTAAGAATCATGAAAAAAAGTTCAGACTAATTATCCATATGACTGGAATATATTGTTACATATCTCTTTGTCTCTTGCAGGTGAATATATGACTTACAAAGACACAGACAAAAAGCAAGATAATGATTATGGGGCAATGGATTCTTTTAGTACTTCTAGTCTTCGTCGGAAATTATTTTGTCAAGGAAACCAAGAAGACAGCTTTGCGAGTAATAAAGGAAGGTAAGCACTTTATTATCCTTATTGTGTTTCATTTGTGTGGATATCATCAGCGCAGTCCGCATCCCTAATTGTTCATGCAGGGTATCTTCTGCGTGAGTGAACTCTTATTTTTATGTTTTTATTGAGTATCATTATGGCTGCAATGGTTTCTTTGGGGAGACCATAGGCTAGAAGTATTTGCACCATCTTCTCTCTGTGTATGGAGTCAAATACTTTGGAGAAATCTACAAATAATAGTGTCGCCTCAAAGTTTTTTGCACAAACACAATCTAAAATTCGACGGGTTGTCAAAATTTATGCTGTGAATCGATTTCTTTGAAAGCCATTTTGGTTCTTAAGAATTTTCTCAGTTTTGGGTTCAATGCGGTTGACTAGCAGAGTATTGTAGGTCTTGGTTGCTATGGAAGTAAGGGTTATACCTTGGTAGTTCTTGGCTATTTTGAGGTCACCCTTCTTGAGGAAAGGGAGGATACAGCCCTTTGTCCATCTGTGTATTATGTTCTTGTTATATACAGCATTGTAGTATCGAAATGGTATGTTGTCGAATTTCCTTGTTTTCTATACTTCTGGGGGTATTTCATCAAGACTGGCAGCTTTCCTGTTTTTAATTTTTGTTAGTACTATGTTGAGTTCTTAGGGATCCATCTATTGGTTAAATATATCTGTTTGCAAATCTTTTGTATTATATAGGAATATCTGGTATCATATAACCTTGTGCAAAAAAGAAATTGCACAAAAAAATATGTAAAATGTAACCAATTTCTTAATCTCTAGGCATAAAATAACCCTAGATGGGTTGACATGCCATTAAAGTCAATCAGCTGATGAATCAACTAACACAGACCAGCTTGAAACAATGGGTTTAAACCGGCAATAAACAGTGGCCAGTTTTGTGAACAGAATTTAATTGCATGATTGTGGTTTGGTTTGGTTTTATGACATATCAACTTTTGTAGGTTATTTAATGCCAATTCAGTTTAGCATAAGTATAGTTTTTTGTTCATACACAGTTAAATGTCAAAACAGTTTCATTTAAAACAATTCAGTTTAGCATAAGTACACAGTTTAGTTCTATTTGACCCATACATAGGACCCTATTAGGTGCTACCCCTCAGAGCCAGAGTGGACTTGGTAGTGATAGCAATGAAGGGGTACTTCGCATTCCTCAAACCTCACTACCAGATTGTTTAGTGTCATATCCAGGACACTTGTTGTGTGTGTGGGGGTCTTACCCCTCTGCAGAGAAGCAGTTGGTGTATTCTACTGCCCCAGCAGACTGGGCAAGATGATTGTAGTGTAGTCACTGATAACTGCTATGTTGGTGATGGCAAATTGTCAGATGGGGAAGGAAAAACACCCAAACACAAATTCTTCTTAATGTTGCAACTATTGCTCTCTTCTTTTCACTCAGTCTTTGAGGCCATGGAATCGGAAAGAAATAGATAATGGATACAATATGTGGGCTAGCGTCTTTTTTGTTCTTTGAATCAACTCTTCTTGTATCTTTAATCTGTTTCTTGTTCTCCATTCACACAAATGTTGTCTTCTCATATGCCAGCCGCCAAAAGAGAAAAAGAAGAATCACAAAATCCATCATCTTATATTGGGGTGTTTACAGAACACCTCCTTGCCCAGTCAGCTGGGGCTGCAGAATACACAGACTGGTTTTCTGCAGAGGGGTAAGACCACCCCCATGAGTTTCCTGGATATGACGCTAAACAGTCTGATGGTGAGGTTCCAGTAATGTTGGCGCTTTGGGGAATGTAGAGTACTCCTTCATTACCATCACTCTCAGGTCCACTCTGGCCCCGGAGTGGTAGTACCTGATAAGGTCCTATCTATGGGTCGAATAGAACTAAATTGTGTTGGTTGAGATCGGACTATTATGATATTTAAACTGTGTACTTATGCTAAACTGAATTGCTCAAAATAGAACTGTTTTGATGTTTAAACTGTGTGGTTATGCTGAACTGAATTGTTTGAAATGGAACTGTTTTTGTATGCTAAACTGAATTGTTTGAAATAGAAATGTTTTTGACAATTAAACTGAGCTCTTAAGTTAAACCGAATTGTTTGAAATAGAACTGGTTATTTGTCTAAAAATGAATTTAGCATTAAATAACCTACAAAGGTTGCGATGTCCTAAAACCCAAACAAACAGAACAGAACATCTCCCTCCCATTCCACTTTTGTATGGGTGATGATTTCTGCCCCCCCCCACTTAGATGGCCGATTGTTGAGGAACTTGGCAAAACCCAGTCCAGGGTGTTAGATCAAGCATATCATGTTACAGACCCCCTGTAAGAGATGTTGAACCTTGCCAGCTTGTCTTTTTTTAAGGCTACTGGCTTTTGCCTAGATTGTTACATGATTTTTTGGGGGGAGTTTCCATGGCATAGTACCTTGAGTGTTCGGTTGCAACAAGTCATGTTATTATGCTTACTTTTGGATTACTGCCCTTGGGAAAGGCATGATCCCCTTTATCTTCCCCGCTGTAAGTTGAATAACATCAATATTGTTCTACAAGGATTGCTTTTGCATTAAGTAAACCACAAAGGTTGATGTGCCATTAAAATGAAGAAACCAAACCAAATATGATGCTTGCTTTTTTTGTTGTAAAAATGTTACTATCTCTGCCCCGTAATAGTTGTTATATTTGCATATAGATTTTCTACACTAAATATGCTAATTATTATTAGATGGTATTGATTCAGTTAAAGATGAAGACTTTATTAAATTCAGTTCATTAAGCTATTTCTTATATTGATTGATATCTTTTTTTTTTTTTTTTAAGAATCTATAAGCATGATTTTATCCAGTTAGGATCAAATTGAAGAAGCCTTTTATGGATTTATTAGAAATCTTGTCAGTTACTTGAATAAGGAGTTTTTTGGCGATTTGGTAATTGATACTACATTTTGCTGAGGATTAATATTTTGATAGGATAACTTTTTAAAAAATTTATTTTTTAATAAATCAGGAATTTCATATTAACCTAACCTACCACTGCTTTGGCTGCAACTTGTTTGTTTATCTCCTGATTTTCATTTTTCTTTTAATTAGTACAAAGTCAGATGATGAAGCTAGTTGTGAAGATGAACTGCCAGCTCCTATTCCAAGTACTCCAGACTGGGACAGACGCTTATCAATGGTCAGTCATTATTATATATGCATGCACACACACACACACACATTATTTAATGAGCTCGTTTTTTTTGATTTTTTAAAAAAAATTTTTGTTTCAAATTAGAAGAAATATATATATTTCTTTGTCTAAATTTGTAAGATAAAGCGTGCTAATTATCTATTTAATGGCATATCAACCTTTTTAGGTTATTTAATACCAAAGCCAATCTCCTAGAAGAACAGTAGTGGTACTATTTAACCCATAGCTGGGGGGATAAGGGGGTTGATACCTTTCCCAAGGGTATTTGCCCGAAAATGAATGTAATAGCGTGACTGGATTTCAAACTCACTTACTATGATTCCACAGTCCATCGCTTTAACCATTACACCATGAGGACACCCCCTGCTAATTATTATTACTTCAAATATTCAGACTATTGACCTCATCTTTATTGTTATAAGCACAACATTTTGGCTGATATGACATTCTTCAGGTGTTTCATGTCAAACTCAGGAGTCCACACAGAATCTCGAACTGAATTCTTTATTTGAACGACAAGGGTAGACTATTCCAATTCTCTTAACCATGACTGGGTACAAGTGTTAAGTTATAGTCAGTACTCCTTGTTAGCCTTAGCTGTTGTTGGGATTGAACCTGCAACTTCCAGATGATATATATATTTTCTTCTTGCTTATGCACACATTATTTAATAAGCTTATTTTTTCTTCATTTTTAAAAAATTTTTGTTTCAAATTAGAAGAAATATATATATATATATATATATATATATATATATATACATATATATATTTCTTTCTTTCTTTCTTGCATACAAAATAATACTGTTTGAATGAAGTCCTATTTTCGGCATGTATTTTAATAAATATTATGAGGTTAATTTTCCTATCTGCAATATTGATGAATTTATATCTACTCCTTATTTTTGTCAGTGATTAACTTTTTAATTGGTAATCATTATTAACCTTTTGCTTTATAAATTATTTAAGGATTATTTTATAGTTTATATTTATTCTTAAGTTTATTAAATGATATCATTTTAATTTGGTTGGAGTCCTAGTGGTTTAGTGGCTAACATGATGGACTGTGACATTGTAGTAAGCAAGTTCCAACTGCAGTTGTCTTATTGCATTCACTTTCAGACTAATGCCCTTGGGAAAGACATGTGGGGTTTGAAGGCTTTTGAAGGTCAGGGGCCAAGGTCAAGGCTGTGTTGCTGTAGATATCTGACTCCATATTTTGGTTATATTATTTTACCCCACGTTGACTGGCCGGCGCAATGCCTTGCCCAAAGAAAGTCCCAAAAGAAATATACAAAAAGAAAAGATAGAAATAGATAAGAGACGAAAATATTTCTTCTATACTTTCCTTTATTTATTGGGTGAAGGGACTAACCAACGCTACGTCCCAAAACACCAGACAGCAAAATGGTGTTGTTGGTTCGACGGACACTGCCTGAAAGAGAAAGATAATATGGTCTCCTTTTTCAAGAGGAATGCCTTTTTTCTTTTACACATGTGTCATCTCCTTTTCCGTTAGAGACCTCTGGGAGTGTCTTCAAATTTAATAGTTTTCTTTTTATCTATTTATTTGTTTTTTTTAAATTCAACTTTTTATTTATTTAATAGTTCCCTACAGACATGAACCAACTTATCCCGCCAGCTATGGGTTAAATAGTACTGCTACTATTCTTCTATAAGGATGCATTTGGCATTAGATAGCCTGCAAAGATTGATATGCCATTAAATGAAGAAATTAAATCATCATTTTGATATTAGTTAAATACACATGGCAGTTCTGCTTTTATTTATTTGAAAAAGTTTATTATTATTATGAAATAATTATTTACAATACACTTCAAATCTTTTTCTTTTATTTCAATCCATAAAAATTCGGGAGGCAATTACTAATTATCTTGCTCAGATGATTGGCATGCCCATTAAGGAGCTCTGTAGGGTGTCACATGATAATCTCAGAAACTCCTTCTTGAACTTTTTTGACCTCTGTTCTTTGAACATACTGTTTATTTATGGAACTATGTGCATAGTTTTAGCTGTTGGGATGCATGTATATTTACTCTTTTAATGCCACTGGTATGTATATTGTATGTATTAAATGTTCTTGTATGTGTAATTGAGATTTTGTCTTTCCTTCAGTTTTGTTCAGTGTTAGTATATCACAGATATACTAACAGATATACTAATATTGGTCCTTGTCGAGTAGAGACTTGACTAAATATCTTCTCAACTACCAAGTACACTAATACTATAGCAAACAAGTTATTTTATATAATGATTGGTATGATGCATTGCATTAGTAACTCTTTCTACGAGGCTTGTTCTTTAGCCAAGAAACCCTTCTTAGAGTATACTAGTTGATATATGAAGCCATTGAGTTCCTATTGTATCATCATTGATGGTTTTATTTAGAAAGTAGTAAGGGATTCTAATTAACATTTCATAGTTTTCTCTGTTATATCAAGAATTTGAATGATTAAAAATAACATTTAGTATCAGACCCCAGAAAATTATCATTAAGTTGCAAAATGAACTGGACTTACTTTATTCTCTAAGTTAGAGTATTTTAAGTGTATCGCTTTAATGAAAATCTTACTATGATGTGTGATTTTTATTGGATTTATATGTATATGTTCAAATGTGAGAATTTTATTAGTATTTAGATTGTTTTTATTTAAAAATTTTTTTTGTCTGCTAAGAATTAAATATAGAAAATTTTAGGGGTTGGAAGACTATTTTCTTTTCAAGCGTAGTTCCTTATCAACATTAATGTGTGTGTGTGTGTGTATATATATATATATATATATATATATATATATATGAGTAGTAGAATAATTTAATTATTTGTGATTTTATTTAATTAATTTATTTTTTAAAAGATTTATTGTTTTTATGATTCAGAAAATCAATAAGAATTCAAGAATTCTTTTTAAGGTTTAGTTTTATTATTTGAAATATATTAAAAGTATCACTGTTCCAGTTAAGAATAATGGAATTATTTATGTATGAATTAACACTTGTGTCTAGGATCAGTGTGTGTGTGTGTGTGTGTGTGTGTCTCTCCTTGGCACTTGTGTCTAGAATCAGTGTGTGTGTGTCTCTCTCTCTCTCTTTCTTCTTGGCACAATGTCTAGGATTAGTGTGTGTGTGTGTCTCTCTCTTCTTGGCATTTGTGTCTAGAAACAGTGTGTGTGTGTGTCTCTCTCTTCTTGGCATTTGTGTCTAGGATCAGTGTGTGTGTGTGTCTCTCTCTCTCTTCTTAGCATTTATGTCTAGGATCAGTGTGTGTGTGTGTGTGTGTCTCTCTCTCTCTCTCTCTTTGGCACTTGTGTCTAGAATCAGTGTGTGTGTGTGTGTGTCTCTCTCTCTCTCTTTCTTCTTGGCACAATGTCTAGGATCAGTGTGTGTGTCTCTCTCTCTCTCTCCTTGGCACTTGTGTCTAGAATCAGTGTGTGTGTGTGTGTATGTCTCTCTCTCTCTCTCTTCTTGGTACTTTTGTCTGGGATCAATGTGTGTGTGTGTCTGTTTCTTCTTGGCACTTGTGTCTAGAAACAGTGTGTGTGTCTCTCTCTCTTCTTGACACTTGTATCTAGAATCAGTGTGTG
>OY757921.1:18257572-18690072 GCA_963585895.1 Sepioteuthis lessoniana | reverse complement strand
GTATTCTTGCATATTGTTCATAAACATATTCTAAGGAGAAATTAAGCATCAACATATAATTGTTAAATTATCAGAAATTATACTTTCAATTTGACTTTGAGTAAATACTTTGTGTTGAAAAATGGAATTTTAATGATTTTCAGAATCTATCATTACTTTTCAACATTTATGACCTAATATATCAAAAATATTAGTTAATATGATTGAATATGAACAGTTACTGAATAAGCTCAGTTTAAGAAAAAAAAAAAAAAAAAAAGTAAAAGAAAGAAACAATTAAGAAATTTGAAAATTCATATCTAACGATCCTATTATTAAGATTTTTCACTTTTCTCTAAACAATAGATTTTATTTTATTATGTTTTACATAAGTTTCCTTTCAAGTATAATAGTGATGATGATTTTCAGCCACTCACCTTACTAGTAAACAATTTATAATTTTTTCCAGCCTGTTCAATTTAAAAGAATATATTGTGTGCTTTTTCACCAGCTATTACGTCTCATATTAATTTTGAAGTCTGAGCTGGACTGCGACAAATCTTAGTGATATAAACAATTTTATCAAATAAATTTCATTAGTGTATCATTATTTGTATCTTGAAAACTATCCAGCTATTATATATAAATATTGTACCTAATGACTAATTATATATTGTTTGCAATATACATGCAAATATTTATCTTTTCTTTTACTTCAGCACTTAAAAGCTTCATTTGGTCAAGTTATATATAGGTATCCAAGTTACCTCCCTAACATTTGCCCCATGTCATTAATTAGTGCATTCTGCAAGAAATTTGCATTTTAACTTTAAAAAATCTAATGAATGTCTCAATTGTTTATTGAATTAAAAAAAAAATTCTGTCACAATGCATTTTATTTCTTTTGTTTTTAACACATTTACATGGTGTGCCATTGAAAACTTTAAAGTGATATGCTTTTTAATTCTATCACCATCATCATCATCTTTTTCCTTATTAATTAATTTTAATTAGTTTTAATTCTGTTCCACAGTCTATATTCTAGTTTTGTTGTCAATCTAATTTTATATTAATTTCCTAAAAATATACTTAAAATACAACAATAAAATTAAAAATAGTTGCTTGAGAACAAATTTAATATCAATTATATAAGATACGATTTTACATAAAAAATAAAGTGTTAACACACAAGTAGTTAAAAGATTAGCAAAAATACCTTGTATGTCCAATGATTCTGAGTAAATTGTTTTTTTTTTTTTTGCATCACATTAGCTTACAATTCAATTCAGCATGCAAATTCTTACCAGTATAAGAATTACTTCTTAATCATTCAGTGATGGTGTTTCTGAATAACCAAATTATATATTTCATTTCACTAAAGAGTTCTTAACTCTTGCTTATAATATGGAATAATGTAAGCTTATAGAAATTCAATCACAATATCAAAAACGGTGCTTGTGTTGAGGTGAATGTATCACTTTAACATAAAAGGTCACTTCAGTTAAAAATGCAATCATTATCTTTATATACTCAATATATTTCATAACTAAATAAACACCAAATAATATTCATAAATTTTAAAATTTTAACAATGATTTATTGTACTTAAAATCTTAAATCATTCTAATTCATTCTGGTCATTAGACTAATTGTGTGTGTGTGTGTGTGTGTGTGTGTGTGTGTGTGTGTGTGTGTGTGTGTGTGTGTGTGTGTGTGTGTATTTTATTAGTGATAGAATTAACTAGGTACTCATGGTAAAATAAATCATTTCTACATAGAAGAAAATACAAAAGTTATTTGTAAAGAGTATTAGATATAAATTTACTTGCAAATATTTTAAACATCATCTTTCATTTTTGAAAACTAATGACTTTATGTTAATTGTTTTATTTATTTCTTGAAGAGACCAACAACCATGTAACTATTTATCTATGAAGTCACTTTCATAAATGAATTCATTCACTTTTTGCTGGATGTTGGCATTTTCCTCTCATTAACGTGTTCTTTATATAATGATTGCTTAATATGAAAATAGGAAAGTTAAATTTATTTTCGGTTTCAGACTATAGCAATGATTGATTATCAAGAGATAAGAGAACATATATTAGGCCTAACAAATGTGGTTGTTGTCCCCAAAAGTTAAAATACATTTCACATCTACTAGAAATGATATATACAGTTACATATAGTCAAAAATTCCTCTTAACCTTATCAAATAACATTTTCAAATGACAGTCTTCTTTATTCAATGTTTATTACATGTGTTTTACTTAAATCAAAGTTTATTAATAGTAGCATAAGGCAACATTTCTAAAGAATAGAGAAAATAACATTTCCTTATTTAAATGACTTTGAAGATTAATTCCTACTAAGTATCAACATGGCTGCTGATACATCTGCAGTTTGTCTGAAGTTATACTGCAAATCTAATTAACCTCAGTAAATCAAAAAGTTCTCAACCAGTATTTCTTAAATTTAATATCATTCATTTACACCCTTAGTAAAATATTTGACTAAATTTTCTGTGATTTTTCTTCATTAGTTTTTGATATATTTTGAATTTACAAAAATGGACTGAGATAGGTTAATACAAAAATTCAACTAATATTAGCTTTAGAAGTCTGAAATATGTTGAAAAATATGTAAAGGGACAAATCTCACAATTACTGAAAAACAGAATATAACACAGTTATTGTGTGATAAAACATTCCCTTTCTATATATCAAAGGAGCTTTAAATAAATTATCAAAGGATAAAGAAGGTTGCTGAAAATATAAGTAAGTTGATAACTTGAGGCAAAAGAAATGACTTTAAGAACTTGCTTTCTCAAGAAGGATATAAAATTAAGTGAGTTACAGAAAAACAATCACTTTTGACAAGAGCTCAGATCTTTGAAAAACATGAAATTGAGGGAATCAAGGAAAAAACATGTAAAATAATTTATGAATTGTGATCGGCAAAAATATCTAGTAATGCAAATATTTTAATGTGTCAAATTTGGGCTAAGAAATACATGAAAACTGACTTAACAAAAGTAATTTTCACAAACTAAGCAAAAAGCGCATTTGATAGACAGGAGGGCTGGGCCAAAGAATAGGTTTTGTTCTATTCAGACATGCTCATGAATAAAAGAAAACAACTAGATGGTAAAACTTGTTGGCAACAATAATTGAGGGCAACGTGAAGGTTCCCTTTTCAATAGCTAATACACCAAGGTGTAGAGCACTACTCCTTTCTTTGGATTGCTCCACTTTACTCTTGATACATACCTTATAATACTGAGTGTTAAGGAATGAGATATGAAGTACCATTTTTTTAATCTTTGGTATGATTTGACCTGAGATTGAACCCTGGTCCTCCAGGCCATTGGCAAACACTCTACCTAATTGGTGAATGGGCCAGTCAACCAAACCATTATTGGATCATTTAAAGTTGATGAAGCAGTTAAAATGAATATTGTTAACTGTAAAAATTTCATGAATAAGACTTACTTTGCATTATGGTAGTAAAAGTAAAGTTAGCGACCATAGTCGAGGGTGACCCGAAGGCTCCCTTTTCGATAGCTACTACACCAAGGTGTAGGGGAGGGCGCTACTCCATTCCCTGGATTGCTCCACTTTACCCTTGAACCATACCTTATAATGCTGAGTGTTAAGCAAGGTGGTATCAAGTTCCATTTTTAAAGTCTTTGGTATGACTCGACCTGGGATTGAACCCAGGTCTCCCGGGACATTGGCGAACACTCTAACCGCTGGGTGGTGCTAAAAACTTATGAAAAAAAATAATACTTTTCTTTAAGTCAGGAGACAGTAATTTTTGAAAATAAAAATATCAGAATACAGACTTGTTTACATTTGGAGTACATGTACAAAATTCAAAAGTGATTTTAAAAGGTCAGTAAAAAGGTGCACTCTGCATACCAGCTAGTTGTCAAAACAATCAAAATAAGCAAACAGCAAGAATATTATTTTGGGTCTGTTATTGCATTGACCCATTTAAACTCATTATTATCATCATGTAGTGCTGCTAGTACAGATTTCCCTGACTCTCTCTCACCACTCATCTCTATCATCCATTGCTTCTGGCAGATCTAGTAGACTACATCCTGTATCCATACAGAATTTAAGTAGATAAGTTCTAGTTGGTCATCCAACACTTGCATGTCTATGTGAAGAGGATCCATAAAAGAACTTTACTTATGAGTTCATCCTTACTTCTCCAGCAGTATCCAACATGTCTTGTACATCTTATTTGGATGGTTTTAGAGATGGGAGATAAGTGGCTGTACGGCTGCTGTTTTATGGGATGTTACTTCTAGGATTTGTTCAATATAGCTCATAGCATTCTTAAGCAATTCCCGTTTAATTTTTTCTCTGTATGCTTAGTCAATATATATGTGGTGCTTGGAAGAAAATGCATTTTATTTTATTGGATAAATTTGACTTCCATTTGATTTGATCCCAACCATATAAATGATTTTCTAAAATCTAAGTTATTTTTCTAACGCTTTTTAATCAATGATAGAAGTGTTGCAAAGTTGTTTCTAGTTTGATTTCAAATTTCTCATTGAAATTTCATTCATCATTCAATCACTCATTCATTGTAAAACAACTGAACAATGAATAACTAAATATGTTTGAAATATGATTTTGTGGTGCATACTATTACAACAATAATCAATGTCCTCTGAAGAAGTACAACAATTAATTACTTTATTATATTGCTATAAAAAGACATTACAAAAATTCAATAAATATTCTATGAATGATGATGATGATGAGGCTTTCAAAAGAATTGTTTCTTATCACAAAGAAATCCTTAATTAGATCATTACTATATATAAAAATTGTGTTCCCCATGAGTCTATGTTGTTTTGGTTGTCCACAATTAATCTTTTGTTTGCTTTTCTCCAATGACTTGTAGGTTTTCATTATTGACAATATTCCTCAAAAACATTTTTTTCAAAATTATACTACTGTCATCACATAACACTCTTCTCATTCTATCTAATATGTTATGCTGCTTACATGTTTTTTTGTATTGTAATATTTTGTTATGAATGTCTTCTGCTAATTAATTTTTTTCAGTAGAGACACAGTTCATTACATATAAACTTGCCCCTCAATAAAAAATAATTATCATTATCCTAAGTATTTTTTAATCAAAGTTTATAAAAAAATCAATTACTTATATAAAGGCCAGTCTTTTTGTTCATCCTAATAATGAGTTGTAAAAGACATTGAATGTTACTATACTCAGGCAAACTGGTCTTTTTCTTGTTTCTTTGAGCAGATTATAGATAATGGAAAACTTCCAAGGTTTTCTTTTCATCATTGGTCTTAGATTGATTCTTTAGTACAAAATCTTGTTTTTGTCTAAAATAATAACTAAATGTCACTATAAAGATTTAGTTGATATTTCAAGGACTCATTTTAAACCTAAAGTAATTGCAAGGTATGAGTGTTTCAATTTTTATCATAGAAAGTAAAAAATAAAGAAAACTTTATCAAAGTTCATTGCTAATGTGTCAGTTGGCAGTTTAAATGGTTGGTTGGTTTTATAGCATATCAACATTTGTAGGTTTATTAATGCCAGATCATGTTTGTACATATATATATTAAATATATATGATTTGTAAACAAAAAGTTTGTAGGTAAGATTTTAAACAAGCCAGACCTCATTTGTTTGCTCACAGTTTCATGGTTTCCAATATTTTATCTAATGTGACCTTATAGATCAGTCAAGGAAATTTATTGACCATAAAAATGAGAATTAACCAAGGCAGATTATAGAAGAATGAAATCAGGACATTGTCAAATGTGAAATTAATGAAAATCAATTCAGAAGGAATAAATCAGGAATATATTGTTTTGAACAGAATGAGAATGACGAAAAAAGAATATATTGAAAAATGATAAGAGGATTGTCACTCATTTGTCCTCATGAATCAGAAACTCAAACATTAGTTGTTTTGACTACAAGCCAGGGTAAGAAGGAATTAGCTCAGATATTTGACTTGAAGGCCTGGGCTTGTCTATCAGCAACCTGGAAATGAAATACATGAATAGCAAATTTTTTTTCTAAATTCTAATATGGAAAATTTTAAATTATTTCTCTTATCATTGTGATTTAATAGTTTTTGACATCATGTCATGTGAACATAAAATTGTAATAATTCCAAATTTGGAGAGGACTGATCCTTTTGAATAAAAGTGAGAGAGAAGCAGATGTGAAGGGTGCAATATTAAATACAAGGGATTCTCACCCTTGAAGAAGAGTTCCATGGAGAGACTGTGAAGTGACCACTAGATTCATATCACTCTCAGCTCTAGCCTTGAGCTATACTGCCCAAAGTGGAGAGGCAGACAAAAGCCATATTACATATTGCTTAGATGTGATGTTGTCTTATTGATATACAACACTATGAAAGAATCAAACAAAGACAGAGATTAATGGTAATAAAATCTCATGGCTTCCTTCAATCAACTTTTAGTTCTTCATTATTATTTGAAGTGTTTGTGTTTCAGATTTTTTTTCTATAAATTTATGAATATTCTATACAAACTTTAGAAGAAAAAATGTAGAACAATTTGTGAGTGGGGAATAATTTCTGGCCATTATCAGACCTAACCGATAAAATGAAACGCAGTTTCTTCCTGGCAGCGGTCACATCAATACTGCTATATGGCTGCACTACATGGACGCTAACAAAACGGCTGGAGAAGAAGCTAGACGGCAATTACACAAGAATGCTACATGCAATCTTAAACAAGTCCTGGCGGCAACACTCCACAAGACACCAACTGTACGGCCAACTACCCCCTATCACGAAAACTATTCAAGTTAGACAAGCCAGACATGCAGGACACTGCTGGAGAAGCAGGGACGAACTCATAAGTGATGTACTCTTATGGACCCCCACACATGGCCGTGCAAAAGCAGGACGACCAGCACAAACATACATTCAGCACTATGTGAGGATACGGGATGTTGTCCTGAAGACCTACCTAGGGCGATGAACGATAGGGAGGAGTGGAGAGAGAGGGTCAGGGATATCCGTGCTACCAGCGCAATATGATGATGATGATGATGATGAAGAGATCAAGCAATTTTTACTTAAACAAGTAACCTTCTTTGTTTATATTTCATTCACACTGATTACAACTTTTCTGTGCAATCAATTATCTAAGAAAACTCAAACTATATAAGTTTTTGGAGGGTGGGGATAGGATGAAACTCCAAATTGAACAATCAATGGAAATGTTTATGTGCCAAACACCCCTGCAAAACACACAGATCAACCAATCTGGTATGGCAGAATAATAAAATGAGTGAAGTGATGCTGAAAAACATTAAAATTGGTGAAGAAACTAAATTTTAGCAATGCTGGAGCTTTTAGAAAAAGTCTCCTTACATCACAACAGAATTTTGTCTTCTGTGAAATGATTAGCCTAACACTGGGTACATTCTTTTAAAAAAGTAGATAGCATGGCAGAGAAATAAAATCTCTAAATGACAAATAAATATTACAAATAACATGTATACTTATGCTCTTTTGAAAGTCACAAACTTTTTCAAGTCTGTAGCTTTTGAGCTATAATAGCTTTTTAGTAAATTTAAGTTAGAATCCTTCTTTTTTTTTAATATGTAAGTTAACACACTGAAATATTAGGTTATTTTAAGACATTTTGTGTGTGCCTATGCAAAGAAAGTCTCCCATAATATATAGTAAAATCATATATTGTATAAGTGATAAATGACATATTCACTAGACATGCACCAATCTCTGTCTGCTTATATCTTTCTTTTCATCTATCAAGATAATTTTCAGCTTGCTAAGCATTTGCTGGACCATAAGAAAACAGAAATTTGTACCTTCCTTTCAAGATTAGGTAGATCAAAAGACTAGTAAATAAACTTCTGTTTCAAAAATTATATGAACTTAAACGATAGAACAAAAAAAAAGAATTTCTCATTCTTATTCATAGAAGAAGAATAAATGTCTTATTAGAAAGGTTTACACTTATGGAAAAGATGATTTTCAAAGGGGTATAATTATAACACTTAAAATCCTTCATAAACAAAACAATATCCAATGAAAATCTATGTAAAATACAAAATCTTGTGAATATGACTGATATGTTTAAACACATCAGTCA
Organism: Sepioteuthis lessoniana; assembly: GCA_963585895.1. Taxonomy (NCBI): domain Eukaryota; kingdom Metazoa; phylum Mollusca; class Cephalopoda; order Myopsida; family Loliginidae; genus Sepioteuthis; species Sepioteuthis lessoniana. The sequence goes on along the minus strand of OY757921.1, from coordinate 18,681,934 downwards.
TATTTATTTAGTCAACAGTGTTTGATTTTTAATAGCAAGAATTCAATCAGTTACTGCAAGTGAAAGTATAAAAACAGGATTTTTCACTTAAATAAAATAAATCTCTGAAAGATAAAAAAAATTCATGAATACTTTGTTTTCTTCATATAGACCAGACCTAAAATGTAATGTGATAGAGAGAACTCCACCCCACCCCCAGACTGATTGATTAATTAACGATTCTAGGGAAATAATTAAGGAAAATTCTTTTTTTCTTCGTTCTCTCTTCTTCATATAATTTTATTTCCTATCCTATTTTATTTATTTATGTATTAAACTTTCAATGTCCTGAGATTCTTTAAAGTGAATCTAGCGATAATATAAAAGAAAACAGTAATGAAGTTAGTACAGGCTAAGGGGTAAATGAAAGTTCATACTGGAAATAAAAAAAACACCTTAAGTGGATCTTATGGTGGAGATGGTAATAGAGTCCATATGGTTTAGAAAAGTGAAGGAAGATGTAGCCAACTTAAGTGGATCTTACGGTGAAGATAGTAATAAAGTCTGCGTGGTCGAAGCAAGAATAAGATTAAGCTAAAGATTGAGACCATGTAAGTGGATTTGTCCTTTGTCAAGTACTGACCATCTGCTTGGGATCAGCAGTGGGTACTGAAGTTAAATCTTAAGTATATCTTTAAATGCAGCGTCGACCATATGTGAAAAAAGTTGGTCAACTTGGCGATTTACATATCATTATGCATAGGCGTGCCCAGGGATCATCGAAACTCTACCCCCAATTTATATAAACATCATTGAGGACAGATCAAGTCATGGTAGAGAGACAGAGAAGGGTCCAGTGCAGCACCCATCTTAGAACTTCAACTCAAATCCAAGATTAGTCTAGAACCGAGAATTCAAAGTAAAAGCGGAGATAACTGATTATTTTTCTGCTAAGAAAACCAAGGGCAATAATTGCCTCCCTTACACCTGTTTGATCGGTCACATTTCCAAACAAACGAATAAGTTCGTAAGACCTTTTTCTTTTTCTTTCTTCCTTATTGTATTCTACACATTTTGTAAATACATACATCATTGATAAAAACAATAGCTTGCAGAAATTTGAAAGCGTTGTTTTCCTTCTTCTAGTGCATTTTGTGAGCTGCAACAGGTACAATCTCTCTCCCAACAACAATTTTATTTCAGCGTGGATTCCAGCCAAAATTGGAAACGATCTGAGTTTGCTAGAACACTGCCATTCGAATCAAAAGACACAACGTAGGGAGTGGTAGGAGTTATCTCAGATTGGCAAGCAGACCCGAGGAATTGAATGTCGGCAAAAATTCCCAAGTGGAACTAGACGCATCGGCCAGGGCTGGATTCACAACGTCAGAGTAAGTTAGAAATTTAGGATATAAAGTTGCCTGAAAAAGCAATATCTTAATTTATTTTCCAGGTTGGTTTGGTTTGGTTTGGTTTTTTTCTTTAGTCAAAAGCATCACATTTATATGAACCCATCTGACTTTGTGTATTAAAAAAAGCAAACAGATTTTATTTCTTTTGAGACATTTACTTGGGTAGAAAATCAATGTTCAATACTTTGTATGAGTAAAACAAATCAAATTAAGGACAGAGTGCATCCATGAAATAAAGCCTCAAAAATTTGGAATATAAACTCCTTTCAAAACACATTTTATTTTATCAGATAAGTATCAAACATTTTCTTAAATCCAATAATTAATTATTTCGCTGAGTTTTAACATCATAGTGTTCTTGATAATATTTTGCCTAAATACTTTTTTCATAAAAAATTCAGGATTTGGTTTGTTTACAGTAATTTAATTTTCATTGTTGTGTGTTTGATCCACTTCGTGCACATGGAGTGATGTTGTAAAAACATAACAGATGTATGACGGTAGGAACCGAAATGGGTATCCTTTGTAAAGAAAGTAGACTTGGGTTGGGTTGCTTCTCTTGGACTTTGGATCATGTTATGACATTTCCCAACCTTTGTGATAATGTTTTGTTTTTTAAGTTTTTGCTTGGTTTTATTTTTTCTATTTTTAGTTGGTGGTGTTTCTCATGTAAGTGCGTTTATATATATGTATGTATCTAGTCATTTTGTTATAATTGTATTACGTCTTTTAGTCATTGAATGTTTCTGTTATCTTGGTGACCCTTCCTGATCTCATTGTGCAGCTTTGTAGCTGGTGTATTTTCTGTACTGTTGATGTTGGTGGTCTTTCTCTTGCTGTGGTTGAGTATTCTGGTGGATTTTTTTGTGTGTTTGATTCTTTGTTTGCAGTTGCCATTGTAATAGCCTTCATTTTTTTGTGTAGTGTCTGTGTTGGGTGCTGGAGATAGTTTCTCCTGTCTTAGTATGTTGGTTATGTTTGTAGTAGGTCTTGATTTGAGGTGTTCCCTTGTTCTTTTGTATATCTTACCTTGGACATTTATCAGGTATGTCTTTGGTTCCCTGATGGATTGTGGTCAATTAAGAACTGTGCTGGTTATCCATATGTTGCTTAATGTGTCCCTTGCATAGATTGGGTTCATGATGTCCAGTATTTCTTTTCCCTGGCTGGAATGCCTGCATAATTCTATTTCTGCTTTGCTTGTTTTTGTTCATTTTTTGGAGGTGTCTCCTTTCCAGAGTGGCAAGATTGTAGCCTCCCCACTTGCTGTAGGCAACATTGTTCTGGGTTTTCTGCTAAAAAGTAGTTCATATGAGGATGGCATATCATTATTTCTTTTGGGTGGTTCTTTACATCCATAATACTGTGTATGGGCACTTCTTTTTCTGTTGGGCCTTCTTCAAGAGGGCCTTGAGTGTTCCTATAGTTCTTTCCACTACTCCATTTGTTTGGTGGTGGTATGGTGAGCTAGATTTTAACATTATGTTTGAGTTGTGGAATTCCCTCTTAAACCTTTCACTCATGTATTGTGAGCGATGGTCAGACATGATAGTTGTTGATAATCCATATTTTGTTAGAACTTGGGTGAACTGTTCGCAGACAGTAGTAGCCAATGTGTCTGGAAGTGTTATGAATACTGGGAATCTTGAGTAGTAGTCTACCACTAGGAGATATTTACATTGATCTTGCTCACAGATGTCCATACCTATTGTTGCCCAAAGATGTGTGGGGAGGTCTGGCTGCATCAGTTGTAGTTTGGGTTGCACTGGTTGATATTTGCTGCATATGGTGCATACTTTTACCATATTCTTGATGCTCTGGTTGATCCCTGGCCAGAATATAGATTCACTTGCAAGTAGGCTGCATTTTGTTTTTTCCTGGTGGCATGTGTATAATATTTTAAAGACTGAGTGTTTCAGTGCTTCTGGGACAACAATTCTGTCCCCCTTGAGAATTAATCCACCTTCTAGGATGAGGTTGTACCTGAAAGTCCAGTATTCCAAAAGTGTTGTCAGGTATTGTTTTCTGTATCATGGCGATCCTCTGTATATTGCATCCTTCAACAGGACTCATTGTTGGGTCAGCTATTAATGCCTCTTTTACCCGTTCTGTGTTTATTGTTTTCATGTTTGTCATTATGAAGTTAATGTTATGTTGTTGTGGTGTACCTTTTCTATTTTCAGTGAAGCATACTCTTGACAAGGCATCTGAAACTGGGATTGTCTTCCTTGGTTTGTATTTGACTTGGATGTCAAATTTTAGGGACTTTAGTATGAACCATTGAAATCTTGATAAAGTCACAGATTGATTTTTCTCAAAGATTTATTCAAGTGGTGAATAGTCGATTTCTACTGTTAGCTTTCACCCCAGTAGGAAATATTCAAATTTTTGTAAGCCGTATGTGACTGCCTGGCACTCTTTTTCTATGTTGGAGTACCTTGACTCTGGTGGAATGAGACACCTTGATACCATTCCTACTATTTTTTCAGCACCTCTTTTGTTGATCTGTCTTATCCATGCCTCCACACCTAGGGTACTGACATCACATTGAAATATTGTTGTTGTGTTGAGGTCTATGACATAGTAACTGATTATCTGTGCCTTGCACAGTTCTGTTTTTATTTCTTCCAGGGCTTCTTGATGTTGTTGTTGTCATAAGAAGTGGAAATTCTTTTTCATCAGTTCTCAAAGTGGTGCAGTCATTTGTGATAGTTTCACTGAGAACCTATTGAGGTATGCGATTGTTCCCATCAGTGTGTGGAGTTCTTTTGCATTTTGGGGGGATTGAATGTCCTTTATAGCTTGAAGCTTATCTTCTGTGGGTGATATGCCATGTTCTGTGATAGATGTTTACTCTTTTTTGTTTATATTGGAGTTTATCAGGATAATATCCAATGTTGTTCTCCTTGGTTTTTTTCAAGACTTTGGTTATGACTGTGTCATGTTCCTCTTCTGTTGATCCTGTTACCAAGATATCATCCATTATACCCGTGACATCTTTAATTCTGGAAAATACTGTATCGAGGTTTTGTTGGAATATGTCATGAGATATAGTTAAGCCAAATAGTAAACGTTTGAATCTGTATCTTTTAAATGGCATGTTAAAGGTGCATAGCAGGCTAGATTGATAGTCTAGTTCTTTGTGCCAGTATCTCTTTTTTACGTCAATAATGCTGTAACATTTTTTCCATGTAGTAAGGGTAGTAGCCTATCTAAGGTTTTGATAGGGTAGTGTCCCCTTTTTATGTTTGTGTGCAGGTTCCTGGGGGTCCATACATAGCCTGATTTTGGATGTTCCATCGCTGATTGTGGTTATCTGATAGATGATGGAGTTTAACAAATCTGTTGGGCCTGTAACTTTGCCTATGATGTCCTTCTTTTCCATTTTTGCCAACTTTGATTTGTAGAGTGGAAGAATGTGTATAAAGAGTGATCGAGGTGGGTGTATCACTGGCCTGAGATTTTCTATCATTTTTATTTGATATTTCTTCCCTGGGAAACATCTTATGTTTAAGCAGATTTTGTGTTTTTCTATAAATTCCTTTTTCTTCAGTGTTTTCAGCCCTGTTATGCTGTCTTCTTATCTCATTTAAGTTGACTGATGATTCTTAGTTCTTGTGTCTGCCTGCATCCAACACAGAGGGCTGCTTGGGGTGTTTTTATGATGTCCAATCTTGTTCTTATTGTTTTGTTCTTACGAATTATTTTTAGATTGGTCGCCATAATGTTTGTTATTCTTGAACACTCATATCTCTTCAGTATTGTATTGTTTTAACTTATCTTTAGTTTGAAGGGTAGCAGCTGCATTTGATTTTCTGTTAGGATGCATGTGTCTGCCCCTGTGTTCACTTTGATCTTTATTGTGTGGCTTGCAAATATATTGTCTGTATGTTTAGAAAACACTGCTTGATGGTTGTTCTGGTTCATCTTCCTCTGAGAAAACTTCATTTGTCAGGCATTATTTCTGGTCTTGGACTTGAAGTTGTTGCCGCTTTTTTTATGCATGCTTACAGTACCTGCACTGTGCTGATCTAGCAAGGACATTGGTTTCTTTATTGGTGGTTTCTTCCATATCCATAACATTCTTTGCCTCTTGTTTCAGGTAAATTTGGCTATCTACTGGCCTTATTCTTGTTTTGGGTGGGGTTGTGCTTTGGGGATCTGGTCACTGCTGTTTGCCCAGGACTGCATTTGATTTTGTTGATAAGGGTTTTGTCCCTGGGGTTTATGGATAGAACTTCCATCTGTGCTATGGTGCTCTCCTCCATTTTTGCAAAGTTTTATACTTGTTTATAGGTGAGGGTATCACCTATCTTGATAGCATCTCAGCAAACTTGATCAATTTCTACCCTGAACATCAGTGTACACCTCATAATTTTGTCTCATCTTTTCAGGGTACCTGGCCTCCTTGACCAATTGTTTCTCTATGGTGACAAATTCTTTATTATCATTTTCCATTGTTTTAGGCCTCTTACGTTGTACCTGATGAGAATTTGGTTATTTTGGAGTTTGCAGTAGTCTCCAGCTTTTCAAAGAATGTGTTGATCCTTAGTCTACCTTTAGGGTTGTTGAAGGTGGCTGTGTTGTACATTTTAAGCCCCATGTCATCAATCCAAAGAAGCATTTGTCTTACCTTCCTCACCTCCTCTGTATCATATAGTGGGCCCCTTCAAAATCAGCTCCCATTTTTATTCAAATTGTTTGAATCTTTTGTGAACATCTCCTGGACTTATCCAATCCATCTTTGGAGATATAAATTTGTCTGCCATTCTCACACATTATTGTTTGTTAAGTATGAGGAACAAGTTTTGTTTATTGATACAAGAGTTCAATATCTCAATGTGTGTGTTGTAATGTATGATTTTGTTACCTACACTTTTCTTTGTTCTTTTCTTCTGAGACCGTTTTCTGGTTCTCCAGGGTCCTTGTTCAATTAGGGGTGTTTTAATTAATTCCACTTCTGACACTATGTTGTGTATTTTTTCCACTTCAAGCTTGTGGAGAGATGTGGTAAAATCATGGCACGTGTATGACAGTAGGAACCAGAGGGTATCCTTGGTTTATCCTTATAGAGAAGAGGGAAGAGTTGCACTGGGTTATTTCCTTTGGACCTTAGATCATGTTATGACATTCATACTATCATTATCACAAATATTTCTGCTTCTATAAGTTGTATAGAGATAATCTTTATATGAAAATTGTCTTTAATTTTTCTTCTTGTTAATGGCATAAACATTATTATAATAATTACATTTCATGCAGATTTGTGAATTTGTGTGTGTGTGTGTGTGTGTGTGTGTGTGTGTGTGTGTGCCAATTTTTCAGGGGAAATCTTTTCATCAAACAAATTCTGATGATGCATTAGAGAGGCATGAAAATCTAGTTTAACAATAAACAATGACTTTAAAATGTAAATTTTATTATTGAGTCAAAATATGCATATATCCTTCTTTATTTGATATAAGAACTACAATAACATATTAAAAGATATTTTACTAAAACTAAAATCATCCAAAACTACAAATAATATGAAACAACTAAAAAGAATTCATTACACATTGGCTAATGTTGTTATTATTATAATGATGATGATGTATTACAGAGGAGGGGACTTAACACTAAGGAGGGGATAGAGTCAGCAAATTCTAAGCCCTATCAACAGCATGATTGTTTCAGGAGAGGAAAAAATAGTAGTAAAATAATGAAATGGAAAATCTTTCCTATCATATAGCTACTGCCCTTTCTTCCTTCTCTCACATACATACATCAGACACCAACACACACACATACATGAACACAGACTCTCTCACACACACTAACGCAAGTACACTCTCATAGTACTGAATAAAAGTTGCATTATCACACAAATATCCATATTTTACTTCACCTCTTTTTTAGGTGAAAGAACTCCTCTTCATGGACAAAAACAAATTTTTTATTCGAATTCAAAAGCAACTTTTGCTGAAATATTTTATCATTTATTTTCTTGTAACTGGTAAAAATATTCCTAAAAATTATTAAGAAATCATCTTTACATACAACTTCAATTCTACATTATGTCTATATCAAATTGTTTTCCCTTTCTTCAACTTCTACTTTAGAACTTGCTTCATCTTCAGTATAGCATTTTACCCTATATAGTCTTCACTTTTGTTTGCTATTTTGTTTTTCACATTTCAGTAAACTTAGCATATTATTTTACCTTAGGAAATATATAAATGCTTATGCACATTAAACTTCATTATAAGTGATATTTCATAAGTAGAATTGAATAAGGTAGTCTAACATTTTTATTACATACTATTTCTTTTTTTTTCAAATGATGAGCATAAGCAAAACTATATTGAATCAAGTTTCTACAAAAAGAATATTCATTTTATTCTCAGAAAGAAAGAAGGACTAATTTATGTCTAGGTTTGCTTGATAACTGTGAGACATGTATACCAATTTGTAGAGATAAGTAATTCGTAAAATAGAAGAAAAAACAATGGATCTTAATGAATGGAGAATAAAACGTAACATGAAGAAAACAGTTAAATGAGAGAAGGGAAAATAAAGGAGAGACAACCCTTCAAAGAAACGCCATTAATAATAAGTTTAAGTTTCATTGGTTGCTCCACCAATCAGGCTTTGTGCCACAAACTATTGCAGCTTAATGAATAATTAACAGGAACAAAAGGTATGGAAGTTTGTAGCAGATGATTTGGTTATCGGATTTTTATTTTGTATCTCTAAACTAGAAATACTTTTACTTTAAATGTAGTTAGAGATATCACTGCCCCTGACAATCCTCCTAATACATTAAAGTTAATATATATTCAGAAAGAACAAATTAGAATATCAAAAATATTAGGCCTTCGATGGGCATGCAAAACAAGAAAATAACTACTCAAACAAACACCAATTAAAGAATTTGTAAATATTTAAAGTTTTATGTAAAAAAAATCTTAAATAGTTATCTTACAATGAAAGTGTTTACAGACAGTTAATTGGTTTTTTTTTTAGTTTTAAAATGAGCTGGTTTTAGAAATTTTGTCTTGTACACACTAAGTCCATTTAGTGATCATAATTCCGTGGATTCCCATTCAGATCAAGCTAGGATATTTTCCATTCAAAGTTAATTTTTTCTTTTTACTTTTAGTTTTTCTCTAAGAGTGGCATTTCCTAGACAAAAAGTGACAACAAGTTTCTTTATTAAATTTCAATTCTTATTGCTATTAGCCATTATTATTACAATTATAATTTTACATGTATATATATTTACATATTTTTGAACATTTCAAATTTGGGCACTTATATTTTCATGACAAAAAAATTTTACACTAATTTCCTTATGTGACACTAACAAGAAAAAATGAATCGATAAAAACACTATTATGTTCAATCCTTAAGCAATAGGTAGGATCACCTGTTATTTACTAAGCTAAGATAATTTGTTGCACAAGGCCAGAAGTTTGGGGCACCCACTGAGACTTGAACTGACTATTAATGGTTTACTAGTCTATTTTAAAAACCATAATACTAAAGTAGTATGGTAGGTGTTCACTGTTACTATGAATATGAACTAGTTATTTAGTAAGCTTAGCTTACTTGTGGCTCAAGGCCAGAAATATGGGGCACATACTGAGACTGAAAGTCACAAATTAAAGTCTGCATTAATATACCAGAAAATTTAACAACTGACACCAGAGTAAGTAAATAAATAAATACAAAAAACTTTTAAAATATAATCTTAGCAGCAAATACAAATATAACAATAATAACAACAACAAAAAGGATTTTAATGAAATTTTCATAAATCTAGTTAAAAAAATTCTTCTTTGAAAATTTTGGAGAGATTGTTTTTGAATGCAATTCCCGTTTCAGCAATTTTTGTTCTTTTTTTGCAATGATTTCTTTATTGAATATACTTGAAAAAATTGTTACTCAATTCTGTTACTTTAAAAAACATTTACCTGGTTTTATGCTTGTTTGTTACTGAAGATTTAATTTGGAAAAAAAAAAAAAAAAATTAAAAACGACAAAAAAAGAAGTTATTTTGATACTTACTGTTATATTAGGTGTTTTGTTTTTGTTTTCATTTAACTTTTGAATTGCTTATCAAATAAAAGTTTAAGTGACTTGATTTAATTCATGTCCTTTTATTATTTTCTAAAATATAACAAATTTAGTGCATTTTTTTTTGTTTTGTTGTTAGCAAAAATATTAATTTATTTCCTATAAATCATTTTGTTCAAAATATTGTATTCATAAGTAAAGAAAACCAAAATTATGTCAAAATACTTACATTTTCTTATAATAAAATTTCCGGATATCTTTCTTTTCAAAAAATGTATTTTTTCATTGTTAACAGCTGAAAGATGCTTCTTCATGATCATGATTTGAGTGACTTTGCAATCTAACTTTGTCTTGGGCGATCCAGAAATATCTAATAGGCTGTAATTATTTCAATGCATTAAGTTGAAGTAAATTTCTTCTTCAATGATAGATGTGCACCAATCAAGCAAAACTTCAGTCAATTGTTTAGTTCATCTCAAAGAAGAGAAAAAAATCAAGATGTCAACATGTTTTGACTACGTCTAAGGAATTTCTTTCTTAATGTTTTTAATGTTGTCATTGAATTCCAAGAATGAATAGACAATTCTGACAAGTTTTTATCGAACCTGTAGATAATGAGATAGGTAATGAGTTAAATTGATTGATAATCAGTGAGTTATATGGATAAATAAGAAATATTTTCAGAATTAAAAATTGTACATACCTACATAATGGGTGAATAAGATAAAAACTATCCATTTGTGTGGATCTTCTAATGTAGTTAGATTTAGTAAACTTTGAGATAATTCCATGTAGGGAAAATTTAAAGAATTTTCAGATATTTTAAACCATTAATGGATTACCATAAATTCAACTAATACTCTTCCTCAATTAAACTGTGACTACTATCGTAAAAAAAAAAATTACAAATTAACAATGATTTCATTTCTTAAGTGTCTTGAATCACAAAAACTGTTAAGATATAACATTTGTTTAGAAGTCACTAAGTATTTCAGTTCTAAAAGAGATTTTATTTTTTAACAATTTCAGGAAATTATATAAGGATTAGAGTGACAGATTTAACAAATATCTGTCAAGCAATATTTTCATTGAACAAACATTTTGTCGAGCATTTAAAAAATAAAATAAAATGTTTTTAAGGCTGATGGCTAACTTCTTCAATAGTTAAAAAAGTGGAAAAATACTGATACATTGTTTATGAACAATGCTAGGCCATAGAAGTGTATTGGTCTAATATTCTTTTGTCCCTATTGCTTACTCAGCTTTAATTTGCTTTTTTCCCCTCCAACCCCATTTTGGGCCTTATGCCATTTTTACGAAAGCTTTTACAATAATTTCCTAAAAGAAAAGATAAAGCTTGGAAAACAAATGTAGAATTCTACCTATTATGGAAAAGTATCATAATGCTTTAACTAAGTAAAATCAATCTGAAAACAGGGAAGCAAATGAAAAATTGGAATATGAAAATAAAATTGTAAAGCATTATTCAATTATGTAAAATCAAAAAATTCACAAAAGCATTAGTAGAGTAAAAACATGATAAAACAGGTGAATTGACAAACACACCAATTGAAACAGGTGTATGAGCATTATTTTTTCAATCTGATCATTCTTTGGAAGAGTTTCATCTATTACGGGAAAGTTTTTACAAGAAGTGTAAAAATTAAAATTATGGATGAAATAATAGTACAAGCTAAAGACATAAAACTAATGGTACCAGAGAGAATACATGCTGTTATATACAAACTTGTGGTTGCAAGAAAAATAAGACTGACAGGAAGATTTAGTTTATTTTGTTTATTGAATAAATAAAATAAACAAGTGAATGAAATATCTAGCTGGATAACCGGCATTTATCTGGTTGGTGGCAAGCGGTTGCTTTGATCTGGTCTGATGGTGTTGTCAGGTGATGCTCTCAGTGATGGCCCGAGATTCAACTGCCTATGTTACCTCCACTTGCCCTATTTATGTGTTCCCAACTTCAAACACCGGCTCCAGAAAATACTATTTGTGGAAAAAAAATGATTGGTTGAAAAATAGACCTTTTATAACTGAGAATTTTCTGGGTATTTTGAAAAGACAATGCACGGAGTCTACGTGCAGAAGCTATGCTTTTCTCAGTTTGACACTGGCCATTGTTGGCTCAACATCCAGTAGCTGTTATTTTCTTCTGTAGTGTCGATGTCTGTCGGTCTGTGTTTTGTGTGTTCTAGTCGTTAGGTGTGTGAAGAGTTAAGTGGGTGGATCAGAAGAGATTTGATGTATTTTATTATGACAATCCTAAAATATTTATCATCAAAGGAAGGTTTTAACAATGTAATATGTAAAATGTTTAAGAATATAAAATGATTCCATCTATTTAGAAAACAGCAATCAGAATACCACGAAATGGAAAGTATTTAACAACCAGTTTCTTTAACCTTATTTTCTAGTGGATGGGTTTGGAAATCAGAATTTTATTTTGATATCTCTCAAATAGAAATACACTTTATATTAAATGGAGTTAGACGTATTATCTCAGCTAACAATCCTCCTAATACAATTAAGTCAATATTCATTCAAAAGAACAAATTAGAACATAAGAATCATTAGGCTTTTGACAAAAATGTAAAACAATAAAAATAAACACACAAACAATCAAACAAATATAAAAGAAATTGTAAATATATGTTTTATGAGAGAAAAAAGAAAGAATAGGGATAATAAATAGTTATTTTACAATGAAAGGTTCACAGACAGGTGAATGCATTCTATTTTAGTTTTAAAAATGAGTTTATTTTAAAAAATTTTGTATTCTACTCACAAATTCATTTAGTGGCTTATAATCCTGTGGATTTATATTTTAGATCATGCAGGGTTAGGGTTAATTGGTAACAATTATTCTGAAATACAGAATATATCCCTAGTGTTCTTTAGGGTTCAGTACTGGGGCCATCATTGTTGAATAGAAATTAAGCAACAGGGAAATCAAAAAAGTAAACTAGGAATGCAATGTAACAATTGACTTTTATGCTTCATTTAAAAGTGACATTCATATTTTCTTGGTTGTATCAAGGGCAAATGGAATGATTAGCTTGATGGTGAATTTCATTTCAAGGGAAGCAAATTTTGTTTTAGAAATATATGAAACCATAATATGACCTTATATAGATTACTGTACACAGGTTCCAGCATTGTAACATTGTGATTGCAGCAATAATAAAGAAAGATGAGATAAATAAAAAAAAAAACAAGTAAGGATCAATTATAGAGGGATTAGAGAAATGAGGATTCACCACTAAAAATAATAATGAGAGGTGATCTAATTGAAACTTTCAAAATAATTTGTGGAATTTCTAATTATGGGATAGATTTTTTCAAGATTTTTTCTCACAAATTAGATTTACTATCAAGACGGATGTTAAAAATTAAGTCTACTAAATTAGTGGAATTTCTTGGTGAATATATTTTTAAAACAAAATGCCTAATATAATGAAAAACAGCAATAGAGTAGACAAAAGATTGAATTAGATGATTTCAGAAAAAATGCTAAGAAAAAAAACACAAGAAGGCATTTTTGGGAAATATCAGTTAAATTTATAAACTGATTTGCAACAGGAGGGCAGGGTTTACACGTCTAAAGTCAAGACAACTTACTTTCATGTAATTATTTTTTAATGAATATTATGACCCATTGAAGTTTTCATCATTTAAAAAATCACTGAATAAATCTTTGGTACTTAAAATAAAATTTACCTGGTTTTGAATTAGTTCTTTATGAATGATTTAATTTGGAAAGAAAAGAAAAATTACAAGCAACGTAAAAAAATATTTTTATGTTTACTGTTTTGTTTTGGTTTGAATTTTAATACTGTAACGTCTTTATATCTGAGGTAATGGATACTTGCTAGGTATGGACTATTACCAAGATGAATCGATAAGATGGATGATGATTAAAGACAGAGGGAGAACGAGCATCTGCTGCTATCCTGGTACATTCCTTTATTGACCAAATCCCCCGGATATAGTAGGGGCCATAACCCCTGTGGCATCAGAGGTTATTTCCCTTTTGTTAGTTAGGATATTACAATGCTCTCTTTTTTTTCTTTTTTTTTTTTTTTTTTTTTAATAATGATAACAACAATGACAGTGGTGGTAATAATTATCTGGTGAGGGAGTTCATTCAGTCTGTGAAGTGATTGAGATGCTTGAACAGATGGCTCGGACTCTATGTCGGAGGAGATGTCTGTTAACCTGAATGAGAGAAAAGAAAATGATGATGATTCAGACTATGGTGTACGGGTATGTTTATTATTTTTTTTTTTTGTTAGTGGTCAAATCTTTTGGGTGGCCGTTTTGTTCTGCTTGAACGCCTGAGGTTTAGAGTTGTGTGTTGTGTTTGGTTGTCTTTGTATTCTGGTGGTGTTGTTGTATGTGTGTAGCTTTCATCTTCAGATGAGGGGTAATCCAGTAGGTTATGTGCAGGGTTTGTTGTTGGCTTAGGGATTTTTTTGAAGAAGCTGGAATTTCTTGTAGTTTGGCTACCTTTGTGTGTGGCGGTGATCATGGATCCCTTTTTCTTTATAATAGTCATTGGGTTAGGCTGGTAAGGTGTGAGAGCCTTTGAGGTGTTGTCGCTTTTTACAATGACTGTATCACCCACCCTGAGATCATTGGGTTTCACGTACGCTTTTCTATCAGCGTATTGCTTTATTTTTCTCTTGGCTTCAGTGTCACGCTCCCTAATGCTGGAGTCTTCAGCAATGGGTGTGATCAGGTGTGGTAGGCAGTTTTTTATGGTCCGGCCAAATAGGATTGTGGCTGGAGGTGCGCCGGTGGTGCAATATGGTGTTGTCCGGTAGTCCAGCAGGAATTTGAATAATTCCTGCTTCCAGCTTCGACCTTTATTTAAGGCAGCTTTAATAGACTTTTTTACAGTGCGCATGAAGCGTTCTGTTTCCCCGTTGGCCTGGGGCCATAAGGGTGTTATTCTCCTGTGTCTGAATCCAGTGATGGAGGCATAGGTTTTGAATTCATGGCTGTTGAATGGTGGGCCATTGTCCGTTTTGAGGGAGACTGGCACGCCAAATTTGGCGAATATCTTGTCTAGGCGGGGTATGACTGATGTTGTTGAGATGGAGTCCAGGATGTCGACAACAACATAGCGTGAGTATTTGTCTGTGACAACGAGGAGGTACTTTCCATTTTGGAGATGTCCAAAGTCAGCACTGACTTCTGCCCATGGGGCTGCTAGTAGTGGGGACATTTGCAGTGGCTCTCTTGCCGGTTTATGGGTACTGATCTGACAGGTGTGGCAGTTCTTGATGTTTTCTTCCACTAGAGGCTGCATGTTTTTGAACCAGACCTTTTCTCGGAGGAGAGCCATGGTTTTCACAATGCCTTGGTATCCAGCATGTGCTATTTTGACAGCTCTGTTTTGTAGTGCTTCAGGCAGTACTATTCGGTGCCCTTTGAGGATGATGCTCCAAAGATATATATGTGAAAGTGTTCACATGCCCATGTGATGGTGAGTGCTTCATGTTCTGTTTGGGAGTATCTCTGTTCAACTGCAGATAGAGCACGACTTGCAAATTGTACTATCCATCCATTTTGTGACACTGTGTGTGTTTTTTTTTTGTTAGTTGACGTAGTTCATGGGTGAGGGTTGCATAGTTTGGAATGAATTCTGCCCCACAGAAGTTAGTCATCCCCAACAAGCTTCTGACTTCTGATGCGTTTTTAGGGTCGGGTAATCCAAGGATTGCTTTTATTTTGAGGTCGCTTGGGCTGATGCCTTCATTACCAAAGGTGTGTCCAAGGAATTCCAGTGACCTCTTGTTGTACTCTCATTTGCTGCTATTTAGGGTGAGTCCTTTTTCGCGAAGTCGTCTAAATATCGCATGGAGGTTTTGGTCGTGGTCTTGCTGGTCTGATCTGAAGCAAAGGATGTCGTCACTGATGTTGATGGCTCCCTTGATCCCTGTAAGTGCTTGACTAATTTCTTCCTGAAATATCTCACTTGCAGAGTTGACACCAAAAAAAAGTCTTTTATATCTGTACAGGCCCAGGTGTGTTGCAAAGGTGGTTATATATCGGTATTCTTCAGCTAGTTCCAATTGGTTGTCGCCTTGGTTAAGATCAAATTTGCTGAAAACGTTAGCTCCTGATAGAATAGTTTTCAGTTCATTGAGTGTGGGGGTTGGGTGTCGTTTCCTTTTGATAGCTTTGTTTGCCACCCTCATGTCGATGCAAATCCTGATTTTATTTTTACCCTTTTTGGGTACTACCACAATAGGAGATACCCATGGGGTTGGTCCGTCTGCCTTTTCAATCACTCCCAGTTTCTCATCTTTGGCTATTAACTCTTCTATATCCTTCCTTACGTGAAAGGGGACCCTGCAGTATCTCTGAGCGATGGGTGGTATGTTTTCATCTATGTGTAGGTGAACTTTTTTCTCTTTGAGTTTACCCAGACCATTAAACAGGTCTGCGTAGTCCTCTAGAAGTTTAAGAGTGGGGAGTGGGGTCTGTGCATCAGAGTTACTGATGTGGTTGACTGAATGAGTGTTTGCTGACAGTAGTTTGAGCTTTTTACATGTTTCCCAGCCAATAATGGGTTTTTCTGGGTTCTTTATAACATGTATGTCCGCTTGGCAGGAGATGCCTCTAAACTTTAGAAGTGTGCTGAATTAACCTAGGACTGGGGTGGCTTCCTTGACACTGAATCCAGATATTACGGTTTTTGTGGGTCGGAGGAAGGGCGTTGGTCTTAGGGATTTGTAATCTGCCTCAGACAAAATGTTTATGGTGGCGCCAGAGTCAGCTAACACATTGAACATTTGATGGCCATCACCAAAAGATAAGTCAAAGTAAGGAAGGTTTTTCACTTTACCTGTATGAAATACATATTCCGTGTCACTGCCGCTGTTTGAGTCTTGTTGATGGTCCTCAATGTAATTTACCGGTCGTCAACTGGTTTGAGCTTGTGGGCGTGGTGGGGCGGTTTGTTCTTCGCCATCTGTCCTCGTCATTTAGTTTTCTGAAACAGACAGAGGCGAAATGTCCCCATCTCCGGCAATAGGCACACTGGTTCTGGAATGCAGGGCAGGATGTCGGTCCTCGTTCATGTGGGTATTTCCCATTGCAATTTCTGCACCGGTTTTGCTGGGGGCATTTGCATGGCCATTGTTGTTCATGCGTGACTTTGTTGGCTACTGCATTAATGGATGTGGTAGGTTTTGTAGTAGAGTTGGCGTCTTCTAAGCGCATCTGTTCCATTTGTTTGTATATGGTTTCTATCATTTTGGCATAGTTTATTAGATCGCATAGGAGCATGTTTGGGTTCATCAGTCCTTTTTGGCGAACTTTTTCTAATAAACAGCCCGTTATTAGCTGGGATTTTATTTCTGCATTTCTGTCTGTGAAACGGCACATAGCTGCTGCCTCTTTTAATTCCCGATGAAAGTCCTCTATGTTTGGGGTGGGTTTTTTTTTTTGGAATATAAATCGGTTATACTCACTGTTGTTTTCTGGGTTGAAGTGGTTTTGCACTGCCAGGACGAGCTTATCAAAGTGTGTTTTGTTTTTTTCTGGTATGGTTTGTTCAGACGGTAGTTCGTCAATAAGATCATTTACTTCTTCGCCAACAAAAGTTAAAAGTATAGCTTTTTTCCATTTATCGTCTTCTATTTTGTAAGCAGTGAAATAATTTCTCAGTCTGTTGACATATTTTGTCCATTTTGACGCTTTGTTTTGTGATTCGTAGTCAAATTTTGGGTAATGTGGGAGGGCAGCCATGTTGTTTGTTTTTTTTTTGGTTTTTTTTGCACGTGGGCAGGTTTGTTCTTTTCTTTTTTTTTATGTTTTTGGTGAGTAAACGACTCTTTCTTCGTCGCCAATGTAAAGTCTTTATATCTGAGGTAATGAATACTTGCTTGGTATAGACTATTACCAAGATGAATCGATAAGATGAATGATGATTAAAGACAGATGGAGAACGAATATCTGCTGCTATCCTGGCACATTCCTTTATTGACCAAATCCCCCGGATGTAGTAGGGGCCGTAACCCCTGTGGCATCAGAGGTTATTTCCCTTTTGTTAGTTAGGATATAACAAATACCATATTCTTTAAATTGGTTTTCAAAGAAAAGTTTAAGTGACTTGATTTAACTCGCATTTATTTATCATTTTCAAAAATAAAAAATTCTTTTTTTTTTGTTGTTATTAAAACATAACTTTATTTTCCATCAATCTTTTTTTTCGAAAATATTGTAATCGTAAGAAATGAAAACTGTAAAATTAAGTAAAAATACTTACATTTACTAAGAATGAAAATTCTGAACAAATTTCTTTTCAAAAAATAAATTATTTCTTTATTAGCAGCTAAAAAATTCTTGATATGATGATGATCTGAGTGATTTTGCAATTTAATTTTGTCTTGGGCGATTTAAAACTATCTCATCATCATGTCATGCAGCCAGCATGGATATCCCTGACCCTCTCTCGCTACTTCTCCCTACTGTTCATTGCCTCTGGCAGATCTTCAGGGCTACATCCCGTATCCTCACAGAGCTGCTGTATGTATGTTCAAGCTGGCCATCCTGCTTTTGCTTGGCCATATGTGGGGGTCCATAAGAGTACATCACTTATGAGCTCGTCCCTGCTTCTCCAGCAGTGTCCTGCATGTCTGGTTCGTTTAACTTTGAAAGTTTTCGTGCTGGGAGGTAGGTGGCCGTATAGTTGGTGTTTTGTAGGGTGTTGCCTCCAGGACTTGTTCAATATTGCTCACAGCATTCTTGTGTAATCGCTGTCTAGCTTTTTCTCCAGCCGTTTTGTTCGCGTCCAGGTAGTGCATCCATACAGCAGTTTTGACACGCTGCTTGGAAGAAACTGCGTTTTATTTTATCGGTCAGGTCTGACTTCCATATGATCGATAGCTTATCGATAAATGTCCATGCCTTAGTTAGCCGCGTGTCAGTGTCTTTTTCGGTTGATGAGACACTGCTTCCTAGGTTGGTGAATTTGTCTACCAGTTTCAGAGAGCTTCCGTCTAGTGCGGAAATGTCGCCTGTTTGATTAAAGCACATGTATTCAGTTCTGTGTGCATTGACATGGAGGCCAATGCCTGCAGCAGCTTGTTCCAAACTATGCAGTAGTGTTTTGGCTTGGTTGGGTGTATTTGCCAGAATTGCTATGTCATCAGCGTAGTCGGCATCGGTAATTGGTTTTGCGGGGTACCTTCTGCTTCTTTTCTTTGTCAGCTCAAAGTCATTTTCTTTGATTTTATCAATTGATGTTCTAAGCACGTAGTCTAGACAGATGATAAAGAGGTATGGGGCTAGCGTGTCCCCTCGTAGTACTCCTGCTACAATATCGAAGTATTCTGTGTCTCCATCCGGTGAACGTACTTTCACTTTGGTGTTTCTATAGAGAATCATTATTGCTGCGATGGTCTCTTTTGGTACGCGTATGCTAGTAGGATTTGTTCCATCTTCCCTCTGTGGATGGAATCAAAGGCCTTGGTAAAGTCGACAAATAGTATTGTCGCCTGTAGGTTCTTTTGCCAGTACGCCTTCAAGGATTCTACAGATGGTCAATATTTGTGAGGTTGTGGATCTATTTCTTCGGAAGCCCTTTTAGTTTTTCCTAAGAATGTCGTCAATTTTGGGTTCTATGCGGTTTCATAGTAGGACATAGTAAATTTTGGCTGCTATGGATGTAAGTATTATACCTCAGTGGTTCTTGACTAATCCGAGGTCACCCTTTTTAGGGAAGGGGAGGATTCATCCCTTCATCCATCTGTCTATCAGATTTTGATTATAGACTGCATTGCAGTGTCGGAGCAGTATGTTGTCGAATTGTCTGGTCTTCCATACTTCTGGGGGAATCTCATCAAGCCCTGCGGCTTTCTTATTTTTAATTTTTCTAAGAACTGAGTCAAGTTCTTCTTGAGTGAACGGTCCTAGTTTAATGTCCAATTGCTTAATAATAATTCTGATGATTGGTTCATGTGTAACTTTTGGTGGGTTTCCTAGTAGATTTTCGAAATGCTGTTTCCACAGTTTTATTCTTTCTTGTTGGTTTGTAGCTTTCAATTTAGCTTTGTTGTGCTCTTCCTTCTACTCACTTCATTTATCATTTGCCAGGCTATCCTAGATTGCCTATCTTCCACTGAGTCTCTAATCTTATCTTCTAATTTTGTATGCATTCTGTCTGTTCTTTTTTTCTGCTTGCTAATTCATTTTGTGCCTTTTTTATTTTTAGGGCATTTGTGTTTGTTGGGTTCTTCCTGTAGCATTTGGAGGCAGTTTTAACATCTGTACATTTTTCTCTAACCACTAACGTTTCCCATGGGACTCTATATTCAGTTCTAGGTTTTGTTGGAATACAATTCGCTGCTGCCTCGAGGTGTGCATTGACGAAATTCTCATATTTGTCATTTGGGGTACCTTTTTCTGTCTTCTCCTATAGTGTCTCGAATCTGTTTCTCAATTCTAATACATATTTATCTCTAATATCTCTGTTATTAAGAAGGCCCCAGTCATAGTGTTTGGTGGTCACTGTTCGCATGGTGTTTTTCGTAGCCTTAGTCGTATTTTTGCTGTGACTATTCAGTTCTAGGTTTTGTTGGAATACAATTCGCTGCTGCCTCGAGGTGTGCATTGACGAAATTCTCATATTCGTCATTTGGGGTACCTTTTTCTGTCTTCTCCTATAGTGTCTCGAATCTGTTTCTCAATTCTAATACATATTTATCTCTAATATCTCTGTTGTTAAGAAGGCCCCAGTCATAGTGTTTGGTGGTCACTGTTCGCATGGTGTTTTTCGTAGCCTTAGTCGTATTTTTGCTGTGACTATTCGGTGATCAGAGGACACACCCTCAAAAGAGGAGTATGCCCCACAATTCATTGCGCTATTTTTCCATTTCTTGTTCATGAGGACGTAGTCTATCTGTGCTTTATTATTGTTTGCGTAAGTGTAGGTCCATAATTTTCCCTCACTCTTTTGAAAGTTTGTATTGAGGCATGTTAATCTATTTTCTATCATGAAATCTGTTAGATGTTGTCCATTCCTATTTGAAGTGTTGTGTTGGCTGTATTTGTTGTTTCCGTTTTTTTCCGATTTGGGCATTCATGTCTCCACCAATGACTAGCACATTGTGTTTCAGAATGCTACACACTAGAGAGGTTAGCTCATCGTAGAAGGTGACGAATTCAGTTTCTTCACTAACATTGGTAGGGCCGTAGCAGGAGATGATTGTTGCTCTGGGATTGCCATTAAAAGTAGCTACCATCATCCTAGGTTGTATTCTCTCAATGCTATTAAGTGATTTTAATGCTCTTGGTCCTATAAGTATGCCTATACCTCCTACTGTGGCATTGACCGAGTTTTTCCATGCTGATACAGTGGCTAGCGTCCATCCATTGCCAGTATCATGATATTTGATATCCTTGTTGTGCATGTATCTGTGTTCTTGTATGCATGTTATGTCTATCTTATGTTCTATGGTTGATGCAGTCAGCTCTGGTAGTTGATCTATTCTATTTAAGGTTCTAACATTAAATGTTGCTATTTGTAATGTTTGTTTGCATTTTAGTAGTTTTTGTTGTTTGAGCTCTGTAGCTGATTTTTCGAACACTGAGGCCAGGGCTCCAACCTCAGCAGGATATGCCCCTTTTTTACCCGCGCGAAAAGTGATGTGGTTTATGTATGTGGTTTGAGTGTGGGTCATGGTTATCTTTCAATGGCTGTTTTTATTCTCATCTATAGAAGCCACTGTTATAGATAAGCAGCAGTAGTTCCCCAATCAAACTGACGATCCTGAGCATTGAGTCGCAAGACTCATACATCCAGGACCAGGTTAGGCATTGCGTTTGGCCATCAGAGGGTTTATTCGCATACCTTTACATCTATCATGCTGCTTCCCATGTGTACGTAAAAAAAAAAAAAAAAGGAAAAATGGGCCTTTCTTTTCCAGTAAGTTTTAACTTAGTTAAAGTCCAAGACTAATGTATATCTATAAGAGATTTTTTTGTATATTTTCACCTGTCTTCTGATATTGGCCCAAACATGTTTGGTTTTTTTTTTGCATTGGGGACTTTCTTTACGACGGCTGTTTTTTTATTTTTTGCTAAACTACCAGCGGGGGGGCAGTGGGAATTCTAAGCTTTTAGAAAAGACTCTTCTATGTACCCAGCATGCTAGCACCTTTGACCAGGGTCATATATTAATTTGGATTTACAGTAAAATTATCTTTACTTTTAAAACACACTGTACAAGCGGCATTTTACATAGAAAACAGCATATAATTTTGTAAAAAATTTTGGAATTTTACATTATTAGGACTTAAAGACAATATATTGACCAGTTTGGGACTCTTGGCTTCTAGTGGCACATGGTTAGTTCTTCATCACTGGTGTTCTCCTCTATTGTTTAGTCATTAATGGATTTAAATAAAATTTGGGTAGGTCTACTACTTGGGAAGGGGGACAATAGTCATTTCGTTATTTCTTGGGATTTTTTTTTGTTTTTTGTTTTGTTTTAGGCTGTAATTATTCCTATGCGTTAAGTTGAAGTAAATTTCTTCTTCACTGATGGATGTGCTCTGATTTATTTGACCAGCAAACATACAGGCAATTACTTTGTTGATCTCTCAGAAGGAAAACAAACCAAAACAAACCAAAAAAAACAAGATGTCTGCAAGTTTCATCTGCTTCTTAGGAATTTCTTTCTTGATATTTTTAATGTTATTGTTGAATTCTGGGAATGAATAGACAATTCTGACAAGTTTTTATCGAACATGTAGATAATGAGATAGGTAATGAGTTAGATTGATCGATAATCAGTGAGTGATATAGAAAATAGAAAGATTGTCAGAAAAAATAAAGAATTTTCAGATATTTTAAACCATTAATGAATTATCATAATTTCAACTAATATTCTTTTGTAACTAAAATGTGTCTATGTTATTAAAAAAAATTTAACAAATAAACAATGATTTCATTTGTTTGCAGTCTTTTGCCGATTCAAGACACTTTTTTTAAGATTTGACATTTGTTTAGAGGTTAATAAGTGTTTCAGTTCTACATGAGATTTTATTTTTGCTTTTTTACAAATTTCAGGAAATTATATAAGAATGAGAGTGACTGACTTAAATATTTGTGCAGCAAAAATTTCATCGAGAAGGACATTTTGTCAAGCTATTCGAAAATAAATTAAAAATGTTGTTAAGGCAGATGGCTTACTTCTACAGTATTTAAATAAGTGGAAAAACATTTGAATTCTGAACAATGCTAGGTCATGGAAGTGTGTTGGTCTTATATTCATTTGTCCCTATTGTTTTTTCAGCTTTAATTTGCCTTTTTCGACCACATTTTTGGCCATATGCCATTTTTGTAAAAGCTTTTACAATAATTTCCTAAAAGAAACAATAAAGCTTGGAAAACAAATGTAGAATTCTACCTATCATGGAAAAGTATCATAATGCTGTAACTAAGCAAAATCAATCTGAAAACATGGAAGCAAATGAAAAATTGGAATATGAAAATAAAATAGAAAAGTATTATTCAAATATGTAAATTCAAAAATAAAATTCACAAAAAGGCACATAGAGTAAAAACATAAGACAGGTAAATTGACAAACACACCAATGGAAACAATAAGTGTATGAACAATACTTTTTCAATCTGATCATTTTTTGGAATAGTTTCATCCGTTACAGGAAACTTGTTATGAGAATAGTAAAAATTAGGAATGATATAATAGTAAAATCTAAGGACATGAAACTATTATTATCCAAGTTGAATGTTAGTAAAGAATGGTACAAGATAAATAACATCCGGAAATATTAACATATTTATCATCAAACGAAGTTTTTATCAATGTAATATGTATAATCTTTGAAAATATGAAATGATTCCATCAATTTAGAAAACAGCAATCTTAATATCACTAAATAAAAAAGTTTAATACATTTAGAAAGTATTTACCGACCAGTTTCTTTAACCTTATTCTCTAGCAGATGGGTTTGGTTATCAGATTTTTAATTCGATATCTCTCAACTATAAATACATTTTATATTAAATGGATTCAGATATATAATCGCTGCTAACAATCCTTCTTATACAATATAGTCAATATTTATTCATGAGTTAATTAGAATATAAGAATCATTAAGTTTTTGACAAAACTGCAAAATAATAAAAATAAACACAAACAATTAAAGTATTTGTCATCATCATCATCATGTCGCGCTGGTAGCACGGATATCTCGGACCCTTTCTCGCCACTCCTCCCTATCGTTCATCGCCCTAGGCAGGTCTTCAGGACAACATCCCATATCCTCACATAGCTGCTGAATGTATGTTCGTGCTGGTCGTCCTGCTTTTGCACGGCCATGTGTGGGGGTCCATAAGAGTACATCTCTTATGAGTTTGTCCCTGCTTCTCCAGCAATGTCCTGCATGTCTGGTTCGTCTAACTTGAATAGTTTTCGTGATAAGAGGCAGGTGGCCGTACAGTTGGTGTCTTGTGGGGTGTTGCTGCCAGGACTTGTTTAAGATTGCACGCAGCATTCTTGTGTAATTGCCGTCTAGCTTCTTCTCCAGCCGTTTTGTTAGCGTCCATGTAGTGCACCCATATAGCAGTATAGATGTGACCGCTGCCTGGAAGAAACTGCGTTTCATTTTATCAGTTAAGTCTGATTTCCATATAATCGATAGCCTATTGATAGCTGTCCATGCTTTTGTTAACCTCGTGTCGATGTCCTTTTCGGTTGATGCGATGCTGCTTCCTAGGTAAGTGAATTTGTCTACTACTTTAAGAGGGGTTCCATCTAGAGTGGATATGTCCCCCGTTTGATTATAGCACATATATTCCGTTTTGTGTGTATTAACATAGAGGCCTATGCCTGCGGCTGCTTGTTCCAAACTGTGCAGTAATGTTTCGGCTTGGTCGGGTGTATTTGCCAGTATCGCTATGTCATCAGCGTAGTCGGCGTCGGTAATTGTTTTTGCAGGGTACCTTCTGCTTCTTTTCTTCATCAGCTCGAAGCCATTCCCTCTGATTTTGTCAATCGATGTTCTAAGTACATAGTCTAGCAAATGATAAAGAAGTACGGAGCCAGCGTGTCCCCTTGTAGTACTCCTGCTACAATGTCGAAGTATTCTGTGTCTCCATCTGTGATCGTACTTTTACTTTGGTGTTTCTATAGAGAATCGTTATTGCTGCTACGGTTTCTTTAGGTATGCCGTACGCTAGTAGGATTTGTTCCATCTTTCCTCTGTGGATGGAATCGAAGGCCTTGGTAAAGTTGACAAATATTAATGTCGCTTGTGGGTTTTTTGCCCATACACCTTCAAGGATTCTACGGATGGTTAATATTTGTGAGGTCGTGGATCTATTTCTTCGGAAGCCATTTTGGTTTTTCCTAAGTATGTTGTCGATTTTGGGTTCTATGCAGTTTCGTAGTAGAGCATTGTAGATTTTGGCTGCTATGGATGTAAGTGTTATGCCTCGGTAGTTTTTGGCTAATCCGAGGTCCCCCTTTTTAGGGAAGGGGAGTATGCATCCCTTCATTCATCTATCTATCGGATTTTGATTGTATACTGCTTTGCAGTGTCGGAGCAGTATATCGTCGAATTGTCTGGTCTTCTATACTTCTGGGGGAATCTCGTCTAGCCCTGCAGCTTTCCTATTTTTAAATTTTTCTGAGAACCGAGTCAAGTTCTTCTTGTGTGAACGGTCCTAGTTTAATGTCTAATTGTTTACTAATTATTCTGGTGATTGGTTCATGTGTTATTTTCGGTGGGTTTCCTAGTAGGTTTTCGAAATGCTGTTTCCACAGTTTTATTCTTTCTTGTTGGTTTGCTGCTTTCAGTTTTGCTTTGGCTGTGTTCTTTCTTCTACTCACTTCGTTTATTGTTTGCCAGGCTATCCTAGATTGTCTATCTTCCACCGAGTCTCTAATCTTATCTATCTGATTTTGAATGTATTCTGTCTGTTCCTTTATATATATGCCTGCTAATTGATATTATGCCGTTTTTAGTTTTAAGGCATTTGTGTTTGTTGGGTTTTTTCGATAGTTTTTGGAGGCTGTTTTCACGAGTGCACGTTTTTCTCTTACCGCTAAAGTTTCCCATGGGACTCTATATTTAGTTTTGAGTTTTGTTGGAATGCATTTCACTGCTGCCTCGAGGTGCGCATTTACAAAATTTTCATATTCGTCGTTTGGTGTACTTTTTTTCGTCCTTTCTTGTAGTGTTTCGTATCTGTTTCTTAATTCTAATACGTATTTATCTCTTATATCTCTGTTGTTCAGAAGGGCCCAGTTTGGTGGTCACTGTTCGTTTGGCATTTTTTCGTCGGCTTAGTTGTATTTTCGCCGTGACTATTCGGTGATCGGTGGACACACCCTCAAAAGAGGAGTATGCCTCACAATTCATTGCACTATTTTTCCATTTCTTGTTTATAAGGATGTAGTCTATCAGAGCTTTAGTATTGTTCGCGTACGTGTATGTTCATAGTTTGCCCTCCTTTTTTTGGTAGTTTGTATTGAGGCATGCTAATCTATTTTCTATCATGAAATCTGTTAGATGTTGCCCATTCCTATTTGACATGTTGTGGAGGCTGTATTTGTTGTTTCCATTTTTCCCGATTTTGGCATTCATGTCTCCGCCAATGACTAATATGTTGTGTTTTGGGATGCTATGCACTAATGAGGATAACTCATCGTAGAAGGTGACTAATTCAGTTTCTTCACTAACATTGGTAGGGCTGTAGCAGGAAATGATTGTTGCTCTGGGGTTGCCATTAAAAGTAGCTGCCATCATTCTAGGTTGTATTTTCTTAATGCTATTTAGCATTTTTTATGCTCTAGGTCCTATAAGCAATCTTACTCCTCCTACTGTGGCGTTGACAGAGTTTTTCCATGCCGATACAGTGACGAGCGACCATTTGACATAATATGCATACAAAAAGTATTTGTAAATACATATATATATATATGTTTATGTAAAAACTGAATAGGGATTTGTAGTTATTGTACAATGAAAGGTTCAGAGAGGTGTTTTGTTTTTATGTTGTGTTTTTTCTTTTTTTTTAGTTTTAAAAATATTTGAGAAATTTTTGTCTTGTACTCACAAAGTCTTTAAGTGGATAATAGTCCCGTGGATTTATATCTTAAATCATGTGTGGCTATTTTCAATTTTAAATCATATGACTTAATTTTTTTTTTCCATCGGTTACATTTCAGAATTTGAAATGAAACTGACTTTGCAAAACTCAAAGAAAGTCAAGTCAAAGATACAAGGACAGTAAAAGAGAGGAATAAAATTATCATTTCTTTCAGACAATTGTCTGTTTTTTTTAGAAAAGAAAAGCATATTGTTTGATTGGCATCAAATGAGATCAAAGGGTTTTTCTTTGACCTTAAATGCTAATTGTCTAGCATTTTATTCGGGTAAGGGGTGAGCTTTTATTTATGGGAGCCCACCATGTGACTGATAATTCATTTTTTGCTTACAGCCCTTTAATTAATTCTAAGAGTTGTCACATTAGCTATCAGCAGATTTTCATGCTCTTATAAACAAGTGCCCTTTCCTAGAGAACAAGTAACAGTAAATTTCTTTATTAAATTTTAATTCTAATTGCTATTAATTATTGTTATTATTTCATGATTTTTACTATTATGGTTTGCTCCTCTATCTAAAAAACCAGTACAATACGGGAGTGCGGGAGGTGCTCACTGTTACTATCGATAGGAAATAGTTATTTAATAAGTTTAGCTTAGTTGTGACAAGGCCAAATGTATGAGCCACACAGTGGGAATGGAATTCACTAAATAACATCTGCATAAATAAACCAGAAAATATAACTATTGACACCAGAGTAAGAAAATAAATCAACAAATTCTTTTAAAAATTTCATCTCACCAGCAAATATAAATATAAAAAATACAAAAAAGATTTAAATTTTTTTCCTATTTTTGGATTTTTTTCCAGGTTTTCAGATTAATTGTGCTTACTTAAAGCATTATGACTGTTTTACACACAAGGTAGAATTCTGAATTTTTTTCCAAGCTTTATCTTTTATTTTAGGACATAATTCTAATAGCTTTTACAAACATGGCATAAGGCCAAAAATGGAGGGAAAAAGCAAATTAAAGCTGAAAAGGCAATTGTTTGGAAACAATACATGTTTTTCCCCTTTCTTAACTTCTGAAGAAGTAAGCCATTTTCTTAATCAACATTTTTACTTCATTTTCAAAAAGCTCGACAAAGTGTCATTCTTGATGCAATTTATTGCTTCACAAACATTTGTTAAGTCAGTCACTCTCATCCTTATATAATTTCCTGACATTTGTTAAAAAATAATCAATTTATTTGTTAAGTTCATCTCTTGTAAGAAAACAAAACAAAACAAAAAAACAAGATTTCTGTGAGTTTGTCTGTGGATTATAATTCTGTGGATTTATACTCAGATCCAGCAAGGATATTTTCCATTCAATGTTCTTTAGGTTTTTTTACTTTTGGTTTTTCTCAACAGACTTGCGGGTCATAAACAAAGATTTCTTCAAGAAAATTGTCTGGTCCTTTTAGAAAAGCAAAGCATTTTGTCTGATAGGCATTACTTGAGATCAAAGTTTTTTTGGTTTTTTTACCTATGGTGCTTATTGCCAAGCATTTTATTGAGGTAACAGTGGAGTGTTTATTTATGGGAGCCTACCATGTGAGTGATAATTTATCTGTTGCCGACAGTTGTTTAATTAGATCGAAGAGTTGTCTCACTAGCTATCAGACATTTCATGTTGTTACAAACTACTAGCCTTTCCCAGAGAACAAGTGACAGCGTGTAAAGTTAGCGACCTAAATCAAAGGTGACCCAAAGGCTCCCTTTTCGATAGCTACTACACTGAGGTGTAGAGCAGAGTGCTACTCCATTCCCTGGATTGCTCCACTTTACCTTGATCCTTACCTTATAATGCTGAGTGTTAAGCAAGGTGGCATCAAGTACTATTTTTTGAGTCTTTGGTATGACTCAACCTGGGATTGAACCGTGGTCTCCAAGACCATTGTCGAACACTCTACTCATCAGGCCAATGAAGTTTCCTTATTAAATTTTAATTCTTATTGCTATTAACTATTATTATTTTTATGTTTATATATATTTTTATATATTTCTAAACATTAAAAAATTATGACAGTAATAAGAAAAAAGGAAATATTAATCCTCAATCGATAAAAACACTTTCATGTTTAACCCTTAGCAATAGACAGGAAAATAGTTATTTAATAAGCTTAGATTATTTGTGGCACAGTCAGAAGTTTGAGGAACCTACTGAGACTTGAAGTAACTATGAATGGTTTGCTAGTCTATTTTACAAACCAGTACACTATAGGAGTACGAGAAGTGCTCACAGTTAATATCAATAGGAACGAGTTATTTACTAAGCTTAGCTTATTTGTGGCACAAGGCCAGAAATAAGGGGGACACAATCAGACTGGAAGTCACTAATTAATGTGTGCATTAATATACCAGAAAATATAACAATTAATACAAGAGTAAATAAATGAATAAAGAAAAACTTTTAAAATTAATCTCACCAGCGAATACAAATATAACAATAACAACAGGAAAAACAACAAAAAGATTTTAATGAAATTTTCGTAAATTTTGTCCAAAAATTCTTTGAAAATTTTGGAGATATCTTTTGTGATTTACCTTTCAGTGATTTGGTTCTTTTTAGTTTTTCTGTAATTATTCATCTATCAAAATCAAATATACTTTGAAAAATTGTCACTCATTGAAGTTTTCAACTTTTAAAATCTATGAATAAATCAATTTTGTTACTTTAAATAAGATCTACCTGGTTTCAAATTTGTTTGTTTCACATAATTTAATTTGGAAAGAAAAGAAAATTTAACAGCAACAAAAGTAATTTTCATGCTTAATGTTTGGTTTTTGTTTAAATTTTAATGCCATGCTTTTAAAACTGACTTTCAAAGAAAAGTTAAAGTCACTTGATTTAATTTATGTTTATTTATTATTTTCTAAAAGATAAAAACTTCTGTTGTGGTTTCTTTTTTGTGGTTTTTAAAATATTACTTTCTTTCCCATTAATCTTTTCTTTACAAAGAATATTCTGGAGAATAGAAAACTGTAAAATGAAGTCAAAATACTTACTAAGGGAACCTAGCTAACCATATACGCCAACCCATTCAACAATACAATATAAGGTCATACATCCATCACCATGCGCACTGCAACCACTAAAATACCACATTTACTCTATGAGAAAGGCCTACTTAAAACCCCGAATGAAATATGTGATTTTATTTACAATTGATGATTTATATGATGGGGATAGGAGAAAAACCCCGAAATAAACAAAGAGAAACTAATACGAAAAACAAGGAAAAAATCCCTGTTTGGTTGCCCTCCCATTCCCCCGTCTGCAAATAATGGAGGCCGACTGTTTTCCAGTGTCCGAAAACAAGCTGCACCTACCCTAGGTGGGACTGGGGTCCTAGTCTAGTAGGGCAAAACGTACAGGGTTGGGCGCAGTATGGGCAGATGAAGGCAGGTAATGTGATTTTTATACATGTGAACTTTCAAGATCTTCAACAAAAGCGAGCTGGGATATGGGTTGAGGTACAAAAATAATGGGGATGGGGAAGATCTTGAGAACTAACGACTAGATGATAGGGACAATGACTCACAATATACTGCTAAGTTTCAAGGGGGAAAAAACAATGCCTACATATCCGGGATGGGTTCCCGAAGGACCCGTACCATAGATGCCATGGGCCGGCAGAGGAGGGAAAGATGACTCCATCATTGCCCCCTTTCTTATGACCTGGCTCGCTGCATTCACCAACCTTCTGTTGTATGTTATGCAATCCAAGTGTTTTCTATCTCATCTGATTTTGACCCTAAGCTGATGCCTAAAATACAAAATCAGATCACGATTAGAAAAGTTTTCATCGTCATACAATCCCTTCTTTCGCGTCGTCCAAATCCCAATTTGAGCTACAGCTAGGATTGCGAGAATCACCACATGCTTTTCACCCTGAAACCGGAGGGAAAAGGTTGTCTATGACATAACCAACGTCGAGCAGCACGAGATGCTTGGGTTCGATGCGAGCCGTCCACTCCCCAACAGGATCTCAGAACAGCCGAACACACTTGCAGTAGTAAAAGGCGTGCCCAGCTGTTTCTTGTAAACCACTGCCACAGCCAGCACAATCGGGCATGTCTGCCAGGTCCACTCTGAAGTTCAAGCTTAGAAGGGGTAACGCATTCCGTGCAAGTCACCAGGTGAGCAAGAAATTGGAATTGTTCAAGAAGCTTGATCCTGGCGCCCAATTCCAGTGGGAACAGATCTCCTCCACTGTCCAGCCACGCTGCTTGTAAAGAGGGTTCAAGGCGGAACCCACCACAAGCTCCAGATATAGTTCTTTCTGAGGTCGTGAAAGGTCTCTGGACCCAAGAAGGTTACGAAGGGCCGTTCAGCACTTGTGGACAAACAGTGCTTCACCCATTGCCTCATGTCAACCTTCAGCCTTTGGGTCTGACTGGAGGCGAGGAAAAGTCCAACTTGTCTTTCGTCTCCACACTGCGTCTCACATCAAGGATTAGCCCAAGTATGCAAGTCTTTCAGCAAGCCAGTGGCTCTCCAGATCAGGCATACCCAGACCCCCATTGCTCGTACGTTGGATGCAGACCTGTCTTCAGACCATCGGCCTTGCACCTCCCCAGAAGAATCTGGAGAGGGATTGTTGAAGCACCAGCCAATGTGCCTTAGGCAGAGAAAGTAAAGTGAATCGGTAAAGAATCAAGGAGAAGACATACCCGTCACATGCCTCCGCCCTGCCCTTTAAGGACAAGCTCCTTGAAAGCCAGATTTCCGCCTGAGCATTCACCTTAGCTTGTACTTCCAACCAATTTCGCTCCTGTGTTAAGCAGAGTTATAGGACTGTAATCATCTAAACCCTCCCAA
Source organism: Sepioteuthis lessoniana (assembly GCA_963585895.1). NCBI lineage: Eukaryota > Metazoa > Mollusca > Cephalopoda > Myopsida > Loliginidae > Sepioteuthis > Sepioteuthis lessoniana. The sequence goes on along the minus strand of OY757921.1, from coordinate 18,650,509 downwards.
ATATGCTTGCCACCTTTCTTCAGCAATGTGATCATGCCAGAATAGGTACAAACATGTGCAACAGCCTCAAGTACACTTCATGGGGAAAACCATCTAGTCCTGGTGACTTGTTGAGGCTAACCTGCTTCAACGCGTCACAGACTTCGCATTCAGTAACCACACCCTAGCAACTAGCCGCTTCAGCCGCCCCAAGGCGGTGATGTCGGCGAGATAGCTGCGAAACTCCTGAAGCAGATCAGGACAGCGGGCAAAGCGATCATGAAAATGTGCCCGAAAGGCATCACGCATCTTGCAGTTCGATCGTAGCATGCGCCCATCCGGGGTCTTGACAGAATCAATATACCGATTGGGAAATCTTCGCACTTCTTCCCCATGCGCAGTTGCGTTCATTTTCACAGCTTCATTGAGAACTCTTTTAAACCTAGATCTAACTACAAATCCATTGTAGTGCTCGCTACTCTCATGCTCAAGGTCCCTCCTAGCTAGCTCTACGGTTAGGGAGTCCTCCCCAAGCCACCGCTCAGGAAAGTCTATCATCTATAGATTTCGCCTTCTTGGTTGTATCTAAGTTGAGCTGTTGACTGTATTTGGTGGCGAAATCTCTAATCCTATGTTTAAGAGACACCCACCACCTATTCCCGGTAACCGCCCTGATTAACACCCGCTTAATTAGGGATTCTAGCCGGTCTGGGAAGTCCCGTATCTCCAGAAAGGAGGTATTGAACTTCCAGTAGCCAGCCAGTCTAGGCCTATTAGCTAACTGCAGACTGACCCTAGCAAGTTTATGGTCAGTCCACACTATCAAGTGGAATATGGGACAACTATTGAAATCGATGTCAGCTCTTCTAACTAACACTCTGTCTAAGTAGGAACCTACTTTGGCAGAGAGCGAGCTATCTAGTCACATCCACATTTCCCTCCCTGGGTGATCCAGCCAAAACCTGTCGACCAAGTCATGATGAGTCATGAGGCTGACAAGGCTGCTTTCATACCTTCCCAACCCACTGGCTTCCTGCCCGACCGTATCTATCTTGGGATCAAGGATTGCATTTTAATCACCCATTAAGACTAGCCGCTTTGAATCATCCAGGAACGGCACCAACCGACAAAAGAAGGAAACCCTCTCTACAGCGATATTGGGCGCATAAACTGCAACCAGCCAGAACTTGAAACTATTAACGGCAACATCAGCCACAACCAAGTGGCCCCTGTCACCTGCAAAAACAACGTCAACATCAGCATCAAGGCTGCGTCCAGCTAGCAAGAAGACCCTAGTGCTACTGCGGCTGCCATATACTGAGAAAACATTAAAATCGCTTTCCAGCACCCAACAGTACGCAGCGCAAATGAAGTGGGTCTCTTGCACTGCAACAACATTTAAACTAAGGTTCTTGAGTTCAGCAAGCAAGCGCACACACTTGCTTGAATCCCTCAGTCCCCTCACATTCAACATGGCAAAGTTTAAAGCCATCAAACCAACTTACCTTACTCACTGTCGACTACGGGCCAGAAATCCTCGAGGGTGAGGATGCCAACAGTCTGGTGCAGGGAGCCAGAGCCGAGTTTAGTGGTAACTAGTCCGTCCCTAGAAATTCCACCAACATCTAAGGGGTACTGTAATTTAAGAGACCTATAGAAACAGGGATGAACATAAATCGGGACCCTGCCCGTGCATTTATTGGATAAAACATTGAGTGAGGGGTGCTCCAATTCCACCAGCCTTATGTCCGTCCGATTGGCTTCCTCAATAAATTGCCAAAGCGCTTTAGTTCAGTTGCCAGGTGAACAGACAAAGGTTGTCACCATTTGTGCACCCCTAAATAAGTATGGGTTTGTAATGTCTTTGTTATTGTCAATTTTGGTTAATGATCGTAGCAGTTTTAAAGTCTTTTTTAGGATGTGATTAATGTTTGGGGATTCCATAATATCTTGACAAAAGTAAAATCTGTTTAACGCACGTCTAACATCATTTGAAGCTGATCTTGCATGGTGTTTGGTAGGGGATTTTGTTCTCGGTGTAGAGTCTCTGGCCACCGAATGGGCTTGTGAAAGTACCTTGGGGGTTGAAATTAGTGAAAGGGAGGGTGATGTTGGGGGACAGTGGAGATTCATTGAGATGAGCTGGGGTATTTTTGGATTTTTGGAGGAATGATTTGGGTGGGTTGCTGAATTGGAGCCAGCGATTTTTTTTTTTTTCCTTTTGGTTGTTGCTGTGCAGGTGTTGAAGCTTGAGTTTGTGAATCTTGGGGAGGTTTCTTGGAATGTTTCCTCCCCCTCTTCCACTTGTGAGTCCCCGCTGTCCCTTCTTCTTTTTAGATTTACTGAGTAGTCCATTTTTTCTTCTTTCTTTTCCTTTGTTGTTGTTGATGATGATAATGATGGCTTTGCATTGTCAGTAGTTTCAGTAGATATGATTGCTTTTGTTGTTGCTAATGATGATGATTTCATGGTAGCAGTTGTTGTTTCCATTGCTTTTTTTTATAATAATGATGATGATGGTTTTGCAGTAGCTATGATTTTGGTTGCTGTTGGTATGTTTTCAGGTGGGACTTTTTTCGAGGGTGATTTTTTCTTTTTACTGGTTACCTGGGTCTACCCTTCCTCCCCTTTGTCAGGGTCGTTCCCAGTTTCAGTTTGATGGTTTTCCTTTGTTGGTGTGATGATTTTTGTAGTTGTGATGATTGTTGTGGCTGTTGTAGTTGTTGTTGGTGTTACTGTTGTTTTGGTGGTCTTTTGAGGGCAGGACCTTGAAAAATGCCCCGGTTGTTTGCAAAACCAACATTGGAGCTTCCTACCCACTATGAACACTATCATTGTTTGTTCCTCATATTCTATCATTTGAGGGATGGCTTGGAACCCCTTCCTGTCGAGTGACATGTTTATGAGGTAGTCACTGTGCGCAGTCCCACTTGAAGATTTAGAGGTAGTGATATTCTCAATGTCCCTGTACTCACTGAGGTAAGCAGCGAGTACATCCCCATTAAGTTGAATGGGGACATTGCACACGGCAACCTTGATTTTTCTATGGCCTTTATACTCTGGTTGGAGTCTATAAAACTTGGAGGAGATGTTGCTCCCGGCCAGTTTTTTTGCAAGGTCCTCTGTCGGCAGCAGGACATCCCAGGTGGCGAAGCTCCTTCAGCAAAAATACCTGGCTGGGATTCCTGCCGCTAACTCCTGAAAAGTTTCCTTCTTAATGCCAGCTAATCTCCTGGTTTTTAGGTCTGTTATGATAAATGAGATTATTTTTGGCTGGACCAAGTCTCTTAGCTCTGGTATGGGCAAAATCCTGTTGCCTATGAAAAACTGAGCATATTTCACTCTTTTATTTATGTAGTCTTTTTTTCTTTATGTCCTGACCAGGAGACTGGCATTTCTGGCACCTTTTGTGCTGGCTGTATCAAACTGGCCAGGAGAGATGATGATGATGATGATGGTAACAAAGGCCATTCGGGTTTTTTTGGGGGGGGATCAAATAAATTGGATGACGACGAAGTCTCCTCCATAGCTGCTTGAAACACAAGCTAGGAGGAGAGGGATCTGAATGATAAGACGAAGTGTTCGATAAAGAAGGAGCAAATGAATAAACAAATATGGAGGTTGTTTTTTCGTTTTTAAAAATAGACAAAAATGTCAAGTCAAGGTTTGACCCTCCTCACAAACAAACAACAAAAACAATTGTTTGAGGGGGGTCATAAGTATTAACCATAAAACAAATTTTAACAATAACAAATAACAATGGTTCAAAAATAACTTACAGAAAACAAGTCAGTCAAAGTGCCAGAAGTTCAGGAATTAGAATGCCAGGATTGAATGAAGAGACAATTCTGACAAGTTTTTATCGAACCTGGATATATTGAGATAGGTAATGTTATATAGCAGGATTCAGATCTCTCCCGATTTGCGATTTCATTCAAAAAACACACGTGTGGCTGGAGAAGGGTAGCATTTGACTGGATGTTAGCCTGACGGCTGTTGCCGAGACAATGAATAAAATGCGTCTTTGCGCAAGAGGCTCCGCGCAGGGCTTCCGGGCGAGAATGCAAGAAATTAATTCAATTTCACAAAATACCCTTTTTCAGCCAATCATAAATCTTCCCCCTAAAAATTTTCCAGAACTGACTTGATCCAAAGGGTAGCTATTTAAGCAGTGAAGATCTGCAAACCAGGAGACTGACCAGAAGGGTGGAAGGATAGAACACACTACGGCCATAAAAACTCCTCTGAACACATCACCTACTGTGACAACTGCTGACTTGGCTACAACCCCTACCACCCTTATACTACCATATCCACCAAGTGAGTTCCTTAACTTACAACATACGTGACCGTACATGAACTCTGGCTTCACACATACACACATCAATTAACTCTTTCACTTGATATCGTACGCTACAATTTTGTACAGTTGATTCTTTGCTTTATTGCCTTGTTTTTCTTTCCGTTAATATAATTGTTTAAAACTTTCAACCTGTGTTTGTCTTTTCCTTGCCACCATACGCTAAATATAACAGTAATGAGTTAAACTGATTGATGATCATTGATAGGTATAAATAGAAAGATTGTCAGAAACTATCTATTTGTGTGGATCTTGTTAAATAGTTAGATAGTAAACAACATTCAGATATTTCCATGTGGAAAAAAATAAAGAATTTTCAGATATTTTAAACCATTAATGAATTGCCATAAATTCATCTAATACTCTCAAAAAAGAAAAAAGAAATTTTTTTTACAAATAAACAATGATTTCATTTCATTGCAGTTTTTGCGATTCAAGACACTTTTTAAGATTTAGTATTTGTTTAGAAAACTTGTTGTGGGGGAGGGTCAAAGTTTAGTTGATGGACATGTATGCCAAAAAGGTGGGGGGATAGGTCCCTTAAGGGAGAAACTGATATTGTAAAAAGTAACTGGTACCTCTAAAGAGGGGGGGGTCCTAAAATAAAGTAACCAAGTGAATACTCGATAGAATTTTTGTAATTTATCACAAGTAGTTTTTGGTAGTTTTTAGTCTTAGACAATAAACATAATCATCATCATCATCTTGTCGTGCCACCAGCATGGATATCCCTGACCCTCTCTCACCACTTCTCCTTATCGTTCATCACCTCTGGCAGGTCTTCAGAGCTACATCCCATATCCTCACAGAGCTGCTGTATGTATGTTCGAGCTGATCATCCTGCTTTTGCTCGGCCATATGTGGGGGTCCATAGGAGTACATCACTTATGAGCTTGTCCCTGCTTCTCCAGTAGTGTCCTACATGTCTGGTTCATCGAACTTGGAGAGTTTTTGTGCTGGGAGGTAGGTGGCCGTATAGTTGGTGCTTTGTGGGGTGTTGCCTCCAGGACTTGTTCAATATTGCTTGCAGCATTCTTGTGTAATTGCTGTCTAGCTTTTTCTCCAGCCGTTTTGTTCGCATCCAAGTAGTGCATCCATACAGCAGTTTCGACACGACCGCTGCTTGGAAGAAACTGCGTTTTATTTTATCGGTCAGGTCTGACTTCCATATGATCGATAGCTTATCGATAGCTGTCCATGCCTTCATTAGTCGCATGTCGATGTCTTGTTCGGTTGATGAGACACTGCTTCCTAGGTTAGTGAACTTGTCTACCAGTTTCAGAGAGCTTCCGTCTAATGTGGAAATGTCGCCTGTTTGATTAAAGCACATGTATTCAGTTTTGTGTGCATTGACATGGAGGCCAATGCCTGTGGCAGCTTATTCCAAACTATGCAGTAGTGTTTCGGCTTGGTTGGGTGTATTTGCCAGAATCACTTACAATTAATTATTATTTTGAACTCCATCACTGCATCTATTTGCATGCCACAGTTAAATGTGACTGGTCAGGGTCATCCATCTATATTAAATTCTGAAATGATTTGATGTGTTGTCATGAGTTAAAAGTCAATAGAAAAAAGAAAGAACTCAGAGTGGATTTTCGAAGAACAGAGAAATATATTACAAATGTGTAATAACGTAATGGATTTTCGAAGGGTAGTGTAGGAAAAAACCATGTTTTACTTTATCACTGGATTTGTTTTTATGAAAAAGAATTTGCCAATGCTTTGATTAGAGGGCAAGTTGTCATAAGGGCTGAGTTTGGTTGATAACAAATGGAATTTTAAAAAAACAAAGCGTTGACAGCTAAAGATTATTGTTATGGTTTCAAAGCGATTTTTTAAGCTAAATTCAGGAGTGGAATTTGGCGTTAAATTTGGCCAAAGGTTAGTAGTTTTTTGAAGTCACCCCCAGGTCGACCCAAACACAGTTACGAGTACGCATAAATTAACCGAAAAAATAGTAATAAAGGAGATCGAGAACAAGAACAGAACGAGTACTATAGGATTTACACTCCTATATTTTAAAATGGCCGTTATGCCACTTGTTTCCGAAGCAAAGATGGCGGACGTCGGTAAACTAATCAGTCTCAGGAACCTATTGGCCTGGAAAACCACGTGGTTAGTGCTCACAACAACGTCCACAACTTCAATTTGGTCTTGTGTTTTTGGAGCCTAATGCATGACAAAGATTTCTATAAATACTCTTATCTTTCAACACTCATTCTCTTTCCATTGTAACTTCCAGAGAGAACACTCTCACTCTCTCCATTTTGACTAACAGAGTCAACAAACTCTTCCTCTAGCAGTCAACCGCTATGAAAATGTATACTCTCTGCAACCCTTCTATTCCTTGTTATACTCTTTCGATGAGACTTTTTCCAGCCTCAAACACAGAATTTTTGTCAAACAACAGAAAGAAACAAACAGTAGAAATACTTAGTCAACACACAGAGGACACTTTTGTTAAATAGTCCTTTTTGTAGTATTAGTGTTAGTCACACACACACGCACACCGGAATGTTTATCGAACAGTATTAGAACACTAGTAATGTTTTGAAATCTTTCATTGAATATATTGTTGATATATGAATTTTAATTTGTTTGTACTGCTTTGATTTATATGTTTTTGTACGCGTCATTTCACACATATTTACTTCGTATGCCTTTTTCAAATAACAATCAACCAAAACAATATGTCCCCCTACAGTACAGATCCGCATACAGACCAGGTGAGAAGGTAGAAAGGGGCGCGGCGTGTAGCTCCCAAAGCCCTGAGCTTCATTTACCTTGTACCAAGTTAAGAAACTAAGTTAAGAAAGCCGCCCCAAAACAATGCTGTGAAGAAAAAGAAACATAACCGCCGTAAGATTTCCTTGTACCAAAAAACCCTGAGTAGAGAAAGTGAGAAAAACATCCAAATACGACGCTGTGAAAAACAAACATAACTGCCATTTCAGATTGCCCTGTACTAAACTGCCCCGAGTATAGAAGACAAAAGATAGACTAAGCCTTGTGCTTGAAAGTGAGGGTCTCTAACAGAATTTATTGTTCATGTGAGAACATTGAATGTAAAAACTTCGAACGTCATTTTTTTATATATACTATGACGGTGCATAAATATTTATCCCAGGACGGGTGTTTATTTTATGCATGTGTGACATCGGAGCAGTCTGGCACTTGACCCCTCGCAAAATAAGTCCTAGTCAGGACACCTGTTTAGGGCATAAGGTAACTGGCAAATAATGTAGGTGTTAATTTGGGGCTAGACTGACCGCTGCTGGCAAGGGGTTTCCAAATTAACTTTACATACGTCACAAAATCTTCCTACCCTCTTGGATAATGGAAAACATGAACTTCTAGGTTGAGATAAAATATTATTCACTGAAGTCGGCAATTCCAATTTCCCGCATCATGTGTTTTAAGGCGAATGAGACATCTAGCGAGAATAAATTGAAGCGTATGAAGCTGAAAAAGATATGTGTGCAAAAGGAGGCAAGTTGATAGGTAAGCAACACAACGAATATTACAAAATTTTAATACGTGAGAATCAAACAAATATTTAAGGTGCCGGCTATATTACACTAGCAGACAGTCTTAAACACAAATGTCTCCCTCTCTCTATTCCTTTTCTTTTCTTTCTTTCTTCTTTCTTTCTTTACTTTTAAAACTTGAAAAGGTAGTTAAGTCCACTCGTTCGTTTCCAGTTTATGAAACAAATTTCTTCAGTCTATTTCTTTCCTTTTCTTAATACATATGAGTTCCAATATTTAGGCAGGTTAGGAGGAAAAACAGTTTAAGATATACTTAGCTTTTAACTGGTTTACTTCGCAGATTCTTATCTTTTACAGGCAAGTGGTGTTCTGTAGAATTTGGCGGGAAGGCACCAGTTATCTTCTGTCCAAGGATTCTTTCCACTCTTCCCCGGAGTTTCGGCAACAGTTTCAACACATCTTGTCACGCCGACTGCTGTCCCAGAACTTCCATTCTTTTCACTGGTGAGACTCGGGAGTTTTTGGCATCAGATAAGCACATCCTTTCACGGCGACCTCCATCCTAAAAACTGAATTCTTTATCCCTATTTCCTCTGACAAAAAGGGTACTACTTCTAGTGCTAAGGCTTCAGCTAATTATTTGGCTCCTTCCTCCTCCTCCTCCTCCACCTCATCCGGTCATGCTACTCAATGACCTACATTCCTTCTCCGTCCACCCGATTATGGAGTGCAGGTAGTTTGACCTTTATTTCCAACTGCCTCAGCGGTCAGTCGCTGGGCAGTTAGTTCTAACACAGAAGGGGAAGGGAGATTAAATCTTACTTCTCCCTTCTCAGTGTCATACCACATGACAATACTAAATATTGTTTTTGAAAAGCCGTGTTTGTACTCTGTTTCTGGGAGTTGACGTTTTTACTTATTAAATTGTGCAGTGGCATTCATCTACTTGCTAAATGGTGACTCCGCTTAGCGTGTGATTCATTGTCCAGATCTTAAAAAGCATGTGGGCAGATAGTGGATAATTTTGCGTAATCTCAGGATATTTCCAACAAGCAGAACATTCAGTGGGTTGAAGGCAGAATCACCTATGTTTGGCGATGACAAATCACATAATAACTAATTCCTGTTTATGAACCTTCAAGTGACTCTTAATTCCAACTGTTGATTTACAAAACTTAAAGCAAATATGACTACGCGATTTGAATTCCGATCAGGATTAATGGGACCAACCATGGGATAATCCTTTTTATGAATCTTCACGTGTTTTTTAATCCAGGACTTGATATGCACACTTTACCACCAATAAAATATGCATTATGATCATGGAGTAGTGGCAATGAGAGGTTATAAAATATGAGTTGACCTCTCACAAAGTGGGGTTTGTGAACCTGCACTTGCAGAAGTTTTTTCAAGGAATGAATAAACTAGAATCTCTACTGAATGGAACAGAATTGAAATTTCCAAATTTACCTGCCCCCTCACAAGGTGTGGAAAGAGCGGTTAAATTAACAACGGAAAATTCACACATTGTGTATGGACAAGGCACAAACACATAACCAAATCATTTTGGCCACCAAAAAAGACCAGCATTTTCATCAAAAAGAAAATACACTGAACAATTCAGTTCTATTTATATATATATATATTATATTATTTTTATCTATTCTAAAAACAAACTTTTAGATCCAAAAGTTACAGCTGAAAAATTTCATTTAGGAATCTTTGTCTTAGAAGTTTATTTTTAAGAAATTAACAAAACAACATGGCTGCCGTATGAGGTTTCTTTCCAGAAATTTTAGTCTTTCAAACCACATATTCACTTAAAGTTAATGTATTCTTCTCTAAAACAAAGAAAAATGCTTGATGATTAACTTGATTTTTTTTCTGTATTTCTGTGACACCAAAAAAAATTTTAAAAATAAATAAATAAAGCTTATCATTATGTGGCGCGGTATAAAATATTTATCCCAAGACAGGAGTTTATTTTTCGGATATGTGAAGACGGGGCACTTGATCCCTCACAAAAGAAGTTCCAGTTAAGATTCCCTTTTTGGGTTTAGGGGAACTGGCAGATTATGTGGGGGTTAATTTGGGGCTAGACTGACCGCCGCTGGCAAGGGGTTTCCAAATTTCATGTTACACACACACCCACCAGACCACTACCTCTTCATACCCCTAGGATAATGGAAGATATGGGCCTCTAGGTTTAGATATCATCATCATCATCGTGACGTGTGACTAGCACGGATATTCCTGACCCTCTCTCTCCACATCTCCCTATCATTCATTGCCTTTGGCAGGTCTTCGGGGTTACATCCCATATCATTACATAGCTGCTGCATGAATGTTCGAGCTGGTCGTCCTGCTTTTGATTGGCCATATGCGGGGGTCCACAGGAGCACATCACTTACGATCTCGTCTTTGCTTCTCCAGCAGTGTCCGGCATGAATATTAATTATCGTAGTCGACAATTCCGGTTTCCTGTATAATATTCTTAAAGGCGAATAGGACGTTTAGCAAGAATAAATTGTGGCGAATGAAGCTGAAAAGGAACATGCAAATGACAACTTGATAGGCTGACAACACAATGAATAAATTTCCACATGAGGAGAGATATAAAATATAATAAGGTTTTTAATACAGGCGGACACACATATTTAACATGTCAGCTATATCATCAGCGGATAATATCAACATACAAATGTCTTTCTTCCTTATTCTTTTCTTTCTTCCTTCTTTAAATTGAGAGAGAGAGAGAGAGAGAGAGCATACAATGACAATACTTAGGAAGAGTGGAGGGAGAAAACGGCTTTACTTAGCTTTTCGACGGGTTCCTTCTGAGAGTATTTTCTCTTTTATGGGCTATTGGGATTTTGTTACAGCTTTGGCTTGAAGGCATCAGTTATCTTCTTGTCCAAGATTCTTTCTGCTTTTCCCTGGAATTTTGGCGGCAGTTTCCATACATCTTGTCACCCCCAACTGCTGTCCTAAAACTAAATTCTTTATCCATATTTCCGCAGACGAAAAAAGCTTCTGGCCAATCATTCGGCCTCTTCTTCCTTCCTTCACCTTGTCAGGTGATTCCTTCAGACTACTATATGTCCTTATACTCCCTTCTTTATCCATCCGGTCACAGAATGCAAACATCTGTTGGCTTTCATTCTGACCCGGATTTGTTACTTCGGCCACAAGGAATTGACCTACATTCCTTCTTCCTCTTTTAACAGTCTGTCTTTTGCAGCCTGTTAATTCAAACACGGAGGGGTAGGGGAAATTTCTTATTTCTCTCCTCTCAGTGGTAGACCTCGGGACAATTAAGCGTCATCTATTTTTTTTTTTAACATTTAATTTATTTTTAAACCACAGATTTGCTTGATCTTACCATAATGTAGAGTTTTACACAATTGAAATTGTGGTCTAAAGAGTAATGGAATAGATTACTCACATCGCATCTGTGTTTGACCATTGGGAAAAGAAAAAAAGAGGAATGTGAGTTTGTGGACTCCTTATATGCGAGTAGCATTAATTTGCATATGAGGTAAAAAAGAGGCTATAAAAAGACCAAATTGGCGAGGCAGGGAGTGTTATTCTGAAAGTAGAGAACAGACATTGAGTTCAGAGGAGTTGGTGCGAGTTGCAGAGTCATGTTACTCTGAAAGTTGGTGCGAGCAGCATAGTTGGCATGAAGGAGTTCCGACCCCCTTTTTTCATTACAGAAATTTTTTTTAAAAATCTATTTTAATATTTTTCTCTGGTAGTTATTTATAAGAATATATATTGATAAAATTTAATCTATTGAGCATTTAAAAACAAATGTTGAATTTTAGTTTGAAGCTTATGCTTAAAGACGTAAACAAGAAGCGAATTTAATGTTACAGAAAAGGTAATGAATTTTCAAAAGCCATTAAGCCGAGTGATTTTTTTTTTCTTGAAGCAACATTTTAGGAGGAGGAGGAGTTATGTGACATCATGGATTTTCGAATAACTTTAAGGATTTTTCTTACTTGTCAGTAGTGAAGATTAACGTTAAATAATCAAACTTTTTTTGTTTTTAATCCTATATTCATGAAAGAGGTAAGACATTAATTTTTCATAATTATTTGGTGTTTGATAAATGTCTTTCAAGGCATATGAAATTTTTCTTTTTTAAATATATTCTTTACTGACTGTTGATATAAAAATCAAATTATTTATCAGAATACTTCGTAATATTCAACTAAAAATTTAAGTTTTCAGTTAAAAACCAGTCAATTTACAAATAACTTTTAACAAAAAATGAGAAAAAAAATGAAAAGTGAATAAGTATTTAAAATTTTTATTTTTTATGACTTTGCTCTAAAAGTATTTCGACTTTATTAACATCTGAAAAGTGACTATAATGGTTAGGGCAGTTTTTTTTTTTACTTTCATAGTGGCGGTTGTTTTGATAGGGTTATGATTGTTTTTATTTCCAGGATATAGTCGTCTGTGAATGTCTTGTTAATTGTACATGCAAACCTTAGGGCCTCTACAGGTATTTTTTCCTAGTATATGTCTACAAGAATTTACTCTCTGTGTTAGTGTTTGTATCTATGTATAGATATATATATAATTTTCATGGTTGTATTTACATTTCTTACTTGAATGTGAGGTAGTTTGTGTATATATTTGTGGGTGAAGTTTGATTCTCTGTGTGTGAGAAAGATGTTAGGTTCTGATAAATATAGGTTTAAATTTATCGCTGAGATTTTATTTATTTTCTTTGAATTTTTTTTCTTTTATTCACTGTAGAAAACGACTATAAAGCAAAGTTATAAAAATCTTAACAACAAAATTTACTTATGGACCTATTCATTTTATAATATTTACTTTTTCTCTCGTTGGACCAACAAAAAAATATATTTGTGCTTTTAAAGAATATGGGGTGGGGGAGGGGCAAAATAACTTTTCCTTTTTTTTTTTTTTTGAGACACTTTGTTCAAAGTGTCAATTAGTTTTGAAAGTGAGGAAAATGGTTGGTATTTGGTCAGAAACTGACTTTAATTTTTAGATATTTCAAAACTCAAAGTTAATAAATGCCCAATTAAAAATAAGTCTTAAGATTTTTGGCTAACATTATTTAATTTAACAGAAAACATATTTCATTAAAATAATGAATAATGTTACACACATAAAACAAAATATTGCCGGATAGAGGTGTATCAAACCTATGAAAAAAAAGTTGAATCACCCCCCACCCACAAGAAAAATATTTGCTTTATCGTATAGTATAGTTGTCTGGAGAAATTCTGTAAAAATGTACACCAACCAAAGGTTTGTCTTGAAAAACCTTCCCTTCGACCGATATATTTTTGCTAAATAAACGATCTCATCTTCCAAGATTCTGCTTCTTAATATGGGTATTTAACTGACATCCCACCAAGGCTAAATGGGGCACAAGAACATTTTACAGTGGGGAGCTACGCACAAATCAACACTCATGCGCAGCTGGTCAAAAAAATTCTTGGCCCCATCGGCATTATCCTTTTGGGGCGTCTAGCAATGAACTCAACTCAGCAAAGTGGATAAAGCCTGGGCGGTGGGAAATGCTCCTGAGACCAAGCTTTCAATTCCCTCCCTGCCAATATAATGCCAGGGAAGTATTGTATTTGCCACTGCCTCCCACCAGACAGGGCTCGACACAAGATCAATGACCCGAAGGCTAATTATAGTGGGGATTTAGGGGAGAGGGAGGTCGGGCATGAGCTGAGGCTCGAAGCCTGCTGGTCTGTGCTGCTCATTGACCCATTCAGTGCAATGTGGGCCTAATGAGCCAAGCTGTTTCTTGGACCAAAATCTGGGTCCAGGCATGGATGCCAGGTTATAGCTTAAACTAGACAGCAAGGTCTAGTGCTATACATAGGGGACAAAAGTGTCAATGTTGCAGCTTGCTCACCTGAAGGTGGCCCAGCCAAAGCTGGGGGCCTTTCAGCCTCGAATCTGCCATTGATTTCGATACACCATCCGGCACGAATTCCAGACAGTCCAGCCAAGGCCAGGGAAGTATATTGCTACTTAATATTGTACTACAAATTTGTTGATACACTTGTATTTTTATAGGATGACTTTAAATAACCTACGAAAGTTGACATGCCATTGAACAAAGAAACCAACCATTACATACAATGTAACTAACAATATCACAGAGTTTAATATAATTCCTAGTCAGCTGGAGATGTAGAATATACCAACTGCATCTCTGCACAGAGGAAAGACTCCACCATACTCCCAACAGGTGTCTTGAAGCTTTGGGGAATATGGAGTACTCATTCATTGCCATTACTCTTAGGTTCATTCTGACTCGTGGGGGTGTCAAATAGAACTGTTTGATCATTTAACTGTGTACAAACAAATGATATTAAATTGAATCATTAGTGTTACATAGCAATGCTTAGAACTATTTCACTGCGTAAATAAAACACTAGTGTAGAATACTAAAAACCGTTTAACCCTGAGCAAAAATTGAATTATTGGGTATTACTTAGCAGTACTTGAAACTCTTTGACTGTGTGCAAATGAATAAATTGTGTTAAAAAATTTATCACTGGCAAATAGCAATTCTTGTAACCACTTCACTGTGTGCTACAAAAGATTAATATCAATAGAATTATTAGTGTTAGCAATAATTGAAACCATTTAACTGTGTGCAAACAATATCAATTCTTGTGTGTAAACAAATTAGTTTGTTTTTTTGGGGTTTTTTTTTTTAAGTGGTGGACTTATCTACAAACCATGTATGTATATTCATTTAACTATGCACAAATAATTAACTGATACTAAATTGAATTGGTAGTGTGACATAGGAATACTTGAAAACATTTAACTGTGTGCAAACAAACAACCTCTGGCTCATTTAAAGATGTTATTTACAAAATATGCATTTAATATATATGTATGAACAGGATTTGGTATTCACCTAGAAGTGTTGGTATACCATAAAACCCAACCAACCTATTTGACTCAACAAAGGAGCATCCTCTCAGCTGGGGCTGTACAATATGCTGACTGCACAACTGTAGAGGAGTAAAACTCCTCCAATGAGGCCACCTGTTTGCTATGGATGGAAACCTATGATGCTTAAGAACAGGATCCTCATGGTGGAGTAGTACATAGCCCGACATCCGAGTGGTCAAGTCACTTGCAACACACCACTTTGGAGCTTATTGAGCTAGATGGGTAGTTGAATAGGTCTAACCCAATCAAATGGCTGATCGTGTCAAGCCCTAGCATCTATATTTATCCTAACCGTACTTTTCAATCTGAACTTGCAGCAAATTCCCAACCCTTATCTTTTAGGTGCTAGAAGGCAATGGCTGAGGGTCAATTGTGTTGAAAGAATAGGAATTTGATCATTGATGAAAACCTGAAATTGGTCATCATCATCATCATCATCATGTCGTGCCGCCAGCACGGATATCCCTGACCCTCTCTCGCCACTTCTCCCTATCATTCATCGCCTCCGGCAGGTCTTCTAAGTTACATCCCGTGTCCTCACATAGCTGCTGTATATAAGTTCGGGCTGGTCATCCTGCTTTTGCTTGGCAATATGTGTGGGTCCATAGGAGTACGTCACTTACGAGCTTGTCCTTGCTTCTCCAGCAGTGTCCGGCGTATCTGGCTCGTCTAACCTGTATAGTTTTCGTGATGGGAGGCAGGTGGCCGTACAGTTGGCGTCTCATGGGGTGTTGTCGCCAGGACTTGTTCAATATTGCTCTCAACATTCTTGTGTAGTTGCCGTCAAGTTTCTTCTCCAGCCGTTTAGTTAGCGTCCATGTAGTGCATCCATATAGCAGTATCGATACAACCGCAGCCTGGAAGAAACTGCGCTTCATTTCATCGGTCAGGTCTGATTTCCATATGATTGAGAGCCTATCTATAGCCGTCCATGCTTTCGTCAGTTGTGTGTCGATGTCGTTTTCGGTTGATGAGACGCTACTTCCTAGGTAGGTGAATTTGTCCACTAGCCTCAGAGAGGCTCCGTCTAGTGTGGTAATGTTGCCCGTTTGGTTGTAACACATATATTTAGTTCTGTGCGCATTGACATGGAGGCCAATGCTTGCTGCAGCTTGTTCCAAACTATGCAGTAGTGTCTCTGCTTGGTTAGGCATATTTGCCAAGTTATCAGCGTAGTCGGTGTCTGTGATTGTTTTTTGCGGGGTACCTTTTGCTTCTTTTCTTAGTCAGCTCGAAGCCATTTTCTCTGATTTTGTCGATCGAAGTTCTAAGCACGTAGTCTAGACAGATGATAAAGAGGTATGGGGCAAGCGTGTCTCCTTGAAATACTCCTGCAACAATGTCAAAGTATTCCGTGTCTTCATCTGGTGAACGTACTTTCACTTTTGTGTTTCTGTAGAGGATCATTATTGCTGCTACGGTTTCTTTTGGTAGGCCGTATGCTAGTAGGATTAATTCCATTTTCCCTCTGTGGATGGAATCGAAGGCCTTGGTAAAGTTTACAAATAGTAATGTCGCCTGAAGTTTTTTTGCCTGAACGCCTTCAAGGATTCTACGGATGGTCAATATTTGTGAGGTTGTGGATCTATTTCTCCGGAAGCTATTTTGGTTTTTCCTAAGGATGTTGTCTATTTTGGGTTCTATACGGTTTCGTAGTAGGGCATTGTAGATTTTGGCTGCTATGGATGTAAGTGTTATCCCTCGGTAGTTCTTGGCTAATCCGAGGTCGCCTTTATTAGGGAAAGAAAGGATGGATCCCTTCATCCATCTTTCTATCCTATTTTGACTATAGACTGCATTGCATTGCCAGAGCAGTATATCGCTGAATTGTCTAGTCTTCCACACTTCTGGGGGGGATTTCGTCCAGCCCTGCAGCTTTCCTATTTTTAATTTTTTTAAGAACCGAGTCGAGTTCTTCTTTGGTGAAAGGACCTAGTTTAATGTCTAATTGCTTACTGATAATTCTGGTGTTCGGTTCATCCGTTATTTTCGGCGGGCTTCCTAGTAGATTTTTGAAATGCTGTTCCCACAGTTTTACTCTTTCTTGTTGGCTTGCAGCTTTCAGTTTTGCTTTGGCTGTGCTCTTCCTTCTACTTACTTCATTTATTGTTTGCCAGGCTATCCTGGATTGTCTATCTTCCACCGAGTCTCTAATCTTATCTATCTGATTTTGTATGTATTCTGCCTGTTCTTTTAGATATATTCCTGCTAATTGATATTGTGCCTTTTCTAGTTTTCGGGCATTTGTGTTTGTTGGGTTCTTCTGATAGCTTTTGGAGGCAGTTTTCACGAGTGCACGTTTTTCTCTAACCGCTGACATTTCCCAAGGGACTCTATATTTAGTTCTAGGTTTTGTTGGGATACACTTTGATGCTGCCTCAAGGTGTGCCTCAACAAAATTTTCATATTCGTCATTTGGGGTACCTTTTTCTGTCTTCTCTTGTAGTGTTTTGAATCTGTTTCTTAATTCTAATGCATATTTGTCTCTAATATCTCTGTTGTTGAGTAGGGCCCAGTCATAGTGCATGGTTGTCGCTTTTCGTGTGGCGTTTTTTCGTAGGCTTAGTCGTACTTTGGCCGTAACTATTCGATGATCGGAGGACACACCCTCGAAAGAGGAGTATGCCTCGCAATTCATCGCACTATTTTTCCATTTCCTGTTTATAAAGACATAGTCTATCTGTGCTTTACTATTATTCGCGTATGTGTCGGTCCATAATTTTCCCTCCCTTTTTTGAAAGTTTGTACTGAGGCATGTTAATCTATTTTCTATCATGAAATCAATTAGATGTTGTCCATTCCTGTTTGACGTGTTGTGTAGGCTGTATTTGTTGTTTCTGTTTTTCCTGATTTGTGCATTCATATCTCCGCCAATGACTAGCTGGTTGTGTTTCGGAATGCTACGTATGAGGGAGGATAGCTCCTCGTAGAAGGTGACTAGTTTGGTTTCTTCGCTAACATTGGTAGGGCTGTAGCAGGAGATGATCGTTGCTTTGGGGTTGCCATTAAACGTTGCGACCATCATCCTAGGTTGTATTCTCTCAATGCTATTAAGTGTTTTTAGCGCTCTTGGTCCTATAAGCATTCCCACCCCTCCTACCGACGCATTGACAGAGTTTTTCCATGCCGATACAGTCACCAGCATCCATCCATTGCCAGTTTCGTGATATTTGATATCTTCGGTGTGAGTGTATCTATGTTCTTGTATACAGATTATGTCTATCTTATGTTCTACGGCTGATGCAGTTAGCTCTGGTAGTTGACCTATTCTATTTAGGGTTCTAACGTTAAATGTCGCTATCTGTATTGTTTGTTTGCATTTTAGTAGTTTTTGTTTGAGCTCTGTAGCTGATTTTTCAAACACTGAGACCAGGGCTCCAAACTCAGCAGGACGCGCCCCTTTTTTACCCGCACAAAGAGCGATGTGGTTTATGTATGTGGTTTGAGTATGAGTCATGGTTATCTTTCGATGGCTGTTTTTTATTCTCATCTATAGAAGCCACTCTTATAGATGAGCAGCAGTAGTTCCCCGATCGAACTGATAATCCTGAGCGTAAAGCCGTAAGACTTACACGTTCAGGAAATGTTGCGCATTCGAATACCTTCACGTACATGATGCTGCTTCCCATATGTACATGAAAAAATAAAAAAAATAAAAAAATAAAAAAAAAAAAAAAATAAAAATAAAAAAATAAAGAAATAAATAAAAAAATAAAAAAATAAATATAATAAAATAAAAATAAAAGTGGTATAAAAAAAAAAAAAAGAAAAGTCCTTTTTACCTTAGGTTTTAATTTAGTTAAAGTCCAGGACTGACATATTCAAAGAAATTTTTTGGGTATTTCATCCTGTCATCCGATACAGGCCCTACCAGGTTTTTTATTTTTATTTTTAGTGGAGGTGGAATGCTAAATATCTATGTTTTGGCGCGGTAAATTCAAACAATTGTTAAGTTGACTCGTGATAGTTGCACCTGGTAAAACAATTTAGTCGATTAGAAATAAATCAAGATTCTTAGATTAAAATATAACAAAAATTCACCAGCAGATTTTACAAGTCATAAAAAATCCAGTGTTATTTTTAAAAAAGAAAATTGTACTAACCTCTACCCAACGAGTCTTTCCTCACAATTGTTTAGTTTTTCTATATATCCACATATTTATGAAGCTTTTATGTCTTTCCTTATATCTATAATGCCACCTGATTCTAGAATGTTCCATTCCAAATATTTCTTTAGCGTTTGGTTTGGCCGTTTTCTTTTGAGGGGGGATTAATTGGTGATAACTGGGAGTGTTTGCATTTGTCGGCACTGGATTCTATACTAATTTATGCTAAATTTCTAAGTTTGGCGCGGTAAATTCAAACAATTGTTAAGTTGACTCGTGATAGTTGTACCTGGTAAAACAATTTAGTCGATTAGAAATAAATCAAGCCTACTCCTAGCTCAAGTATACTGGTTGTGTATGCCTGTCTCAACCAAGGCAAATGAGTTTGCTCCTTGTGTGGTGGAGCATAGGGCCAGCAAAGACTAAACATCATTTATGGTGTCTTCTAACAAAAAACAAAGAAATTTATCTGATTCAGACTCAGAGAATGAGGTAGCTTACTTCCTCAGATTCATTGTCATTGAATCTTTGGGGGAGGTCTGCCTAGCCTAATTCTCCCCTTTTCTAATAGAAAAGGTATTATCAACTAGAGCTGCACAAAACGTGAAAATAACCAAGGAATAGAAACTTACTTGTCTTGGTGAACAGCTGGAGGCAAGCAGAAAACATCCTCAAAATGAAAATTTTGCACACTGCCAAATGCAGAGTATATCCACACGAAAGACTGAACACATTCAAAGGAGTCATCAGAAGTAGGAAGTTGCCCTTGGCTATAGCAGAGGAGATGACAGTAGTGCTGGGAAAACAGGGAGAGACAAACATCCGAAGAGTCTCCATTAGAAAAAGCGAAAAATAAATCCAGACCAACAGCTACATCTTGACATTTAATCAGCTCCATACTCCCAAGGAGGTGAAGATCAACTATTGTCTTGAGAGGGTTGAGATATATGTCCCAACACACCAGAGGGAATTCAAATGTCAAAAATATGGACACCACATGAAAGCCTGCAGAGGACAACAGACATGTGCCAAGTGTGATGAAAAGGATCTGGACCACATGGCAGAAGATTGCTTAAAAGAAATCAGATGTTCAAACTGCCAACAAGGCCATCTGGCTTATGCAAGATCTTGTGATATTGATAAAAAAGAAAAGGAAATATTTGAAGTAAAACCCAAGATGAATGTGTCCTTCCAGAAAGCA
Organism: Sepioteuthis lessoniana; assembly: GCA_963585895.1. Taxonomy (NCBI): domain Eukaryota; kingdom Metazoa; phylum Mollusca; class Cephalopoda; order Myopsida; family Loliginidae; genus Sepioteuthis; species Sepioteuthis lessoniana. The sequence goes on along the minus strand of OY757921.1, from coordinate 18,630,400 downwards.
AGGAAAACAGTAGGGTCCTTTATGAGAGAAAAAATGCTTCTGTTGCATGGAGAGTGGATCCAATCAACCAAGAAAATGAATACAGAGCTATTGTGGAGAAAAGGAGCCAGTTGGAACCAAATGATTGGCCAAAGTTTCAGGATCACCTGAAAAAAAATACGCATAGCCGAATTTCAGCAAGCAAAAACTCAACAAGAAGTTAAAAAGGAAGAGAAAGTCAATGTGAGATAGTCTAAGCGACAACACACAGAATCTACCAATCAAACACAAACCACTCCTCCTAAAAGTGCAAAATCTCATCCAATCCATCTACCAAAAACTGTCAAAGACAGACTAAACAACTTGTCTCCCAAAAAGCTGGAACAATTTAAACACAACCCACTAGCTCACATTGACCAAAATACAGATGAACACCAAAGTGAATGATGAAAGACCAGGAAGTGCATTCAAACTGTCCTCAGGCAAATTCAATTCAGTCCCTTCAACATGAAGAACAAAGTCACCTATAAGAATGAATAAACAATGCAATGCTCAGGGATTGACAAAATCTCTACAAAGATCCTATTGTATAGAAAGTATGAATAGTGACACAGACCACATAATTGCCAACCTCACTCTATGAGATATAACAAATGATTACAATACTTGAAACCATTTAACTGTATGCAAACAGATGAACTCAATCTCTTATAAATGTTACTTCCAAACCATCCACTTAAAAAGGTAAAAATGAAATTACCAAAAAACTAATCTTTTACATATGTATATCTATTTAAATGCGTGCAAACAAATGACTGATGTTAAATTGTTACTGTTACTTGACGATACTCAAAACCATTTAACTGTGTGCAAACAAATGATTAAAATTAAATAGAATGATTTGTACTAGATAGAAATAGTTGAAATCACTTAACTGTGAAGAAAAATGAGCTCGGGCTTGTTTAAAAATACTATAGCCGAAATGTTTACAAATCATATGTATTTAATGTATATGTATGAACAGGATTCGATATTAAACAACCTACATAATTATTTTATTACATAAAACCAAACCAAACCAAACCAAACCCACGAACAATTCACTTACACATTGTATGTATAACCATTTAACTGTGTCAAATAAATTGCTGATGTTAAATCGAATTCTTAGTATTATATAGCAATACTTGAAACCATTTAATAGTGGGCAAACTTATGAGCTCTGGCTCGTTTAAAATATTATCTACCTAAGTATTCATTAAGAAATCTTTGGTTTAATATGTGTATAAACAGAATTTGGCATTAAATAACTTACAAAGGTTGATATGCCATAAAACCCAACCAATCATCTTCTAGAAGTAACTATCAGGTAAAATACTCAAGAACACAAAAACAAATATTGCCCCATCAGTTGGAGCTGTAAAATACACTGACTGCATCTTTTCAAAGGAGTAATAGTCCCACCCCAACAATAATTTTGGGTATGACACTACACTGCACCTGATGGTGAAGCTCCAGTTTTGGAGTTTGGGGGAATGTGGAATATCTTTTCATTGCCGTTACTCCCAGGCCCACTCCGATCCGGATTTATAGTACCTGTTAGGGTCCCATTTATGCATCAAATTTACAAAGGATTATTAGTAGTTAAATGGGGCACCCATTCAAGTTTACCAGGAAATATGTTTTCCCATAACTTATTTTTGCGATTTGAACTAATTAGCCCCTCATACTCACCAATTGCACAGTCGGCTGGGGCTGTAGATTACACCAACTGCAGAAGACCCCCTCCCAATGAGTGTTAGATAGAACTAAACTGCATACTTATGCTAAACTGAATTGTTTGAATTAGAACTGTTTGAATAAATTGAATAGCTTGAAATAGAAATGTTTTTGACAATTAAACTGTGTATTCATGCTTAACTGAATTGTTTGAAATAGAACTGATTATTTGTATAAAAATGGATTTGGCATTAATTAACCTACAAAGGTGGATTTGCCATAAAAGCCAACCAACAAATCATACTCACCGCATTTTTTTTTTCGTGGGGGGGGATTTTACATTTTATAAGGGGTTTTACTTAGACATTTTCTTTCTATGTAAAAAGATAACCTATTTCTGGAAGAGTTCGCATTAGAAAAGACAAGTACCAGACAGGTCGATAGCCCAGTTGGCTGGGGCTGTAGAATACACTGTCATAACCTGTTCACTAACGTAAACACATCAGATTACTCGCTCGCCCTAGAAAATCAACATCCGGTTATGATCGGAAGTGACAAAGCCCCTTTTACGACCTTGACCTCTTGTTTCAGCTAAAAAAGGGGATAAATTAAAATCAACAATAATTACAGAACACCTCTGTCAGAAACAATGCTATAAAAATGGAATAAATTATCTTCGCTAGCCTATATCAGGCTAAAGGAGTGATTTATCTTTACGCCCATTTTTATCGAAGAACTTTCTATTTACACAACTCGGCAGTGTGATGCTGTGCCTCTTTTATATAAGAAAAGCTTCTACAGCAAAATTTCAGAGGTCCTCGGACACTCTCAGCAGGCTCTGAAAGGCTCAAATCCTACATCACGTGGTTGCATTCGCCTTTCCCATCACATAGTTATGCACAAACGGTCCTTTTAAGGGCCATAAGAGGCCTCCTTCAGTGGGTTGGAGTATTTGACAGTCCTTAACAACCAGTCGAAGTAGACGGCCTGGAGGCAAACACGAAGAGGACCCTAAGACCAGCCAGTCTTAACCATTCAATCAGTTTTGCTCGTTTGTTTGGCTGCACAGCGCTAAAGGCACGGGTTAGCCTTTTGCTACCACTTCACTATCTGCACAGCGCTAAGATAACGCCAATCTTAGCCTCAGCCTCCTGGCCTGTCTGCTCACTTGTGCAGAGCTTTGACACAACAAAGCCTTAGCTACCGACCGATACATCCGTATGGCTTTGACACAGCAAAGCCTTAGCTATCGTCCATACAGTTTTGACATGGTAAAGCCTTAGCTACCTCCAATACGTCCGTACAGCTTTGGCATGGTAAAGCCTTAGCTATCGTCCGACATGTCCGCAAGATTTTGACATGGTAAAGCCTCAGCCATCGTCTCGATACGTCTGCACGGCTAGGGGGCACGACAAAGCCCTAGCTTCACTGACTCGTTCACTCGACCTCATATGTACTAAGGCCTGGCAAACCTTAGCCAACGGTCTCTCCGACCATTCACTTGGTCCGTAATACTAACACACGCCTTAGTCTTAGTCACCAGCTCGCCCGACTCTACATGACCAAGCTGCCAACACTGATTTCGACCTCAACGCTCCTCTAATGTAGCATCTAGTCCATGTACAACTCGAACTGCCCTAGCATTGCAACATCTGACCTACGTATGACTCGCTGTACGGGCTAGCAACCAGATCGACACACCCCTGGTTAACCCAACATACAGTAAAAACCGGGATATCGATCTACCAACCATGAACGACACCAGCTTTCTGCAAAGATTGTCCAACAGCACTTCAACGACTCAACCGACCTCAGCTTCCAGCTACGATCATCCAGCTGCATTCTATGACTCAACCAACCTCAGTTTCCCACTATGATCGTCCAGCTTCACTTCAACAACTCGATCAACTGACAGCTACCTACAACTAACATCTAGCTGTATCTCCATGACTTGACCCACACCAGCTACCCACAACTAACATCCAGTTGCGCACATCTACGACTCAACCATCATCATCATCATCATCATCATATCGCGCTGGTAGCACGGATATCCCTGACCCTCTCTCGCAACTCCTCCCTATCGTTCATCGCCACATAGCTGCTGAATGTATGTTCGTGCTGGTCGTCCTGCTTTTGCATAGCCATGCGTGGGGGTCCATAAGAGTACATCTCTTATGAGTTCGTCCCTGCTTCTCCAGCAGTGTCCTGCATGTCTGGTTCGTCTAACTTGAATAGTTTTCGTGATAGGGAGCAGGTGGCCGTACAGTTGGTGTCTTGTGGGGTGTTGCCGCCAGCTATCAACATCACCCATCTAGTTGAAGACCGAATACAACCACCACGGACTTTAAACACACATTTGTAAATCTGACAGTAAATTGTCACTTGTGTTATATTTGTTACCTTGCCTTTGTTTCCTTCATTGTCTTTGTCACTTACTCACACCCATTAAAACTTAAATCATTTGCGGGGTCGACATGCTTATTGGCTCCGCAACAACACTGACTGCATCTCTGCAGTGGGGTTAAGACACACTTCCCCTCAACGGCTGTCCTAGATATTACACTAAACAGTCTGATGGTCAGGCTCCAGTAATGCTGAAGCTTTGTGGAATGCGGAGTACCCCTGCATTGCCATCACTCCCAGGTCCATTCTAGCCCAGAGTGGTAAAACCTGATAGGGTCCTATCTATGAGGAAAATAGAACTACTTGATCATTTAACTGTGTGCAAATGAATGAGTAATGTTGAATAGAATAATTATAACCACTTCGCTGTGTGCAAACAAATGATAATTATTGAATAGAATTAGAAGTGTTAGGTAGCAATAATTGAAACCATTCAACTATGTAGAAACAATAGCAATATTTGTGCGCAAACAATTTAGTTCTCATTTACCAATGAAATTCCCGACAAACTAATATCTTATATATCATGTATATATCTATTTAAATGTGTGCAAACAAATGACTGATGTTAAATTGTGACTGTTATATAGCAATACTTGAAATCATTTAACCATGTGCAAGAAATAAATGATCTCAGGTTCATTTAAAAATATTATCAACAAAACGTGTTTACAAATCATATATATTTAATATATATGGATAAACATGATAAGGCATAGTTGATATGCCATAAAACCAAACCTGACGGGTCAAATTTTTTTTTTTTTTTCTTTTTACTTCTGAAGGGGAAAATTTTTTTTTATTCTTAAATATTTGTGTGAAAGGGGAAATTCTGTAATCTGTTTTTATTGTTTTGTTTTGTTTGGTTTGGTTTTGGTTTTTTTGTGGGGGGATCTTCTTTGAAGAGGAAAATGCTGTAGCATTTATACATTAATCCTAGCCCTATCATATTAGTTAAATGTTACATATATAATTAAAAAAAAAGGAAAAAAAAGGGCTTCAGAGGATGGTTTTATTCATAGTTAAAAGTTTGTTTTTTAACGTTAGCAAAATCATCCCTTGAGATCTGTTGCTTTTTCATATTCGTACATTTTCATACTGATGTATTTCCAGTCCCCCTACCCCAACAGAGAATAGGCTGCCAAAAGCAATATGTAGGAAAGTCAGAATAGCCATTTTATTTTAGATTAAATAACCACACACTGGATTATATCTATGCAATCAGAACTATTTAATGTTAGTCGAGCAACTGTTCTACATAAAAAATAAAAATACATATAACAAATGAATTGATATCTATTTAGCCAAGTGGTATATTAATCTACTAATTATTTTAAAATCATTTTTGGATCTTATTTGATTACTCTCATGAGGAAAAACTTAAGCTGCCAATTAATTTGCACATTCAATAATTATCAGTTTGGTCAGTTTTCGATCTCGTTCTCTAAAATTGTGTTTAAAAAAAAAATTAAACAAACCTCCAATGACTCAATTTCACTTATTTAATCCCTTTCAGAAACTAGTGCTAAATGAATTGTAGAGAATACCAGCAAGGCAGTGGGAGTTACGTCCCTTAGACAGTATTGTCGAACTCACTGATGGACGAGAGTGAGAACGCGTCACGGGGAGAGATGCCAGCATCAGGAGATAAATGGCTGAATAAGAAGGAATGACTATTAACATTTTATTCAAAGAACAGTTAAAAGCTTACAAGCTATTTCAGCATTGTGGCTGAGGGTAAATTCGACCTAAAGATCATATGGAAATATAACGGAACAACGTCAGTTGTGGACTGGTTGGAAAGAGTAGACCAGATTTGCAAACTTTTGGGTGTTGAGAAGGTCTAGCAAGTAATCCTTTTGCGACTGGCTGTAGGGGCATTCAACGTCTATCAGCAACTGTGGGATGCAGATAAGACCAATGTGACCTGGGTAAAAGCTGCACTGCGCAGGGCCTTTGTGCTTGACCCATGTGAAGCGTACAAACAGTTTTCAAGACGCACTTTACGCTTTGATGAGTCGGTAGTTGAGTTCTACACGGCATTAAAGAAGCTCTCCAGCTTATTCGGAGGATTCCCGGACCAGACCCTGAAGTATGCGTTTATGGCTGGACTGCCTGCCCATACCCAGGAGTTGTTGCGTGCATCTGCCGATATTGACAGCATCCAGACGGAAAGCATACTCAGCCGAGCAAGGGCCGTTGTGAACAATGAAAGGGTTGCTGCCACCGTCGACCGATCAGCCACAGAAAAAGTGCCTCTGTCCAAGCCCACAGAGAACTCGCTGTATTGTTTTAACTGCTCTGGGCCCAACCATCTGGCTAAGCACTGCCAGTTTGAACGACCAAGACAGCAATCCTCCGATGTTACAGATGCCAGATAGGGGGCCATGTTGCATCAAAATGTCTGGAAAATGGAGACAGGGACAAGATGTGAGCCCCACTCTTGCCCCAGGAAAAATGAAAACCAACCTGCCAGTGATGCGTGTGTGCATCAACGGAGTGATGTGTGACGCATTGATTGACTCAGGGTGCACACACTGTCTTGTGAGGAGTTCGGTTTGTGGCCCACCGAGTGGGCACATGACAGAAGTGCTGACCATTGACGGAAAAAGTATGACCAGCAAGGGAGTGACTAGTGTCAATCTGCAGGTGGATGAGAGGACACCCATAGTAGTTGATATGCTGGCCGTGGATGGAGATCTATTGGGGTTTGATTTCCTGCTTGGACGTGTTAATATAAATGAGCATGGTGAGGCCAATTTTCCAAACGAAGTTTTCAGTGCTGGCGCTGCAGACACAGTGAAAATAGAATGACCTGACTTTGATGACGCGTTTGACCTCACAGAGAAAAAGCAGACAACGACCTGGAAGTGGTTGGGCAAGCAGCCGCCAAAACAGGTGATCAATCAGACACGTGAATACACCATGCCGAAACACGTTCGAAAGGATTATGATTGCGAATTGCAATCTTGGATCAACAATGGATGGTTGAAACCATACCCAGAGAAAGAGCTTGGTCCCCCGAGAGGATTAATCCTGCTAATGGCGATTGTTCAGCATAACAAAGGAAAAGTGCAACCTGTTATGGATTACCGCGAACTAAACAACCACATGGAAGCGCACACAGTGCGTGCTGATGTGTGTTCACAAAAACTGAGAGACTGGCATAGGAAGGGGTCCGATGTGTCGGTGTTGGACTTAAGAAAGCCTACCTTCAGGTCCATGTGCACCATTCTTTATGGCCGTTCCAAACCGTGATGGTGAAAGGGCAAAGATACTGCCTGACTAGGATGAGATTTGGGCTTAACATAGCCCCATCCATTATGCAGGCAATCGTGGAGATTGTTCTATCCAATGATGTAACTATTCAACAGGTGATGTCGACATACATAGATGATATATTCGTCAACAACAGCGTGGCGCCTTCAGAGCGAATGAAGCAGCATCTTCTTCGGTTTGGGCTAGATGACTCCACAGAGGATGCCCCTCTATGATAAATGGTCCAGGAAACGATTGCCAGGGTGATGTAGAGCGATCCATCACAGGGCCTATAGTGCACGACTGGTCAAGACATCAATGTGTGGGTAGACGCAGGTTCCCTGGCGACCGACATGCTCCTGGAACACGATGATGTTGTCTTCGAAGATGCGTGTTGGCTGCAACCCACGAACGACGCCCAGCACATTAACTCGGCCGAACTTGATGCAGCACTGAAGGGCATCAATCTGGCGTTACAATGGAAATGCAAAGTCATGCTCTTAAAAACAGACTCGGTAAGCGTGTATCACTGGCTTGAGGACATGCTCACCGGAAAGACCAGAGTATGCACGAAGGCCACCAGTGAAATGTTGCTCCGCCGACGATTGGAAATGATAAAGTTGCTGGTAGAAGAGTATGGACTGTCCATGGATGTTGCTCTGATCCCATTGATCCAGAATTTGGCAGACCCCATGACCCGGGTACCGCAAAGGTGACTTGAGAGGATGAAATCTGCAACTGAGCCTGTACCTCTGACTTGTGCCGCGAAGAGTCATGAAATGACGAGTAGTCAAATCATGAATGTGCACAAGAGTAGTGGACATCCAGGCATTCGATATACCATGTATTTCACCTGGCAAGTTTGCCCAACGATTACCAAAGCAGATGTAAGGTCAGCTATTAGAGCATGTGAACAATGTCAGACGATTGATCCAGCCCCAGTTCATTGGACAAAAGAGGGATTAGCAGGAAAAGCTAATTGGCAAAGGCTGGGGATCAATATAACCCACTATAATGGCAAACACTTCCTGACAGTCACCAATTGCGGTCCAGCACATTTTACCATTTGGCGGCCGTTACTACGACAGGACTCCGGAAACATCATTCAGCACCTCAAAGCAATATTCTTTGAGTGCGGCCTACCACAGGAAATGCTTGCTGACAACAACCCTGCATTCTCTGGTAGGGAGTTCAGGGAGTTCTCCGCTAGCTGGTGAGTGTGCCTGCGGTTTCAGTGTGCCTATGTGCTGGCAGGCAATGGCATCGCAGAACGATCCCACAGCAGTATTAAACAGATTGCAGCTAGGATGAAGTGCTCTGTTCAGGAAGCAGTGTACTGGTAAAATGTCGCGCCCAAAGATGATACATCATCGTTGACTGCACCTGCCAACGGGATTTACAGATATGAGGTTAGGCTAAGGAATATCGACCCAGCACCCTCGTCTCCGACCTCTGCACAAAACTGGTACTGTCTGGGCAACCCTGTATGGGTCAAACCACCTCGTTAACGAGGCACATCCAAGTTCCAAGAAGGAACGGTAACAGAGGTGATCAGCCCGCAAACCGTTATTGTCGACGGCATTCCATGCCATGTGTAGGATATGCAACCTCGGACGAATGCCATCCTGTCTGGCAGAACAGATGATGAAACTTCAGATGACACTTGGTATATTAGAATGCCTAGCCGACAGGCAGCACAAAATGGAGAGACCTCAGAACCACCCTTGCGACGAAGCACACGCGGGCGGTTACGAATGCGACCTTGCCTGTGCTGTGATCAGGGATCAGGAGGGAATGTAGAGAATACCAGCGAGGTGGTGGGAGTTATGTCCCTTTGATAGTATTGTCAAACTCGCTGACGGATGAGAGTGAAAACGTGTTGCGGGGAGAGACGCCAGCGTCAGGAGATAAATGGCTGAATAAGAAGGAAGGACTATTAACATTTTATTCAAAGAACAGTTAAAAGCTTACATAAACATACTTGGGGAAAAAAATTCCTAAAGCAATCTGTTTTCTATTTGAAATAAACTTTGCTGCTGATCCGTTCCTAATAACTTTTTGTTAATATGAAAATTAAATGTTATAAATTTAATCTTCATTTAGTATCTTGTTGAACTTTGTTTATCTAATTAAATAATCTTTCAGTCATGAATTGTAATAAAACTCTGAAATTTATATTAGATTTTTTTTAAAGGTGTGTTCAAGTGAGGAGCTTCCATTCATGTAAGCTGATAAAGTCTTTATCAGATGAGCCATAAGGCTGTTGCTTAAAGTACAAAAATGATCGCAATAAACCTGAACAAAGGGATTTAATTTTGAAAAATTTTCCCTAAAAAGGGGGACCTCGGATTAGCTAAAAACTACCGAGGCATAACACTTACATCCATAGCAGCCAAAATCTACAATGCCCTACTATGAAACCATATAGAACCCAAAATCGACAACATACTTAGGAAAAACCAAAATGGCTTCCGAAGAAATAAATCCACGACCTCACAAATATTAACCATCCGTAGTATCCTTGAAGGTGTACGGGCAAAAAACCTACACGCGACATTAATATTTGTCGACTTTACCAAGGCCTTCGATTCCATTCACAGAGGAAAGATGGAACAAATCCTACTAGCATACGGCATACCTAAAGAAACCGTAGCAGCAATAACGATTCTCTATAGGAACACCAAAGTAAAAGTATGATCACCACATCGAGACACAGAAAACTTCGACATTGTAGCAGGAGTACTACAAGGAGACCCGCTAGCTCCACACCTCTTTATCATTTGTCTAGACTACGTACTTAGAACATCGATTGACAAAATCAGAGAGAATGGCTTCGAGCTGACAAAGAAAAGAAGCAGAAAGTACCCCACAAAAACAATTACCGACGCCGATTACGCCGATGACATAGCGATACTGGCAAATACACCCAACCAAGCCAAAACACTACTGCATAGTCTGAAACTAGCAGCAGCAGGTATAGGACTCTATGTTAATGCACACAAAATGGAATATATGTGCTATGATCAAACGAGGGACATCTCCACTCTAGACGGAACCCCTCTTAAACTAGTAGACAAATTCACTTACCTAGGAAGCAGCATCGCATCAACCGAAAAGGACATTGACATGAGGTTAATGAAAGCATGGACAGCTATCAATAGGCTATCAATTATATGGAAATCAGACTAACCGATAAAATGAAACGCAGTTTCTTCCAGGCAGTGGTCGCATCGATACTGCTATATGGATGCACTACATGAACTCTAACAAAACGGCTGGAGAAGAAGCTAGATGGTAATTACACAAGAATGCTGCGAGCAATCTTGAACAAGTCCTGGTGGCAACACCCCACAAGACACCAACTGTACGGCCATCTGCCTCCTATCACGAAAACTATTCAAGTTAGACGAACCAGACATGCAGGACACTGCTGGAGAAGCAGGGACGAACTCATAAGTGATATACTCTTATGGACCCCCACACGTGGCCATGCAAAAGCAGGACGACCAGCACGAACATACATCCAGCAACAATGTGAGGATACAGGATGTTGTCCAGAAGACCTGCCTGAGGCGATGAACGATAGGGAAAAGTGGCGAGAGAGGGTCTGGGATATCCGTGCTTCCAGTACGACATGATGATGATGATGATATTAAATGAAATGTTAATAACCTTAACTTTTTAAGACAAGTTAAATTTTTTGTTTTAAATCATGTTTTCTGAAATAGTTGTGATGATCAATCATACAAATACTACTCATTCGAAGTAAATCATTTATTATTCAATCTGCAATCTCAATGACATATTGTACTGATATTACAGATTGAATTAAAAACTAAAGTTCGGAAGTATATTTTTATGAAACTTTTTCTTCCTTGCAAACAAAATTAAAACTTAATATATTAGTCAAAAATAGTTTGCTCTCTTTAAAAATCATCTCTTTTCATTACTTTGTCTCTTGCACAGACGAGGAGAAGAAAGAAAAAAAAATCTAGCTCCTTTGTCTTTTTAACTGTCCAATTTTCAGATCTTTAAACAAATTGTAATTTATATTTAACACGGGGAATTGATTCACAAAACATGCTGAAGTTTTTATTTCCAATGTTTTTATCATCTCGAAAATTAAACATTATGTAACCAAACTTTAAATAAAATTCGAATTTTAATGTTGTAGTTGAAGTTAGTGTTTGATTTTAATGACATTTTATTTATTAATCTTTGCTTACTTGACTAAATTACTTTATTGATTGTTTTTGTTTTGTTTTGTTTTTGTTTTTTGGTCTTGTTTTTTCTTCGGTAGTTAAAGGGAAACAAAACAAAATTTGACCTTGACCTTTTTTCTTGAGCGGAAATTGGAATAAACCAGAAAAATAATCCCTTTTTATTCATCAATTATTTGAACACAAATGATTTATTATGGTTGATTTTTTTTGTCTTAATTAAATATCAAGACTTGTAACGCCGCGGCATTGTTGGCTGGGACTATTTTAAATGCTGCCATATGTACAATACACAGCAAACACGAAACTTTGTTTATTTTTAGTATATTTTTGATGTTTGGATACATTGATTTAAAAATGAATGACTTGAAGTTTTTTCAAATACAAAGTAAAAATCTTCTAGATGTTAAAATCTATTGCAGTATGTAGTAATAACACAGACTATTTCTCTATGCACAAGCAGAATAAAGATGTCTAAAATAAAGAACACACGCCTTAAGTTATCCTTAAACCTACTTAAGCCTACTAAGCAATACTAACACCGACAACAACAATATATTACATGGTGGCAGCTGGGATGATAAAAAAAAGATATTTAAAGGCTTAAAAACGAAAACAACGTTTAAAGGTTTAGAAAACAACATTTAAAGGCTTGACCCCCACCCGAAAATCCGTGCATAAAGAAACAAACCAAAGACAACATCTCACACCAGAGAAGTATAAAACAGCCAACATGCAACACAACAAGAAGTGGCCCTGAAATACAAAGGCCAAAAAGATATAAAACAAATAAACAAGGAATATAGCAACATCCTTCTTTTCCATTGGTAAGGGTGATGTAGTTATAACACAGACTATTTCTCTATGTGCAAGATTACAACCCCTTGGCATAGGAATATATACATACACTCTGCCCATTCAGAATAAAGATGTCTTAACTAAAGCACACATGCCTTATGTTGTCCTTAAACATACTTAAGCCTACTAAGCAATACTAAAACCCACAACAACAATATATTACACAGTAGATTTTTATAATTACGCTTTTGTGTAAATGGTAACTTTTCTTAAAATGCCTACCTAAAAAAAATAGACCTTAACAAGTATCAATATTGCTTCTCAGCCAGTGCAGTTTCCGTGTTTTTCCCTGGGTCCGTGTTTGTCCCTGGGTCCGTGTTCGTCTCTGTGACCATTTCAGCTCCTGTTCACATCCGTTACTGCGTCAGGGAATGCATCTGAGTCTTTTGTTTTGTGTTCCATCCTATGACCCAGCAGCTGGTGACAGCAAGTCTTCTAGAGCCGTTTACCCTCCTGATTGCAAGTGGCAGTCATGGATGGGGTCTTCATCATCCGCATGCCCTACCGCCGCGTCCGCAGTGAAAGATGTTGCAAAGAAGATCTCGAAAGGCAATGATTCCCTTCTTAGGCAACCGGAAGAATGAGGGAGACCCAGGAACCAATCACAGCACGTTCCGTCAGTCAACTCGATTGGATCCAATTGGGCATCACTGCCTACTCCCTCAGAATCCTCAAGCCCAATACAGCCAGGCCAGAAGGCCATTAGCCCAAGTCCAGCCCTGACCTCTCCAGCAAGTACATGGAAGATACAGCAGAGAGATCCAGAGGATTACGAGAGAGACAGGGAGGGCAAATACGCAGACTTTTTCGTAGGAAATGAAATCTTGCTCATCCTGGAAATAGTAAAAAAAATCGAGCCCTGGATCGTCTCTCTGGTCGTAACAGACCTAAAGACCAGAATGCTGGTTGGGCTAAAGAAGGAAAATTTTGAGGACCTTCTCCAAACATCAGGCATCCCCTGTCGATATTTCTGCCACAGAAGTTTTGCGACGTGGGACGTCCTGATGCCAACAGAAGAACAGGCGGCCAGGGTGGCAGCTAATAATATAGCCACCAAGTTCTTCTGGTTATAGCCGGAGTACATGGGTACTTGTAGGATACGAGTCACAGTTTGAAATGTCCCAGCATTTATTACAGGCGAGGTGCTGGCCTCCTTCCTCATCGCATACAGGCGCGTTGAGGAACTTAATCTCCTCAGATCTTCTGCCGAGACAGCCTATGGGGATTACATGTTCTGGCTGTGCTTAATGAGGGAAGGCTTCTAAGCCATCCCAGAAATAATTACTAACAGGGATAGACAAATTATGGTTGTGGTTGAGGGCAGACGGCCTCGCTGTTAGGGCTGCAAACAGCTTGGCCACATAGCAAAGTTCTGTCCTCAAAAGGAACAGCCAGCCACTACCACAGCCACCACCACAGTAGCAACAACATAGAAGGAAGTGCCGGAGAAAAACCTGGGTCCAGACCAGCCAAAGGGCGATGAAGGCTGAAAGGAGGTCACTTGTAAGAAGGAGAAGAAAGGGAATCTCTCCAAAGCAGCCGTTTCCACTTCCCCATCAAAAGAAAAGACCTTCAGTCAAGATAAACACCAGGACCCAACTCCGGTAACCCTAGAATCTACCCCAGCAGCACCAGAACCAGCCCCTGAGAAAACAACAGAACCCAAAAGCCCGTCCAAATCTGCAGCTTCTTCAGTTGCTCCTCCTTCAAAGGTCTCCAAGAAGAAAAAGATGAAGCCTGCAGCTGAACCAGAGGAGACGCCAATGGAGACCATTGTAAACCTCAAGAGGAGAAGCGATACTGGAGAGGGATCTTCCAAAAAGATCTGCCGTAACACTTCTCCCCAACAACACCCCTTGGAGGGTACATCTAACCAACTTAGGGCAGGCATAAGGCTGGTGGAGTTGCAGCACCCCTCGTTAAACAAAATGTTTGTTAATTGCGGAGGGAGGACCCCTATTTATGTTCACCCTTCCTTTAAAAGAGCTCTAAAAGTGCGGTTCCCTCTCGATGTCGGAGGATTGTCTGGAAATGCCTGAGTAGCCACTGAACTCAGCACCAGCTCCCTGAGACAGACCATCAGCAACCTCATCCCCGAGGATTTCCAGCCTGTCGTCGACACTGAGTAAGTAAGTGGGTCATTATAGCTCTAAACCTTGCCAGTTTGAACTTGAGGGGACTGAGGGATCCAAGCAGGTGTTCGCGCTTGCTTGGTGAACTCTCGAACCTCGGAGTGAAAGTTGTTGCAGTGCAGGAGACTTCATTTGCACGGCGGAATGTTGGGTGCTGGAGGGAGATTTTGTCGTCTTATAAGCCTTCGGCAGCTACTGCAGTGCTGGGGTCTCTCTGCTAGTTGGACTCAGCCTTAATGCGAATGTCAATCTTGTCTTTACAGGTGACGAGGGCTAGCTGGTGGTGATGGATATTGCTGTTAAAACTTTTGAGTTTCGGGTGGTTGCAGTTTATGCGCCCAATATTACTGGTGAGAGACGCTCCTTCTTTCGGCAGTTGGAGCCATTCCTGGATGACTCGAAGCGGTTAGTTTTAATGGGTGATTGGAATACAATCCTTGACCCCAAGGTAGATAAGGGCGGGCAGGGCGCTAGAGGGTTGGAAAGGTGTGAAAGCAGCCTGATCGACTTTTTAGCCAAGTTTGATCTTATTGACAAGTTTCATCTGGATCCCCCAGGGCGGGAGATGTGGACATGGATGGGTAATTTGCCCTCTGGCCAGGTGCAGACATATCTGGACAGAGTGTTAGTTAGGAGAGCTAACGCAGATTTTGTTAGTTGTCCCACATTCCACTGAATAGGGCTGGCTGACCATAAACCCGTTAGGGTCAGTCTGCAGTTAGTTAATAGGTCTAGTCTGTCTAGTTACTAGAAGTTCAATACCTCCTTACTGGAGATAAGAGACTTCCGGGAACTGCTGGAAACCTTAATTCAGCAGGCGATAGTGGGGGCGATTACCAGGAAAAGGTGGTGGGAATCCCTTAAGTATAGGATTAGGGACTTCGCCATCAAATACGGCCAACAGCTCTAATTAGACAGGGCCAAGAAGGGCGGTGGAAGGGAGGGACTCCCTAGCCGTAGATCTAGCTTGGAGGGACCTTGAGCTTGATACTAGCAAGCGTTACAAGGGCTTTGTAGTTAGAAATAGGTTAAAGAAATTTTCCAATGAAGTCGTGAGATGCAACGCATTTATGTGAAAGGAAGAGTTACATAGATACACCGATCGGTACATCAAGTTCGTTAAATCCCCAGATGGGCGCATGCCGCGGTCGAACCGTGAAATGTGCGAGGCTTTTTGGGCTCATTTCCAAGATCGCTTTACCCGCTGACCTGACCTCCTGGTCCAGGAGTTTCGCAACTATTTAGCTGACTTCCCCTATCTCGGGGCCGCTGAAGTGGCTAGTTGTGAGGGTTTGGTTATGGAGTGCGAAGTCCGTAATGCACTGAAGCAGGTCAGCCTTAACAAGTTGCCAGAGCTGGATGGTCTACCCGACGAAGTGTACTTGAGGATGTCGCACATGTTTGTCCCTATTCTGACGGATGTGTTCAACCATTGGTTTGCCCAAGGAGCCATTCCTGATAGCATTACTAGGGGCGTGATCACATTATTTAAGAAAGGCAGCAGGCATGTTTGGGATGATCTAGATAACTACAGGCCCATAACTCTGCTTAACACAGAGTTAAAGATTTTGGCCCGGGTCTTAGCAAATCGTTTGCAGCTTGTCATTAGTGATCTGATTGGACTGGAGCAGAACTATGCTGTGAAGGGAAGATCAATCCAGGACAACTTGCAACTGGTTCACGAGATCCTAGAGGGGATAGAAGACAATGCTGAAGTAGATCAGTCCAAGGCTTTCGAGAGGGTGGACCACCAGTTCCTGGCAGCAGTTTTGTAGACCGCCAGATTCGAGCCGGAGTTCCACAAATGGATTAGCATTCTGTACCACAATCTGCAGGCAGTAGTGCAGGTGAATGGGAAGCGTTTGAAGGCTTTCATGATCGAGCGTTCGGTCCAGCAGGGTTGCCCCCTGTCCCCTCTTCTCTATGTCCTTACTTTGGAGCCCTTACTCCGTAGGCTTAGGGATGAGAGTGCACGTCTGGTCCTGCGTGGAGTTTCTTTAACTGGCAGCATCCGAGTTAAGATCTCTGCGTATGCCGATGACATCACTGTTTACGTGTCTAGCCGACAGGACATATTGGCAGTTAAGAGGTATGAGAAGGTGGCAGGTGCCAAGGTCAACTTTGACAAGAGTGAAGGTTTGTGATTGGGTGCTTGGAGGGGGCGTCCTGCTGCCAGGGCCCTTCTGCTGGAGTGACGGATCCCTCCGCATCCTCGGGGTGTGGTTCAGACCAGACCCCACCTGGAGCGAAATTGGTTAAAAGTACGGGCTAAGGTAGAAGTCCAGGTAGGTGCCTGGTTTTGAAGTGGTTGTCCTTAAAGGGCAGGGTAGAGGTGTGTGCTGTGTATATCTTCCCCTTGATCCTTTACTGGTTGTCCATACTACCTCTGCCTAGGTTTCCAAACTCCTTTGGAAAGGTCGAAGCCCGTTGGTCTGTAGGCAGGTCTGCTGTCAGCATCCTTGTGAAGGGGGTCTAGGGATGCCTAACCTCAAGACCCACTGGCTCGCCGAGAGACTGGCTTACCTCGGCCAATTGTTAATGATGAAGACGGTGTGGGGCCCCGAGGTGAGAGAGGCTTTTCCTTGCTTGAGATCCAATCCCAAGGCTGAAGGCTGCTGTAGGCCAAGGGACGGAACACTATTTTCTAATGAGTGCCAAAGGGCTATACGAAACCTTCCTCAGTCGAGTGACCTCGTATGGTCTTGAAAGAAACTATATCGTGGGCTAGTGGAGGGCTCCGTTTTGGATCCTCTGGAGAAGCGGCTCGGCTGGTCGCTGGGGGAGATTCGCTCCCAATGGATTTGTGAGCCTGGTCCAAGTTTCTTGAACCACTCCGAGTTCTTGCTCACCTGGCAGCTCACCTGAAATTCGTTGGCCCTCAACAACTGGGCTTACAGAGCATGCTTGGCAGACATGCCTGATTGCCCCCGTTGCAGTAGTGGTCTAGAATAAACGGCTTTGCACGCCTTCTACTACTGTAAACGGGTACGCCCGTCTGGAGCCACATTTGGGAGAGGACGGCTCATATCAGTCCCAGGCAGCTCATGCTGCTCAACATTGGTTACATCATAGACAACGTTGTACCTCTGTATAAAGGTGAGAAGCCTGGGTGTAGCTCGAATGATGATTTGGGTGATGTGAAACAAGGGATTGTATGAGGGTGCAAACTTTCCTCATTGGGATCTGATCTTGTACTTTAGGCATCAGTTAAGGATCAAAATTAGATGCGATAGAAAACACTTGGACCGCATAACATTCAACAAAAGGTGGGTGTATGCAGTGAGCCTTGTCATACAAAAGGGGCAATGTTGGAGTTATCCTTCCCTCCTCTTCCTGAGCATGTCGACGACGGTCCAGGTACTCCGGGGATCCACCCTGGGTAAGTAGGATCTTTTGCATTTCTTAGACCTCCTGACCCCCTAGTTAGTTGTGTGAGAGATGTCATCTTCCCTTTCAGTTAGTTGTTAGACTTGTAAGATCCTCCCCGTTCCTTATTCTTTTTCCTCCCTAACCACCTGCCAGCCCCTTTCTGAGTTCTTGAACCCACACTACTGTATTCCATCTTGTCCTATCTCCCAACTGTGCCCTTCCCCTTTCTGTTTCTTTTATCCCAATTAGGATAGGTTCCCCCCAACAGGGACAACCTGGCTTGTTTTCGGTCTACTCTTAAGGCCGGAAAACAGTCGGCTCTCCACACCATAGAAGGATGATAAGAGGGAAACCAAACGGGGCTTATTTTTTTGTTTCCTCGGGGCTTTTTCCCCAATCCCCCATCATGCTCTGTTCAATTGTATCTATATCATTTCATCTCATTGGGGTTTTTTAGTTGGTCTTTTTCATTGAGCAAATGAGGTATTGTGGTGACTGTTGTGCGCAAGGAGACGCAAGAATGAATTTATTGTAAAGAGTGGCTGATGATGATTATGGCTAGCTAGGGCTCCCTAGAACAGCTATGAATTTTTCTGAATAGCACAGTTTTCTCCCCTTTCCCTTTGACTAAGATCAAAGTGTAGTATCTGTTCTTATCAGTTCAATATCTGATATGTCCCCGATATTAAACTGATTTTTGGAACAAGGCGAAGAGCTAGGGGCTTGCTCCGCCTTTGCCACAGATTGGCCTGGTATTGCAGTACCTCCAGGAATCAGCCCAGTCTCCTGAAGACAAAATTTAAACCAAAATCAGACTCTTCCCTTCCTAAGTCTCTTAATTTGAATACATCTTACGAGGATCATTAAATAAGTTTCCAGACTTTTTTCATATAGGCACTTTTATTGATAGTACACACATGAAACTCTAGTCCCCTTCGAAGTAATCTCCTCTGGTTGCCATGCACTTGTACCGTTCCAACTGTCTTAATGCCCATCTTGGTCAAATAGTCTGTGACAAGGATGGCGTTGTGGACTGGTGCATTGTCCTGGTGGAACCCTGCCACTGACCCAATTTGAAGAGTGCTGGCTTCTTCCGACCGAATCTCTTCCTGAACTCCCTTAAAACCTCAACATAGTAACCTTAACCTTAACCCTAACCCTTTAGCCAATCAACTGTGGTGTATTGACTTCCTTACTCCTTCCACACCTCTCATCATCCCTCACAGACTCCCTGCCTTCCTTGAATCTGCTATGCCACTCAAAAACTGATGCTTGATTCATGCAAGATGGTTGAAAAGCAGTCTGAAGCATTCCATACATTTCTGTGGCAGCATTTTTTCCAAGTTTAAAACAGAATTTTATTGCATATCGTTCTTCTAAAGTGTCCTCATGTCCAGATTGCATTTTTGAAATTCATCAGCTGTGACAATCAGGCTTTAGTAAGGTGTATTCCAATTGCTGCAGTAGCTGTTAATTTGAACCTGAAATCATAAAAATTGGTCAGTCAGCAATTACATACTGAATTTTCAAGAGTCTACAACAATTTTATATGCCTGTACAAAAAATGTCTGGAAACTTATTGAATGCACTGTACCTTTAAATAATACTGATTAGATGCATATTTCTTTAGTAAGCTTTTATTGAGCTCTCATTTTGACATGTGAAAGACATGTGAAAGACTCCAAAGTTTTCAGGAAGGGTATTTATTTGTGTCCTTATGTTACACTCGGTTTTATAAATGTTAGTTGTCAGCATGTGATCCTTTTTATCTGATATAAATAATGAGTGGCTTCACTAAAATGGTATATTATCCCTCAAAATAGATTGGTTTTCAGAATGAAAAAGAAAATCTTTTTAGTTCTTAAGTATTTGCATATAGATGCTTTAAGATACCTTCATTCACTCTTACTTGAAACTTAAATGTTTGTCAAAATGAATATTTAAAATACCTGGTCAATGGGGCTTACAATATGCTGATTGTATCTCCTGCAGAGAGGTAAGGCCTCCCCTTCAAAATGTGGTGTGAGGCACCCCTTCATTGTCATTACACCCAGGTCCACTGAGCTGGAATGGTGGTACCTATTAGGGTCCCATCTAAAGATCAAATAGATCTGTTTGCTAATTATTTGTATTGAATAAGAATACTTGATTATCATTAAACTATACACTTCCTTAACCTCTAGGCATAGAATTACCTCTGCTGGTAGCATAAACTATTTCTTTTTTTTTTTATTTAGAAGAACTCTGACATTACTCGGAAATTAAAAATTTTAAAGGAAGAACTGACATTGTCTGAAAATATTTTTCTTTCTTTTTGTTTGATCGGAAATACAGAGAGAGATATATCAACTGATGACCCTGCAAGCTGATTTAGATGAAGAGGAGCTATAATCCATCATCCAGAGAGGATAGTACCAGTCAGCAGATGTGATCAAAGATGGTAAGATGACTGAAGAAGATATCTTTCATCCAACTTTTCATTCTCTGTCTAACCAAAGTAATAAATAAAATAAAAACTTAACAACCAAGAAGTAAAAGGTTTGACTTGTCATTTTTGTTAGAGGCACAACAAAAATCCTGTCATTAGCTTATCGTTAAGCAGTTTATTACATTGATATGACATGTTTAAAAAGTGAGTTGTGTATGTTTTTTTTTAGGTATTTTTAAAAGGTGTAAATTCCACAAAATGAAAGCAAGGTTATGAGGAGCTATTTATGCAAGAGAGGGTGATTTTCAGTTTTAGTATATATAAATCTGTGAATGGATGTTATCTGCCATATCTAGATTTATAATGGGTAGGGAAAAAACAAAGAATTGTGAGTAGCAAAAGTGGCTATGTAAATCAATGGCAGAATCAGTTATTGACCATTTTTGGTCAATTGTCGAGCAAGCATATTGACCAAAGGAATGAACAAATGGAGGAAAGAAAGAAAAAGAGGTGAGTAGTTATCATTCATGCAATACTTTGCAACCTACTTACACCAAAATACCTCCAAACTTTCTATGATGTACTCTACTTAAAACCCAATAGAAAAACAAAAAAAAAACAATGAATGAGTGATATTTACAATAAGGGAGTGTGGATTAGGAGGAAAAAATAAACATAAGACCTCAAAAAGAAAATAGAAACTAAATAAAAAGTAGCTAATTTAGTTGACTCTTTATCCCTTTTTCTAAGAAAGATCAATACCTTCAACTATTTTATCAAAATCAGCATTTGAGTTAAGGTTGGGATCATGAGAAACATGATCTGTTTCTCACTTGGAAAATCAATGACATATGCCACATCAAACTGCATGAACTGAATACTGGGAGAACTACTGACCAAGTTTGGATTTGAAGCTGAGTGCAGTGTTAATGCCTTCAGAAAGAAATAAAGCAGAGTCACTGACATGGATAAAAAGAGAGTTGGCTGACGGTCCAAGAAGAGGCAGAAGAGAGAGCAGTTGCAGTATGCAAATGTTGGAAGTGATTTGTTTCCAGAAGTTTCAAAGAGGTCAGTAAATTTATTCTACTAAACTGTTCATTTAAAAATGCACATATTTGATTTAAAATAGTTATGTCCTAAATCTCTACAATATTGTGTTCTCAAATGAGGAATATAGTGTATTTTACATATGTGGACATGATTAGCTGTTAAACCCCCCCCCCAAAAAAAAACAACCTTAATGACTCTGGTCTAATACTTTAGTATACTGGACAAATAGCTTTTAGAAAAGATTCTAATCCTTAGAAGTCTGTTTGCCCACCCTCATAGCAGTTAATAAGAAAACAAAGCAATTCAAGTCAAATTCGAATTCCACCTGTACCTGAAAAAAAATAAAAAATAAAAACAAAAACCTGTTAGGACCTGTATCGGATGACAGGATACAATATACCACAAAATTCCTTTGAATATACATCAGTACTAGACTTTAACTAAGTTAAAACTTAATGTAAAAAGAAGGTTTTTTTGGGGGTTTTTTTTACACGTACACATGGGAAGCAGCATGATGTACGTGAAGGTATTCAAATGTGCAATGCCTAACATTTTCTGAATGTGTGAGTCTTGCGGCTTAACGCACAGGATTGTCAATTCAATTGGGGAACTACTGCTGCTCATCTATAAGAGTGGCTTCTATAGATGAGAATAAAAACAGCCATCAAAAGATAACCATGACTCATACTCAAACCACATACATAAACCGCATCGCTCTTCGCACGGGTAAAAAAGGAGCGCGTCCTGCTGAGGTTGGAGCCCTGGCCTCAGTGTTCGAAAAATCAGCTACAGAGCTCAAACAAAAACTACTAAAATGCAAACAAACAATACAGATAGCGACATTTAACGTTAGAACCTTAAATAAAATAGGTCAACTACCAGAGCTAACTGCATCAGCCGTAGAACATAAGATAGACATAATTTGCATACAAGAACACCATTACACTCACACCGAGGATATCAAATATCACAAAACTGGCAATGGATGGATGCTGGTGACTGTATCGGCATGGAAAAACTCTGTCAATGCATCGGTAGGAGGGGTGGGAATGCTTATAGGACTAAGAGCACTAAAAACACTTAATAGTATTGAGAGAATACAACCTAGGATGATGGTCGCAACGTTTAATGGCAACCCCAAAGCAACAATCATCTCCTGCTACAGCCCTACCAATGTTAGCGACGAAACCGAACTAGTCACCTTCTACGAGGAGCTATCCTCCCTAGTGCGTAGCATTCTGAAACACGACCTGCTAGTCATTGGTGGAGATATGAATGCACAAATCAGGAAAAACAGAAACAACAAATACAGCCTACACAACGCGTCAAACAGGAATGGACAACATCTAATTGATTTCATGATAGAAAATAGATTAACATGCCTCAATACAAACTTTCAAAAAAGGGAGGGAAAATTATGGACCTACACATACGCGAATAATAGTAAAGCACAGATAGACTACGTCTTTATAAACAGGAAATGGAAAAATAGTGCGATGAATTGCGAGGCATACTCCTCTTTCGAGGGTCTGTCCTCCGATCATCGAATAGTTACGGCCAAAGTACGATTAAGCCTATGAAAAAACGCCATACAAACAGCGAAAACTAAACACTATGACTGGGCCCTACTTAACAACAGAGATATTAGAGACAAATATGCATTAGAATTAAGAAACAGATTCAAAACACTGCAAGAGAAGACAGAAAAAGGTACCCCAAATGACGAATATGAAAATTTTGTTGAGGCACACCTTGAGGCGGCATCAAAGTGTATCCCAACAAAACCTAGAACTAAATATAGAGTCCCTTTGGAAACGTCAGCAGTTACAGAAAAACGTGCACCCGTGAAAACTGCCTCCAAAAGCTATCGGAAGAACCCAACAAACACAAATGCCCGAAAACTAGAAAAGGCACAATATCAATTAGCAGTAATATATCTAAAAGAACAGGCAGAATACATACAAAATCAGATAGATAAGATTAGAGACTCGGTGGAAGATAGACAATCCAGAATAGCCTGGCAAACAATAAACAAAGTAAGTAGGAGGAAGAGCACAGCCAAAGCAAAACTGAAAGCTGCAAGCCAACAAAAAGAATAAGACTGTGGGAACAGCATTTCAAAAATCTACTAGGAAACCCACCGAAAATAACGGATGAACCGATCACCAGAATTATCAGTAAGCAATTAGACATTAAACTAGGTCCTTTCACCAAAGAAGAACTCGACTCGGTTCTTAAAAAAATTAAAAATAGGAAAGCTGCAGGGCTGGACGAAATCCCCCCCAGAAGTGTGGAAGACTAGACAATTCAGCGATATACTGCTCTGGCAATGCAACGCAGTCTATAGTCAAAATAGGATAGAAAGATGGATGAAGGGATCCATCCTTTCTTTCCCTAATAAAGGCGACCTCGGATTAGCCAAGAACTACTGAGGGATAACACTTACATCCATAGCAGCCAAAACCTACAATGCCCTACTACGAAACCATATAGAACCCAAAATAGACAACATCCTTAGGAAAAACCAAAATAGCTTCCGGAGAAATAGATCCACAACCTCACAAATATTGACCATCCGTAGAATCCTTGAAGGCGTTCAAGCAAAAACCTTCAGGCAACATTACTATTTGTCAACTTTACCAAGGCTTTCGATTCCATCCATAGAAGGAAAATGGAACAAATCCTACTAACATACAGCCTACCAAAAGAAACCATAGCAGCAATAATGATTCTCTACAGAAACACAAAAGTGAAAGTACGTTCACCAGAAAGAGACACGGAATACTTCGACATTGTTGCAGGAGTACTACAAGGAGACACACTATCCCCATACCTCTTTATCATCTGTCTAGACTATGTGCTTAGAACTTCAATCAACAAAATCAGAGAAAATGGCTTCGAGCTGACTAAGAAAAGAAGCAAGAGGTACCCCGCAAAAACAATCACAGATGCTGACTATGCTGATGACTTGGCATTACTGGCAAATACACCTAATCAAGCAGAGACACTGTTGCATAGTTTGAAGTGGGCCGCAGCAGGCATTGGCCTCCATGTCAATGCACACAAAACTCAATATATGTGTTACAACCAAACGGGCAACATCATCACACTAGACGGAGCCTCTCTGAAACTAGTAGACAAATTCACCTACCTTGGAAGTAGCGTCTCATCAACCGAAAACGACATCGACACACGACTTATGAAAGCATGGACGGCTATTGAAAGGCTCTCGATCATATGGAAATCAGACCTGACCGATGAAATGAAATACAGTTTCTTCCAGGCAGCAGTTGTATCGATACTGCTATATGGATGCACTACATGGACACTAACTAAACGGCTGGAGAAGAAGCAAGACAGCAACTACACAAGAATGTTGAGAGCAATATTGAACAAGTCCTGGCGACAACACCCCACGAGACACCAACTATACGGCCACTTGCCTCCCATCACAAAAACTATACAAGTTAGACGAACCAGACATGCAGGACTGCTGGAGAAGCAAGGATGAGCTCGTAAGTGATGTACTCCAATGGACCCCCACATATGGCCAAGCAAAAGCAGGATGACCAGCTTGAACTTATATACAGCAGCTATGTGAAGACACAAGATGCAACCCTGAAGACCTGCCAGAGGCGATGAATGATAGGGAGAAGTGGCGAGAGATGGTCAGGGATATCCGTGCTGGCGTCACGACATGATGATGATGATGATATAGGAAGCACAGAACTGAAGTATTTGCACTGTATGCCCCATATGGGAGTGGACAGAACATTGTATCTGATATGAAAAGTTGCCCCATAGGCCTAAAGAGAGGAGGGCAAAAGGGTGGTCAAAAGTGGTGTTAGATGCCAGGCGAATGATCCTGACCCCGGTGAGCACAGACCCTTCTCCTTGGTGAAATTGGAACTACACAAAGTTGGCCATCAACATAATTCACTATTGTGGAGTGACATACTTAACAATGGCTGACTGTGGATCTGGATGACTTACAGTATGGAAAGAGTTGTCAGTGGAGACAGTGGCTGCAGTTGAAGAAGAGCTTGAATTATTTCTTTAACAAGGACAAGTAGAAGAGGTTATGATGGACATGGTGTTTCAATCAGAATTCCTCCAAATTGGGCTAGAGAAGTGGAATATTAGAAGATATTTAAGGGCTGTATACAGGCAAGGTTGAAATGGGATTGTGGTTTGAAAGCATTGGACCAAAAAGGCTATAGCAGCGAAAAAAGGGATATCTCCTATGGAAGCAATGTTTTAATACGATATAGCACCCAAGGTTGAACATTGCCCAATTGGCTGGGGCTGTAGAATACACCGACTGCACCTCTGCAGAGGGGTAAGACCCTCCCCTTTCTAATGAGTGTCCTGGATATGACACTAAACAATCTGATGGTGAGGTTCCAGTGCTACTGGGGCTTTGGGGAATGCAGAGCACCCCTTCATTGCCATTGCTCACAGGTCCACTCTGGCCTGGCGTGGTAGCACCTGAGAGGGTCCTATCTATGGTTAAATAGAACTAACAGCATATTTATGCTAAACTGAATTGTTCAACTAAACTAAATAGCTTGAAATAGAAGTGTTTTTGACAAATCATACTTACATTTAAACTGTGGGCTTATGCTAAACTGAATATTTGAAATGGATATATATTTTGACATTGAAACTATACTTACACTAAACTGATTTGTTTAATATATAACTGTTTTGACATTCAACTGTGTGTGAACAAAATCTGTACTTATACTAAACTGAATAAGCTGAATTAGAACTGCTTGACTAAACTGAATAGCTTGAAATAGAAATCTTTTTCACAATTAAACTGTATTTACATTTAAACTACGTACTTATGCTAAACTGAATGGTTTGAAATAGAACTATTTTCATAAAATACAAAGGTTGATATGCCATAAAACCCAACCAACCAAACCAAGGTTGAACAGATGAAAGAGACAGTGCCTCAAAGGTCTCTCCTTACTAATGGAGACATCTGAGAGATAAATCGCCAAATAATTAAGAAGGAGTGGCCACAGCAGTACAAATTGGTTAAAAAGTTTTGGTGAAACTGCCAAATCCAAATCAACCACAATGGTGGATAGGAATTGTGATTTGTGTGCAATAACTAAATTTATGGTTCATAGGATGCTACAACGTATTGTGGACATAAAGTGCATTCATCTGATGAAGATAAGCCTTGACAACTTAGATGAAAATGTATTGACATCAATACCAAAATCCCAAAGAGAGACACGCCAAGCAAGGACACATCATGTGAAAGTGGTCTTAAATATGACTGGGGAGCTTTTTTTTTGCTTTTTTTATGAAAGAAAAAAAAATTCTTGATCATCTATAATGGATGTTACCTGTAGTTACAGAATGGACCTTTCGTAGCATATAGAGTTCGATATGTTAGTTGACCAAGGGGTTGTGTGTGTGTGTGTGTGTGTGTGTGTGTGTGTGTGTGTGTGTGTGTGTGTGTGTGTGTGTGTGTGTGTGCGTATATAAGCATATTTGTGAGCATGTGAGTAAGCTTATGTTGAGTATGTACTGTGGATGGATGTGTGTGCATGTAGATTAATATCACAGTACACATGAGTAGGTGTGGGTACGTATTTGTGTGTACATATATGCATAGTTATATATCTACATAAGTTTAAGCATATGTTGAGTATGTGTGTGTTGGGCATGGATGAGTGTTTGTGTAGTGACTACTCATTCACTTCTCCTAATCAAAGTGGAGATGGTTAGATAACGTCGAGAAGACTACCCAAGCTGCAACTTGAGAATTCAATTTTCCATTCTTTTTTTACTTTTTATTAAGGGTGTTCTGGTGAAATACAGTCTGGCTAGGTTTTTATATAAAATCTATGGGTGGCCTAGGTCAGGAAGTAGGGAAAGATTTACTCCCATATATATATATATATATGTGTGTGTGTGTGTGTATACACACACAGGTGTAGTCAGTTGGTTAGAGAGATCCAACTAGGACAAAAGTGACACTTGAATCCAACTAGGACAAAAGTGACACTTGGATCCATGTCATGTCAAGTCAGAAAACTGAGCAGTGGCAAGTTAGAATTTGCACTGCACATGTGGGGTGGAAGAAGAAATAAAAAATGGTTTCAAATTGACATACACTCCCATCTGTGAGTAAATCCAGTTCTTTGTTTTCTATTGTGACACAGTCTCAGGTTTTTTGTACACCTTGAATGGCATCTGCAATAATCTCAGAATGGGGTTACATTATGAGCAATTGCACATGGTAGTCAAGGTGCCTCCATCACACTGCCTTACACAGAGTTATAATGGGTGGGGGGAAAAAACAAAGAATTGTGGGTAATGAAAATGGTTACATAAGTTAATGGTAGAATCAGTTGGTGACTGCTTTTGGTCAAGAGTCAAGCAAACATATTGATAGACATAATGACCAAATAGCAGAAAGAATGTATTGCCTGAAAGAGAGAGGAGAAAAGAAAGATAGAAGGAAGAAACATGTGAACATCACAAAATCTGCTTTTATCCTCATAGACTATCATCCTATTCTTACTTTTGCAATAGATAATTCAAAAATATACAATAGAATCCTTGGATCTCATCAGATCTTCAGTAAACCAATAAGCACTAATTTATGTTTACTAAGCTACGTATTGAGGATAGATGAAATTAGCATAGGGCAATTCCATTGGCAATGAACACTGATCTGATGAAAATCATCCTTTTTGCTTTGATCCAATGACCTAATAAAAACTGCCTAAAAACACTGAATTTATTTTATATGCTATTTTATTTGGTAAAAGATTAATTTTGACACTGCTTACCTTCATAATATTTACTTACCATATTTGATAGCATATAAAGTGCACTTTTTAACTAAAAATATCTTTTAAAATTTCCCTGCATCTTATATGCCATATGTAGATTTAAAATTTGTGATAGTCGGCTGAAATTAGCTACCTGGCAACTTCTATTAGCTTAGACTTTAGAGTAACTTTCCCATACCTATTGTCATTATTTAAAAGGCTATTATGCAGATTAAAAGTGTTATCATTGATAATATTCATTCTCTTAATTTCATCATGTCTAATATTAGTAATTTCCTTTTTCTTAATTTGCCCTGCTGAAATTGGAGTGCGTCTTTTACACCATCAAATGCAGTAAATGTTAACCACTGGAACACTAAGTAAATGGATATAGAGCAGGAACTCTACTACCAAAGATCCAAACCTGTAATTCACCAAGGCTTTATTAGTATAATTCAGTAAAATCTAGTAGTTCATTTCACTTCACTTATTTTTGTGAGGACCTGCATTTATGGTATGGGTGATATATTTTGCTATCTATATGAAACTGCTCAATTCTAGGAAAGTTTTAGTGGGTGATTGGAATGCAGTCTTTGATCCCAAGATAGACTGGGGGCGGTCTAGCAGGGACACTAGCACTTAGGCGCAAAATACTTTCTCAAAATTATAGACACGCTCCATTTTGTCAATAAATTTTGAAATGAGCATCCAAATAGAGTAGTATAGACTTGGGATGGCTTGAACTTAAGGTAGCTTATTAGCTTCATTGATAGAGTTCTAATTAGATGAATTTGATATCAGAATTTTCAGTAGCCTAAGCTTTTATAGTTTAGCTTACATAGAACATAGGTTGGCTGACCACTGGAAATTCAAAGATTTGGCCTTGCCATTTGCAATGAGAAGGACACTATAATCTATATTAGAGTGGACTTTCCCATCAAGAGATGGTATAGAAACTCGGTTGAGGTGGAGCTGACCTTCCTCAATAAGAAAGACTAAGCCCTACTAGTTAAGTCTAGGTTTAAAAGAATTACAATGAATATAGCCACATAGGAACTTGGCAATGGTGTTTTTTGACATATCGCTAGATGGATGACACTAAACCGCATATAAAGACACTATCCTATTACTGGCCCTTTTCTCAAGGGACCTTGGTTTGAACTTGATTCTAATTTGGTCAACTTCCCTTGTCTTGAAGAAATCAAAGTGGCTGGGTGCAGGGAGCCCTTGACAGAAGACATTCGGAAAGTATTAAAGAAGGTTGGAATGAAAAAACCTCAAGGCACCAATGAGATTCCCTACTAAGTACATTTGAGGCTGTTTATATTTGTACTCTTGCTAGCTTTTATCCACATCAACTGGATACGGCAGGTGTCTAATCTCCAGTGATGTTGAACCCTGAAGATTTTCGCAAAGGTCTTGGCAAACTGTTTGCAGATGTCTTGCCTAATCTGATTGCTCCTAAGCACACTTGTGCTGTAAAGAGCAGGATTGTTCAAAACGGTTTTGATTTGGTACACACTTTCTTAGTGAAAGTCAATGAGGATACTACACTGATCCATTTAGATCAGTCCAAAGCCTTTGATAGGATTGACCATTGGTTTCTGGAGATTGTGGCTGAATTCAAGCCGAACTTTCACAGCTGTTTCTTTTTGTATACATATCTTAGGGCTATGAGGGGAGTGAATGGAAAAAAACTACACTCTTTTGTCTTGTCTTGATCATATTTTCTGCATAAATTTAGGGTGAATCCAGTCCTTTGTGACGTTTAGCTAACTCATTCATCTCGCCAAAGTATTCTACTGGACAATGTCATTTTGCCAGTGAAGAGCAATGGCAAGATTGACAAAGCAAAGAAATCAGATTGTATGAAACAGTGATAGGCGATCAAAATTAACTGTAAGAAGATTGTCAGTTTACAGTTGGTTTCATGTACCTAACTTGGTCCCAAACTTCAGTTGGAGATGAATTGGTTGGAGTTGTTGGAAAAAGTTGTGGTTGCATCTGAGCTGGTCATACAGAAACCTTTCTTTAAAGGGGATGGTCATGATGTGCCTTTTGCAAATCTTCCCTCTCCCCATCCTTTGCCAACTTTCAGGGCTTCCTCTCCTATCTACCATTCTATACAGTCTAAAAAGAGCTCTGTTCAGGTTAGTTTGGGTTCCTAGGAATATCATGGTAGGTTGTGCGATCTGTTTTCACTCCTGAAAGCCTCTTGTGTTTGCAACAATGTGGTACTGCTGATAGGATGAAACTTTCAGTGCTTACTTGAAATTATGAGAGTCATGATATAGATAATGATGTGGTGGGGAGAAAAGGAATTCACAGAGGTGAGTCTTTTTCACTTCAGCTCCCAATCCAATTCTTTAGACATCAGCTAAATGTGAAGATTGGGGTTGAGAGAAAGAGACTCAGTGTTGGATTTCAGCAAAAGGTGAGTGTTGTGTATTTGTGTCAAGTAAGATGAGCTAATTCAGTATTCAATGTGGAATTGGTGACCTAGAAAAAGATCTTGAGCTTTTGAAAAGTTGAGTGGACCCAGTCCAGGTAAGTTAGAATAGATTTTGGCTTTTCATTTTGTGACAAAGGTAAACATAACTTGTGCATGAAAGTGAATTTCCCCTATTTTTATTTTTTAGTTTCCCATTTTAAGTGTTAGCATTCATTCCTTGCTGCTTTTAGATGACAGAAAATTGAATACCTTGGAGATGTGGAAAATTTTTGAGGGTGTTTATTTGTGTAATTTTCAGTCTTTGTTTAATTTTCCTCCCTACCCATATCAACTGAAAAAGGTGAGAATTGTAATAAACTGACTGTGATAAAACACCAGTGTCTTATTAGATATTTTCTAAAAATCAACTTGGATAGTATAAACTGAATTCCTCTCTCTAAAAAAATAAAAAATATATATCTATTTCCTTGCCCATGAAGTTATGATTACATAGATGCGTATCTCCAATCCACTTGGGAAGCCGTAGCCCTGGACGTGACGATGCCCACTGTAAGAGTATGGATGTAACTACAAAACACATCAGGTTAATTGGCCATGCATTTACCATGACTTGTTGATTTAGCATTGTGCAATGTGGATCTGTAGCTCAGTGGTAGAGTTTCGGTTCTGCATTGTGTGGTTGCTGGTTTGATTCCCATTGGGGGTGGGGATCATAGTATACACTGCTGATGAGACCTAATAAGATCAAAACAGCTGTCAGGTGGATCTGTATTTTGCATGCAGTGCTTGCAGAATTTTCTGATCATGGTAATTCAATTCATAAATGTATATCTAACTTGGATAGGTTTTAGGTTGGGTTAAGAATTTAGATCTATAGTTAAAGTTACAGGATGGAGGTAGGAATAGAAAGAATTATTAGAGGCAGGTGTTAGGGATTGGCTTTAGTGCTCAGTTAGGGTTTAGGTAATTAGCTTGAAGAGTTTGACTTAGGGATTGGTAATGAAAATTATTCTTATTAGGAATAAGAGTGTTCAAAACAGGGTTGGATAATTAAGACAGGATGAGATTTGGGAGGGGGATATTCAATGCAGGGTGGAAGATGGGATATTCAAGGCAGCATTGGAGTTGGGGAGATAATCAGAACAAGGTTGATGCATTGGGTTAGTGATGGGGATTAGGGTTCAAGATGAGGTATTCAAAAGTGTATTAGATTGAAAGATTTATTTGTGAGCATCAATTAGAAACATGCAGAGTTATAAAAGGCGGCATAAGGGTGTAGTCAAAGATAGTTTGCTCGGATGTTTTTATTTCTGGTTGGTTGGGACATGCATTTTGGATTGAGGGTAGAATAAAGGTGAAATATTCATAGAATGATGCGAGTTTGGGGAGTGATTTAGAGTTAAAATTGTTTATACTGAATAATGCCAGTGACAGAAGACCTCAATGAACACATAGAACTCTCTCTCTCTCATGTAAACTTTCCACTTATGCAATAATTTCTGTTATATATAGATAGACATAGCAATGCAAACTCATCCTAAACATAGACTTTAGGAATATTTCATAGTTTAAGAATTTTCATTTGGCAATCAACACACCAAATAGAAAGTCTAAACAGTTGTTTATCAACCTTTTTGTGGACTCTTCCCCCTACCTACCTATACTGGAATGTATGCAACACTCATCACAAGAGAATGGTATATTTGATTTATATAAGAAAACAGATATTACACTTTGATTAAAAACAGAATGCAACAAACGGGACCACAAGCTCAGATAAATGCTGTCAAACACCAAAACCTTTGACAATGTATGTACGAAAATAGTGAAAATTTCACTTGAACTCTAAATCTGTTGACCTTTTAATTAATATCAACAGGTGATTTAAACCTTGGTGGTGGTGGTGGTGGTGGTGGTGGTGGTGGTGGTATGTTACAGATTCTCATAATATTGGATCATATTGCTGATAAAGCAATTCTCATTTCTTTGTCAACGGTTTTCAATTTTTCTCTTGTCTTTATCCTTAATATTTGGAGAGTAGATAAAGCAGATTTACATAGTGAAGTTGAAAACTGAAGCAGAATTACCAAAGATTTTCTGGATTTTGTTGAATACTGCATTAAAGTTTAAATCCCCAAACAATCCAATTCCACTTCTAAATATCTTAAACTTAAACAGCGACTATTCCTCAGTTCAACAACTTTTCTGTTTCTCTCTGGATTAATTTGTGTACTACAGATCTTATGAATGGACATACCTTTTAATATAGTCAACAAACAAAATCTGCAATTTCTGTGAGTTTTTAAGAGAGATAATTCATTCGGTGTAACAAAGCTACTTCCCTTAAATCGTTAGGTGCTATGAAAACTTTTTTTTTCCTGTTTACCAGAAATGAAGAAAATTCTGATTGGTTTCTCAATGTTTGTGGTAAAAAAAATACAAAAAGTTATCTATTCTAACATTAATAATTTGAGGATAGTACTGTTCATAAATGAATCCCAATGATTTACTTACTCCATCTTGTTATAAGGAATTTCCATGAATTAAATTGAGTATCAATCAGAAAAGAATAGTTTTTAAAGATATTGCGATTAAATTTTCATTATAAAAATCAATTGAAGTTTTAGAACAACCCACCCTCAAAAAACTTGATTAATGTATTTGAATAGCAAAAGTCACTGTCAACACAATTCATAGAATAAAATACATTTCTACTATATAGAAATTATTTACAATGACTTTTTTTATCATTAGATTCCATATGAATGCATACCTATTTTCATTATCCACTTTATCTTTGTAATAAAAATCATTGTAAAGGGATTATTGTAATAAAAATCATTTCTTTTTTATAGCAAAAATAGTTCCCAATGCATTTTTGTAATAAAAATCGTTGTCCAATTCAATAAAAATGCATGTGAAATAATTTCACTTGCAACAGATTTTTATCGTAAAAATCATTTGCCATGTACTTTTACAATGAAGTTTCATTTTTAATATTTTCCTTTTTTTTTTTTTCTTTCAAGACACTGGATATATTTTTAATGTCGCCCTCAAGCAAAACCTACAAGTTTTCAAGGAAGGTAATTCATTTGGTGTCATAGAGTAACTTATCTTGAATTTAAAAAAAAAGAGATGTATACATTCGAGAAACTCATTGCCCAAAATAATTTTTACATCACTGATAAAAATTCTGATTGGTTACTCAATATTTAATTTGCTAAGTTTTTTGTTTAGATGTGGAAAAAGGCCGTATGTATGGGGCACCCAATGAGACTCGAATTCACTTGTGAAGTTTTGCTAGTCTAGTTAGCGAACCATTACACTACCAGATGCACCCTTCATTGCTCAATGTTTGTCGCTTTTTTTTTTTTTAAATGAGAAGAACATTTCTCTTTAAATTATCCTGCAGGGCACATGGCGTAATGGGTATAGGTATTTAGTTTAAGAACTTCTAAGTGAAATTATCAAGAGGTTCAATCTTGACTACAGGTTTGTCCAGTTGGCTGGGGCTGTAGAATACACCAACTGCACCTCCACTGAGGCGTAACACCCCCCGCAACAAGTCTCCTGGATATGACACTAAATAATTCGATGGTGAGGTTCCAGTGATGCTGGGGCTTTGGGGAATGTGGAGGGCCCCTTCATTACCATTGCTATGTCTGGCTGTGCAGTGGATTTTCAGGCTCCAAATGTAACACTACAGGTTGTACCATCTGGGTACTTATCTTGGGCACAGCACCAACTATAGTATTATGGTTTGGCCCTGCACCAATTATAACATTATCGCTTGATCTAGTACCAAATGTGATACTATGATCTGAGGTCAGTTATCATTTGTAATGCTATTGTTTGGGTACAGTACTAAATGTAACAATACCTTGGCACAGCACCACTGTAATAATATTGCGGTCACAACAATCAACGCTGATACTAGTGACAAATGTAATATCATTTTGCATAACAACACTTGTTGTACCAAATGTAATAATAATGATGTGTCTTATCCTAGTAAAAGCGCCAAACGCAGTACTATAGATGTCATAATACTTTTACTTTGGTCTTATCACGGTAACAGCACCAAATGCATTTCCAGATAGTCTGTTTATCAAATCCATCTGTGCTCATGCTGTGTTAGAAAAATTCACAGATAGGGAATGACACAATTCATCAGGAACTTTTTTTGATGGTCAGGGTAATCTGTTGGAACAAAGTTGCCTGAGTGTTGGCTACTCAAAAATAAGAAGCACTCTCTGTTAACAATTAACAATCATTTATTGTTTGATGTTTAGACTGCATACAGTAGCACAAAAGAGAGAGAAGATCTGTTAGGGTCTATGAACAGAAACACAAAGAGCCCCAAACCAACTGAACTCTCTGAATGCTGACTGACCCAACTGACAACTTTTTAAAAATTTGCCAATATATCTAAATTCAAGGTATCTGTAGTGTTAAGTCATCTTGCTAAGTTATTGCATCACTCACAGATGTCCAAATTCACCATTTTCATTTACTCAATCAAACTTGTGACAAGATATGAATCTATTTTGTTTATATTTGGGTCTTCCTATGCTGGTTGTTGGTGTACTGGCTTGAACTTTCCTGTCTGACTTAAATTTCCACTCAAAGATTTCAGCTCACTTAACAGCTAACTGAAAACAGTTGGCTTTATCAGAACCATTACACTACCAGATGCACCCTTCATTGCTCAATGTTTGTCGCTTTTTTTTTTTTTAAATGAGAAGAACATTTCTCTTTAAATTATCCTGCAGGGCACATGGCGTAATGGGTATAGGTATTTAGTTTAAGAACTTCTAAGTGAAATTATCAAGAGGTTCAATCTTGACTACAGGTTTGTCCAGTTGGCTGGGGCTGTAGAATACACCAACTGCACCTCCACTGAGGCGTAACACCCCCCGCAACAAGTCTCCTGGATATGACACTAAATAATTCGATGGTGAGGTTCCAGTGATGCTGGGGCTTTGGGGAATGTGGAGGGCCCCTTCATTACCATTGCTATGTCTGGCTGTGCAGTGGATTTTCAGGCTCCAAATGTAACACTACAGGTTGTACCATCTGGGTACTTATCTTGGGCACAGCACCAACTATAGTATTATGGTTTGGCCCTGCACCAATTATAACATTATCGCTTGATCTAGTACCAAATGTGATACTATGATCTGAGGTCAGTTATCATTTGTAATGCTATTGTTTGGGTACAGTACTAAATGTAACAATACCTTGGCACAGCACCACTGTAATAATATTGCGGTCACAACAATCAACGCTGATACTAGTGACAAATGTAATATCATTTTGCATAACAACACTTGTTGTACCAAATGTAATAATAATGATGTGTCTTATCCTAGTAAAAGCGCCAAACGCAGTACTATAGATGTCATAATACTTTTACTTTGGTCTTATCACGGTAACAGCACCAAATGCATTTCCAGATAGTCTGTTTATCAAATCCATCTGTGCTCATGCTGTGTTAGAAAAATTCACAGATAGGGAATGACACAATTCATCAGGAACTTTTTTTGATGGTCAGGGTAATCTGTTGGAACAAAGTTGCCTGAGTGTTGGCTACTCAAAAATAAGAAGCACTCTCTGTTAACAATTAACAATCATTTATTGTTTGATGTTTAGACTGCATACAGTAGCACAAAAGAGAGAGAAGATCTGTTAGGGTCTATGAACAGAAACACAAAGAGCCCCAAACCAACTGAACTCTCTGAATGCTGACTGACCCAACTGACAACTTTTTAAAAATTTGCCAATATATCTAAATTCAAGGTATCTGTAGTGTTAAGTCATCTTGCTAAGTTATTGCATCACTCACAGATGTCCAAATTCACCATTTTCATTTACTCAATCAAACTTGTGACAAGATATGAATCTATTTTGTTTATATTTGGGTCTTCCTATGCTGGTTGTTGGTGTACTGGCTTGAACTTTCCTGTCTGACTTAAATTTCCACTCAAAGATTTCAGCTCACTTAACAGCTAACTGAAAACAGTTGGCTTTATCAGAACATCCACAGATGAAGAACAAAATCATAAAAAATGCTCTGACTAGGATATTTACTACTGTTAAAATAGAACCAAAGATAAATGATGAATATGAGATAAAAGAAAAAGTTATAACAAGTGAATTATTTAAGAATTAGGAGGACCAAATTTACCATTTGATATCTTCAACAAACCCCCTTTACTGGAAAATAGAAATATTTCTGAAGTGATGAAAAAGTATCTCACAAGTTCAGAGGAAATGCAAAAAGCATATTTAGCAGTGAAGTTATCAGAGAGCATTCTAAGAGCACTGAGAAGACGAATAAAACTTTAAACAAAATGTAATTGTGTTCTGAAGAAATGGCGAAAGGAAAAGCCAAGGTTCGATTCTAGGAAAAGATAATGTAGTTGTGACAGATATAAAAGCATTCATGTCCGTATACATGACAATAGCTTATTCAGAGCTTTAGACTCAAAAGTCAGAAAGAAAAGCAAAGTGTACACCAGATTCTCCCAAGTAATCTGAGACTTAAAAAATATTTGCAAGAATCACAGAGTAATTCACTCAAGATTTCACCGATAACCCCCACGAGAGTTCAAGAAGATGAGGTTTCATAAATTTACACAAGCTACCACAACCTAAGATGTATAAGAACTTATTGCTAATAAAGAAACCAACCAACCAAGTGTGGCACTTAATTTTGGCCAGAGTGGAAAAGGGAGAAGTAATCCCAGACCATACGACACCAAAAAACTACCTCATACTACTTGCCGAAAACTCCGATTGGACCCTCAGTACAAAAGTGGGGACCAGACTGTTTAGGCAGGATAAAATAGCCAGCAGAATGGTTTCGTCACTTGCTTCTTGAATAGCCAATAAGTATTCTAACAGGCAAGAAACTTTCCAAGAAATGAAACTAAAATCAAACGAAAGTCAACGACCAAAATTCTACAAAGTTAGACAACTGAAAAAAAATTTGACCCGAGAATTCTGCTGAAAAGATAACTTTACAGAAAACTCAATTGAAATAAAATGAAAATTAAAAAGACTCAATTAAAATCAATTGAAAAATAAAATTCAACTCGTGAACTCTATTGAAAAAACAACATTTCAGAAGAGTCAAAATTAAATGAAAACTGAAACATTTTGATAAAACTAAAAAAAATAAATACTCAAATTCAAAAAAACTTTGTTTCCCAGTCACTCTCAGATAAGTTTCCATCTTTTCTACCCCTTTCTTTCTTATTTCTTTTATAAAAAATTTCTTTTTAAAAACTTCATTGTCTGTATTATCTTTTTGGATCAGTATCTGAACTAGAAAGCTGCAGAAGTTACCAATTAAAATTACACACTAAAGCCCCCTAAAAACATACCAAGTTAAATACTAAATTTGGCTTTCTCTTCATAGTGAATTTTGTACTCTAAATTTCTTTTATAATGCAAATTTCTGTTTTTTAAATTCTATTATATTGCAAATTTTACTCTAAATTCTGTTAGATGGGATGTCACAAAATAAATCGAGATTTCAAGAAATAACTCAAGATTTTACCAACAAACACAAGATTTCACCAAGTACCGCAAGATTTAATAAATTATCATGAGAATTCACCTCATCAGGTGAGACTTTAACTCTTCACGTGAGATCCCAGCAAATACCATATTTCACCTCTTCACCTGAGATTTCACCACATCAATTTACATATAATTTGATCAATAAGCGTGAATTTCCCTTCTTCAGGCAAGATTACATCATGTAATTTGAGGTTTGACAAACTTGTTGTGCTCTGTTTAAAAACATAAAAAAATCAGACTGCTCTAATCCCTAAAAAACGCTACACCCAGCTACACCCAGAAATGATGAAATCACTTGTAGCCTTGACCGGCTGCCCTAGCGAAATAAAGAAAAAATTTATCTCTTTACAACAATAACAGAGCCAGTTTTGCGGAAGTCACTCCATCAAAATAATGTGGATTATCTTCAGAAGCCTTTTTTAGGTTAACGATGGACTGTATTTCCACTTATATTTTTTTTTGGACAAACTCTTTGTCCACGCAGCCCTGGCAGAGTGATACGACTTTCCTTCTATTTATAGCCAAACCTTTCAGCAGTCCTTGGGCTCACCCATGAGCATTAAAATACTTGACTGGGACACATTTTGGTTGGCCGTGTTGGCGAGTCACGTTCCGACCGGGTGTGTCCTTGCTCAGGTGGCAGTTCGTAATGACTGGCATCCTCAAGCCCTAGGGGACAATCCCCCAGGCATTAACCCTCTTTGGAGGGGCTGGTTTTATCACCTGGTCCCCCTTTTTAGGGAAATGCTGATGGGGCCTGAGGCATTTTGGGGACTGCCCGGCACATGTGGTTTTTGTCCTGCACCCGAACCCACCTAAAAAATGAACTTGGGCCACACTTGTACACTTGGTGGGGGCATATAAAAAAATACATTAAAATGAGTCATAAAATAATAGCAATCAGAGATAATACATCATTAAATGTGATAAAGAGAAATAGGAAAAAATTAGCAGGAAGAATAAAGAAATTTAAAAAGGATAAACAAGGCAAACATAAATAAATAATTCAAAGTTAGGTTCATTTGCAATATAAAATGAATCACACAGTGAAATTTAATCCTAAATATTGTGACATTATGAAACCTTTGTATAGATTTTGGCGGAGTTCCAACACCTATAGTATATGTTAATCTAAGCTCAGATTAAAACTGGAATATTTCTCAATGATCAGTGTTCAATCCAAGACAAAAATCCAAGTTACACTCTACTAAATTGGAAGCTTGCCATGGCATAATCTTCATTTTCCTTGTTAGTCTTGTGCACTTGATAACATAGAAATTCACACTAGATGACCGAGAAACATTTTCTTTTCTCATTGTAGCAAAGCTCCATGATACTTTCATAGAGAAAGGAATCATGGTATATTTATCACTTTAATATTAGAAATTGGGATGATTCAAACATGAAAATCATCCTCCAATCGCAATATGAAGTCATCTTGCTTTATTCCCTGAAATAGAGCATCATACATCTTACTATGATACAAAAATTCATGTCCATGTTTGAATTCTACATAAGATTGACTTCTGTCCATAATAAACAAGTTCATGAGTAGTCTGCTGTATTGTTATCAATTTTGCCCCATTTACAAATTGCCACATTTTAAATCAATATAACCATCTAAAAAGGAAACTCAGTTTTTATCACAAAAATTTACTGATTACAGATAAGCTGAATAATTCACAAACATACATTGACTTTTTTAAAATTCTAACTTGTATTTCTCTTAATTTTTCTGCATATTGTTATTCATTCACCTATTTCAACAACATTAAAAATACACATTATTACTGTGTCACATTGTTAATAATACTTCTTATTTCTGCAATTACACATATATTCATATATATATATCTAAAAGATATGTACTCTGACCCCAGATGACATATTCCCCTAGAAAATAATAGCAACCTGGTTTTGCCAGCCAGTCCTAAAGTGGAGTTTGATATGAAGCCTCCCACACGCGATGAAATAAGACGTATAGTGAGCAAAAGCAGAAACAAATCTACTCCTGGCCCGAATGGAATACCTTTCCTGCTATATAAAAAATGTCCCAATGTTCTAAAGCAGCTATATGCTAACCTAAAGTTGGCATGGAAAAACCGTCATATTGTTATATTTTGACC
Source organism: Sepioteuthis lessoniana (assembly GCA_963585895.1). Taxonomy (NCBI): domain Eukaryota; kingdom Metazoa; phylum Mollusca; class Cephalopoda; order Myopsida; family Loliginidae; genus Sepioteuthis; species Sepioteuthis lessoniana. Next base: position 18,590,016 of record OY757921.1, on the reverse strand, counting down.
TTCGACCCAGCCCAAAAATACTATTCCAAGGTGATACACCGGAAGGAAGTGACACATTCCAATGGCCAGTAATCGAAAGAGATCGCATGGGCGGATTAAGGCTTATGATATGGGACAAGGTGAACGTCCCATTGTGCCACTACAGTGATGCACCGGAAGAGAGTAACCTCTGAACTGCATGACAGTTATTTCCACTTGATGACGATTAAACATTCGATTTCAAAAATCCAGTGGGCGATCGTGTGGGCGTTGAATTATTATATAATTGAGTTGAGTTGGGTGCCAAAGCAGTTGCCAGCAGACTTCCAGAGAGTTAGAGACGAGATGTGGTAGGGAAAGCCACACCCGACCAAGGGGTCCCTCGGAAACCCCCGATGGAGTGGACCCCAACATCAGGAGAACAAGAAAGACACAACGTGACGGTCATAACAGTGGGGTCAAAATATGAAGTTTATGTTCGGTCTCCAGCACCCTCTCACATGCAAACCTTGAACAACCCTTTCAAACCTTACAAATAAAGTGAGAGGTAAATATAATTGTAAAGAAGTCTTCCTGCGTTTTCCCTCTTGCGTCTTTATCGTTGTGTCGCTGTGAATTATTCTACATATATATGTGCATGTATGTAGATGTGAATCTACATATGTGACTATATAACAATATCAGCGACCAGTGGATGATAGCTGATGGGGTATACATACCTAAAGAACAGAATTTGAAGGACATCAACCAATTTCGGCTAATCTCTCTCCTCAACGTAGAAGGAAAGATATTTTTCGCGGTTTTGGCATCAAGACTAACCAAATACCTTTTCACAAATGAGTATATCAATACCTCTCTACAGAAGGGGGGTATTCCCGGAATAGCTGGTTGTTTGGAACATGGGAACACGATTTGGGAAGCTATTCAAAAAGCGTTAGCTAACAAAAAAGATTTGGATGTCATTTGGTTGGATTTGGCTAATGCCTATGGATCGGTACCTCACCAAATGATACATTTGTCTCTTCAAATGTACCATGTTCCTGCAGAAATATCCAGTATGCTAATCACTTACTTCGATGGATTCCACATGTGATTCACCACTAAAGATTTTACAACAAACTGGACTAGACTTGAGGTTGGAATTGCAATGGGATGTACAGTCTCACCTGTACTTTTTGTCTTATCAATGCAGCTGCTTCTTAAAGTGACAGAGAATGAATCAAATTTTGTTGAACTTGGTAGAGGCTGTCAAATGCCAGCAGTGAAGGCCTTCATGGATGACACAACAGTTTTATCATCCAAAGAATCTACTACACAGAAGCTAATAAGCTTTATGGATGAGCTGATGATCTGGTGTAGAATGAAATTTAAACCCCAAAAGTCCAGAAGTCTCTCCCTAAGATATTTTGAAATAGGTGGTCAAAGAATCCCTACAGTGTCTGATCTGCCGGTAAAAAGCCAGGTATGTTGGTATGATGAGTCTATGAAAGATACCAACCAAGTAAAAGAGACATCAAAAACTTTACAAGAAGGGCTATTTAAAATCGATTGCTGTCCCCTGCAAGGGAAATATAAAGTATGATGCCTTCAGCGTGTATTTATCCAAATGCTATGGTGGCCCCTCCATGTATATGAAATTTCAACGAGTGCAGTTGAAAAAATGGAGGCAAAGATAAATAAATATACCTGAAAATGGTTGGGGTTACCTCCAGGTTTTGTCTAATGTTGCAATGTACTGCAGACAAGCAAAACTGAAATTGCCACTGAAACCGATTATGGAGGAATTCAAATCCAGTAAAGTCAGACTTCAAATGATGTTAGATGACTCCAAGGATAAAGTGATAAAATCCTTAAACCCTACATTAAAAACAGGAAGAAAGTGGAAAGTCAAAGACACTATAATAAGTGCTAAAGAAAACCTAGCTTTCAAGGAAGTAATTGGTCTTACTTAAACAGGGAGACAAGATTTAGGAGTGAATGAAAAGAAATGGTGGTCACAAGCTAATGGTAAAGATCGCAGCGACATGGTCATTCAGGAAGTAAGAAACGAATAGGATAACAAAAGACTCATAAAAAGAGTACAACAGTTCCAACAAGGTCAATGGACAAGCCGAGCGGAGGTACTGCAAAGGTCTATTACTTGGAATGACATTTGGCAAATGGCTCCACTCAAGTTGAGTTTTTTAATACGTTCTACATATGACCAGCTTCCTTCAAAAAGCAACCTTGTCAAATGGAAGAAATAAAGCGATCCAACCTGTACCCTGAGTAATGAGAAACCTCAAACTCTGGAACACGTCCTCAGTTCCTGTAAGACAGCTCTTGCTAACGGAAGATACACTTGGAAACACAACAGTCACAACGAGCTGTCAGAATTATACGGAACTTGATGAAGCTTGAATCAAATAAGTTAACCCAGAAATTTGTTACTGAGGGGGGCAAAATATATGTCAGTTCAAAGAAATCGACTTACCATCAAGCTATCCCCAGTCGAAATCTTCTTGGTTTGGTTTGTTTGTTTTAATGGCATATCAACCTTTGTAGGTTATTTAATGCCAAAGCCGTTCTCCTAGAAGAACAATAGTTGTACTATTTAACCCATAGCTGGGGAAATCTTCTTGGATTAGATGATAATTGGAAGGTATCTGCAGACCTCCCTGGCTGATGTATTGATTACCCGAAAATAATATCTAATAAGGGTCTGCAACCATACATTGTTCTATTTTTGAAGGAGAACTCAAAGGTTATCCTGGTAGAATTAACAATACCATTTGAGAGCCGACTAAAACAAAGCCATGATTACAAAACAAGCAAATATGAAGATCTCAAAAAAGAACTGGAAAGGGAAGGGTATAGCGTTACCATTAAAGCTGTGGAGATTGGAGCAAGAGGTTTTGTTGCGAGCACCCTGTACCAATTTCTGGAACAAATTGGAATCAATCGGCATAATAGAAGCAAAAGTATGAAACACCTAACAGAAATAACTGAAAACTGTTCAATGTGGATATGGAATAAAAGAAACATCTCGTGGAACATTTCAAAATAAACATGTCATAGCATCACCTGCTCGCAAATGCGCAACAATATTCTAATTACGCGAACAAATTTGAAAATTTTTACATTTCGCCATTAGATGTTGATTTAATGGGGCCTCATGTCAGTGAGGGGGGGGCCGATGTACAAATAAAACCGTCAAGAGGAAGGCCCCGAAATGGTGCACATTCTCTCCTAATGATCCCAAAACAAGCATGGAGTTAAAACTGCTCGGTGGAAATAAGAGAGGCTAAAGGAGCATTTTCTATCCACTCACTTTTTGGTGAGTTTCTGTTACTTGATAAGTAACTTCCTTCTTCAGTGAGATTTACAGGAGTACAGCTTTGTCATAACCAATTAACCTTTTTTTACTAGAAACAGTAAAGATGTTTATAATATCCAAGTATCATTTTTATATATATATCTGTATAAACTTTCATATAATAAAGGTCTTCATTTATTGATTCTACCAAAAAATTCTTTAACTGTTTATGATACTGTTATTTATAATATAAACTTCTCAATAATGTGCATTTTCCTTTTCAGTATCAATATGAATATAATAAAATCATAAGCATTCTTATGTTGTATTTGGAGATTTGTCTTTAATTTTGTATTTTTATTGAACGCCTATTAGGAATCTGATCTACTTTAATTCACAAGTGGTTCTTTCAGTGATTTCCTTATCTTTGCTGTTTTCTTATCACAATTCATTACACTGGAAAAAAATAAAATTATTCAATGAGTTTCAAATCAGTCACATAACAATTTTTAAACTCATTTATTCTATTCAGGTGACAAAAATATTTCTGCACACACTTCAAACAATCAGAAGTTTTTTGTCAATTCCTTCTGAATTTTATCTACTTAACACATCACTCCATAAATCCTGGCCTGACATATAGATGGTGCTACGAATAAAAAATCCCTATGATTTTTATAAAGTGATATGGCACATCTCAAAATTTGTGCCCAATCGGATTATTAGTTTACAAATTTCAGTTATTTAAGTGAAGCTACTGTTGCAAATTTTCAAAAAATAGGAATATCATAATTTCATGTGTTGATAAAGCATTGCTTTCTGATAGGAAAAATACTGTTCAAGCAAGGCAATGGCTTGATAAGTGTTATTTTGGCTCTGCTCTGTCAGAAACAACCATTAAGAGGTGGTATGCTAACTTCAAACTCAGTCATATAGACACAAATGATGCTGAATTTTCAGGTCACCCAAAATTGACAGTTGTCCCTGAAAACACCAAATAACTCCACAAACTCATTTGGCCGATTATCAAATGAAGTTGTATGAGATAGCAGAGGAGTTGATATCAGAAGTCAGTGTATTCACCATTTTTCAAGAACATTTGTCAATGAGAAAGCTGTGTTCACAATCAATCAAAAACAATGCATCAATAATTCAGTGTTGTTTGCAACAGTTTCAACGCAACAAAAAATAAGTTTAACATGTGCCACTGGATAAAACATGGATCAAACACTTCACTTCAGAGTCAAATCGGTAGTCATCTGAGTGGGTAGCAGCATGTGGTAGGGGCAATTTCACCCTGAAATAGGGACAATAATAAGAGTATTAATAAAGATATGTATGCCGTAAAATTAGAAAATGGCAAGTGAAAAAAGGTATATCTCTGAAAAGACCCAGAAGGTTGATTGGCTATAAGGACTTTGGTATATTAAAAAAAAAAATCACATGAACTTAACAGTTAACTTAAAGTTGGAAATATAGTCCATATTGATTACAGGAAAAAAATCTCTAACTTCTCAATAATAGATGTTTCTATGAATTGTTTATATCAGAATGTGGGATAGAAGAAAATCACAACATGAAATTGTATTTTGGGCATTGTCAAAAGGTGGCACACATGCTGGAGGATGGATGAATCAATTATGCTTGGCATCACGTGATTAGCAGGAGCTGAAGATATTCTCAATAAATTAGCCTCACCTCAAGCCGATGTGAGAGTTTTTGCTGTGACAGCTGAGGCAATTACTCCCGGTCCATACTGTGATGGTTGACATGTAAGAGACAGCCAAGCCCCAATGTGAGGAAATCATTTCTGGACGGATATGACTTCATCCATCGAGAAAACCTGTTGGCAAATGAATCAGGCATTCTGCAGGTGCATGTGCTGTTGATAAGCCTGATAAACGAAAATCCCTAAACAAGCTGCTAAACTGAATGTTAAGAGAAAATCCATCTCTCTCTAATAACCAACACTCGAGGTACTGTTATATAAGAGATGTTTCAATTTATTTACTTTTTCTTTATGAACTGTGTTTATTTCATGTATTGTTGGTATTATTATCTATATAAAAAAATTAAACCTTTCATAGTACATTCGGGATAAAGACATACAGGTGCTAGGGCATGACAAGACCAACAGATTGATCAGATCAGGCCCAATCTGACAGCCTGTCAGACCAAATAAGGGCCAAAGTGGTGTGTTGCAAGCCATTGACCACTCTGTTGCTGGATCAATGACTGCTCAACCACCAGGATCCCGTCTTAGCGCCTTACGGGTTGCTGCCCACAACCAACAGGTGGCCCCATCAGGGGGGTGGGTCTTATCCCTCTGCAGAGGTGCAGTCAGCGTATTCTACAGCCCCAGCCAACAGGGTGGACTATTCTCCAGACCTGGCCCCCAGCAACTACTGCCTGTTTGCAACACCTCAAAAGAATGCTCCTGGAAAGAGATCTGGCTCCAATGAAAAAGTCATATCTGAAACTGAAGCATATTTTGAGTCTAAAGACAAATCATTTGACAAAAAAGGTATCACCCAAGAAGAAGACTTTGTTGAATTTTTTCCTAAAAGTTGCTGTTTTATTAGTTAGGCCTGGGACTTATTGATCATGTGTTAACTGGAAAGTAATAATTAGTGAGAATTGTAATTACTTGTTTAATATAAGACTTCTATTTCCAAATACTATGATGTTTACATATATTCTCAACATAAATAATGTAGAAATAGTTTTACATGTTTCATACATTATTGTAGAATATTTCTAAAAATTGAAATCGGACACAAAAATCCACTAGTTGAAATCTTTATAAACCATTTTTATTGAAACAGTATTTAATCCTTACTGTTATTTCATTTTCCTATAATTTTGACTAGTGAAAATACAGCAGGAATCGTACCCTCAATAAAGCTCTTCTTAACAATAGCATTTTTTACGTAATCTCTTATAAATACTTTTAGATTATAAATTGCAAATAAATACATGCCAGGAAATTGCAATATAATTATAGTGCAAAGATTATATAAGTTAATTCCCATTCCAAGGAATATACTCAAATTTATTGCATGGCAAATGAATATTTTTCTTTTAAATAAACAAGTTTACTAGAAATATTAGTGAATTTTTTAACATTACTTCATTCAATAAGGAATAGTAGTAATTGTTTTTATTCATAACAGAAATACTGACAGTAGTTTTACATTTTAATTAATAGATGAAGGTTTAGTAACTTAATTTCAAAAGAATTTTTATATTAAAGAAAAAATGCACTTTATTTTCATTAATTCCTCATTCTCTATTTCTTTAAAGATACAGTATAATGAAATTAGTAAACCTTTAATTTTACTGCACAGTTTTTATGTTGGGGGATTATTGCATTGATTGCAATATACCTAATAGTAAAGTTAGGTATTATTTAAATTCAAAGAAGTGATCTTTTAGCATCATTTGAATTTGTTAAAATTTTATATATGCATATATATATATATATATATATATATATATATATATATATATAAACATCAGTAAAAATAACGAAACAATCTGATATATTTTGGAATAAATTTATAATAGTGAAAAATAAAAACTCTAAGGTTTTTATGGTAAATGCTACACATAACTACTATTATAAAAGCCATGGAATGATTTTTACACTTTGTTAACATTAACTGTTATTTAAATTCATTCTTCTTTCAAAAGGATCATATTAAATTATCCACTGAAAAATCATTCTCAATGCATTCTGATGATATACATAATATATTTACATTTAGAAATTTTTCTACATTATATTGCTACACATCAAAGTTTTCTTATGCACATCTATGAACTGACATTGATTGAATGATGAGGTTATTGTTTGAAGTTTTCCCACAGTTAATTTTCATTCATGTATACATCTTTACAATTCTAAATGATATTCAGTTCATTGTTTAACAAATTACCTATGTATGTAAAACACATTATATATAATGGATGTAGATGGCAACTTAGAAAAATCAGAAAATGTCATTTTTATGAAATATTGCAGTAACAGAGAATGGCATTTCATCACTTAAATGTATGCAGATATCCTTCGGTTTTTTTGGGCTGTCTTTTATAACATATCAACCCATCAGGGTTATTTAATGCTAAGTCCTATTGATACATAGACATATATGATTGGTAAGTTTGTGGGTAACATTTTCAAATGAGCCAGAGCTTATTTGTTTACACACAGTTACATAGTTTCAAGTATTTTTATCAAACATTAATACTTCTATTTAATATTAATCATTCAGTTTTACATCATTTCAAATACTTCAATTTACTGTGTCAGATTATTTGAAGGGGGTACCTACTGTCAACAAATTGTCAGAAAATATCTATAAGCTCGCCAGTGAACAGCAACAATAGATTGACCAATCAGAGAGGATAACATATATGAACAACAGCAACTTAATGCAGCCTTGTTACATAGAAGGCATATCTTTTGTATTGTACAACTAAAAACAAGATGGCTTGACCAAAATTTTGAACAAGGGAACCATTTTGTTGAATTAGCTGACAGGAGCTGAGCGAATAACATAGCACTGAAAAGAGGTTGTAGAACGCAACAATGTACAACAACAATAACAGTAACAATTATAACAAGCAACACTTACCTGAGGTCCAGCATAGTAAAGACTAATGCTACTGATAGGGTTGGTATTTATGAACAGACATAGCCAATCAGATGTTCTAGCCAATCACTATACAAGGAATGGACCGGCCAACGTGTGCACATTGGAATCTCCCAATGTGCCATAAATAGCTCTTCATTGAGGACTGATTCGGTTTTAGTTCTAGCCTTGCTAAAGACGTTGCTCTTAGCCTAGCTACTAACTACAAGTGTGTTTCGTATCTCAACATGGCGCTGCGAACAGGATCCGACCTGACTGACTGGGAGAGCATTTTTACCAATGCAGGCATAACCACGGCTTCTGCAAAGATCTATGCGCAGACATTCTCAAGCGAGGGCATCACAAGGGACACTATACATATGCTGGACCGAACGATGCTCAAGGAGCTCGGTATAAAGAACATGGGAGAAGTACTCATCATACTGAAGTTGGCCAAAGAAAATCCGGCATCACCAACCACTCATGTAAAACCGACCGCCAAGCCCCCTCAGCTTAACTCAGGAATGACACCACAGCAGTTTCGGAAATTCAAAATTGACTGGGACGTATTCACAAAGATGACCAACCTTTCTGACACACAAATGAACGTCCAACTATATAACTGCGCCGAAGAAACTGTCCAGAACTCAATCATCAACACATATCCTGAGTTCTTCAATGCAGACCCAAACAAACTGCTAGACATGCTTGAGGTTTTGGTCACGATGAAGTCCAATCCCATCGTACACAGAATCTCTTTTTCGTCTATTGCACAAGGCGATGGTGAGCCTTTCAGTGATTACCTGATTCGATTGAAGTCAGGAGCAAAGGATTGCAACTTCATATGTCCCAACTGTGCCCACGATTTATCCGGCATATACGTTAAGGACCAGTTCATTCGGGGTATAGCCAACGATGCTCTACAAGCAGACTTGTTGGCTAAAGCAGGATCGCTGGAGACCCTAGAACAAAATGTGAGCCACGCCCAAGCATTCGAGATGGCACTGCGGGACCAAAACAAAATGTCCAGCATCTCGGACATAGCAAGGCTTCAGATGTCGGCATATCGCCAACAAAGACGGGCCCAAAACACGATCCGACCAACTGCCACCAATAACCGCAGAAGGAACATCATGGAAGTGCGGTCCAAACGTAACGCATGTAGGGGTTGCGGTAGTTTCCAACATGGTAAGACTGGGTCAGGCGATCGACCACGGATGTGTCCTGCATGGGGTCAAACATGCAGAGCATGTGGCAAAGAGAATCACGTTGAAGGAGTCTGTCAATCAAAGGGCAGAGTAAGACAAGGGGCCGTATGGAGTCCAGAAGACGAGGAAGCCGTCATGGATGCTCTCATTGCCCACATGGTATTTGACCCGGCAACCAACACCTATAAAGCGGGCAACCGTATCAGCCGCGAGGAAGTGGAAGCAACACTTATCCCATTCTCTCCGTGTCCGGATCCAAGACGGGCCGAGGACATTCCCTCTTTTCGTCCTACCAAACTAAGGATCTACCCAGACAGTGGTGCAACAATATGCCTCGGCGGGACAAAGCATCTGAGACACATGGGAATATCAGAGAAGAACTTGGTCCCCTAAAGCAAGAAGGTGCGCACGGTTGGAGGATTCTCCTTGACATGCCAGGGCTGGCTACCCGTCGCCTTCAAAGTGGGAAAAAAGACCACAAAACAGGCACTGTACATATGCAGAAATGTACAGATACTGTACTTCAGCAAAGATGCATGCATGGACGTGGGTATACTGCCCCCTTGCTTTCCCAAGCCCATGACATCACCACCCTCGCCCATCGATCCAATAAAATGCGATGCTACTTATTCAAGACCACGTCTTTCTGAAGTAAACCTCTCTGAAGAACAAAAAACACAAACAAGCTCCGACTACCCTAAAACTCCTCCATTCTCGCCAACCAGCGAAAACGTGCCCAAACTGAAGGAATGGTTGTTGGAAAGGTTTGCCACCACGGTATTTAATAGCAGCGGGAAATTTCCAGCCATGTCCGGCCCTCCAGCCCACATCCACCTAAAGGAAGGCTCAACCCCCAAAGCTAGACACAGCCCGATTCCAGTACCATACCACTACAAAGAACAGGTAAAGGAAGCTCTTTGGGAAGATGTCAAAAGAGGCATCATCAGTCCCATACCCATCGGTACCCCTACTGATTGGTGTAGCACCATGGTGATCACCGCAAAAAAAAACGGGAAACCAAGGAGGACGGTGGACTACCAACATTTGAATTCCCAATGCAAGCGGGAGACACACCACACTAGCTCCCCATTCCAACTCTCACTCCAGGTACCACCAAACACAAAGAAAACAGTTCTCGACGCAGTGGATGGCTACCATTCAATACCCCTAGATGAAGAATCTCAACCTCTCACGACCTTCATCACAGAATGGGGTCGTTTCATGTATCTCAGAATGCCCCAAGGGTATGTAGCTTCGGGTGACGCCTATACACGAAGGTACGATGAGATAATTAAAGACATCCCGCGCAAGATAAAGGTCGTTGATGACACCCTCCTTTATGACAAGACCATAAAAGACGCCTTCTACCATACCCTAGACTACTTGTCACTATGCGAGGCGAATGGAATAGTCATCAACAAGGACAAATTCCAGTTCTGCCAAGACGTAGTCCAATTCGGAGGCCTCCAAATAACATCAACAGGAGTGACCCCTTCTAACGACTTGCTGAATGCAATTTCCAGCTTCCCAAGCCCTAAAAACATTACAGATGCTAGGTCCTGGTTCGGGCTGGTCAACCAAGTAGCATGGGCATACTCGTTAAGCCCTATAATGCTACCATTCCGAGAACTTGTAAAAAAAAACTCCAACTTCGCTTGGAATGAAGGTCTCGAAAAAGCATTTCAGCAGTCTAAACAAGTTATAGTGGGGCTAGTAAAAAAAGGAGTCACCACTTTTGATATAAATAGAACGACCTGCTTAGCACCTGACTGGAGCAAGGATGGAATGGGCTTCCTACTATTACAGAAGCACTGCACATGCCCCACCGAGAAGGCCCCAGTGTGTTGTCCTGACGGGTGGCACATTGTATTTGCCGGCAGCAGATTCTGCACTGACGCAGAGCGCCGATATGCACCGATCGAGGGCGAAGCTGCCGCTATCGCCTGGTCATTGGAAAAATGCCGCCTATTTATCATAGGCTGCCCAAATGTGATAGTAGTAACCGACCATCAACCGCTTACGGGAATATTTGGTCAAACTTGGAATAAAACATTCCATACATAACTACACAAAACTTTGAGCAATCACCTGTGGACCCCAGCATAGACGTTCAAAATGTCCACAATCAAATATCCATCATTATTGTGGGTACATGATGTATTAGTAGCTTCAAAAACTGAGGCATACCTTATGCAAATTAAGACAAGACTGAACTCTACATGCAAAATGAATGAGCTTGGGAAATTATCCTGGTTTTTAGGAATACAATTGAATGTGAAATTAATACTATTAAAATGAATTAATCTAGATATATCGAGAAGATATTTACAAAGTTCAGCATGGCAGATTACAAACCACACTCAACTCTATGTAAAATGGCTCTAACAAAAACAAGTGACAAAGTCAATTTAATAGAAAGCAAACCTTATCGTGAAATTATTGGCTATCTAAAATCTGTAATGGTTGCAACAAGACCAGACATTTGTTATACAGTTACTAGGTTATCTCAAGACCTAAAAAAACCAAATTCTTTCCATTTAATGAAGGCAAAACATGTGTAATGTTATTTAAAAGGCACAATCAATCATTCATGAATACTTAAGAAATCACAAAAACCCTTGAAATTGGAAGGATTTTGTGACACATGTTAGGCTAATTTAAGTGACAGAAAAAGCATGAGCAGATTTTGCTTTAGATTGGCAGAAAATAACCCAATGATATTATGGAAATCTAAAAAGCAGAATTCAGTTGCTTTGTCAACATGCTGTGAAATTTATCACTGTTTCCTTAGCATGCCAAGAAGACCTGTATCTTAGAGCAATATTGAGAACTATGACAGAAATTGAGTCATTTAAAAACCCAACAATTATTCATTGTGATAATCAGTCCAGTATTGTTCTGCAAAAAACCCAGTTGTTCATTAAAGACTGAAACATATTGATATAAAATTTCAGTTTATAATAAAATTAAACACTTTCAAAAAGATTATAGTTGGTAATTGATTCTTAACTTAGTAAATTAGCCATTATTAGCCCAGTCGACTGGGGCAGAAGAATACATCAACAATAATCTAAGTGGAAGGGGTAAAACTCCCCCAAACAAGTGTATGGGATATGACAATAAACCAGCCAATTAATCCTACCCCACTCCAAATAAATTAATAAATAAATTACTAATTGTGTTTGTGTGTCAATTAAACAAACTTGTGTTAATACTAACCATTAAAAAAAAAATTATTTGCATTTTTTGAATTTTAATATGCATTTCTTTTAAAGGTGGAAGATTCCATCTTATACCCCCAAACAGGAGGCCCTGTTGGATTGTTTGTGAGGGGGAACTACTAATGGCGTATAAGCTTGCCGGTCAACAGCAGCAGTAGATTGACCAATCAGAGATGACTATGATATATATGAACAATGGCAACTTAATGCATTCTTGTTACTTAGAGGGCGTATCTTTTGTATCACACAACTAAAAACAAAACAAGATGACTTCCCAAATTCCAATATACTGTTTGCACACAGTTATATGGTTTCAAGTATTGCTATTGAATTCAAATATAAATCATTGTTTGCACACTGTTAAATGCATTCAAGTATTGATATTTAACATTACTATTTCTATTTATCAAGTGTTACTACCTTACATAAAACTTATCATTTGTTTGCACATGTTTACATTTTAAGTGTAGCTATTTAACACTATTTCAATTTAATATTGATAATAATCCCAAGTAAAAGGATGAATATTTTTACTTGACCCATAAATGGGTACAACCATTTATGATTAAAATGGACTTGAAAGTAATGGTAATGAAGAAGTATTCCACATTCCAGAAATTGCAAGACTGGAGCATCAGATGCAGTTTAATGTCATATCTAAGACAATAAATGGTTTCAAAGATACCTAATTAACACTGATAATTATATTCAATATTATTCATTTATTTGCACATTTAAATGGTTTAAAGTATTGGTATGTTATGCTAATATTTCAATTTGACTTTTGCACATGGGGAAGTGATATATAAATGACACGGTAAATGACTAAATGCTTTTATTTTACCTTGGGACACGAATAGATACTATTACTTTGGGTCAGAGTGGAGCTGGGACTAAAGGCAATGAAGGAGTAATCCATATTCTCCAAACCTCCACGTTTACTGACATACCCAGGACACATATTAGTGGGTTGGAGGGCTCCCACTCAAGAGAGATACAGTTGGCATAGTCTATATCCCCAGTTAACGTATTGTTCATAAAAATATTCTAAGGAGAAATTAAGCATCAACATATGTTAAATTATACATATGTCAGAAATTATACTTTCAATCTTACTTAGAGTAAGTTCTTTGAGCTGAAAAAGGGAATTTTACTCAATAATTGTCATAATCTATCATTACTTTTGAACATTCATGACCAAATATATCCAAAATATTAGTTAATATGATTGAATATAAATCGTCACTAAATAAGGTCAGTTTTCAAAAATAAAAGAAGCTATTAAGTAAATTTGAAATTTTCATATCTAATGATCCTCTTATAAAGATTTTTCACTTTTCTCTAGAAAATAGATTTTATTTTATTATGTTTTACATAGGCTTGCTTTCAAACATAATGGTGATGATAATTTTCAGCCTCTCAACTTACTAGTAAACATTTTAGAATTGTTTCCTCCTAGTTCAATTTAAAAGAAAATATATTATACCTTCCAACAGCTATTACATCTCATGATAATTTTGAAGTCTGGGCTGGTCTCCTTCAAATCTTAGTGATATAAACAATTCTATTAAATAATTTTCTTACATGTATGATTATTTGTATTTTGAAAACTATCCAGATATTATATATACATATTCCACTTAATGACTATACATGCAAATATTTATCTTTTCTTTTACTTGAGCACTTAAAAACTTCATTTTGTCAATTTATAAATGTATGCGAGTTATCTCCCTTAGATTGGTCCAATGTCATTATTAGTGCATTCTGCAAGAAAATTGCATTTTAACTTTAAAATCTCTAATGAATTCAAATGTCTCAATTGTTGATTGAATTTTCTTAAAAAAATGTCATAAAACATTTTATTTCTTTTGTTTTTAACACACATTTACATGGTGTCCCACTGAAAAATTTTAAGTGATATGATTTTTAATTCTGTCATCATTAGTTTTTCTTACTAATTATGCTTTGCATAATAATTATCAAAATTAAATATCGTAAGTTTTTATTCAATTCCACAGTCTTTATGCTATTTGTATTGTCAATCTAATTTTATATTAATTTCCATTAGCTAGAAAGTTGGTATATATATCACTAGGTGTATAATGAAAAAACATACTGAAATACAACAATAAAATTAAAAATAGTTGCTTAAAAACAAAATGTTCATTAAAGAGGGGTAAGTTAGTTAATTTTCACACAGTAAATGTTGTTAGCATACTTTCTGGTGAAACAATTATCTATTGAACAAAACCATATAACCTTCAAACTATTCAAGCCTTAACTTAACCAATAGTACCAATAAAATAAATTATAGTCCATGATCACAGGAAAGTAAGCCCAATCATAAAAGTTAACAACAAAATGAAAACTAACATATTCATAAAGAAAAAACAACATAGAAACTGAAATTAACTTTTTTCATAAAGAAAAAAACAACATAGAAACTGAGATTAACTTTTTTCATAAATTTTTCTACATTAATACACATAAGCTTGTTTCCTCTTCAATGCACTGAATGAAGTCTTTCATTTATTAATTCATTAGTTTTTTTGGGTGGTGAGGTCAGTATTCAGTATCAATAATGTATGATTTTATAAACAAATGAAGTGTTCACACACAAGTTTTTATCAAAATTATCTAAAATATCTCCTGTGTGACCAATGATTCTGAGTAAATTATTCTTTGTTTAGCATCACATTAGCTTACAATTCAATTCAGCATGCAAATTCTTATCTGTATAAGAATTACTTCTTAATCATTCACAGATGGTGTTTCTGAATAGCTAAATTATATTTTTCATTTCAGTAAAGAGTTCTAAACTCTTCCTCATAATATGGTATAATTTAAGCTTATAGAAATCAAAGCACACTATCAAAGTTGTTTGTGTTGAGGTGAATGTATCATTTCAACATAATAGTTCACTTCTGTTTAAAATGCAGTCATTATCTTTATATGCTCACTATATTATATAACCAAATAAACACTAGATAATATTTAAAAAATTTTAAATTTTAACATAATGATTTATTGTATTTAAAGTCTTAAAATCATTCTATTCCATTTTTCTAATCCTTTTAATGTGTGTGTGTGTGTGTGTGTGTGTGTGTGTGTGTGTGTGTGTGTGTGTGTGTGTGTGTGTGTGTGTGTGTGTGTGTGTGTGTGTGTGTGTGTGTGTGTGTATTTTATTAGTGATAGAATTAACTAGATACTCATGCAAAATAAAATCATTTATATTGAGAAGAAAATACAAAAGTTGTTTGTAAAAAGTATTAAACATAAATTTACTTGCAAATATTTTAAACATCATCTTTCAATTTTTGAAAACTAATGACTTTATGTTATTTTTTTAATATTATTTCTTGAAGAGATCAACAACCATGTAACTATTCATCTATGAAGTCACTTGCCCAAATAAATTCATTCATTTTTTCCAGATGTTGGCAATTTTTTTTTGTTTGGTATGAACAATGTGTTATTTATATAATTATTGCTTAATATGAATATAGCAAAGTCAAATTTAGTTTCTGTCTCAAAGGATAGCAGTGATTGATTACCATCAGATAAGGGAACATATATTAGGCCAAAAAAATGTGGTTGTTGTCACCAAAAGTTGAAATGCATTTTACATCTACCATAAATGGTATACATAGTTACATATAATTAAAAATTCCTCTTGAATTTCTCAACGACATAACACCTCAATATTAAACTAATATTTTGAAATGAGAGTCTTCTCAATTCAATGTTCATTACATGTGTTTTACTTTCTCATTGATAGTAGTATAAAGCAACATTTCTAAAGACTATAGAAAATAATACTTCTTTATTTAAATGACTACATGATTAATGATTAATAACAACAAAGTATTAACATGGTTGCTAATATATCTGCAGCTTATCTGCACTTAATCTGCGAATCAAATTAAATTCAATAAGTCAAAAAGTTCTAAACCGGTATTTCTTAAATCTAATATCTAATATTTACACCCTTAGTAAAATATTTGATTAAATTATCTGCTATTTTTCATGACAAATTTTTCAGATATTTTGATTTTACAAAAATGGACTGAGATAGGTTAACACAAAAATTCAATTAATGTTAGCTTAAGACCTCAGAAATATTTCCATAATATGTTGAAAAATGTGTAAAGGAACAGAACTAACAATTGATGAAAAACAAAAAATAACAGAATTATTGCACATGAAAATGTTCACTTTGGAAATATCAAAGGAACTTTAAAGAAATTGTCAAATAATTAAGAAAGTTGAAAACTCAAAGCAAAAGAAATGACTTTAAAAACATGCTTCCTCAAGATGAATGTAAAATAATCAAGTGAGTTATAGCAAAACAATCACATTTGAAAAGTGCAGAGATCTTTGAAAAACCTGAAATTGAGGGAATCAAAAAGGAAAATACTTGCAAAATACTTGCTGAATTGGGATCTGCAAAAAAAAAAAAAAAAAGAAAAAAAAAATCCTAGACAACCTACTCTCAAAAATGCAAATTTTTTAATATGTAAAATTGGGCCCAAGGAATACATGAAAACTGACTTTACAAACTAATCAAAAAGTGTATAGGATTGACTGGAGGGCTGGGCCAAAGGATAGTTTTTGTTCAATTCACACATGACTGTGGATAAAAGAAAACAACAAGGAGGTGGTAATGTGATTAAATAGACTAGATTTGTTAACCAAACCATTATCAGACCATTCAAAGTCAGTGAAGGAGTTAATTATTACAATTTTAGGAACAATACTTACTTTGCATTATAACAATGAGAGATTTACCGGTGCTAAAAACTTATATTAAAAATACTACTTTTCTTTGAGTCAGGAAACAGTAATTTTCAAAAATAAAAATTTCAGAATACAGGCTTATATACATTTGGAGTACACATAAAGAAATTCATAAAGGTCTATTCAAAAGGTCAGTGAAAACCTGCACTCTGCACACCTGCAAGTAGTGAAAAAAATAAAAGTAAGCAATTAACAAGAATATTATTTGAGGGTCAGTTATTGCATTGACCCCTTTAAACTCATCATATATTATCATATCATGTTGCTAGCACAGATTTCCCTGACTTTTTCTCACTATTTGTCTATCATCCATTGCTTCCTGCAGGTCTTCTAGACTACATCCTGTGTCTATACAGTGTTGTTGCAGATAAGTTCTAGTTGGTTGTCCAACACTTGTACACATGTGTGACGGGGTCCATGGGAGAACATCACTTATGAGTTCATTGTTACTTCTCCAGCAGTATCCTATGCCTTGTCCATTTTATTTGGATGGTTTTAGAGATAGGAGGTAAGTAGCCATACAGCTGCTGTTTTGTGGGATGCTACTTACAAGGTTTTTTCAATATTGTTCATAGCATTCTTGAGCAATTCCCGTTTAGCTTTTTCTTTATAAGCTTAGTCAGCATCCATCTGGTGCATTCATATAGTAGAATTGACATGACTGTTGCTTGGAAAAAATTGCATTTTATTTTATTGAAGACATTTGACTTGATCCCAACCATATAAATCATTTTCTAAAAGCTAAGTTATTTTTCTAATGATTTTTAATCTATAACCGAATTGTTTCAAAGTTGTTACTAGTTGGATTAAAGTTTCTCATTGAAATTACATTCATCATTCAATCACTCATTCTCTGTGAAGCCAAAGTTATAGATACAACTCAACAACCAAAAAATAAATATGCTTGAAATATGATTTTGTGGTGCATACTATAACAACAATAATCAATTGCCTATCAAGAAGTACGACAATCAATCACTTTATTATATTGCTTTAAGAAGACATTAGAAAAGTTTGACAAATATTCTATGGATGATGATGATGATGATGATGATGATGATGATTTCAAAAGAATTTTGTTTCTTATCACTGACAAATCCTTCATTAGATCATTAATATATAAACAATTGTGTTCCCCATAAGTCTATGTTGTTTTGGTTGTCAACAATTAATCCTTTTCTTAGCTTTTATCCAATGACTGGTAAGTTTTCATGAAAGACAATATTTCTTTAGAACTTTTTGTAAAATTATATCATCATCATCATCACATAACTCATCTCATTCTATCAAATATGTTACACTGCTTACTTGTTCTTTGTATTGTAATATTTTGTTATGAATGTCTTTTGCTAATTTGTTTCATTAGTAGATACACAGTTCATCATATATAAACTTCCCCTCAACAAAAAATGATCATTGTAATCTTATTTGTTTCTTAAACAAAATTTTTTCTTGAAAAAAACTATTAACTATATAAAGGCCAATGTTTTCATTCATCCTAATAATAAGTTGGTAAAGACTTTGAATGTTACTATACTCACTAAAACTTATCTTTTACTTGTTTCTTTCAGCTAATTCTAAATGATGAAAAACTTCCAAGTTCTTTTCATCATTGGTCTTAGATTGTATTCTTTAATACAAAATCTTTAAACAAGCCAGAGCTCATTTGTTAGCTCAATTTCATGGTTTCCAGTATTCTATCTAATGTGACCATATAGATCAGTCAATAAAATTTATTGACCATAAAAATATGAATTACTCAAAGTGGATTATAAAAGAATGTAATCAGTACATTGTAAAAAGTGAACATAAACAAAAGTCAGTTCAGGAGGAACAAATCAAGAATATATTGTTTTGACCAGAAAGAGAATGATAAAAAAAAACAATATATTAAAAAATGACGAGAGGATTATCATTCATTTGTCCTCATGAATTAGAAACTCAAACAGAAGTTGTTTTGACTACAAGCCAGGGTAAGCAGGAATCAGCTCAGAGATTTGACCTGGAGGCCAGGGCTTGTCCATCAGCGGCCCAAGAATGAAATCCAGGAAGAGCAATATTTCTTTTTTAAATTCAATTATTGAAAGTTTTTATTTATTTCTCTTATTGTTATAATTAAACAGTTATTGTCATCATGTCATATGAACATAAAATTGTAAAAACGGCAAATTTAGGGAGGACTGCTTCTTTTGAGTAAAAATAAGAGAAAAGCAGATATGAAGGAAGTGACATTAAATACAAGGGATTCTCCCCCTTGAAGATAAGTTCCAGGGAAACAGCATGATAAGACCACTAGATTCCCTGTCATTGTGGGCTCTGCCCTTGAGCCAGACTGTCCAAAGTGAAGAGGCAGACAAAAGCCATATTATGTGTTGCTTAGACGTGATGTAGTCTTATTGATATACAACAATATAAAAGAAGAAGAGAAAAACTGAGATAAATGTTAATAAAATTTTATGGCTTCCTTAAATCAGCTTTTAGTTCTGCATATTCATATGAAGTGTTTGTGTTTCAGAATTTTTTACAGTGAATTTATGAATATTCTATGCAAAGTTTAAAAGAGAAAAATGTAAAACAATTTATGAGTGGGGCATAAGGTTCTGGCCATCACTAATGATCAAGCCAATTTTATGAAAACAATTAACCTTCTTTGTTTACCACAATATTTCAATTACACTGAATAAATACTCAACCATTATCCCAATAAAATGCTCAGCAGGGATGCCTATCAGACAAAATGCTTTGTTTTTCTAAAAGGACCAGATAGTTGACTGAAAGAAATTTTAATTTATGACCTGTCACTGGTCCTTGTATCTGATTTTTCTAAGATTTTTGCAAACTCAGTTGCTTTTCAACTTTGGATATGTAATTGTCAGAGAAAAACCAAAAGTAAACCTACCCCCTGAAACAAAACCAAAGAACTTTATAATTGTGATAGAATGCTGCTGCAATGAATTTCGCAAATCAGTTTCTCAACGATGTTAAGGCTTGTGCGTGTCAATACGAGTGCTTCCTTTTCCTCGTTTCCTTTCCTTTTCCTTCCCTCCTTCTCTCTCTTTCCTTCTCTCCTTCTTTCAAGTTTTAACAGACTCCATGTGTATTTGTCAATTGATTCACCGAGAAAAAAAATGACCCCTTCTAGCTGTCACCATATGTTTATATCTCGAGAGAATTTGCATACATGCACATCGACTCTCGCTGGTTTGAGATCATCCAACGTTACATATAGTGCTTGAAACAACCATATCTGTTTCTTGCTTTTACTCTACAGGCCAGTTTGCTTTCACTCGACTCACCTTACAGATTGACAGCAAAGGATCAAGACAAGAACGAACAAGCGGATTTTACATACATCATTTCATTCTGTGTTGGCTTCTTCCAGCTGGACTGAATAATTCTGACCTTTTAGGAACTATAAGTCTTTTCCTCTCTTTTTTTTCCTTCATTTCTTCACCTTTCTCATAACTACACTTTATTTTCCTTTTTTACCCACCCCATCATTTATGGCCGGCCGGTCAGATGGCTTGGCCATAAAGGCCCTATTTCCTCCAAGTAAGGGTGACCCCCCCACCCTCATCAAAAAATAAAAATAAATCACCCTCTTCAAAAAATGACCCTCCCCCTGACCAAAGTATCGTATCACCGTCTCCCCCTAAAAATACCCCTCTTCCCGAACCAAGTAGAAATTCACCCTCCCCACACAAAAACACCCCTCCTCCTGACCAAAATGATAAGCCAACCAGCTCTCCACTGAAAAGTATTTCACCCACCTCAACTGATGACCACTAAAAAGAATCAAAAGAAAGTGAAAAAATCTGGAAAGCCCCACCTAAAATTCAGGTTGACATTGTGGACTTACTCCAGAGGGCAAAGGCCATATCTAGCCAAGTCCAGGTGCATGGTCTTATGTTCAATTTGGAGGAAGTCAGACAAGACCAAAAGAAAAGAACAGTGTCTGTCTTTGTCATGGACAAACGATCCCGAAAGATTGTTAAGCCCGCCAAAGACATGGTACTACGTCAGTTATCCAGCCTGGGCGTAAAGGTGCAAGCTATAATGGCTGGCACCTCTTATGCTTTTTGGGATATACTGGTAACAACTGAAGATGAAGCCATCGCCCTGACTCGAAAATCTTTCGAGAACAAAGAATACTTTTTCCGTACAGAAAACATGGGGCAGCAGCAGACTATGGTATCAGTATACAAGGTCCCTAGCTTCCTCAGAGATGCCAATTTAGCGGCATACATACTAAATTTTGGAGACATCGTCTCAGCAACACATGATGGAATGCATGGGAAATGGAGGTTTGACATAATGTTAGATGCCAAGACGTTCTACTCCATTCCCAACTGGTTAGATGTGGAAGGGCGCAGGCTTCCGGTTATTGTCTTTGGACGTAAACCTGCCTGCTGATCCTCACTCCTGAAAGTTGTCCCAGGTGGGCACCAACAGTTCACCCACTTCAAAATCTCAACCAAATACCACCAGTTCCTTCGCCCAACTAACAAAATCCCCCAAGACAAAATATCCACCCAAAACTCCTCCCAAACAGCCCACTCCTCCTAAGATTAGGTCATTCAGTCCAGGCCGGGAGAAGTTTGAATAGCTTCTGGATTTCAAAAAGTGGCTGGACCAACAACGTAAATCATCTTCCCAACCAGGACCCTCTCAATCCACCCCTTCATCTCCCAAGCAGCCCAAGATCATTAGACCACCATCTACACCTCCTAAAAAATCCATGCCTCCTCCAACTTTGACAACATTAAAACGACAAGCAAAAAAGGGATGCCGTTGGATTCACCACCTGCAAAACCCTCACCACCAGCCAAAGAACCATCAGCAGCAGCAGCAGCAGAAACTTCATTCCCCACTGTAACCCCCAAGTAATGGCAGCAGAGTTCTTCCATCGACAGCTTGGAGGATGAGGTCCCGAAACATCAAAAAAAGGCAAAAAAAGAAAAACCACGCCACCATACAGGTTACAATATTTGTCAGGTGGATGAGGGGTTCCTGGACAAGCTTCACAAGGTCCCGCCGCAATTCCTGAAAGACTTGAGGGTCCTCCACAATTTCAAGGAAGTAAACAGCCGAAATGTGGAGGACCCTCAAAACTTCCCTAATGCATGGGTTACATCTGTCATCCGGAAGGGCCAGGGGTCTGAATGTGCAATGAAAATGTTGGGTGAAGCCAACTAAGCCCTCGGCCTGATTTCAATTATCAAGAACAATCACCTATCATGTAAAGGTCTCATTGGGAGGGTCCCTGTTGTGTTGCACCCCTCCCTTTATAGGACTGTAAAACTAACTTTCCCATGGAACATTGAGGGTTTGCTCATGACGGAGCCATCACAAATGAGATGGCCACAGGTTCCATGAGCCAGACTGTCGGCGTCCTGACCCCAGCCATGTTCAGTCTAGGCACTCAACCCCTGTAAATGTTCATGATGGATTTAAGGCTCACTAGGTTGAATGGCCACGGCCTGAGGTTGGATTCTCGAAGATCCCATTTACTTTTATACCTCCAGCGCCACGGCATTGATATATGTTGTTTACAGGAGACTCGCTTTGACTCCAACTTCCATGAGGATATTCTGTCAAGGGACTATTTGTCCTTCTCAGCATATTTTGATGGTCGTTCCAGAGGTGTCACCTGGCTGATAAGTAGACGTCTGGACGCTACGTGTGCTCTTGTTCTTTCAGATCTGGTGGGCAGACTTTGTGTTCTGGATGTTACCATAAAGGTTAAGGCATTTTGGATGATTGGGGTTTATGAGCCCAATGCTACTAGTGAGCTCCCTGCCTTTTTCCGGTGTATCAAGCCATATGTAATACAATCAAAGTGGGTAATTTTAGCGGGAGATTGGAACGCTGTCCTTGATCCCAATTTAGACTGAGGAGCTATTAGTGCAGGTACTAATACCTTGGATGCCAGACATTTTCGCGAATTTGTTCAGCGACTTGATCTCGCTGACAAATTTCACGAAAGGCATCCAAATAAGATAGCTTGGACTTGGACTGGTAGTGGCACCTTCGCCCAGCTTTACAGCTATTTGGACTGAGTGTTAGTTAAGTGAGTCGACCTAGATCATTTTGGTGGTCCAAGTTTTGATCTCTATAAAGATTCTGACCACAAACTCTTATGTGTATCAATTAGGTTAGATAAGGCTAGAACTAGGATGTCTGGTTACTGGAAGTTTAACTCTTCCCTTTTGGCTAAGGATGACTTCTGGAACCAGCTAGAACTAATGATAAAGCAGGAACTAACAGGGGCTATTATGGGAAATAGGTGGTGGGGTAACCTTAAGGATAGCATTAGATCCTTTGCTGCCAACTATAGTAGGAGACTCAAATCAGATATGGTAGCAGAGCAAAGATAGATTATGGATAAGCGAGATAGGATAGTTTTGGCAGGAGATAGTGGGCAAGTTAACATAGCTAAGGCCGAGCTGGCCTCCCTGCAAGTTAAGGAGCACCAAGCTCTGGTAGTTAGGGCTAGGTTAAAAAGAATGTCCTGCGAGGCGACGAATATGGCCCAAGAATTACGGGCCGAGGAACTCGGACATGTGGCTGATTGGCATATTGCCAGTGTCACATTGCCGGATGGGCAACGTTGAACTACAAACGAAGTCATCTGTAAGGAGTTCCGGCAGTATTTTTTGAAGCTTTTTACCAGGGAGCCTGGACTGAGCTCTGCTCAGTTCAACACCTATCTTGCTGACTTCCCTCACCTTTCAGCGACTGAAGCAGCTGGGTGTGAGGGGTGCATAAAGGATGATGAGATTCGGGAAGTGCTGAAGTTGGATAAGTCTCTCAGAATCGATAGTCTGCCCTACGAAGTGTACTTGAGGTTGTCACGCATGTTTGTCCCCTTGCTGGCTACCATCTATAACAACTGGATGAGGCAGGGTTCCATATCCAGATGCTTCACCAGGGGTATAGTGAAGTTGCCACATAAGAACAAACATGGTGGGGATGGGATTAGTAACTTTCACCCTTTAATGATGTTAGATACTGACTTAAAGATTTTGGCAAAGATCCTAGCAAACCGTTTGCAGACTGTCCTGCCTATTCTGATTTGCCCCGAGCAGACTTGTACTATGAAGGATAGGACTATCGAGGACAGTCTTCATTTGGTCTGCACGATCATAGATAAAGTCAACGGAAATGCCGCGCTGATCAATTTAGATCAGTCCAAGGCCTTTGATAGGGTTGACCACGCTTTTCTGGAGTCTGTCTTGTCTGCAGCTGGTTTCGGGTTGTACTTTCGCACCTGGATCCATCTCCTATATGCATCCCCCAAAGTCATGGTAGAGGTGAATGGGGTAAGGTCGGAGCCTTTCACTTTGACTCGATCGATTCGTCAAGGTTGCCCGCTATCGCCTATGCTCTATATTCTTGCGTTAGAGCCCTTTTTGCGCAAGCTAAAAGCGAACCCGGCCCTACGCAGCCTCCAGTGAGGTAGCCAGGTACACTGCATATGCTGACGACGTCTGCATGCTTGTAACAAGCAATGCCAAGGTGGAGGAGGTGAGCAAAGAAATCAGAAGGTACGAAGCTGTGACAGAGGCCAAGATTAACCGTGAAAAGTCCGTCGGTTTGCAGTTGGGCTCGTGGAAAGGCTCTTCCCAGCCCCTTCAGTTGGAAGGACGGTCCATGCAAGATATTCGGCGTCTGGTTTTGGGCCTGATCTTCAATTGGAAAAAAATTGGTCGGAAGTACTGGAAAAGGTTGTAGCTGCAACGGAGTTGTGGCTATGTAGGCGGCTTTCCCTAAAGGGCAGGGCTGAGGTGTGCTGCTAGCACATCTACTCCCTGGTCATTTACCGACTTTCAGTGCTTCCAATCCTATGCACCATCCTATTCAAGTTGGAAAGGATCCTTTTCCAGTTCGTCTGCGCTAAGAGGTTTCCTTTGGTGCAACGAGAGGTCTGTTACCTTTACCCGTCCGAAGGTGGTCTAGGCATGCCGAATGTTGAGACGCGGCACCATACTTTGTGTCTTACTTTCCTTGACCAGATGTGTTCACCAGATACAGCAGTGGGTAGCTTCTGGAAAGAAGATGCCAAACAATCTTTCCCGTTACTAAGAAGTGTGCATTCCACTGACGGGGAGACCCACCGTTTGCACAGATGTGAGTGCCCCCTCTATCGCGAGTGTTGGCATGCATTGAAAGTTCTCACTCGGCTGCAGACAGGTCTCTCTGACAGCCAGCCGTTGTCGAGTAGGGCATTATATCGTTGTTTAGTTAGGGGGACCGCTAGCAATGGTCTGACTGGCGAGCTCGGTGTGATGGAGGTGGAGGGTCGCTTGCTGTGGCCTTGGGCCCCCGGGATGAGGTGTCTCAATAACGAAGAAGCTTCTCTCATCTGGCTGGTCATCCGGAATACCCTCTGGGTCAGCAAGAAATGGTTTTCAGCACAACAGGCTATTTCACCAGAATGCAGCCAGTGTGGTGATTTGGAGGAGTCTATTAACCATACCTTCTTTCACTGCCCGGTCATGCAGCCACTGTGCAAGCTTCTTGAAGGTTACATGGTTCGCATCCTGAATGGAAGGTTCTTTGTCCTGGAAGCCAGTTCTGTGTGCAGCAATGTGGTACTGAGGTTGAACAGACAGGAACATTATGTGGTTCTCTGTTTACTCGGCATTATGTGTGTCATGATTTGGATGACGAGAAAGAAGGAACTCTACAAGGATGAGTCTTTTTCTTCTCAGACCTTGGTGTCCTTTTTTAAACACCAAATCAAAGTCAAAATCCGGTCTGAGAGAAAGACACTCTCTTCACTGCAGTTTGGCAAAAGGTGGGTGACTATTGCGCGCTTGTGTTGTGTGGTAGGAGCCAGCCTTATCTTCAACTTCAACATTACAGGGACGAAAGGATCTTGAATTACCGGAAGTGCATGACCACTCAGCCCAGGTAAGTTAGAATTTAGACCATTTTGTTTTTGTTTGTCCTATTTTAGTTAACTTAGCTAGAGTAAGTGAGGTCATTGTAAAGTCTTTATATCTGAGGTAATGGATACTTGCTAGGTATGGACTATTACCAAGATGAATCGATAAGATGGATGATGATTAAAGACAGAGGGAAAACGAACATCTGCTGCTATGCCTGGTATATTCCTTTATTGACCAAATCCCCCGGATGTGGTAGGGGCTGTAACCCCTGTGGCATCAGAGGTTATTTCCCTTTTGTTAGTTAGGATATTAGAGTCATTGGCCCCTTTTTCTTTTTTTTCCCTTCTTTTGTTTTGCTTCCCCTTCCCATCCCCTTTTTAGATGACAGGAATTTAAGTTCTCCAGTAGTGCGATGGAGTGCTTATCTTTATTCATTGTTTATTTATTCAATTACCACTTATTTATCTATTTATTTATTTATTTATTCTCCTTCGGCACTCTTTTTGACTGGTTAACTCCTCTTTCTGCCATTATTTGTATGTGGGTGCGGGGGTGGGGGCATACTAACTATCATTTTACTTTTGTAAATATTTTGTTCATTTTTCGTTCTTAGGGGAAAATGTATATATTTGTATATAGCTTTCTTTGATTTTTAAATTATTCCCCTCCTTCTCACATTGAAAATATGGGAATTAAGTTAGAAGTCCATGGAGCACGGGTGTTGTTTTGGTGAATGTAGTGTGATAGTGATATATTTAACTGTGGTATTATGGTGCTTTTTATTTTGGAGATACGTATTGGTCAGTGAATGAGTCTAGTTAAGTTAGAGTTAGGATAGTGTTGACCAGCCCTCTTCCTCCATTTTTTAGGCCTTGTGCCATATTTGTAATTTTTTTTTACAATAAATAAACTTGCTTTTACTCTGCAGGCCAGACTTGTCTGTGCACGCTTTGAATGTCCAGGTACGTTGAGTCATTACATTCACAATAAGCCACTAAAGGGACTTAATGATCACTGACAAACTTTCTAAAACATCCTCTTTTTAAAAGTAAAAAAAAAACAAAAAAAAAACAATTCACCTGTCTATAAACATTTTCATTGTAAATAACTATTTACAATTTTTTTCATAAAACTATATATATAAGAATTCTTTTATAATTGTTTGTCTGTCTAGTTATTTTTTGTTTTGCATGTCAGTCGAAGGATTAATAATTCTAATAGTCTAATTTGTTCTTTCTGAATAAGTATTGACTTTATTATATTAGAAAGATTGTTAGCGGTGGTGTGTAACCCAACCCAACCCAACCCAACTGTACCCTATTCTCTATAAAGATAAACAAAGGATATCCATTCTGGTTCCTACCATCTCACACATGCCATGATTTTTACCACATCTCTTCATGAGCAAGAAGTGGACAAAACACACAAGATGGTGTCAGAAGTGCAATGAAATAAAACACTCCACATTGAACTAGGACCCAGGAGAACCAGAAAACAGCCACAGAAGAAAACAACATAAAAAAACCCAATGTAATAAAACCTTACATTACTACATGCACGTTGTGATATTAAACTCTTGTAACTATGAACAAACCTCATTCCTTGTACTTAACAAATAATAGCATGTGAGAATGGCAGACAAATTTACACCTCTAAAAATGGACTGAGCAAGTTCAGTAGATGATCACAAAAAATTCAAACAAATTAAACAAAAATGGGAGCTGATTTTCTCAACAGAGGAGGTCCATAAGGTTAGACATATGCTTCTTTAGATTGATCACAAGGGACCAAAAATTTACATCACTGCCACCTTTGACAACCCTAAGGATCGACCCTGTCTTTGAAAAGTAGGAGACATACTGCAAACCCCAAAATAACCAAATTCTCAATCTAAGAGGCCTCAAACAGGGGAAAATAACAACAGATGAATTTGTCACCAAAGCGAAATAACTGATCAAGGAGGCTGGGTACCCTGAACAGATGAAAGACAAAATGATGAGGGATATACTGGTCTATGGCAGAGTGTCTGACCAAGTCCATAGAGACAACATCAATATAGGTGATACCCTCACCTATAAACAAGTATCATCATCATCATCATCACCATCATGTCGTGCTGCTAGCACGGATATCCCTGACCCTCTCCCACCACTTTTTCCTATTGTTCATTGCCTCTGGCAGTTCTTCAGGGCTACATCCGGTATCCTCACATAGCTGCTGTATGTATGTGCTACCTGGTCGTCCTGCTTTTGCTTGGCCATATGTGGGGGTCCATAGGAGTACATCACTTATGAGCTCGTCCCTGCTTCTCCAGCAGTGTCCTGCATGTCTGGTTCATCTAACTTGGATAGTTTTCATGATGGGAGGCAGGTGGCCGTATAGTTGGTGCCTTGTGGGGTGTTGCCGCCAGGACTTGTTCAATATTGCTCGCAACATTCTTGTGTAATTGCCGTCTAGCTTCTTCTCCAAGTGTTTAGTTAGCGTCCAAGTAGTGAATCCATACAGCAGTATCGACACAATCACAGCCAGGAAGAAACTGCGTTTCATTTTATCAGTTAGGTCTGAACCCGGCAAAAATGGAGTAGAGCACCATAGCAGAGATGGAGGTTCATCTATAAACCCCTGGGATGAAACCCTCACCAACAAAATAAAATGCAGACACCACCCAAACCAAGAACAACAGGGCCAGTGGACAACCAAATTTATCTGAAACAAGAGGCAAGCAATGTTATGGATGCGGAAGAAAACGCCATTACAGAAATCAATGTCCTGCTAGGTGATCACAGTGCTGATATTGTGGAAAAGTGGGACATTAAATGTGAATATGCATTGAAAATAGCTGCAACAACTTTGTGAAGTTGGACACCAGAAAAAATACCAGACGTAAGAGGATTTCCCAAAGGAAGATGAACCAAAACAAGCATCAAGCAGCATCAGAACAATAAGCTCAAGCAGTAAGTGTGTACACTCAATCTCAAAATATGCAGAAAAGATATTTGCAAGCTACACAATCAAGATCAAACTTGACACAGGGGCAGACACATGCATTCTAACAGAAAATCAAATGCGGCTGTTACCCTTCAAGCTAAAGATAAGGATAACCAACACAATACTGAAGGGATATAGGTGTTCAAGGATGATAAGCACTGTGCTGACTGATCTCAATATAATGCTCAAGAACAAAACTGTAAAGAGATTTAACATTGTAAACACCTCTCCCAAGCAGCCTCTATATTTTTGGATGAAGAATTGGGTATCATCTCTGTGAACGTAAATGAGATAAAAAGGCAATATAACAAGTCTGAAAATACTGAACAAAAAGAAATTTATGGAAAAACAAAATCTGTTTCAACATAAAATGTTTTCCTGGGAAAAAATATTAAATAAAATGATAGAAAATCCCAGGCCAGTGATACACCCACCTAGATAAGTCCCAATACACATCCTCCCACTCTACAAAGCAGAGTTGGCAAAAATGGAAAAAGAAAGACATCATAGGGAAAGTTACAGGCCCAATAGACTGAGTTAATTCTATCACCTATAGGATAACCACAAACTAGGATGGAACATCCAAAATTACACTCCGTATGTACCCCAGGGACCTGCACCAAAACCTTAGATGAGCTACTACTCTTACTACACAGAAGAGGAAGTTTCTGCACCATTGACTTAAAAAGAGATGCTGGCACCAAGAACTAGACAATCAATCTAGCCTGCTATGCACCTTTGACATGTCATTTGGAAGACACAAACATTTACCATTTGGCTTAACTATATCCTAGGACATATTCCAATAAAACCTAAATACTGTATTATCTAGAATCAAATGTCATTGGCATAGAGGATGATATCTTGGTAACAGGATCAACAGAAGAGGAACATGACACAGCCATGACTGAATCTTGAAAAGAGCCAAAGAGGATCAAACTGGATTCAGTCCTGATAAACTCCAATATTAAGGAAAAAAGAGATAACTTCTTTGGCCACACTATCACAGAACATAGCATATTACCCACAGAAGATAAACTTGAAGCTATGAATTCCCTCAAAACGCAAAAGAACTCTATATGCTGATGGGAATGATTGCATACCTCAGTAGGTTCTCAGTGAAACTATCACAAATGACTGCACCAATTTGAGAACTGTGGAAAAAGAATATGCACTTCTTATGCAACAACACCATCAAGAAGCCCTTGAAGAAATAAAAACAGAACTGTACAAGGCACAGATAATCATTTACTGTGACATAGACTCCAATATAACTACAATTCTGCAATGTGATGCCAGTACACTAATTGTGGGGGCATGAATAAGACAGATCAACCAAAGGTGTGCCGAAAAAACAGTAGGAATGGTGTCAAGGTGCCTCACACCAACAGAGTCAAGGTACTCCAAAATAGAAAGAGAGTGTCTGGCAGTCTCTTATAGCCTACAAAAAATTGAATATTTCCTACTCTGGTGAAAGGTAACAGTAGAAACAGACCATTCACCACTTGAACAAATCTTCAAGAAAAATCTAGCTGTGACTTCAACACTTCATCCTAAAGTGCCTAAAATTTGCCATCCAAGTCAAGTACCAGTCAGGGAAGACAATTCCAGTTGCAGAAACCTTGTCGAGAGTGCTTCAATGAAAATAGAAAAGGTACACCACAACAGCACAGCATCAACTTCATGATGACAAACATGAAAATAAAAAACACAGAATGGATAAAAGAGGCATTAATAGCTGACCCAACAATTAACCCTATTGAAAGACACAATATACAGAGGATGGTCAGAATGCAGAAAATAATACCCAATAACACTTTATGAACACTGGACCTTCATGTGCAATCTCATCTTGGACATGGATTAATCCTCAAAGGGGCAGAATTGTAGTCCCAGAAGAGCTGAAACTTTCAGTCTTTAAAGACACACAGACCACCAAGAAGAAATAAAATGCAGCCTATTTCCTAGGGTGTCTATATTCTAGCCAGGGATAAACCAAAGCATCAGGAACATGGTAAAAGCATGCAGCAAATGCAGCAAATATCAACCAGTACAACCCAAACCTACAACTGATGCAGCCAGATTTCTCCATACACTCTTGGGCTACAATAGGTATGGACATCAATGAGTAAGATCAATGTAAATATCTCCTAGTGGTAGACTACTACTCAAGTATCCCAGTAGTCAAAACACTCCCAGACATATCAGCTACTACTGTCTATGAGCAATTCACCCAGGTTCTGACAGCATATGGATCACCGATAACCATCATGGCTGACTGTGGTTCACAGTACATTAGTGAAAGGTTTAAGAGGGAATGCCACAACTCAAACATAACATACCATCACCAAACAGAGTAGCAGAAAGAGCAATAAGAACAATGAAGGCCCTTTGGAAGCAAGCCCAGGAGGAAAAGAAGTGCTCATACATAGCATTATGGATGTAAAGAACAACCCCAAAGAATAATGACATGCCATCCTCATATGAACTACTATTTGGCAGAAGACACAGAACAATGTTGTCTCCAGCAGGGTGGGGGGAAATCATGGCACCCTGGAAAGGAGACATACCTCCCAATTCCAAAGAAATAAACAAAATGATTGCCCAGTCAGCTGGGGCTGTAGAATACACTGACTGCTTCTCTGTAGAGGGGTAAAACCTTCCCCCAACTAGTGTCCTGGATATGACACTAAACAATCTGCATATTTATGCTGAACTGAATTATTTAAAATAGAACTGTTTTTACATTTAAACTGAGTACTTGTGCTCAACGGAATTGCTTGAAATAGAACTGTTTTGACATCTAAACTGTGTACTTATTCTAAACTGAATTATCTGAAATAAAACCGTTTTGACATTAACTCTGTGTTTTGCCCAATCAGTTGGGGCTGTAGAATACACTGACTGCACCTCTGCAGTGGGTACCCCCCCCCATAAGTGTCCTGGATATGACACTTTACAATCTGATGGTGAGGTTCCAGTACTACGGGGCTTTGGGGAATGTGGAGCACCCCTTCATAGCCATTGTTTCCAGGTCAACTCTGGCCTGGCGTGGTAGCACCTGATAGGGCCCTATCTATGGGTTAAATAGAACTAATGGCATACTTAGGCTAAACTGAATAGTTCGACTAAACTAAATAGCTTGAAATAGAAATGTTTTTGACAATTAAATTATACTTACATTTAAACTGCGTGAATTATTTGAAATGAATATGTTTTTTGACATTGAAACTATACTTACACTAAACTGATTTGTTTAATATATAACTGTTTTGACATTCAACTGTGTGTAAACGAAAACTGTACTGATACTAAATTGAATTAGCTGAATTAGAACTGCTTGACTAAACTAAATAGCTTGAAAGAGAAATGTTTTTCACAATTAAACTGTACTTACATTTAAACTACATACTTATGCTAAACTGAATGGTTTGAAATAGAAGTATTTTAATAAAAATGGATTTGGCGTTAAATAACCTACAAAGGTTGATTATGCAATAAAACCCAACCAACCAAACCAAGGTTGAACAGATGAAAGAGACAGTGCCCCAAAAGTCTCTCCTTACTAATGGAGACATCTGAGAGATAAATTGCCAAATAATAAAGAGGGAGTGGCTACAGCAGTACAAATCGGTTAAAAGGTTTTGGTGAAACTACCAAATGCATATCCAACACAATGGTGGATAGGAATTGTGATTAGCGTGCAATCACCAAATTTATGGTTTATAGGATGCCACAACATATTGTGGACATAAAGTGCATGCATCTGATGAAGATAAGCCTTGAAAACTTTGATGGAAATGTATTGACATCAATACCAAAATCCCAAAGAGAGACACACCAAGCATGGACACATGATTACATCATGTGAAAGTGGTCTTAAATATGAGGGAGGAATAGAAAGAATTATTAGAGGCAGGTGTTAGGGATTGGCTTTAGTGCTCAGTTAGGTTTTAGGTAATTAGCTTGAAGAGTTTGATGTAGGGATTGGTAATTAGAATTATTCTTATTAGGAATAAGTATGTTCAAGACAGGGTTGGATAATCAAGACAGGATGAGAGTTGGGAGGGGGATATTCAATGCAGGGTGGAAGATGAGATGGGATGGGATATTCAAGGCAGCATTGGAGTTGGGGAGATAATCAAAACAAGGTTGATGAATTGGGTTACTGATGGGAATTAGGGTTCAAGTTGAGGTATTCAAAAGTGTATTAGATTGAAAGATTTAGTCATGAGTATCAATTAGGAACATGCAGAGTTGAAAAAAGGTGGCGTAAGGGTGTAGTCAAAGATAGTTTGCGCGGATGTTTTTATTTCTGGTTGGTTGAAACATGCATTTTGGATTGAGGGTAGAATAAAAGTGAAATATTCATAGAATGATGAGAGTTTGGAGAGTGGTTTAGAGTTAAAATTGTTTATGCCAGAGACAGAAAACCTCAATGAATACACAGAACTCTCTTTCTCTCTCTCACTCATGTAAACTTTCCACTTATGCAATAATTTCTGTTATATACAGATACACACAGCTATGCACACTCATCCTAAACATAGACTTTAGGAATATTTCATAGTTTAAGAATTGTTTCATTTGGCAATCAACACACCAAATTGAAAGTCTAAACAGTTGTTTTCCAACCTTTTTGTGGCCTCTTTCCCCTACCTACCTATGCTTGAATATATACAACATTCATCAAAAGAGAATGGTATGTTTGATGGATATAAGAAAACAGATATTCCACTTTGATTATAAACAGAATGCAACAAACAGGACCACAAGCTCAGATAAATGCTGTCAAACACCAAAACCTTTGACAATGTATGTATGAAAATAGTGAAAATTTCACTTAAACTCTAAATCTCTCATCCTTTTAATTAATATCAACAGGTAATTTAAACCTTGGTGGTGGTGGTATTTTACAGATTCTCATAATATTGGATCATATTGCTGATAAAGCAATTCTCATTTCTTTGTCAACAGTTTTCAATTTTTCTCTTGTCTTTATCCTAATATTTGTAGAGTAGAGAAAGCAGATTTACATAGTGAAGTTGAAAACTGAAGCAGAATTACCAAAGATTTTCTGGATTTTATTGGACACTGCATTGAAGTTTAAATCCCCAAACAATCCAATTCCATTTCTAAATATCTTAAACTTAAACAGCAACCATTCATCAGTTCAAAACTTTTCTGTTTCTCTCAGGATTAATTCGTGTACTACAGATCTTATGAATGGACATACCTTTTAATATAGTCATCAAACAAAATCTGCAATTTCTATGAGTTTCTAAGAGAGATAATTCATTCGGTGTAACAAAGCTACTTCCCTTTAATCGTTAGGTGTAATGGAACCTTTTTTTTCCTGTTTTACCTGAAATGATGAAAATTCTGATTGGTTTCTCAGTGTTTGTGGTAAAAAAAAAATACAAAAAGATATCTATGCTAACATTAATAATTTGAGGATAGTATTGTTCATAAATGAATCCCCAACGATTTAGTTACTCCATCTTGTTATAAGGAATTTCCATAAATCAAATTGCTTATCAATCGGAAAAGAATAGTTTTTTTAAATATTGTGATAAAATTTTCATTATAAATATCAATTGAAATTTTAGAACCACCTACCCTCAAAAAACTTGATTCATGTATTTGAAAAGCAAAAGTCACTGTCAACACAATTCCTAGAATAAAATACATTTCTACTATATAGAAATGATTTACAATCACTTTTTTTTATCATTGCATACCTATTTTCATTAACCACTTTATCTTTGTAATAAAAATCATTGTGAAGGGATTATTGTAATAAGAATCTTTTCTTTTTATAGCAAAAATAGTTCCCAATGCATTTTTGTAGTAAAAATCGTTGTCCAATTCAATAAAAATGCACGTGAAATAATTTTTCTCGCAACCGATTTTTATCGTAAAAATCATTTGCCATGTACTTTTGCAATGAAGTTTTTTTTTTTTTTTTTTTTTTTTTCCCCTTTTATTTTCTTTCACGATACTGGATGTATTTTTAATGTCGCCCTCAAACAAAACCTCCGAGTTTTCAAGGAAAGTAATTAATTGGGTGTCATAGAGTTACTTCCCTTGAATTGAAAAAAAAAAAAAAGATACCAATACATTTGAGAAACTCGTTGCCCAAAATAATTTTTACATCACTGATAAAAATTCTGCTAGCTTACTCAATATTTACTTTGCTAAGCTTTTTCCTTAGATGTGGAAAAATGCCGTATGTATGGGGCACCCAATGAGACTCGAATTCACTTGTGAAGTTTTGCTAGTCTAGTTAGCGAACCATTACACTACCAGATGCACCCTTCATTGCTCAATGTTTGTGGCTTTTTTTTTTTTTAAATGAGAAGAATATTTTTCTTTAAATTATCCTGCAGAGCACATGGCGTAACGGATATAGGTATTTAGTTTAATAACTTCTTAGTGAAATTATCAAGAGGTTCAATCTTGAATACAGGTTTATCCAGTCGGCTGGGGCTCTAGAATACACCAACTGCCCCTCCGCGGAGGCGTAAGACTCCTCCCCACCAATGAGTGTCCTGGTTATGACACTAAATAATGTGATGGTGAGGTTCCAGTGATGCTGTGTCTGGCTATGCTGTGGATTTTCAGGCACCAAATGTAACACTAAGGTTTGTACCATCTGGGTACTTGTAATGCTTTCATTTCGGTACAGTACTAAATGTAGCAATATCTAGATACCACTGTTACAATATTGCGGTCATGACTATCAATGTCAATACCAGCGCCACATGTAATATCATTGTGCATGACAATACTTGTTATACTAAATGTAATACTAATGATTGGTCTAATCCTTGTAACGGTGCCAAATACAGTACTATAGTTGTCATACTACTTTTACTTTGGTCTTATCATGGTAACAGCACCAAATGCATTTCCAGATAGTCTGTTTATCAAATCTGTCTGTGCTCATGCTGTGTTTGAAATATTCACAGATAGGGAATAACACAATTCATCCAGAACTTCTTTTGATGGTCAGAGTAATCTGTTGGAACAAAGTTGCCTGAGTGTTGGCTACTCTGTTAACAATTAACAATCATTTATTGTTTGATGTTTAGACTACATACAGTAGCACAAAAGAGAGAGAGAGAGAGAGATCTTTTAGGGTCTATGAACAGAAAAACAAAGAGCCCCAAACCAACTGAACTCTCTAAATGCCAACTGACCCAACTGACAACTTTTTAAAAATTTACCAATATATCTAAATTCAAGGTATCTGTAGTGTTAAGTCATCTTATTACATCACTCACACATGTCCAAATTCAACATTTTCATTTGCTCAATCAAACTTGTAACAAGACATGGATCTATTTTGTTTGCATTTGGATCTTCTTGTGTTGTTGTTGGTGTACTGGCTTGAACTTTCCAGTTTGATTTATATTTCCACTCAAAGATTTCAGCTCACTTAACAGCTAACTGAAAACAGTTGGCTTTATCAGAACATCCACAGATGAAGAACAAAATCATGAAAAATGCTCTGACTAGGATATTTACTACTGTTAAAATAGAACCAAAGATAAATTATGAATGTGAGATAAAAGATAAAGTTATAACAAGTTAATTATTTAAGAATTAGGAGGACCAAATTTACCATTTGATATCTTCAACAAACCCCCTTTACTGGAAAATAGAAATATTCATGAAGTGATGAAAAAGTATCTCACAAGTTCAGAGGAAATGCAAAAAGCATATTTGGCAGTGAAGTTATCAGAAAGTATTCGAAGAGCACTGATAAGACAAATAAAACTTTAAACAAAATGTAATTGCGTTCTGAAGAAATCGTTAATGGAAAAGCCAAGGTTCAGTTATAGGAAAAGAAAATGTAGTTGTGACAGATATAAAAAGCACTTATGTTCGTATATATGACAATTGCTTATTCAGAGCTTTAGAGTTAAAATTCAGAAAGAAAAGCACACTTTACACAAGATTCTCTCAAGTAATGTGAGACTTAAAAAATATTTGCAAGAATCACAGGGTAATTCACTCAAGGTTTCACCAACAACCCCCACGAGATTTCAGTAAGATGAGGTTTAATTAATTTACTCAAGCTAACACAATGTAAGATGTATAAGAATTTATTGCAAACAAAGAAACAAACCGACCAAGCATGGCACTTAATTTTGGCCAGAGTGGAAAAGGGAAAAGTAATTCCAGACGATATGACAGCAAAAAACTACCTCATACTACTTGCCGAAAACTCCTATTAGACCCTCAGTACAAAATTGGGGACCAGACTGTTAAGGCAGGATAAAATAGCAGTAAGTTTTAATCACTTGCTTCTTGAGTAGCCAATAAGTATTCTAACAGGCAAGAAGCTTCAAAAGAAATGAAACTAAAATCAAACAAAAGTCAACTACCGATATTCTACAAAGTTAGACAATTGAAAGAAAATTAGACCCAAGAATTCTGCTGAAAACATAAATTTACAGAAAACTTAATTGAAATTGAATGGAAAATAAAAATTCAAAAAGTTAAAATCAATTGAAAGATAAAATTCAACTCGTGAACTCTGTTGAAAAAACGACCTTTCAGAAGAGTCAAAATTAAATGAAAACTGAAACATTTGGACAAAAATCATCATCATCATCATCATCATATCGTGCTGGCAGCACGGATATCCCTCACCCTCTCTCGCCACTCCTCCCTATCGTTCATCGCCCTAGGTAGGTCTTCAGGACAACAACCTGTATCCTCACATAGCTGCTGAATGTACGTTCGAGCTGGTCGTCCTGCTTTTGCGCGGCCATGTGTGGGGATCCATAAGAGTACATCTCTTATGAGTTCATCTCTGCTTCTCCAGCAGTGTCCTGCATGTCTGGTTTGTCTAACTTGAATAGTTTTCGTGATAGGGGGCAGGTGGCCGTACAGTTGGTGTCTTGTGGGGTGTTGCTGCCAGGACTTTTTCAGGATTGCACGCAGCATTCTTGTGTAATTGCCATCTAGTTTCTTCTCCAGCCGTTTTGTTAGCGTCCATGTAGTGCATCCATATAGCAGTATCGATGTGACCGCTGCCTGGAAGAAACTGCGTTTCATTTTATCGGTTAGGTCTGATTTCCATATAATCGATAGCCTATTGATAGCTGTCCATGCTTTCGTTAACCTCGTTTTGATGTCCTTTTCGGTTGATTCGACGCTGCTTCCTAGGTACGTGAATTTGTCTACTAGTTTAAGTGGGGTTCCTTCTAGAGTGGAGATGTCCTCCGCTTGGTTATAGCACATATATTCCGTTTTGTGTGCATTAACATGGAGGCCTATGCTTGCTGCTGCTTGTTCCAAACTATGCAGAAGTGTTTCGGCTTGGTCAGGTGTATTTGCCAGTATCGCTATGTCATCGGCGTAGTCGGCGTCGGTAATTGTTGTTGCGGGGTATCTTCTGCTTCTTCTCTTCGTCAGTTCGAAGCCATTCTCTTTGATTTTGTCAATCGATGTTCTAAGTACGTAGTCTAGACAAATGATAAAGAGGTACGGGGCCAGTGTGTCCCCTTGTAGTACTCCTGCTACAATGTCAAAGTATTCTGTGTCTCCATCCGGTGATCGTACTTTTACTTTAGTGTTTCTATAGAGAATCGTTATTGCCGCTACGGTTTCTTTAGGTATGCCGTACGCTAGTAGGATTTGTTCCATCTTTCCTCTGTGAATGGAGTCGAAAGCCTTGGTAAAGTCGACAAATATTAATGTCTCTTGTAGGTTCTTTGCCCGTACACCTTCAAGGATTCTGCGGATGGTTAATATTTGTGAGGTCGTGGATCTATTTCTTCAGAAGCCATTTTGGTTTTTTCTAAGTATGTTGTCGATTTTGGGTTAACCGAATATTGACAAAAATAAAAAGAAATAAATACTCAAATTCAAAGAACTTTGTTTCCCAGACACTCTCTCAGATAAGTTTCCATCTTTTCTACCTCTTTCTTTCTTGTTTCTTTTGTATAAAATTCCTTTTTAAAAACTTTATTGTTTGTGTCATCTTTTTGGATCAGTATCCGAACTAGAAAGCTGTGGAACTTATCATTTAAAATTACATAGCAAATACCATATTTCACCTCTTCACCTGAGATTTAACCACATCAATTTATGTATAATTTGATCAACTTCTTCAGGTAAGATTACATCATGTAATTTGAGATTTGACGAAATTGTCGTACTCTGTTCAAAAGCGTAGAAAAAAAAACAGACTGCTCTAATCCCTAAAAAACACTACCCCAAGCTACATCCGGAAATGATGAAATCACAAGTAGCCTTGACTGGCTGCTCTTGTGAAAGAAAGAAAAAAATCTATCTTTTTACAACAATAACAGAGCCAGTTTTGCAAAAGTCACTCATCAAAATAAAGTGGATTATCTTCAGAAGCCTATTTCAGGTTGACGAAGGACTATTTCCACTTATATTTTTTTATGGACGAACTCTTTGTCCACGTGGCCCTGGTAGAGTGATACAACTTTTGTTCTATTTATAGCCAAGACTTTCAGCAGTCCTTGGGCTCACCTGTGAGCATTATGGTACTGGACTGGGACACATTTTGGTTGGATGTATTGGCAAGTCACGTTCTGCCCGGGTGTGTCCTTGCTCAGGTGACAGTTGGTAATGACTGGCATCCTCGAGCCCCATGGGGCCGTCTTCCAGGCATTATCCCTCTTTGGAGGGGTTGGTTTTATCACCTGATGGGTCCCGAGGCATTTTTGAGACTGTCGGGTGCATGTGGGTTTCTGTCCAGCAGCCGGACCCACCTAAAAAACGTCCTTGTTCTACACTTGTATACTTGGTTGGGGCATATAAAAAAATAAATTAAAATGAGTCATAAAATAATAGCAATCAGAGATGATACATCATTAAATGTGATAAAGAGAAATAGGAAAAAATTAGCAGGAAGAATAAAGAAATTCAAATAGGATAAACAAGGCAAACATATATGAATAATTCAAAGTTAGGTTCATTTGCAATATAAAATGAATCACAGTGAAATTTAATCCTAAATGTCGTGACATCATGAACTCTTTGTATAGATTTTGGTGGAGTTCCCACACTTATAGTATATGTTAATCCAAGCTCAGATTATAACTGGAATATTTCTCAATGATCCATGTTCAATCCAAAACAAAAATCCAAGTTACACTCTAGTAAATTGGAAGTTTGCTATGGCATAATCTTCATTTTCCTTGTTAGTCTTGTGCACTTAATGACATAGAAATTCACACTAGATGACCAAGAAACATTTTCTTTTCTCATTGTAGCAAAGCTCCATGATACTTTCATAGAGAAAGGAATCATGGTATATTTATCACTTTAATATAAGAAATTGTGATGATTCAAACATCCAAATTATCCTCCAATCACTATCTGAAGTCATCTTGCTTTATTCCCTGAATTAGAGCACCATACATCTTACTATGATAAAAAAAATCATTATGATGTACTGTTTTTGCTGGGACATGATCAAATAAGTTACTAGAATATGTTTGTTTTCGTGCCAATGTTTGAATTCTACATAAAATTGATTTCTGTCCAAAATAAACAAGTTTCTGGGTAGTCTGCTTTATTGTTATCAGTTTTGCTCCATTTACAAATTGCAACATTTTAAATCAATATAACCACCTAAAAAGGGAACTCAGTTTTTATCACATAAATTTACTGATTACAGAGAAGCTGAATAATTCACAAACACAAAATCACTTTTCTTAAATTCAAATTTGTATTTATCTTAATTTTTCTGTATATTCTTATTCATTCACCTACTTCAACAACATTACAAATACACATTATTACTTTATGTCACATTGTTAATAATACTTCATATTTCTGCAGTTATGCATATATTCAGTGATATTTACAGGGGTACAGCTTTATCATAACCAGTTAAAAATTTTTTACTAGAAACAGTAAAGAAAGATGTTTATAATATCCAAGTATCATTTATATATATATATATATATGTCTGTATAAACTTTCATATGATAAAAGTCTTCATTTATTGATTCTACTAAAAAATTCTTTCACTGTTTATGATACTATTATTTATAATATAAACTTCTCAATAATAGATGAATGAAAATTTTAGATGCATTTCTAAAAAATCTGTTCTTGTAAAAAAGTTTCTTTCTTACATGAATGGAAATTTTTTGACAGGGTTCTACAGCAGGTTTCAACATTGAATTTGGATTTTAATGGGCAAAGTTAGTCCAATGAATTTTGTATTTGTATGTTCTATTAATATATTTTTTGTTGTGCTTTTTCCTTTTCAGTATCAATCCGTTTTGATCAAATTTAATTTCCAGAAATTCATTGAAGATGAATATAATAAAATCATAAGCTTTCTTATATGTTGTATTTGGAGATTTGTCTTTAATTTTGTATTTTTATTGAACACCTATTAGGAATTTGATCAACCTAAATTCACAAGTGGTTCTTTCAGTGATTTCCTTATCTTTGCTGTCTTCTTATCACAATTTATTACACTGAAAAAAAATAAAATTATTCAATGAGTTTCAAATCAGTCACATAACAATTTTTAAACTCATTTATTCTATCCAGGTCACCAAAATATTTCTGCACACACTTCAAACAATCAGAAGTTTGTCAATTCCTTTTGAGTTTTATCTACTTAACACATCACTCCATAAATCCTGGACTGACATATAGATGACGCAACAAATAAAAAAAAATCCATATGATTTTTAAAAAGTGCTAACTTTCAAATGGCACACTTCAAAATTTGTGCCCAATCAGATGATTAGTTTACAAATTTTAGTTATATAACTGAAGCTACTGTTGCAAATTTTCAAAAAATAGGACTATCATAATTTTGTGTGTTGATAAAACATTGCTTTCTGATAGGAAAAATACTGTTCAAGCACAGTAATGGCTTGATAAGTGTTATTTGGGCTCTGCTCTGTCAGAAACAACTGGTAAGACGTGGTATGCTAACTTTAAACCCAGTCATACAGACACAAATGATGCTGAATGTTCAGGTCACCCAAAATCAACAGTTGTCCCTGAAAACACCAAATAACTCCACAAACTCGTTTTGGCCAATCATAAAATGAAGGTGGTGAGATAGCAGAGGAGTTGATATAAGAAAGCAGTGTATTCACCATTTTGCATGAACATTTGTCAATGAGGAAGCTGTGTTCACAATCGATCAAAAACAACGCATCAATGATTCAGAGCATTGTTTGCAACTGTTTCAATGCAACAAAAAATAAGTTTAACATGTGACAATGGATAAAACATGGATCCACCTCTTCACTTCAGAGAAAATTGGCAGTCAGCTGATATGGTTTAGCATGAGGTAGGTGCAATTTCGCCCTGAAATAGGGACAATAATAATAGTATTAATAAAGATAGATATGCCAAAAAACTAGAAAATGGCAAGTGAAAAAAGGTGCATCTTTGAAAAAACCCAAGAGATTGATTGGTTGTGAGGACTTTGGTATATTAAAAAAAATAATATCATGTGAACTTAACAGTTAACTTAATGTTTGAAATATAGTCCGTATTGATTACAGAAAAAAGAAAATCCTAACTTCTAGAAATAAATGAGATTCTCAATAATAGATGTTTATATCAGAATGTAGGATGCAAGAAAATCACAACATGAAATCGTACTTTAGGCAATATCAGAAGGTGGCACACATGCTAGAGGATGGATGAATCAATTATGCGTGGCATCACTCGATTAGCAGAAGGTGAAGATATTCTCAATAAATTAGCTTCACCTCAAGCCAATGTGAGAGTTTTGTTGTGACAGCTGAGGCAATTACTCCCGGTCCATACTGTGATTGTTGACGTGTAAAAGACTGCCAAACCCTGGTGTGAGGAAATCATCTCTGGACAGATGTAACTTCATCCATCGAGAAAACCTGTCGGCAAATGAATCAGGCATTGTGCAGGTGCATGTGCCATTGAAAAGCGTGATAAACAAAAATCACTAAACAAACTGTTAAACCGAAAGTTAAGAGAAAAACCATCTCTCTCTAATAACCAACACTCGAGGTACTGTTATATATAAGACGTTTCCATTTATTTACTTTTTCTTTATGAACTGTGTTTATTTCATGTATTGTTGATATTATTATCTATAAAAAAAAAATTTAAACTTTCATAGTATATTCAGGATAAAAACATACAGGTGCTAGGGCATAACAAGACTAACCGATTGATCACATCAGGCCCAATCCGACAGCCTGTCAGTCCAAGTAAGGGCCAAAATTGTGTGTTGCAAGCCATTGACCACTCTGTTGCCGGATCAATGACTGCTCAACTACCAGGATCCCATCTTGGCGCCTTACAGATTGCTGCCCACAGCCAAAAGGTGGCCCAGTCAGGGGGCGGGGGGGGTCTTATCCCTCTGCAGAGGTGCAGTCGGTGTGTTCTACAGCCCCAGCTGACAGGGTGAACTATTCTCCAGACCTGGCCCCCAGCAAGTACAGCCTATTTGCAACACCTCAAAAGAATGCTCCAGGAAAGAGATTTAGCTCCAATGAAAAAGTCATATCTGAAACTGAAGCATATTTTGAGGCCAAAGACAAATCATTCAACAAAAAAGGTATCACTCAAGTAGAAGGCTATGTTGAATTTTGCCAAAAAGTTGTTGTTTTATTAGTTAGGCCTAGGACTTATTGAGTAATGTGCTAACTGAAAAGCAATAATTAGTGTGAATTGTAATTACTTGTTTAATATAAGACTTCTATTTTCAAATACTATGATGTTTACATATATTCTCAACATAAATAATGTAGAAATAGTTTTGCATGTTTCATACATTATTGTAGAATATTTCTAAAAATTGAAATCAGACACAAAAATCCACTAGTTGTAATCTTTATAAACCATTTTTATTGAAACAGTATTTAATCCTTACTGTT
This sequence comes from Sepioteuthis lessoniana, assembly GCA_963585895.1. Lineage (NCBI taxonomy): Eukaryota > Metazoa > Mollusca > Cephalopoda > Myopsida > Loliginidae > Sepioteuthis > Sepioteuthis lessoniana. The sequence continues at coordinate 18,546,106 of OY757921.1, read as the reverse complement.
ATTTCATTTTCCTATAATTTTGACAAGTGAAAATACAGCAGGAATAGTACCCTCAATTTTCAATAAAGCTCTTCTCAACCATAACATTTTTGCTATTGCTTTTCCTGCTTTCATAAGAATCATGAATTATTCTCACTATAACACTCATCTTTTAACCGTTCCAATCATTGGTTTACTTTATTGATATTTTTGGGATTACTGGTTCAATTATAAGGTACTATAAACAATACATTAGCTGAATTCTTTTTAAAAACTCAGCATAATTTCTATTTAAATAAGAAAAATTAATTTCATGATAATGATTTTGAAAATATATACATAATCTGTCACCAATACCTTCAGATTATCAATTACAAATAAATACATGCCAGGAAATTGCAATATAATTATAGTGCAAGGTTTATCTAAGTTAATGCCCATTCCATGGAACATACTCTAATTTATTGCATGGCAACTGCATATTTTTCTTTTCAATAAAAAAGTTTCCAAGAAATATTAGTGATTTCTTTAACATTACTTCATTCAATAAGGAATGATAGCAATTAATTTTATTCATTACAGAAATACTGACAACAGTTTTACATTTCAATTCATAGGCGAGGTTTAGTAACTTAATTTCAAAAAAATGTTTATATTAAAAAGAAATGCTCTTTATTTTCATTAATTCCTCTCTATATATTTCTTTAAAGATACAGTATAATGAAATTAGTAAACTTTTAATTTTACTGCACAATTTTTATGTCAGTGGATTATTGCATTGATTGCAATATACCTAATATTAAAGTCAGGTATTATCTAAATTCAATGAAGGGATCTTTTAGCATCATTTGAATTTGTTAAAATTTTATATATGTATACACACACACACATCTATATATATATATATATATATATATATATATATATATATATATATATATATATATATATATATATATATATATATATAAACATCAGTAAAAATAACAAAACCATTTGATATATTTTGGAATAAATTTATAATAGTGAAAAATAAAAATTCTATGTTTTTTTATGGTAAATGCTACACATAACTACTATTATAAAAGCCATGGAATGATTTTTACACTTTGTTAACATTAACTGTTATTTAAATTTATTCTTCTTTCAAAAGGATCATATTAAATTATCTACTTAAAAATCATTCTCAATGTATTTTCATGACATAAATAATATATTTACATTTAGAAATATTTCTACATTATATTGCTACACAGTTTTCTTATCATGCACATCTATGAACTGACATTGACTGAATGATGAAGGCTATTGTTTGAAGTTTTCCCACAGTTCTTTTTCATTCATGTATACATCTTTACAATTTCAAATCATATTCACTTCGTTATTTAACAAATTACCTATGTGTGTAAAACACATTATATATAATGGATGTAGATAGCAACTTAGAAAAATCAGAAAATCTTATTTTTATAAAATATTGCAGCAAAAGAGAATGGCATTTCATCACTTAAATATATGCAGGTATCCTTTGGTTTTTTTTGGCTGTCTTTTATAACATATCAACCCTTCTGGGTTATTCAATGCAAAATCCTATTTATAGATTGAGAGATAGATAGATAGATATGATATGATTGGTAAGTTAGTGGGTAACATTTTCAAATGAGCCAGAGCTTATTTGTTTACACACATTTATATAGTTTCAAGTATTTTTATCGAACATTAATACTTCTATTTAATATTAATCATTAAGTTTCACACCATTACATCATTTCAAATACTTCTATTTCCTGTGTCAGATTTTTTGGAGGAAGTACCTACTGTGGACAAATTATCAGAAAATATTTATAAGCTCGCCAGTGAACAGCAACAATAGATTGACCAATCAGAGAGGATAACATATATGAACAATAGCAACTTAATGCAGCCTTGTTACATAGAAGGCATATCTTTTGTATCGCACAACTAAAAACAAGACGGCTTGACCAAAATTTTGAACAAGAAACGATTTTGTTGAATTAGCTGACAGGAGCTGAGCAAACAACATAACACTGAAAAGAGGTAATGCCTGAATTTATCAACACATTTGCAAAATACACATGTGTAGATGTATCTTAAAAAATGCTTTATATACACCAACTTTTAAACAAAACATTTTCAGTACAAGCAGCAACAAAAACTTGTGCACACATGAGTTTTGAATGTGACAACTGCCAATTAATTTACCCTAATGGAGCAGTTTTCAACATAACACAGAGAGGACATTTGTATTATCTGAAAGATATTGTTTCTACCAGAAATGCCGCTTACAACTTGGCCTAAAATATTAGGCCACTGTAATGAATCTGATATTAAAAAGTCACCCAACTTAGTAAAAGGAATAAAGATAAAACTGACACCGGATTATGCTCTTAACTCTGATATATGTATTCAAGTGAAGATGTCTCATGATAGAAATAAGACTTTGGATTGCAAGGCAACAAAAATTCTAGCGCTTGTACACAGTGATTTAGTAGGCCCCATTCAACCCTTAGCAAAAAATGGTTATAAATAAGTAATTAATTTTATTGATGACTAATCTGGCTTTACAATGTTATATTTCTTAAAACACAGGTCCAACAATTTGCTCGCTACAGCAAATTATCTAGCTGACATTGACACTTATGGCCATGTAAAATTTTTACAGACAGACTACGAAATGGAGTTCACATCTGAACTTTTTCAACGGTTACTTGTACTTAATAGAATATAAACATGAGCAGTCAGCTCCTTATTCTTCACATCAAAATGGGACTGCTGAATGGTTACAGTGAACTTTATTTTCTACTGCAAGGTGTCTCCTTATTGAGTCAAAATTGCCCAAAAACTTGTGGAATTATGCATTGATGGATTAAGCATATATTAGATATTGATGTTATAATAACAACACAAGAAAAACCTGATTTGAAAGTTTTACCTGTTCAAAACCAAACTTGAAATGCATATTTTGGGCACAACTTGTTTTTATTATGTACAAAATAAAACAAAATTGGATCCTTGTTGTGAAAAAGGCATTTTTGCCGGTTATGATAAACAAAGTCAAGCTTACTTGATTTATTTTACGGAAACAATGGTTATCAAAAGAGTTAAGTGTGTAAAATTCACTGACTCTTATGATAATAACTCATAATTGAAACCAGATAAAAACACCAAATTTCCAGAATACTTAAACATATATGACATACAACAGAAAAACAACCTAAACACTGAAGGGGAGGGGCAAATAACCCATTATTCGATCCATATAATTTTTTTGAAGTCAAAAGATTTGAATTTTGTGAGGTTGATTACTGTTGTACTCTGTGTATGATTACTGCTAAATACTCTGCGGCCATAAACTCAGTAGATTCGAATAACTGGATTTTACGAATAAACAGAGAATTTGATTCCTTAATAGAAAATAATACTTTTGAATGGCAGAAGGCTCCAAGAAATAAAAATATTTTCAGTAGTAGGTGGATTTTTACTATGAAAAGTAAAAGTAATGGAAGTCATGAGTATAAAGTTTGTTTCATAGCCAAACGCTACTCGCAAATATATGGTAAGGATTATAAAGAAACTTTTGCCCTAACAAAAATTATGGCTTCCATAAGGTTACTATTGCAAATATCAGTCTATTATAACTTGTTAATTCATCATATGGATGTTAAGAGTGCATATTTAAATGCCCTCTTAGACTATGAAATATAGGTTGAGCCACCAGAAGGCTTTAAAATTAAGAATGGGAATTATGTTTGGAAACCTAAAAAATCTCTATATGAGTTAAAACAGAGTGGTCAAACTTGGAATAAAACATTCCATACTTAACTACACAAAATTTTGAGCAGTCACCTGTGGACCCCTGCATGTACGTTCAAAATGTCTACAATCAAATATCCATCATTATTGTGGGTATATGATATATTAGTAGCTTCAAAAACTGAGGCATACCTTATGCAAATTAAGACAAGACTGAACTCTACTTCCAAAATGAATGAGCTTGGGAAATCATCATGGTTTTTAGGAATACAATTAAATGAGAAATTAATACTATTAAAATGAATTAATCTAGATATATTGAGAAGATATTATCAAGTTCAGCATGGCATTGGACAAACCACACTCAACTCTATGTAAAATGGCTTTAGCGAAAACAAGTGACAAAGTCGATTTAGTAGAAAGCAAACCTTATCATGAAATTATTGGCAGTCTAAAATCTGTAATGGTTACAACAAGACCAGCCATTTGTTATACCTTTACTAGGTTATCTCAAGACCAAACAAAACCAAATTCTTTCCATTTAATGAAGGCCAAGCATGTCTAATGTTATTTAAAAGGCACAATCAATCATTCACAAATACATAAGAAATCACAAAAACCCTTGAAATTAGAAGGATTTTGTGATACAGACTGGGCTGATTTAAGTGTCAGAAAAAGCATGAGCAGATTTTGCTTTAGATTGGCAGAAAATAACCCAATGATATTATGGAAATCTAAAAAGCAGAAGTCAGTCACTTTGTCAACATGCAAAGTGAAATTTATCACTGTTTCATTAGCAAGCCAAGAAGACCTGTATCTTAGAGCAATATTGTGAACTATGACAGAAACTGAGTCACTTAAAAAACCAACAGTTATTCATTGTGACAATCAGTCCAGTATTGTTTAGACAAAAAACCCAGTCGTTCATTAAAGATTGAAACATATTGATATAAATTTTCAGTTTATATGTGATAAAATAAATAAAGGGTACATTTTTTTAGAATACATTGAAGCAGAGAAAGATGTAGCTGACACATTCACAAAGCCAATGACAGGAATAAAATTAAACACTTTCAAAAAGATTATAGTTGGTAATTGATTCTTAACTTAGTAAATTAGCCATTATTAGCCCAGTTGAATGGAGCAGAAGAATACATCAACAGTAATCTCAGCAGAAGGGGTAAAACTCCCCCAAACAAGTGTACAGGATATGACAATAAACCAGCCAATTAATCCTAAATCCCCCTCCACAAAGAAAATAAATCACTCATTGTGTTTTGAGTCAATTAAACTAAATTGTGTTGAAAAAAATTTATTTGCATTTTTTGAATTTTAATATGCATTTCTTTTAAAGGTGGAAGATTCCATCTTATACCCTTAAGCTGGGGGCCCTGTTGGATTGTTTGTGAGGGGGAACTACTAGTGGTGTATAAGCTTGCCGGTCAACAGCAGCAGTAGATATACCAATCAGAGATGACTATAACATATATGAATAATGGCAACTTAATGCATTCTTGTTACTTAGAGGGCGTATCTTTTGTATCACACAACTAAAAACAAAACAAGATGACTATCCAAATTCCAATATACTATTTGCACACAGTTATATGGTTTCAAGTATTGCTATTGAACTCTAATATTAATCATTGTTTGCACACTGTTAAATGCGTTCAAGTATTGATATTTAACATTACTATTTCTATTTATCAAGTGTTACTACAGGGCGGAACGATAAAATTTTCATCCTAAAGAAAACAACACTACAGCTTCATTTTTAAAATTTTATTGAAAAAATCAATTCAGGTAACTTGATTATGTCATAGAGCTGGCATTTATTCAATGTAGCTGCCTTCAACCTAAATCACCGCCTCTATACGGATCTGGAACTGGGAGCATGTCTTTTCCACAAGCGCCGACAGGAGCTCAGCAAATACTCTGCAGATGGCGGTGATCAAGCTGGCTTTGGTGTTGTGGGAGGTCATGTTGATGTTCTTGATGTATGACCAAATGAAGTAGTCCAGCGGGTTCAGGTTGGGGGAGGAGGGGGTTCAGTGAGAGCAGGGTACAAAGTCATAGCCCTCCTTCTGAAGCCAAGCCTAGGTCTCTTTGGACTTGTGGGCCAGTGCCGAATGCTGCTGCCACACCCAGGGTCTGCCACCAGCCACCTGATTGCACCAGGAGATCACCACACTCTTTAGCACATCCAGGTACACTTTGGTGTTGACTTTCAAGCTGACTTCAAAGATGTGAGGTGGCATGATGTGGCCCTCACTTGAAACCACACCAAAAACCATAACTTTTGCAGGAAACTTTGTTTTCATTACCCTGGGCACGTCCCTGTTATTCATGGCGACCCATTTTGAGGGTGCTGGCAGTGGTCTTGTTGTCATAACATGGATTGGTAGAGAGCATGAGTTGTACAGCTGTGCATCTCCGATCTTGCTCATTGAACATTGTCTCACTTTCAGACAAGACAGAAGGCTCTTATCGCTCTTGGGATTTGTACACAACTGGCCAACTAGTAGATGGTCTGCAACAAAAAAAGAAAACTGGTTTTCATTAAACAGAAATAGAATCATGTCATTTTTTCTAGGGCAACAATTTTATCGTTCCACCCTGTATCTTACATAAAACTTATCCTTTGTTTGCACAAGTTTACATTTTAAGTGTAGCTATTTAACACTATTTCAATTTAATATTGATAATAATCCCAAGTAAAAGGATGAATATTTTTACTTGACCCATAAATGGGTACAACCATTTATGATTAAAATGGACTTGAAAGTAATGGTAATGAAGAAGTATTCCACATTCCAGAAACTGAAAGACTGGAGCATCAGATGCAGCTTAATGTCATATCTAAGACAATAAATAGTTTCAAAGATACCTAATTAACACTGATAATTATATTCAATATTATTCATTTATTTGCACATTTAATTAGTTCAAAGTATTGGTATGTTATGCTAATATTTCAATTTGACTTTTGCACAAGGGGAAGTGATATATAAATGATACGGTAAATGACTAAATGCTTCTATTTTACCCAGGGACACGAACGGGTACAACTACTTTGGGTCAGAGTGGAGCTGGGACTAAAGGCAATGAAGGGGTAATCCATATTTTCCAAACCTCCAGGTTTACTGGCATACCCAGGACACATATTAGTGGGTTGGAGGGCTCCCGCTCAAGAGAGATACAGCTGGCATAGTCTATATCTCCAGTTAACAGGGCATGCAGGTATTCTTGCGTATTGTTCATAAACATATTCTAAGGAGAAATTAAGCCTCAACATATGTTAAATTATCAGAAATCATACTTTCAATCCTACTTAGAGTAAGTTCTTTGTGCTAAAAAGGAAATTTTACTCAACGTTTGTCATAGTCTATCATTACTTTTCAACATTCATGGCCAAATATATCCAAAATATTAGTTAATATGATTGAATATAAATCTTTACTGAATAAGATCAGTTTTCAAAAATAAAAGAAGCAAATAAGTAAATTTGAAATTTTCATATCTAATGATCCTCTTATAAAGATTTTTCACTTTTCTCTAAACAATAGATTTTATTTTATTATGTTTTACATAGTATTGCTTTCAAACATAATGGTGATGATAATTTTCAGCCTCTCAACTTACTAGTAAACATTTTAGAATTGTTTCCTCCTGGTTCAATTTAAATGAAAATATAATGTGCTTTTCAACAGCTATTACATCTCATGATAATTTTGAAGTCTGGGCTGGTCTGCTTCAAATCTTAGTGATACAAACAATTTTATCAAATAAATATCTTACATGTATGATTATTTGTATTTTAAAAACTATGCAGATATCATATATACACGCTCAACCTAATCACTAATTATAAATTGTTTACAATATACATGCAAATATTTATCTTTTCTTTTACTTGAGCACTTAAAAACTTCATTTTGTCAATTTATAAATGTATGCGAGTTATCTCCCTTAGATTGGTCCAATGTCATTATTAGTGCATTCTGCAAGAAAATTGCATTTTAACTTTAAAATCTCTAATGAATTCAAATGTCTCAATTGTTGATTGAATTTTCTTAAAAAAATGTCATAAAACATTTTATTTCTTTTGTTTTTAACACACATTTACATGGTGTCCCACTGAAAAATTTTAAGTGATATGATTTTTAATTCTGTCATCATTAGTTTTTCTTACTAATTATGCTTTGCATAATAATTATCAAAATTAAATATCGTAAGTTTTTATTCAATTCCACAGTCTTTATGCTATTTGTATTGTCAATCTAATTTTATATTAATTTCCATTAGCTAGAAAGTTGGTATATCACTAGGTGTATAATGAAAAAACATACTGAAATACAACAATAAAATTAAAAATAGTTGCTTAAAAACAAAATGTTCATTAAAGAGGAGCAAGTTAGTTAACTTTTGCTCAGTAAATGTTGTTAGCATACTTTCTGGTGAAACAATTATCTATTGAACAAAACCATATAACCTTCAAACTATTCAAGCCTTAACTTAACTAATAGTACCAATAAAATAAATTATAGTCCATGATCACAGGAAAGTAAGCCCAATCATAAAAGTTAACAAAATGAAAACTAACATATTCATAAAGAAAAAAAATATAGAAACTGAGATTAACTTTTCTTTTAAAATTTTTCTACGTTAATACACACATAAGCTTGTTTCCTCTTCAATGCACTGAAGTCTTTCATTTATTAATTCATTAGTTTTTTTTTGGGGGGGGACAGTATTCAATACCAATAATATATGATTTTTCAAAAAAAACATGAAGTGTTCACACACAAGTTTTTAAACAACCAATGATTCTGAGTAAATTATTCTTTGTTTAGCATCACATTAGCTTACAATTCAATTCAGAATGCAAATTCTAATCTGTATAAGAATTACTTCTTAATCATTCACAGATGGTGTTTCTAAATAGCTAAATTATATTTTTCATTTCAGTAAAGAGTTCTAAACTCTTCCTCATAATATGGTATAATTTAAGCTTATAGAAATCAAAGCACAATATCAAAGTTGTTTGTGTTGAGGTGAATGTATCATTTTAACATAATAGTTCACTTCTGTTTAAAATGCAATCATTATCTTTATATTCTCATGATATTATATAACCAAATAAACACTAAATAATATTTAAAAAATTTTTAATTTTAGCATAATGATTTATTGTATTTAAAATCTTAAAATCATTCTATTTCATTTTTCTAATTCTTTTAGTGTGTGTGTGTGTTTGTGTGTGTGTGTGTGTGTGTGTGTGTGTGTGTGTATTTTATTAGTATAAAGTATTAAACATAAATTTACTTGCAAATATTTTAAACATCATAATTCAAATTCTGAAAACTAATCACTTCATGTTAATTTTTTAATATTATTTCTTTAAGAGACTAACAACCATGTAACAATTCATCTATGAAGTCACTAGCTTAAATATATTCATTCACTCTTTCCAGATGTAGACAATTTTATTTTTTTGGTATGAACAATGTGTTATTTATATAATTATAGCTTAATGTGAATATAGCAAAGTCAAATTTAGTTTCTGTCTCAAAGGATAGCAGTGATTGATCACCATCAGATAAGGGAACATATACTAGGCATAAAAATGTGGTTGTTGTCACTAAAAGTTGAAATGCATTTCACATCTACCATAAATGGTATACACAGTTACATATGATTAAAAATTCCACTTGAATTTCTCAACAACATAACACATCAATATTAAACTAATATTTTGAAATGAGAGTCTTCTCTATTCAACGTTCATTACATGTGTTTTACTTTCTCATTGATAGTAGTATAAAGCAACATTTCTAAAGAACATAGAAAATAACACTTCTTTATTTAAATGACTTTAAAGATTAATAACTACGAAGTACTAACATGGTTGCTGATATACCTGCAGCTTATGTCGCAGTTAATCTGCAAATCAAATTAAATTCAATAAGTTAAAAAGTTCTAAACCAGTATTTCTTAAGTTTAATATCTAACATTTGCACCCTTAGTAAAATATTTCATTAAATTATCTGCCATTTTTCATGATTAATTTTTAAAATATTTTGATTTTACAAAAATGGATTGAGATAGATTAACACAAAAATTCAATTAATTTTAGCTTAAGACCTCAGAAATATTTCCATAATATGTTGAAAAATGTGTAAAGGAATGGATCTAACAATTGATGAAAAACCAAAAATAAAAGAAAATGTTTACTTTGGAGATATCAAAGGAGCTTTAAAGAAATCGTCAAATAATAAAGAAGGTTGAGAACTCAAAGCAAAAGAAATGACTAAGAATATGCTTCCTCAAACTGAATGTAAAATAATCAAGTGAGTTATAGCAAAACAATCACTTCTGAAAAGTGCAGAGATCTTTGAAAAACTTGAAATTGAGGGAATCAAAAAGGAGAATACATGTAAAATACTTGGTGAATTGGGATCTGCAAAAAAAAATAAATAAATAAATAAAATCCTAGGCAACCTACTCTCAAAAATACAAATTTTTTAATATGTCAAATTGGGCCCAAGGAATATATGAAAACCGACTTTACAAACTAATCAAAAAGTGCATGGGATTGACTGGAGGGCTGGGCCAAAGGATAGTTTTTGTTCAATTCACACATGACTGTGGATAAAAGAAAACAACAAGGAGGTGGTAATGTGATGAAATAGACTAGATTTGTTAACCAAACCATTATCAGACCATTCAAAGTCAGGGAAGGAGTTAATTATTACATTTCAGAGATTTACCGGTGTTAAAAACTAATTTTAAAAATACTACTTTTCTTTAAGTCAGGAAAATGTAATTTTCAAAAAAAAAATATTTCAGAATACAGGCTTATATATGTTTTGAGTACACGTAAAGAAATTCATAAGTCTATTCAAAAGGTCAGTGAAAACCTGCACTCTGCACACCTGCAAGTAGTGAAATCAATAAAAGTAAGCAATCAAAAAGAATATTATTTGAGGGTCTGTTATTGCATTGACCCATTTAAACTTATCGTTTATCATCATAGCATGTTGCTAGCACAGATTTCCCTGACTTTTTCTCACTATTCGTCAATCATCCATTGCTTCCTGCAGGTCTTCTAGACATCCTGTGTCTATACCGAGTTGTTACAGGTAAGCTCTAATTGGTTGTCCAACACTTGCACATGTGTGTGGCAGGGTCCATGGGAGAACATCACTTATGAGTTCATCCTTACTTCTCCTGCAGTATCCTAGGTCTTGTCCATTTTATTTGGATACTTTTAGAGATATGAGGTTAGCAGCAGTACAGCTGCTGTTTTGTGGGATGCTGCTTACAAGATTTGTTCAATATAGTTCATAGCATTCTTGAGCAATTCCCGTTTAGCTTTTTCTTTATATGCTTAGTCAGCATTCAGCTGGTGCATTCATATAGTAGAATTGACATGACCACTGCTTGGAAAAAATTGCATTTTATTTTATTGAATACATTTGACTTGATCCCAACCATATAAATCATTTTCTAAAATCTTAGTTATTTTTCTAATGATTTTTAATCTATAACCGAATTGTTTCAAAGTTGTTACTAGTTGGATTAAAAGTTTCTCATTGAAATCCCATTCATCATTCAATCACTCATTCTCTGTGAAGCCAAAGTTATAGATACAACTCAACAACCAAAAAATAAATATGCTTGAAATATGATTTTGTGGTGCATACTATAACAACAATAATCAATGGCCTATTAAGAGGTATGACAATTAATCACTTGGAGGTGCCCATGGAGTAATGGTTATCGTCGTAGGAAATGGACATGGCGATACAAGTTCAAATTCTGGACGAGACTGGTTGCATTTCACATAGCACTAATACCCTTGGGAAAGGTATGAATCCAATTATTCTCCCTCCAGCTTTGGGTAAATAGTAGGGCAGACTAGGTTCTTCAGCCTTGGTGAGGCAGCTGGTCTAGGAGAGGGAAAACTCTGAATTCAAACCAGTTGTTTAACTGGTTTGAATTCAGAGTTTTCCCTCACTTAGAAATTGACCTTCTGTCATATCCTGCTTGAGTGGAGGGGTTGGTAAATATCATTAATCCCTTTATTATATTGCTATAAGAAGACATTAGAAAAATTCAACAAATATTCTATGGATGATGATAACGATTTCAAAAGAATTTTGTTTCTTATCACAAACATGTGTCAGTATGCTGCTGCAATGGATTCCACAAATTAGTTTCCCAAGGCTTGTGCGCTTCTTATTCCTCGTTTCCTGTCCTCTTCCTTCCTTCCTTCCTTCCTTCCTTCCTTCTCTCTTTCCAGTTGTAATAAAACTTTCAAATATGCTCATCAATTCATTCACCCAGAAAGAAAAATGACCCTTTCTAGCCATCACCGTGCGTTTTTATGCTCGCCCGATCTCGAGAGAATTTGCATACATGCAAATTGACTCTCGCTGGTTCGAGATCTCCCAACGTTACATATAGAGCTTGAGACAGCCATATCTGTTTCTTGCTTCCACTCTACAGGCCAGACACATCCGTGCATGCTTCGATTGTCCAGATACGTTGCATCCATTACATTCACACTCCTCCCTGATTTGGGAATCACACAACATACAGCATGGAGCAGGTCTCTTTCGTCTGCTACTTTGTCTAAGCAGGACACTCTCGGCAATATCTTCGTCCTCAGATGTGTCTCTGGGACCATGCTGACCACGGTCGCTGTGATCACTTTCAGATGCTCTGGGATCCTCCCGCATTAAATATAGCATTGGCGCTTCATCTTCAGTGGAAGTGATGCTGCAAGTAGTGGTGTCAACTCCTTGCAGTGGACAAACATCCTTTACATAGCGGGGTGTCCCATCAACTAGGACAGAATGTGTACACACCTGTTATTGTCCCCTTTCCAAACTGGATTGTATATCGCCCATGTGGGATCTTGACCCAAACACTATCCCCTACTTTATAAATGCTGGGACCAGCATCCTTCGGTGGTAATATGACATCAATGCTTTTTATATGGGCCGGAGAAGAATATATCACGTTGGCTGGTGCAGTTGAAGCTGACATATAATCTTTGGGAGTCACATTATACCAGTACACTGCCTCCATTACTGAGCACCGTGTTCTTGTGGCAATGCGCTTTATTGTACGGTGAGGTCTCTCCACAATCCCGTTACCAGCCGGTATGTATGTGCAGTGGAATCTTATCCGAACGCCCCAGTGCTCAGCGAATTTAGAGAACATCTCTCCGCTAAAGTTCGTGATGTTATCTGTGAGTAGCTCAACAGGCACCCACCTCTCATAAAATACAGTCTCCAGCTGCTGAACAATGCTGGCAGAATCCTGGCACAATAACAGCCTTCAAATAGCAAATCAACTGGGACCGCAGTCGATCAAGGTTAAGTAATGCCAACCTTCAAGGTGGGTCACATCCATTCCAACCCTCATCCAGTTCTCGCATACGTCCAGTCTGCCTGCCTTCCAACTTACCGGCACTGGATCTATGGACTGACACTCCTCGCACTCTCTAACTACCTCCCGCACAACTGCCTTGGAGACCTCAGGACTCACCAGTTTTAGGAAGTAGTGTGTGCGCTTTACACCAAGATGTCCACAAGATCGGTGAATGGTCCAAATGTGAGTGGGATCCAGCTCCCCCACGGATGCGGTGCATACTGACTCAATGGGTTCCACTTCTTTTCGAAGTATGTCCAGCCATTGCTGGGCACTCTAGTGAGTGGATCGGCTCGATTTGCATGAGATTTAATGAGTGCCACATCAATCGTCAGTCCATACTCCACCGCTAATTCATGGAGCGTACTCAGTTGCCGTCTTATTAGCATCTCCGATGCCGCCTTAGTCTGTACCCTTGCTTTCCCAGACAGGATGTCAGAAATCCACCAGTGCACGCAGGCTGAGTCCGTCCGCAGGTGAATCATGCTCGCCCTCCAGTGCAGTGCCAGATTAGTGCCACTTAACATTGCATCAAGCTCTGCCAGATTGATGTGCTTATCTGCGTGCACCGGTCATAGCCAACGTGCGTCTTCAATTATAGCTCCATCATATTCAATAGCCACACCAGTGACCAGGGAGCTTGCATCCACCCACACAGTGACTTCCTGACCATTCACGCACCAGTCACCATGCGCTGGATCAGTTTGTAATGATCTCAACACAATTTCTTCAAGCATCCGACGCAACGTGGGGACTTGTGTTTCATCATCCCATCCTTTTGTTACGGCGTTTGCTCTCTATTTCACAAATGCAGTTGCAATGTGAAGCCAGCCACACACTGGAAAATGCCCGGTCAACCGCCCACACACAGAAAAGATGGCACGACACGTAAGTATGTCCAGAACCTTCAGACACTCGCTGTCGCGTTGCCATCCAAGTTTACCATGCACCTCTCAAACATATACACCCAACTACTCAGTTGTTCTGGATCCTTGCAAGTCAGCCCAAACAGTTCAAGATGTGTCTTCAAAGAGCTGCTGAACACACACTCTCATTAACAAATATGTCATCAATGTATGAGGAAGTAGCGTCATTGACAGTTTCATCTTGCCCGATCACAGCTTTTACGACGGACCACATGATCTGTGGAGCTACGTTTAGCCCGAACCCCAAACGAGTAAAGCAATACCTCTGCCCTTTAATTTTAACCGTTTGGAATCGCCACAGTGACTTGTCAATGTCAATCTGCAGATATGCCCAGCGCAGGTCCACTATAGCTGCTTTTGGCCCCTGCTGTTGCCATTCCCTCATGGTTTGAGCACTCATGTCCATATTTGCCGTATAAGCATTCACATGCTCATTCAGCTCGCGGTAGTCCATTATTGGCCAGACTTTCTGCTTATTTTACAGTAGTATGGCCATTAATGGTATCAGGCCTTTAGGAGATCTAAGTTCACTCTCCAGGTACGGAATCAGCCAACCGTTCTGAATCCAAGCCTGCAACTCTTGCTCATATTCACCTTGGAGTGTTTTTCAGAGATACAGACGGCTGGTCGCTGGACCATTTCCAAGATGCAGTCCATACATGCTTGGCCTCGTCATATTCGGAGTGAAAGTCAGGTTCATCAAGGGTGATGGCAGCACACATCAGTCTTTCATGCTGAAGAAATCTCACTTCGCCAGTGTCAGCCCAAGTAGCAGATCATATCCAAGCAGATCCCCATCTACAGCCAGAGCTTGTGCAGCGACTGAAGGTCCATTGCTGATACCAATTTGGACCACACTCTCTCCACAACACATTGATGAACTCCCTCCAACAACTAGCAAGGGGATTTTCTTTTTCTTCCACATCTGACAGCATGGCTTGCGTACTAGGGTTTGCATGCAGCTTGTATCCACCAGTGCAGTATACCTTACTCCATCAATCTGCACAGTGACCGCAGGCAGCACACTGTTCAGATGAGGTTTGGGGAGGAGACTGGCGCTGAAGACTTGTCCCCTTGTTCGTTTCCCGGACAATTTCGTGCAATGTGACCCTGTTGCTTACACTGATAACAAGTGAGAAATTTTCAGGGCTTGGAACGTTCGCACCGCCTAAAACAATCTCAAGCCATATGGTTGGGTCCCTGACATATGTAGCATCTCCTTGGAGCTGTGGTCTCCTTTTCCTGACATCCCAGTAGTTGAACTGCTGCGGCTGCCAATCCTGTACCTGTGAATCTGTCTTTCAATATTGCTCAGGAACAGGCCAAAATTTTAGACATTGGCAATTCCACCGGGTAGTGGCCTAAAGAAGTTTCTCCACATGCTCCAGTAACCCAGAAATGAATGCACAGACCAAACCCTGCTCCGTCATACCTCCAAACTGAGTTGCAAGCTTGCGTAGCTCCACCAAGGAAACGTCAACCGTTTCTCCCGGACGCAAACGGCATCCCACAAACTGCTTATATACCTTCATAGGATTGTGGGCAAATGCTGTGAATAAAACATCTTTTATACAAGCAAAGTCAGCCCTCTTTTCTTCACTTAGCTGCTGATAAACTGCATACGCACCACCCGAGAGGTGCATGGGAACTAGGCACTCAATGTTCTTCACCCCGCTCAACCAGCATACTAACTCTGCCTTCTCCACCCATTCAACCACCGACTGCCCAAGGGGAATTAATTTGGGGTCGAAGGACATATTGCCAAAATAGCTTGTGTCAGTCTGCTGCTGCAATGGATTATGCAAATCAGTTTCCCAAGGCTTGTGCATATTAATATGAGCACTTCTTATTCCTCGTTTCCTGTCCTTTTCCTTCCTTCCTTCCCTCCTTCTCTCCTTCCAGTTGTAATAAAACTTTTGAGCGTGCTCGTCAGTTCATTCACTCAGAAAGAAAAATGATCTGTTCTAGCTGTCACCATGCGTTTTTATGCTTGCCCAGTCTCGAAAGAATTTGCATATGTACTAATCGACTCTCGCTAGTTCGAGATCTCCCAACGTTACATATAGTGCCTGAAGCAGCCATATCTATTTCTTCCTTCCACTCTACAGGCAAGACACATCCATGGACGCTTCGAATGTCCAGGTACGTTGTGTCCATTACATTCACAAAACAAATCCTTAATAAGATTTTTAATATATAAACATTTGTGTTCCCCATAAGTCTATCTTGTTTTGGTTGTCAACAATTAATCTTTTCTTAGCTTTTATCCAATGACTTGCAAGTTTTCATGAAAGACAATATTTCTTAAGAACTTTTTGTAAAATTACACCTTCATCAACACACAACTCATCTTATTCTATCAAATATGTAATGCTGCTTACATGTTCTTTGTATTCTAATATTTTGTTATGAATGTCTTTTGCTAATTTGTTTCATTAGTAGATACACAGTCCATTACATATAAACTTCCCCTCAACAAAAAATGATCATCATAATCTTATTTATTTACTTATTAATCCATTTTTTTAAAAAATCAATTAACTTTATAAAGGCCAATGTTTTCATTCATCCTAATTATAAGTTGAAAAAAGACTTTGAATATTACTATACTCACTAAAACTTATCTTTTACTTGTTTCTTTCAGCTAATTCTAAATGATGAAAAACTTCCAAGTTCTTTTCATCATTGGTCTTAGATTGTATTCTTTAATACAAAATCTTTAAACAAGCCAGAGCTCATTTGTTAGCTCAATTTCATGGTTTCCAGTATTCTATCTAATGTGACCATATAGATCAGTCAATAAAATTTATTGACTATAAAAATATGAATTACTCAAAGTGGATTATAAAAGAATGTAATCAGTACATTGTAAAAAGTGAACATAAACAAAAGTCAGTTCAGAAGGAATAAATCAAGAATATATTGTTTTGACCAGAAAGAGAATGATAAAAAAAAAACAATATATTAAAAAATGACGAGAGGATTATCATTCATTTGTCCTCATGAATTAGAAACTCAAACAGAAGTTGTTTTGACTACAAGCCAGGGTAAGCAGGAATCAGCTCAGAGATTTGACCTGGAGGCCAGAGCTTGTCCATCAGTGGCCCAAGAATGAAATCCAGGAAGAGCAATATTTCTTTTTTAAATTCAATTATTGAAAATTTTTATTTATTTCTCTTATTGTTATAATTAAACAGTTATTGTCATCATGTCATATGAACATAAAATTGTAAAAACTGCAAATTTAGGGAGGACTGCTTCTTTTGAGTAAAAGTAAGAGAAAAGCAGATATGAAGGGAGTGACATTAAATACAAGGGATTCTCCCCTTTGAAGATGAGTTCCAGGGAAACAGCATGATAAGATCACTAGATTCCCTGTCATTGTGGGCTCTGCCCTTGAGCCAGACTGTCCAAAGTGAAAAGGTAGACAAAAGCCATATTATGTGTTGCTTAGACGTGATGTAGTCTTATTGATAAACAACAATATAAAAGAAGCAAACAAAAACTGAGATAAATGTTAACAAAATTTCATGGCTTCCTTAAATCAGCTTTTAGTTCTGCATAATTATTTGAAGCATTTGTTTTCCAGAATTTTTTACAGTGAATTTATGAATATTCTATGCAAAGTTTAAGAGAAAAAATGTAAAACAATTTGTGAGTGGGGAATAAAGTTCTGGCCATCACTAATGTACTAAAAGATCAAGCCAATTTTACGAAAACAATTAACCTTCTTTGTTTACCACAATATTTCAGTTACACTGAATAAATAAACACTCAACCATTATCCCAATAAAATGCTCAGCAAGGATGCCTATCAGACAAAATGCTTTGTTTTTTTAAAAGGACCAGACAATTGTCTGAAAAAAATTTTAATTTATGACCTGTCACTAGTCCTTATATCTTTGATTTTTCTAAGATTTTTGCAGACTCAGTTCCTTTTCAACTATGGATGTGTAATTGTCAGAGAAAAACCAAAAGTAAATGCCCCACCCTACCCCCAAAACAAAACCAAAGAACTTTGTAATCTACGAACAGGACTTAATGGTTACTTACAAAATTTCTAAAACACGCTCATTTTAAAAGTAAAAAAAAAAAACAAAAAAAAAACAATTCACCTGTCAGTAAACATTTTCATTGTAAAATAACTATTTACATTTTTTTCATTAAACTACATATATACAAATCCTTTTATAGTCGTTTGTCTGTCAAGTTATTTTTTCTTTTGCATGTCAATCGAAGGATTAATAATTCTAACAGTCTAATTTGTTCTTTCTGAATAAATATTGACTTTATTGTATTAGAAAGATTGTTAGCGGCAGTGTGTAACCCAACCCAACTCTACCCTATTCTCTATAAAGATAAACAAAGGATACCAATTCCAGTTCCTACCATCACACACATGCCATGATTTTCACCACATCTCTTCATGAGCAAGAAGTGGACAAAACACACAAGATGGTGTCAGAAGTGCAATGAAATAAAACACTCCTCATTGAACTAGGACTCAGGAGAACCAGAAAACAGCCATGGAAGAAAACAACATAGAAATCCCCAAAAGTAATAAAACCTTACATTACTACATGCACGTTGTGATATTAAACTCTTGTAACTATGAACAAACCTCATTCCTTGTACTTAACAAATAAAAGCATGTGAGAATGGCAGACAAATTTACACCTCCAAAAATGGACTGAGAAAGTTCAGTAGATGATCACAAAAAATTCAAACAAATTAAACAAAAATGGGAGCTGATTTTCTCAACAGAGGAGGCCCGTATGCTTCTTTAGATTGATGACAAGGGACTGAAAATTTACAACACTGCCACCTTTGACAACCCTAAGGATCAACCCTCTTTGAAAAGCAGGAGACATACTGCAAACCCCAAAATAACCAAATTCTCAACCAAAGAGACCTCAAACAAGGGAAAATAACAACAAATGAATTTGCCACCAAAGAAAAATAACTGATCAAGGAGGCTGGGTACCCTGAACAGATGAAAGATGAAATGATGAGGGATATACTGGTCTATGGCATAGTGTCTGACCAAGTCCACAGAGACACCATCAATATAGGTGATACCCTCACCTATAAACAAGTATACAACCTGGCAAAAATGGAGTAGAGCACCATAGCAGAGATGGAGGTTCTATCTATAAATCCCAGGGAAGAAACCCTCACCAACAAAATAAAATGCAGACCAGGGCAAACAGCAATGACCAGAACCACAAAGCACAACACCACCCAAAACAAGAACAACAAGGCCAGAGGTCAACCAAATCTATCTGATACCAGAGGCAAGCAATGTTATGGATATGGAAGAAACCGCCACTGCAGAAATCAAAGTCCTGCTAGGTGATCACGGTGCTGATATTGTGGAAAAGTAGGACATTACATGTGAATATGCATAAAAAATAGCCGCAACAACTTTATGAAGTCGGACATCAGAAAGAATACCAGACGTAAGAGGATTTCCCAAAGGAAGACGAACCAGAAACAAGCATCAAGCAGTATTGGGACAATAAGCTCAAGCAATAAGTGTGTACACTCAATCTATAAATATGCAGAAAAGATATCTGCGAGCCACACAATCAGGATCAAACTGGAAACAGGGGTAGACACATGCATCCTAACAGAAAATCAAATGTGGCTGTTACCCTTCAAACGAAAGATAAGGATAACCAACACAATACTGAAGAGATATGGGTGTTCAAGTATAACAACCATTGTGCTGACTGATCTCAATATAATGCTCAAAAACAAAACAGTAACAAGATTTGACATTGTAAACACCCCTCCCAAGCAGCCTCTATATTTTTGGATGAAGAATTAGGTATCATCTCCGTGAATGTAAATTTGATAAAAAGACAGTATAACAGGTCTGAAAACACTGAGCAAAAAGAAATTTATTGTAAAACCAAATCTGTTTCAACATAAAATGTTTTCCTGGGAAGAAATATTAAATAAAATGATAGAAAATCCCAGGCCAGTGATACACCCACCTAGATAAGTCCCAATACACATCCTTCCACTCTACAAAGCAGGGTTGGCAAAAATGGAAAAAGAAAGACATCATAGGGAAAGTTACAGGCCCAATAGACTGGGTTAATTCCATCACCTATAAGATAACCACAAACTAGGATGGAACATCCAAAATTACACTCCGTATGTACCCCAGGGACCTGCACCAAAACCTTAGATGAGCTACTACTCTTACTACACAGAAGAGGAAGTTTCTGCACCATTGACTTAAAAAAGGATACTGGCACCAAGAACTAGACAATCAATCTAGCCTGCTATGCATCTTTAACATGTCATTTGGAAGATACAAAAGTTTACCATTCGGCTTAACTATATCCCAGGACATATTCCAACAAAAGCTAGATACTGTATTATCTGAAATCAAATGTCATGGGCATAGTGGATGATATTTTGGTAACAGGATCAACAGAAGAGGAACATAACACAACCATGACTGAAGTCTTGAAAAGAGCCAAAGAGAACCAAACTAGATTCAATCATGATAAACTCCAATATTAAGGAAAAAAGAGATAACTTCTTTGGCCCCACTATCACAGAACATAGCATATTACCCACAGAAGATAAACTTGAAGCTATGAATTCCCCCAAAACGCAAAAGAACTCTATATGTTGATGGGAATGATTGCATACCTCAGTAGGTTCTCAGTGAAACTATCACAAATGACTGCACCAATTTGAGAACTGTGGAAAAAGAATATGCACTTCTTATGCAACAACACCATCAAGAAGCCCTTGAAGAAATAAAAACAGAACTGTACAAGGCACAGATAATCATTTACTATGACATAGACCCCAATACAACAACAATTCTGCAATGTGATGCCAGTACACTAATTGTGGGGGCATGAATAAGACAGATCAACCAAAGGTGTGCCGAAAAAACAGTAGGAATGGTGTCAAGGTGCCTCACACCAACAGAGTCAAGGTACTCCAAAATAGAAAGAGAGTGTCTGGCAGTCACTTATAGCCTACAAAAAATTGAATATTTCCTACTCTGGTGAAAGGTAACAGTAGAAACAGACCATTCACCACTTTAACAAATCTTCAAGAAATATCTAGCTTCAACTCCATCCAGACTTCAACACTTCATCCTAAAGTGCCTAAAATTTGCCATCCAAGTCAAGTACCAGTCAGGGAAGACAATTCCAGTTGCAGACGCCTTGTCAAGAGTGGTTCTATGAAAATAGAAAAGGTACACCACAACAGCACAGTATCAACTTCCTCATCATCATCATCATGTTGTGCTGTATGTATGTTCAAGCTGTTCGTCCTGCTTTTGCTTGGCCATATGCGGGGGTCCATAGGAGTACATCACTTATGAGTTCATTCTTGCTTCTCAAGCAGTGTTCTGCATGTCTGGTTCGTCTAGCTTGGATAGTTTTCATGATGGGAGGCAGGTGACCGTATAGTTGGTGCCTTGTGGGGTGTTGCTGCCAGGACTTGTTCAATATTGCTTGCAACATTCTTGTGTAACTGCCATCTAGCTTCTTCTCCAGCCGTTTAGTTAGCGTCCAAGTAGTGCATCCATATAACAGTATCGACATGACCACTGCATGGAAGAAACTGCATTTCATTTTATCTATCAGGTCTGATTTCCATATGATCGAAAGCCTATTGATAGCTGTCCATGCCTTCGTTAGCCATGTGTCAATGTCTTTTTCGGTTGATGAGACGCTGCTTCCTAGGTAAGTGAATTTGTCTACCAGTTTCAGAGAGGTTCCGTCTAGTGTAGAAATGTCACCTGTTTGATTATAGCACATATATTCAGTTTTGTGTGCATTGACATGGAGGCTTGGTTGGGTGTATTCGCCAGTAACGCTATGCCATCGGCGTAGTCAGCATCGGTAATTAATTTGTGGGGTACCTTCTGCTTCTTTTCTTTTTCAGCTCGAAGCCCTTCTCTCTGATTTTATCAATCAAAGTTCTAAGCACGTAGTCTAGACAGATAATAAAGAGGTATGGGGCTAGCGTGTCCCCTTGTAGTACTCCTGCTACAATATCGAAGTATTCTATGTCTCCATCCAGTGAACGTACTTTCACTTTGGGGTATTTCTATAGAGAATCATTATTGCTGCTACACTTTCTTTTGGAAGGCCGTATGCTAGTAGTATTTGTTCCATCTTCCCTCTGTGAATGGAATCGAAGGCCTTGGTAAAGTCGACAAATAGAAATTTCGCCTGGAGGTTTTTTGCCCATACGCCTTCAAGGATTCTACAGATGGTCAATATTTGTGAGGTCGTGGATCTATTTCTTCGGAAGCCATTTTGGTTTTTCCTAAGGATGTTGTCGATTTTGGGTTCAATACAGTTTCGTAGTAGGGCATGGATGTAAGTGTTATACCCCGGTAGCTCTTGGCTAATCCAAGGTCACCCTTTTTAGGGAAGGGGAGAATAAATCCCTTCATCCATCTGTCTATCGGATTTTGATTATAGAGTGTGTTGCAGTGTCGGAGCAGTACGTCATCGAATTGTCTGGTCTTCCATACTTCTGGGGGCATCTCGTCAACCCCTGCAGCTTTCAATTTTTAATTTTTCTAAGAACCAAGTCAAGTTCTTCTTTGGTGAACGGACCTAGTTTAATGTCCAATTGCTTACTGATAATTCTAGTGATCAGTCCCTGCGTAACTTTTGGTGAGTTACCTAATAGATTTTTGAAATGCTGTTTCAACAGTTTTATTCTTTCTTGTTGGTTTTCAGCTTTCAATTTTCCTTTGGCTGTGCTCTTCCTTCTACTCACTTCATTTATTGTTTGCCAGGTTATCCTAGATTGCCTATCTAGCACCGAGTCTCTAATCTTATCTATCTCATTTTGTATGTATTCCATCTGTTCTTTTAGATATATGCCTGCTAATTGATATTGTACCTTTTTTAGTTTTCGGGCACTTGTAATTGTTGGGTTCTTCCGATAGCTTTTGGAGGCAGTTTTCACAAGTACACATTTTTCTCTAACCACTACCGTTTCCTATGGGACTCTAAATTTAGTTTTAGGTTTTGTTGGAATACACTTCGATGCCGCCTCGAGGTGTGCGTAAACAAAATTCTCATATTCGTCATTTGGAGTACCTTTTTCTGTCTTTAATGACAAACATGAAAATAATAAACACAGAATGGATAAAAGAGGCATTAATAGCTGACCCAACAATTAACCCTGTTGAAAGACACAATATACAGAGGATGGAGAGGATGGTCAGAATACAGAAAATAATACCCAACAACACTTTATGAACACTAGACCTTCATGTGCAATCTAATCTTAGACGATGGATTAATCCTCAAGGGGGACAGAATTGTAGTCCCAGAAGCGCTGAAACTCTCAGTCTTTGAAAGACACATGGACCACCAAGAAGAAACAAAATGCAGCCTATTTCCTTGGGTGTCTATATTCTAGCCAGGGATAAACCAGAGCATCAGGAACATGGGGAAAGCATGCAGCAAATATCAACCAGCACAACCCAAACCTACAACTGATACAGCCAGATTTCTCCATACACTCTTGGGCTACAACAGGTATGGACATCAATGAGCAAGATTGATGTAAATATCTCCTAGTGGTAGATTACTACTCAAGTATACCAGTAGTCAAAACACTCGCAGACACATCAGCTACTACTGTCTATGAGCAATTCACCCAGGTTCTAACAGCATATGGATTACTGATAACCATCATGGCTGACTGTGGTTCACAGTACATGAGTGAAAGGTTTAAGAGGGAATGTCACAACTCCAACAAAACATACCATCACCAGAGTAGCAGAAAGAGCAATAAGAACAATCAAGGCCCTTTGGAAGCAGGCCCAGGAGGAAAAGAAGTGCTCATACACAACATTATAGATGTAAAGAACAACTCCAATAAATAACAACATGCCATCTTCATATGAACTATTATTTGACAGAAGATGCAAATCAATGTTGTCTACAGCAGAGGTGGGCAGGGAAACAAATATGCCACCCAAGAAAGGAGACACACCTCTAAACTCCAAAGATATAAACAAAATGATTGCCCAGTCGGCTGGAGCTGTAGAATACACTGACTGCTTCTCTGTAGAGGGGAAAGACAACCCCCACAACTAGTGTCCTGGATATGACACTAAACAATCTGATGGTAAGGTTCAGGTAATGCTGGAGCTTTGGGAAATGTGGATTACCCCTTCATTGCCATTGCTCCCTGGTCCACTCAGGCCCGGCATGGTAGCACCTGATAGGGCCCTATCTATGAATTAAATAGAAATAAAGGCATACTTATGCTAAAATGAATTGTTCAACTTAACTAAATAGCTTGAAATAGAAATGTTTTTGATAATTAAATCATACTTACATTTAAACTGCGTGCTTATGCTAAACTGAAATATTTGAAATGGATATGTTTTTTGACATTAAAACTATACTTACACTAAACTGATTTGTTTAATATATAACTGTTGTGACATTTAACTTTGTGTAAACAAAAAGTGTACTTATACTAAACTGAATTAGCTGAATTTGAACTGCTTGACTAAAACAAATAGATTGAAATAGAAACGTTTTTCACAATTAAACTGTACTTACATTTAAACTACGTACTTATGCTAAACTGAATGGTTTAAAATAGAAATATTTTCATAAAAATGGATTTGGCATTAAATAACCTACAAAGGTTGATATGCCATAAAACCCAACCAACCAAACCAAGGTTGAACAGATGAAAGAGACAGTGCCCCAAAAGTCTCTCCTTACTAATGGAGACATCTGAGAGATAAATTGCCAAATAATAAAGAGGGAGTGGCCACAGCAGTACAAATTGGTTTAAAAGTTTTGGTGAAACTACCAAATGCATATCCAACACAATGGTGGATAGGAATTGTGATTAGTGTGCAATCACCAAATTTATGGTTCATAGGATGCCACAACATATTGTGGACATAAAGTGCATTCATCTGATGAAGATAAACCTTGAAAACTTTGATGGAAATGTATTGACATCAATACCAAAATCCCAAAGAGAGACATGCCAAGCATGGATACATGATCACATCATGTGAAAGTGGTCTTAAATATGAGTGGGGAGCTTCTTTTTTTTTCTTTTTTTTTTTTTGTTAATGAAAGAAAAGAAAATTCTCGATCATTTATAATGGATGTTACCTGTAGTTACAGAATGGAACTTTCGTAGTATATAGAGTTAGATATGTTAGTTGACCATGGGGTTGTGAGTGTATATATATATATATATATATATATATATATATATATATATATATATGCATATTTAAAAAGCATCTGTGTGTGTGTATATATATATATATATATATATATATATAAGCATATTTGTGAGCATGTGAGTAAGCTTATGTTGAGTGTTTGCTGTGGATGGATGTGTGTGCACGTAGATGAATATCACAGTACACAGGAGTAGGTGTAGGTACGTATTTGTGTGTACAAATGTGCAAAGTTATGTAGCTACATAAGTTTAAGCATATGTTGAGTATGTGTGTTTTGGACATTGGTGAGTGTTTGTGTGGTGACTACTCATTCACTTCTTCTAGTCTAAGTGGAAATGGTCAGATAAGTTTGAGAAGACTGCCCAAACTGCAACTTGAGAATTCAATTTTACATTCTTTTTTTCTTTTTATTAAGGGTGTTCTAGTGAAATACAGTCTGACTATATTTTTATATCAAATCCATGGGTTGCCTAGGTAAGGAAGTAGGGAAAGATTTACTCCCATAGATATATATACACACAAACAGATGTAGTCAATTGTTTAGAGAGATCCAACTAGGACAAAGTGACACTAGGATCCATGTCATGTCAGGTCTGAAAACTGAGTAGTGGCAAGTTAGAATTTGCACTGCACATGTGGAGGTTGGAGAAGAACTAAAAAATGGTTTCAAACTGACATACACTCCCATCTGTGAGCAAATCCAGTTCTTTGTTTTCTCTTGTGACACAGTCTCAGGTTTTGTACACTTTGATTGGCATCTGCAATGATCTCAACATGGGTTAACATAATGAGCAATTGCACATGGTAGTCAAGGTGCCGCCATCACACTGCCTTACTCAGAGAAAAAAACAGAGAATTGTGGGTAATGAAAATGGTTACATAAGTTAATGTCAGAATCAGTTCGTGACTGCTTTTGATCAAGTGTCAAGCAAGCATATTGATTGATATAATGAGCAAACAACAGAAAGAAAGTATCGCCTGAAGGACAAAGAGGAAAGATAGAAGAAACGTGTGAACATCACAAAATCTGCTTTTATCCTCATAGACTACAATCCTATTGTTGCTTTTGCAATAGATAATACAAAAATATGCAATAGAATCCTTGCATCTCATCAGATCTTCAATAAACCAATAACCATTAATTTATGTTTACTATGCTACTTATTGAGGCTAGATGAAATTAGCTGGGGGCAATTCCATTGGCAACGAACACTAATCTGATGAAAATCATCCTTTCTAGCTTTGACCCAATGACCTTATAAAAACTGTCTAAAAACATTGGGTTATCTTTGTATGCTATTTTATTTGGTAAAGATGAATTTTGACGCTGCTTACCTTCAGAGCATTTAATTACCATATTTGATGGCATAAAAGGTGCACTTTTTTACTAAAAATATCTTTTAAAATTTCCCTGCATCTTATATACCATATGTAGATTTAAAATTTGCAATAGTTGGCTGAAATTAGCTACCTGGCAACTTCTATTAGCTTAGGGCACCTCTGGTGGTGTAACGGTTAGCAAGCTGGACTAGCAAACCGACACAAGTGAGTTCGAGTCTCATTGGGCGCCCCATTCATTCGGCCTTGTGCCACATCGAAGCAAAGAGCTTAATAAATTAATTAGACTTTAGAGTAACTTTCCCATACCCATTGTCATTATTTAAAAGGCTATTATGCAGATTAAAACTGTTATCATTGATAATATTCATTATATTAATTTCATCATGTTTAATATTAGTAATTTCGTTTTTCTTGATTTACCCTGCTGAAATTGGGGTGCGTCTTATACACCGTCAAATACAGTAAATTTTAACCACTGGAACACTAAGTAAATGGATATAGAGTTGGAACTCTACTACCAAAGATCCAAACCTGTAATTCACCAAGGCTTTATTTGTATAATTCAGTAAAATCTAGTAATTCATTTCACTTCACTTGTTTTGTAAGGACCTGCATTTATGGTATAGGTGATGTATTTTGCTATCAATATGAAACTGCTAAATTCTAGGAAAGTTTTAGTGGGTGATTGGAATGTGGTCATTGATCCCAAGATAGACTGGGGGCCATCTAGCAGGGACACTAGCACTTAGGTGCAAAACACTTTCTCAAAATTATAGACACGCTCCATTTTGTCAATAAATTTTGAAATGAGCATCCAAATAGAGTAGTATAGACTTGGGATGGCTTGAACTTGAGGCAGCTTTTTAGCTACATTGATAGAGTAGATGAATTTGATATAGGAATTTTTGGTAGCCTAAGCTTTTATAGTTTAGCTTATACAGAACATAAGTTGGCTGACCACTGCAAATTCAGAGATTTGGCTTTGCCATTTGCAATGAGAAGGACACTATAATCTATATTAGAGTGGACTTTCCAATCGAGAGATGGTATAGAAAATCGGTTGAGGTGGAGCTGACCTTCCTCAATAAGAAAGATTAAGCCTTACTAGTTAAGTCTAGGCTTAAAAGAATGGCAATGAATATAGCCACGTAGGAACTTGGCAATGCTGTTTATCAACATATCGCTAGGTGGATGACGCTAAACTGCATATAAAGATATGAGAAATTTTGATCCTATTACTGGCATTTTTCTCAAGGGACCTTGGTTTGAACTTGATTCTAATTTGGTCAATTTCCCTTGTCCTGAAGAAATCAAAGTGGCTGGGTGCAGGGAGTCCATGACAGAAGACATTCAGAAAGTATTAAAGAAGGTTGGAATGAAAAAACCTCAAGGCACCAATGAGATTCCCTACTAAGTACATTTGAGGCTGTTTATATTTGTACTCTTGCTAGCTTTTATCTACATCAACTGGATACGGCAGGCGTCTAATCTCCAGTGATGTTGAACCCTGAAGATTTTTGCAAAGGTCTTGGCAAACTGTTTGCAGATGTCTTGCCTAATCTGATTGCTCCTAAGCACACTTGTGCTGTAAAGAGCAGGATTGTTCAAAACGGTTTTGATTTGGTACACACTTTCTTAGTGAAAGTCAATGAGGATACTACACTGATCCATTTAGATCAGTCCAAAGCCTTTGATAGGATTGACCATTGGTTTCTGGAGATTGTGACTGAATTCAAGCCGAACTTTGACAGCTGTTTCTTTTTGTATGCATATCTTAGGGCTATGAGGGGAGTGAATGGAAAAAAACTAGACTCTTTTGTCTTGCCTTGATCATATTTTCTGCATAAATTTAGGGTGAATCCAGTCCTTTGTGACGTTTAGCTAACTCATTCATCTCACCAAAGTATTCTACCGGACAATGTCATTTTGCCAGTGAAGAGCCATGGCAAGATTGACAAAGCAAAGAAATCAGATTGTATGAAACAGTGATAGGTGATCAAAATTAACTGTAAGAAGATTGTCAGTTTACAGTTGGTTTCATGTACCTGACTTGGTCCCAAACTTCAGTTGGAGATGAATTGGTTGGAGTTGTTGGAAAAAGTTGTGGTTGCCTCTGAGCTGGTCATACAGAAACCTTTCTTTAAAGGGGATGGTCATGATGTGCCTTTTGCAAATCTTCCCTCTCCCCATCCTTTGCCAACTTTCAGGGCTTCCTCTCCTATCTACCATTCTATACAGTCTAGAAAGAGCTCTGTTCTTGTTAGTTTGGGTTCCTAGGGATCCCATGGTAGGTTGTGGGATCTATTTTCACTTCTGAAAGCCTCTTGTGTTTGCAACAATGTGGTACAGCTGATAGGATGAAACTTTCAGTGTTTACTTGGAATTATGAGAGCCATGATATAGATAATGATGTGGTGGGGAAGAAAGGAATTCACAGAGGTGAGTCTTTTTCACTTCAGCTCCTAATCCAATTCTTTAGACATCAGCTAAAAGTGAAGATTGGGGTTGAGAGAAAGAGGCTCAGTGTCAGATTTCAGCAAAAGGTGTTGTGTATTTGTGTCAAGTAAAATGAGCTAATTCAGTATTCAATGTGGAACTTAGTGACCTAGAAAAGGATCTTGGGCTTTTGAAAAGTTGAGTGGACCCAGTCCAGGTAAGTTAGAATAGATTTTGGCTTTTCATTTTGAGACAAAGGTCAACTTAACTTGTGCATGAAAGAGAATTCCCCCTATTTTTAATTTTTTTAGTTCCGCATTTTAAGTGTTAGCATTCATTCCTTCCTGCTTTTAGATGACAGAAAATTGAATACCTTGAAGATGTGGAAAATATTTGAGGGTGTTTGTGTAATTTTCAATCTTTGTTTAATTTTCCTCCCCACCCATACCAATAGAAAAAGGTAAGAATCGTAATGAAATGACTGTGATTAAACACTAGTGTCTTATTAGATATCTTCTAAAAATCAACTTCGATAGTATAAATTGAATCCCTCTCTCTAAAAAAATAAAAAATATATATCTATTTCCTTGCCCATGAGGTTATGATTACGTAGATGCGTATCTCCAATCCACTTGGGAAGCCGTAGCCCTGGAGATGACCCTGTCCACTGTAAGAGTATGGATGTAACTACATAACACATCAGGTTAATTGGCCATACATTTACCATGACTGGTTGATTTGGCATTGTGCGATGTGGATCTGTAGCTCAGTGGTAGAGTTTTGAATCTGCATTGTGTGGTTGCTGGTGTGATTCCCAGTGGGGTGGGGGTCACGGTAGACACTGCTGCTGAGACCTAATAAGATCAAAACGGCTGTCAGTTGGACCTGTATTTTGCATGCAGTGCTTGCAGAATTTTCTGATCATGGTAATTCAATCTAAAAATATATATCTACCTTGGATAGGTTTTAGGTTGGGTTCAAAATTTAGATCTATGGTTAAGGTTCGAGGATGGAGGTAGGAATAGAAAGAATTATTAGAGGCAGGTGTTAGGGATTGGCTTTAGTGCTCATTTAGGGTTTAGGTAATGAGCTTGAAGAGTTTGATTTAGGGATTGGTAATTAAAATTATTCTTATCATGTATAAATATGTTCAAGACAGGGTTGGATAATCAAAAGAGGATGAAAGTTGGGCAGAGGATATTAAATGCAGGGTGGAAGATAGGATGGGATATTGAAGGCAGCCTTGGAGTTGGGGAGATAATCAAAACAAGGTTGATGCATTGGGTTAGTGATGGAGATTAGGGTTCAATTTGAGGTATTCAAAAGTGTATTAGATTGAAAGATTTAGTCATGAGTATCAATTAGGAACGTGCAGAGTTTTAAAAAAAAGTGGTGTAAGGGTGTAGTCAAAGATAGTGTGCTTGGATGTTTTTATTTCATGTTGGTTGGAACATACATTTTGGATTGAGAGTAGAATAAAGGTGAAATATTCATAGAATGATGTGAGTTTGGAGAGTGGTTCAGAGTTAAAATTGTTTATGCCAGTGACAGAAGACCTCAATGAATACATAGAACTCTCTTTCTCTCTCTCACTCATGTAAACTTTCCACTTATGCAATAATTTCTGTTATATACAGATACACACAGCTATGCACACTCATCCTAAACATAGACTTTAGGAATATTTCATAGTTTAAGAATTGTTTCATTTGGCAATCAACACACCAAATTGAAAGTCTAAACAGTTGTTTTCCAACCTTTTTGTGGCCTCTCCCTATCTATGCTTGAATCCAAAGAGAATGGTACGTTTGATTGATATAAGAAAACAGATATTACACTTTGATTATAAACAAAATGCAACAAACAGGACCACAAGCTCAGATAAATGCTGTCAAACACCAAAACCTTTGACAATGTATGTATGAAAATAGTGAAAATTTCACTTAAACTCTAAATCTCTCATCCTTTTAATTAATATCAACAGGTGATTTAAACCTTGGTGGTGGTGGTATTTTACAGATTCTCATAATATTGGATCATATTGCTGATAAAGCAATTCTCAGTTCTTTGTCAACAGTTTTCAATTTTTCTCTTGTCTTTATCCTAATATTTGTAGAGTAGAGAAAGCAGATTTACATTGTGAAGTTGAAAACTGAAGCAGAATTACCAAAGATTTTCTGGATTTTGTTGGATAATGCATTGAAGTTTAAATCCCCAAACAATCTAATTCCACTTCTAATTATCTTAAACTTAAACTGCAACCATTCCTCAGTTCAACAACTTTTCTGTTTCTCTCTGGGTTAATTCATGTACTACAGATCTTATGAATGGACATACCTTTTAATACAGTCTTCAAACAAAATTTGCAATTTACATGAGTTTTTAAGGGAGATAATTCATTCGGTGTAACAAAGCTACTTCCCTTAAATCGTTTGGTGCTATGGAAACTTTTTTTTTCTGTTTTACCTGAAATGATGAAAATTCTGATTGGTTTCTCAGTGTTTGAGGTAAAAAAAATACAAAAAGATATCTATGATAACATTAATAATTTGAGGATAGTATTGTTCATAAATGAATTCCCACTGATTTAGTTACTCCATCTTGTTATAAGGAATTTCCATGAATTAAATTGAGTATCAATCGGAAAAGAATAGTTTTTTAAAATATTGCGATTAAATTTTCATTATAAAAATCAATTTAAATTTTAGAATCACCCACCCCCAAAAAACCTGATTAATGTATTTGAATAGCAAAAGTCACTGTCAACACAATTCATAGAATAAAATACATTTCTACTATATAGCAATTATTTACAATGACTTTTTTTATCAATGCATACCTATTTTCATTATCCACTTTATCTTTGCAATAAAAATCATTGTAAAGGGATTAATGTATTAAATCATTTCTTTTTTATAGCAAAAATAGTTCAAAATGCATCTTTTAGTAAGAATCATCCAGTTCAATTAAAATGCATGTGAAATAATTTCACTGGCAACAGATTTCTATCGTAAAAATCATTTGCCATGTACTTTTACAATGAAGTTTTTTTTTTAATTTTTTCCTTTTTTTTTTCTTTCAAGATACTGGATGTATTTTTAATGTCACCCTCAAGCAAGGTTAAATCTTGACTACAGGTTTGTCTAGTCGGCTGGGGCTGTAGAATACACCAACTGCACCTCCACGGAGGTGTAAGAACCCCCTGCAATGAGTATCCTAGATATGACACTAAATAATTTGATGGTTAGGTTCCAATGATGCTGTGTCTGGCTGTGCTGTGGATTTTCAGGCACCAAATGTAACACTACGGTTTGTACCATCTGGGCGCTTATCTTGGGCGCAGCATCAACTATAGTACTATGGTTTAGCCCTGCACTAATTATAACATTATCGCTTGTTCCAGTACCAAATGTGATATTATGTTCTGGGATCAGTTACCATTTGTAATGCTATCATTTCAGTACAGTACTAAATGTAACAATATCTTGAACACAACACCACTGTAACAATATTGCGGTCATGACTATCACTGACGATAACAGTGCCAAATGTAATATCATTGTGCATGACAACACTAGTACCAAATGTAATAATAATGATTGGTCTTATCCTAGTAACGGTGTTAAATGCAGTACTATAGTTGTCGTAGTACTTTTACTTTGGTCTTATCACAGTAACAGCACCAAATGCATTTCCAGATAGTCTGTTTATCAAATCCATCTGTGCTCATGCTGTGTTAGAAAAATTCACAGATAGGGAATGACACAATTTATCCAGAACTTCTTTTGACGGTCAGGGTAATCTGTTGGAATAAAGTTGTCTGAGTGTTGGCTACTCAAAAACAAGAGGCATTCTCTCTTAACAATTAACAATCATTTATTGTTTGAGGTTCAGACTGCATACAGTAGCAAAAAAGAGAGAGAAGATCTGTTAGGGTCTCTGAACAGAAACACGAAGAGCCCCAAACCAACTGAACACTCCAAACGCCAACTGACCCAACTGACAACTTCTTCAAAATTTGCTAATATATCTAAATTCAAGGTATCTGTAGTGTTATGTCATCTTGCTAAGTTATTGCATCACTCACAGATGTCCAAATTCACCGTTTTCCTTTACTCAATCAAACTTTTGATGAGACATGAATCTATTTTATTTACATTTGGGTCTTCCTGTGTTGTTGGTGTACTGGCTTGAACTTTCCAATTTAACTTAAATTTCCACTCAAAGATTTCAGCCCAGTTAACAGCTAACTGAAAAAAGTTGGCTTTATCAGTTCATCCACAGATGAAGAACAAAATCATGAAAAATGCTCTGACTAGGATATTTACTACAGTTAAAATAGAACCAAAGATAAATGATGAAGTTGAGATAAAAGAAAAAGTTATAACAAGTGAATCATTGAAGAATTAGGAGGACCAAATTTACCATTTGATATCTTCAACAAACCCCCTTTACTGGAAAATAGAAATATTTGTGAAGTGATGAAAAAGTATCTCACAAGTTCAGAGGAAATGCAAAAAGCATATTTGGCAGTGAAGTTATCAGAGAGCATTCAAAGAGCACTGAGAAGACAAATAAAACTTTTAACAAAAAATGTAATTGTGTTCTGAAGAAATGGTGAATGGAAAAGCCAAGGTTTGGTTATAGGAAAAGATAATGTAGTTGTGACAGATATAAAAGCATTCATGTTCGTATACATGACCATAGCTTATTAAGAGCTTTAGAGTCAAAAGTCAGAAAGAAAAGCACAGTGTACACCAGATTCTCCTAAGTAATGTGAGACTAAAAAATATTTGCAAGAATCACGGTGTAATTCACTCAAGATTTCAGCAACAACCCCCATGAGATTTCAATAAGATGAGGTTTCATAAATTTACACAAGCTATCACAACCTAAGATGTATAAGAATTTATTGCGAACAAAGAAACAAACCTTAATTTTGGCCAGAGTGGAAAAGGGAGAAGTAATCCCAGACGATACGACACCAAAAAGCTACCTCATACTACTTGCCGAAAACTCCTATTGGACCCTCAGTACAAAATTGGGGACCAGACTGTTCAGGCAGGATAAAATAGCAGAAAGGTTTCGTCACTTGCTTCTTGAATAGCCAATAAGTATTCTAACAGGCAAGAAACTTCCCAAGAAATGAAACTAAAATCAAACGTATAGAAGTCAAATGACTCACCTTCTAACATGGCTGCCTTCTTGATAAATGCAAGCCAGCTATGCTAATGCAGCAGGTGGGTTGTTCTGTGGTACCAGGATGACCTGCCCAACACATTTGCATAAGTGGTGTCAATTCACCCATATATTCACCCAGTAAATGGCAATGGGAATCATTTTCTACTTGTGGAAGCAGTTGTATGTAACAGTGCTCTAAGTGGAGAGATAACCTCCAAACACGGAGACTCTCTCCCAGCAAAAGACAACTTCTTGTTATTACTTGGTACGACACCTGTTAATCGTACGACTTGTTTTTTCTGTACGAATTAGTTTAGTTTTGACAAAGTGACGTTTTTCGTCTGACTTGTTTTGACGGTTTTAATTTTAATTTTAACTATTCACCCCTTTTTCTTTGTCACTTGTGTTACGTCCAAACTTTAGTTGTTAAAATTGTGTTACGTCCAAACTTTAGTTTTTCGTAGTTTGGATTCTTTATTTCTTGTTTTTCGTAGTTTGGATTCTTTATTTCGGGGGTTCTACAAATATATTCATTTATCAGTGTCACTTTCTGCAAATTTTTTGTATTGATTGTGTCACTTTTATTTTTTAGTAGTAGAACCCCCCCCTCCCTCCATTCCTTGCTACAGGTGGAGGTCTATTTAAACCCTCCTGGCTGCTAAATTTACCGCAGCCATGGAGGGGAAAACGAATTCAAATACCCCAGAAGACCCAACATCACAAGAGTCTCTAATAGGGGCAAATTGGGCTTCGCTGCCGATCCCCGCTGATTCGCCAAAGACAACCCAGGAAACAACCCAAGACAGCCCAATACAGCCGGCCCAAAAGAGCCCCACGCCTTGGAAGGGCCAGCAGAAGGGACCTGCTGACTATGAAAGGGATAGGGTAGAAAAGTACGCAAAGTACTTCAAAGGAAAGAAATTCTGCCCATCCCTGAATTAGTCGAAAAACTAACGCCCAGGATCCTCTCGCTGGTCGTTTCAGACCTTAAAACTAAGAAGTTGGTGGGGCTCAAGAGAGAAACTTTCGAGGAGCTGTTGAAGAAGGCGGGCATCCCATGCCAGTACTTCTGTCGTTTTGCGACGTGGGATGTCCTCCTCCCTACGGAAGACCAGGCTGCAAAGTTAGCAGCAAACAATGTAACTACCAAGTACTTCAGGCTACAACCGGAGTATAGGGGCACCCGTAGGCTCCGTGTCACCATTTGTAACGTCCCAGCCCACATTACTGGGGAGGTTTTGGCCGCTTATTTAAGCTCTTACGGCCAAGTTGAAGAGTTTAACCTCCTCAGATCCCCGACCGGGACAGCCTACGGGGATTATGCCTTCCGGCTGTGCCTGACGAGGGATGGCTTCAAAGCCATCCCCGAGACTCTAATCAGCGGGGACCGGCAGAGGATTGTAATGGTGGAGGGGCGAAGACCGAGGTGTTGGTCTTGTAAGCAGATTGGTCACATCTCAAAGTTTTGCCCCGATAAACCAGAAAATACAGTAGCAGCAGCAACAGCAACAGCTCCAACGGCCACCACCACCATCAGCAAGACAGCGGAGGCCCAGGACTCGGGTCAGGCCCAGCCCAAAATAAATGACCAAGAGGGCTGGTCCGAGGTGACCCAGAAGAGGAGGGGTTCCCCCAAACAAGGGGGAAAAAGTCCAATTGCATCCCCTCCTCAAAAACAAACCAAGGCTCCAGCAACAGCAGAATCATCAGCATCAACTCCAGCAACCAAAAAGACACCAGAGGTTTTGACAACAACAAAGAAACCAGCAACAGTAATGACACCAGCATCCCCAGCAACTCCAGCCTCACCAATTAAAAAGACCAAAAAGAAAAAAACAACAAAGAAAACATTGAAAACATGGAAACCACGAGCAATTTAAAGAGAAGGAGAGACAGCAGGGAAGGGGCTGCCAAAAAAATGTGTGGGGGACCGTCCTGCACTGAGGACCCATTGGAGGGCCCCTCCAACGCATACCCCCAAATGCAGCCTCTCCCCCAACAAATTCCAAGCCACCTACCGCTCCTGGCTCCTTTTCCGCCACTCTCCTTACCACCACCTCCCCTACCACTTCCGCCAATGTTCCCTCCCCCTGAGTCCCTACAACCCCCACAATATTCACAACCCCCATTACCACCACCAAAACCTCCCCTCCCAACAGATCAAGCTCATATTGAAGCACCCCCATTCCATCCCCAGTTGAAAAACATTTGCCCACACCAAATTGTGCATGTAAGGAGAGCACAATCTCTTGAAAGACAATCTCCCCCAAGCATAATTAGGACATTCTCATTACCATCCCTGAGTACGATCTCTTCCCCTGAACTCTTTCCTGAACGGACTCCCCCCCAAGATAAATCATCCCAACAACAACAAGAAGAAAAAAAGGCGCCAAATAGTGCCGAAGAAAAACAAGAAAATGCCAAAAAAACTATGTACCATAGACTTAAATGCAGTAACGGACCATCAATTAAAAAAAATGTTAAAACCGTTACTGCAACTAGAAAAAATAGATAAAAAGAAAGTGAACAACCCTTTGAACTTTAAGAGTGCAGCCATGGTGACCACTTTCATCCGTTCGGCTGGTGACCGTACCAAGGGCGTATGGAAGTTCTTGAATACGGTCCGCCAGACTGACACAGGTGTAAAGCTGGCGGAATTGGAGCACTCTTCCTTAAAAAGATGTTTACCATTCTGCGCAGGGAGGGTCCCTATTTTAGTTCACCCCTCCTTTTATAGAGCACTAAAAGTACAGTTCCCACTGGATGTCGGCGGAGTGTCTAGGGATGGCCGAGTAAATACTGAGCTCGGCACCGGCTCTCTGAGACAGGCCGTTGGCATCCTCACCCCTGTGGATTTCTGGCCCATAGTCGACACTGAGTAGGTAAGTTGGAATTGATGTCTTTAAACGTTGCCAGTTTAAATGTGAGGGGACTGAGGGATTCAAGCAAGTGTGCGCGCTTGCTTGGTGAACTCAAGAAGCTCTGTGTAGATGTTGCTGCAGTGCAGGAAACCCACTTCACTTGCGACGCTGACTGTCGGGTGCTGGAAAACGACTTTAACGTTTTCTCAGCATACGGCAGCCGCGTCAGCGCTGGGGTCTCCTTGCTAGTTGGATGCAGCCTTGATGCTGATGTTGACGGGGCCGGCTGGTTGTGGTCGATGTTGCCGTGAAAAGTTTCAAGTTCCG
Source organism: Sepioteuthis lessoniana (assembly GCA_963585895.1). Lineage (NCBI taxonomy): Eukaryota > Metazoa > Mollusca > Cephalopoda > Myopsida > Loliginidae > Sepioteuthis > Sepioteuthis lessoniana. The sequence continues at coordinate 18,508,607 of OY757921.1, read as the reverse complement.
TCTGGTTGCGGTTTATGCGCACAATATCGCTGTGGAGAGGGTTTCCTTTTTTCGTCGGTTGGTGCCGTTCCTGGACGATACGAAGCGACTAGTCTTAATGGGTGATTGGAATGCGATCCTTGATCCCAAGATAGATAAGGTTGGTCGGGGAGCTAGTAGTGCGGGAAGGTGTGAGAGCAGCCTTGTCGGCTTCGTGACTCGTCACGGTCTCGTCGACAGGTTTCGTCTTGATCACCCAGGGCGGGAGATTTGGACGTGGCTAGATAGCTCGCCCTCTGCCAAAGTAGGTTCCTACTTGGACAGAGTGTTAGTTAGACAAGCTGACATTGATTTCGTTAGTTGTCCCACGTTCCACCTGATAGCGTGGACTGACCATAAGCTTGTTAGGGTCAGTCTGCGGTTAGCCAATAGGCCTAGTCTAGCCGGCTACTGGAAGTTCAATACCTCCTTACTGGAGATACGGGACTTCCGGGACCGGCTGGAATCCCTAATTCAGCGGGCATTAGTGGGGGCGGTTACCGGGAATAGGTGGTGGGTTTCTCTCAAATATAGAATTAGAGACTTTGCCACCAAATACGGCCAACAGCTCAACCTAGATAAGGCCAAGGATGCGAAGTCTATAGACGATAGACTGTCCCGGGCGGTGGCTGGGGGGGACTCCGTAGGTGTAGAACTAGCTAGGAGGGACCTTGAGCGTGAGAATAGCGAGCGCTACAAGGGACATGTAGTTAGATCTAGGTTAAATAGAGTTCTCTACAAAGCCGTGAAATCGAACGTGACTGCGCGTGAAGAAGTTCAAAGGTTCCCCGATTGGTATATCGCGTCTGTCAAGACCGCGGATGGGCGACTGCTGCATTCGAGTTGTGAGATGCGTGATGCCTTTCGGACGCACTTTCGGGATCGCTTTGCCCGTTGCCCTGATCTCCGGATCCGGGAGTTTCGTAGCTATCTTGCCGACTTCCCCCGCCTTGGGGCGGCTGAAGCGGCTAGCTGCGAGGGTGTGGTTACTGAATGCGAAGTCCGTGATGCGTTGAAGCAGGTCGGCCTCAACAAGTCGCCGGGACTAGATGGTTTGCCCTACGAAGTGTACTTGAGGATGTCGCACATGTTTGTGCCTATTCTGACGGATGTGTTCAACCATTGGTTCGCCCAGGGAGCCATCCCTGGTAGCGTTACCAAGGGCGTGATCACATTGCTGAAGAAAGGTGGCAGGCATGTTTGGGAGGGTTTAGATGACTACAGGCCCATAACTCTGCTTAACACAGAGTTAAAGATTTTGGCCCGGGTCTTAGCGAATCGTTTACAGCTTGTCATCAGTGATCTGATCGGCCCCGAACAGACCTTTGCTGTGAAGGGAAGATCGATCCAGGACAATCTGCACTTGATCCGCGAGGTCCTAGAGGGGATAGAAGACGACACGGAAGCCGCGCTGATCAGTTTAGATCAGTCCAAGGCCTTCGATAGGGTTGACCATCGGTTCTTGGCGTCTGTTTTGGAGACTGCTGGATTCGAACCGGAGTTCCGCAGATGGATTAGCATGATGTACCATAACCCTCAGGCAGTGGTGCAGGTGAATGGAAGGCGTTCGAGGGTATTCGCGATTGAGCGTTCGGTCCGGCAGGGCTGCCCCCTGTCTCCTCTTCTCTATGTCCTCGCGTTGGAGCCCCTCCTGCGCAGGCTTAGGGATGAGAGGACAAGTCCGTCCCTACGCGGTGTCCTCTTTGCTGGCCCTCTTTCGGCAAGGGTTTCCGTGTTTGCTGATGACATCACAGTCTTTGTGTCCCGCCGTCTGGATATAAAGGCTGTGAAAGAGGCGGTTGTCGAGTACGAGCGGATCGCAGGAACCAAGGTCAATTTTGACAAAAGCGAAGGTTTGCGGCTTGGTGCTTGGAGGGGTAGCAATACTCTTCCAGGGCCCTTCCGCTGGAGTGACGGACCCATCCGCATCCTCGGGGTGTGGTTCGGGCCTGACCTCCAACTGGAGCGAAATTGGTCGGAAGTACAAACCAAGGTGAATGCTCAGGTGGGAATCTGGCTTTCAAGGAGGTTGTCCTTAAAGGGCAGGGCGGAGGCGTGTGCCACGTATGTCTTCCCTCTGATCCTTTACCGATTGGCTGTACTTCCTCTGCCTAAGGCACGTTGGTTGGCACTACAACAATCCCTTTCCAGATTGCTCTGGGGGGGTGCAAGGCCGATGGTCCGTAGGCAGGTCTGTATCCAACGTACACGCAACGGGGGTCTGGGTATGCCTGATCTGGAGAGCCACTGGCTCGCTGAAAGACTTGCATACCTCGGCCGGTCCTTGACAAGAGACTCGGTGTGGAGACGAAAGGCGAGTCGGACTTTTCCTCGCCTCAAGTCAGACCCAAAGGCTGAAGGTCGACGTAAGCCTGTGGGCGAAGCACTATTTGTCAGCGAGTGCCGAAAGGCCCTTCGTAACCTTCTTGGTTCCAGTGACCTTTCACGGCCTCGGAAAGAGCTATATCGGGAGTTAATGGTTGGTTCCGCTTCTGATCCTCTTAGCTAGCGGCGAGGCTGGACGGCAGAGGAGATCCGCTCTCACTGGAATTGGGCGCCAGGATCGAGCTTCTTGAACAATTCCGAGTTCTCGCTCACCTGGCGACTTGTACGGAATGCGTTACCCCTTCTCGGCTTGAACTACAAAGCGGGCCTGGCAGACATGCCTGATTGTCCTCGCTGCAGCAGTGGATTAGAAGAAACGGCTGAGCACGCCTTCTACTACTGCGAGCGAGTTCGCCCGTTTTGGGATCACGTCGGGGAGTGGACGGCTCGCATCGAACCCAAGCAGCTCGTGCTGCTCGACGTTGGTTACGTCGTAGACAACGTTCTTCCTCCGTTTCATGGTAAGAAGCGTGTGGTGTTTCTCGCGATCCTAGCTGTAGCTCGAATGGTGATTTGGATCACGCGTAAGAAGGGATTGTATGACGATGCAAACTTTTCTCATCATGATCTGGTTTTGTATTTTCGGCATCAGCTGAGGGTCAAAATCAGATGCGATAGAAAACGCTTGGATCGCATAACATTCAACAGAAGGTGGGTGAATGCAGCAAGCAAGGGAGCAACGTTGGAGTCATCCTTCCCTCCTCTGCCTGCCCATGGCGTCTATGGTACGGGTCCTTCGTGACCCCACTCCCGGTAAGTAGGCAAAGCTTCCTTTATTTTTCCCTTGCAACCTAGTTAGCAGTATGTTGTCGGTCATTGCCCCCGTCATCTAGTCATTAGTATCCAAGATCTTCCCCATCCCCATTATTTTTTTCTACCCTAAACCCGTATCCCAGGCCACTTTTTCTGAAGAACTTGAACATTCATATTGTCACGTGATAGCTCACAGAGACGAAGAGGTAAGACTGATACTATCCTCCCATTGAACTAGCACTATCTAGCAGTCAAAAAGTGACCGTTAAGAGAGAATGTGGGTCACAGAGGAGATAGACCAGATGTTCGCACTTAGTGACCTCAGGTCGCTGGACATCGGAAGGGGAAAGAGAGAGAAGCCAAATGATTGGCGGGGACCCCAAACGGAAGTGGGGTTCCCTTCCCCTCAGCGGAAGTAAAGGACAAAAAAGTTAGTTTTTGAGCAAGGCTCGTGGCAGACGGACCATAGCCATTTTACTCCGGGCTGAAGACAGAAAGACTAACCGAGACATGAGAGACCCGAGTCCCTCAAGCCAGTATTAAAAACAGAACCAAGTCTAGTAGCCCATGAAAGAAGAAAATTCTCCAGTGGAACCCCGTCGAAAAAAACAGATAAGTAACTTTGGGGACATTTTTCCTTTACACCCAAATTTTGTTTACCACTCTCTCTCTCTCAATTTGAAGAAAGGATAAAAGTCAGAAAAGACATTTATATTCGTGGACTGTCCAATTATATGTTTTGACACTCTGAACGTGTATATATAAGTAGTAAAGGAATTTTATGTATTTTCATTTTACCATGTGGCCTATGTTGTTACTTCATGCTTCCTTTCCAGCTTCTATTCGCCTTATGTTATCTTGTTTAGAATTGTCCTATTAATTCCAAAAGTATCACACGGGAAACCGGAGTTGCCGACTACTACAATATTAATATTATTACAACTAAGACCTATAGGCCCGTATTCTTCTGTTATCTAAGGGAAAGAAGTTTAGCGGCCTGGTGGGTGTGTGATAGTGTGAAATTTGGAACCCTTTGCCAGCGGTGGTCAGTCTGGCCCTAAATTATTCCCTCACGTAATATGCCAGTTCTTATCTGCCTGAGAGAAAAACTCTGAACAGGACTTATTCCGTAGGGGATCAAGTGCCAACCTGCCCCGTCTTCACACGTGCGAAAATAAAGTCCCGTTTTGGGATTTTAGTCAATTTCGCGTCACAATATGTATAAAAACCATATTACCTGCTTGTATCAACCCATACCGCGCCCAACTCTTTATTTCTTTTCTCCCTTATAGATTAGGATCCCAGTCCCACCTAGGGCAGGTCTGACTTGTTTCCGGTTCTTTCGCCCCGGAAAACAGTCGACCTCCAATTTTATAGACGGGGGGATGGGAGGGCAACCAAACGGGGATTTTTTTCCTTTGTTTCTTTATTTTTGTATATATTTTTCGGGGTTTTTCTCCCATCCCCATCATATGAATTCATCACAAGTTGTAAATAAAATCATGCATCACTTCCGGGGTTTTAAGTAGGCCTTTCTTCATAGAGCAAAAGTGGTATTTTGGTGGTAGCAGCGCGCATGGAGACGGATGAATGACTATATATACTGTATTGATTGAATGGGTCGGCGATTGTGGCTAGCTAGGTTCCCCATAGAAACTTTAGTCAAAGCAAGACCACTCCTTTCCTCTCCCCCCAAAACTTCAAGGCCTTGTGCCTTCCTTATTGTAATAAAAATCATTTTCTACTTGTGTGTCAGCATTAATGCCACATGTGAGAAGGTTCATCTGAATTGCTTTAATTACTCTTTGCTATCCTGCTGTTCTACTAATCGTTTTGCTTTTAGTTACAGCGTTTTTTGCCGTTTTTTATCATTTTCCTTAATTGTCTTATTATATTGGTTTTTCATCATTGGACTGTTTTCATCATTGGACTGTCTTATTATATTGGACTGTTTACAAGAAAAGAAATTGCATGTTGTGGAGCAGTATTTTCCCCCTCTTTTCTTTTTTCTAGTTAGTATTTTATTTCTTTTTGTATCTAACTAGGTCCCATCCAGTTTTTTCTCGCCTAAAATCATGTTGACCCTCCTGATTGCTATTTTTTGCAATCATGGAGTGTTGTTCTTCTTCTCACATTTCACCTCTCTCAAGACCGTCACACCCTGATGCTCCACCAACACCAAATACTGAAAATGAGACCCTCCCGACGCAGTCGGAAGAAACCCAATCAACAAGCCTGATTGGCTCAAACTGGCCATCACTTCCTTCTGAGTCAGGGAGCCCTATTCCGCCAGGGCAGAAAACTCACCCAGAAAATCCGTCACCATTGCCATGGAAGATACAGCAGAAGAAGCTGAAAGATTATGAGAAGGACCGGGTGGGCAAGTATGCCAACTACTTTAAAGGCAACGAGATCTTGCCCATCCCGGGAATCCTTCAAAAATTAGAACCGAGAATCGTCTCGTTGGTGGTAACGGATTTGAAGTCACGATGACTAGTTGGACTCAAGAAGGAAGGGTTCGAGGATCTGGTACAGAAGGCGTCCCATGCCAATACTTCTGCCAAAGGAGTTTCGCAACATGGGACGTCCTGCTCCCTTCTAGCGAACAAGCTGCCTGCTAAGGTTGCAAGTGGCAACATTACAACCAAGTTCTTCCGACTGCAACCGGAATACTTAGGGACCCGTAGGATTTGGGTAACTGTCTGTAATGTCCCAGCGTTTATAACTGGAGAAGTGCTGGCCGCGTTCCTCAGTGCATATGGGCACATTGAGGAAATAAACCTACTTAGGTCAGCAGCCGGGACGGCCAACGGGGACTATGTGTTCCAGATGTGTCTAACTCGGGAGGGTTTTCAGGCAATTCCTGAAACTATCATCAGCAGAGAGAGGCAGATGATGATGGTTGTGGAAGGCAGATGCCTGTACTGTTGAAGCTGTAAGCAGTTGGGGCACATATCGAAGTTCTGCCCCAAAAAGGATCCCCCAAAAGCTGCAGCTGCCACAGTCACCACAGAAACCATAGAAACAACAGTTTCCACAGCCACCATCAGTGAAACTACAACAACTGAAAAGGAGCCGGACCATTCCCAGCCAAAGAAAACGGATGATTGGATTGAAGTAACCCGGAAAAAAAGAAATCTCTGAAAAAAGCGGAGGATAAGTCCGCAACTGCCTCTCCTGCAAAAAGCATGGAATCAGCCTCTGCAACAGTATCGACACTTCAGCCTTCATACCCAAGTCAGTGACCGCGCCCATTCCTGCTAACATCACAGAGCATCCTCCTATAACCAAGCCCAGAAAGAAAGCAAAAACCAAACCAGTTCCCACCACACCAGTTCCCACCACACCAGAAGCACAAGAATCTCCAATGCAACGGAGAGGGAGCCGCCAAGAAGAGAGGGAGCCGCCAAGAAGGTGTGTTCAGGGCCACCCTGCCCTGTGGATCCCCTGGAAGGCCCTTCTAATGCCTTTCCCCAAAAACCTCTTCCTCAACAAGCCCCACTGAAGTTACCATTCCCACTCCTTTTCTATCACTTCCTCCACCACTTCTTCCTCTGCCACCTCTTCCTCTGCCACCTCCCCTACAATACCGCACTCCACAACATGCTCTCACTGAACAACTTCTACAACCCCTACAACCTCTACAACCCCCACAACTTCAACCTCCCAAACAAATAGAACATCCTGAACTGTTACACATCCTGAACTGTTACACATTCTCCCCAGCCACCAAAACTCGCCCCCACCAAATCTTGCATATGGCAAGATCTCAGTCCCACGAGAGACTTTCCCCCAAAAATCTTCCGAGGACTTTATCCCTCCCCTCTTTAAGCCCGTCCTCCTCTCCGGGATTGTTTCCAGAAGCGACTCCCGCGGAGATTCTGCACTGAAACGATCCCGGCGGCAGCCTAAGGAAACTAAACAAGATGACCAAGACCTGACCAGCAAACAGTGCAGGAAGGCAGTGGTGCTGTGAACAGTCGGGCTGGAATCGGTGGCAGATTACCAGCTCTGAAAGTCACTGAACCACTGCTGGACCTGGAAAAGATAAACAAGAAAAGGGTTTGCAATCTGAGCAACTTCAGTAGTGCACCCACGGTAATCACCTTCGTCCATTCAGCTGGCGACTGTTCCAAGGGCGTGTGGAAGTTCTTGGATACGGTCTGTCAAACCGACACGGGCATAGAGCTAGCAGAGTTGGAGCACTACTCCTTAAGGCGATGTTTGCCGTTTTGCTCTGGGAGGGTCCCCGTTTTGGTTCACCCCTCTTTTTATAGGTCACTAAAAGGTGCGGTTCCTGCTGGATGTTGGTGGAGTGTCCAGGGATGGCCAAGTGAATACTGAACTCGGCACCAGCTATTTGAGACAGGCTGTTGGCATCCTCACCCCAGGGGATTTGCGGCCCATTGTCAACACTGAATAGGTAAGTGTGTCAGGATGGTATAGAAAAACAATAAACAGCACTCACCTTTACAAGCCAAAAGTAACATGGCTGCCTCCTTGGAAAAGCTAGCCAGCTAAAGCTCACCTCCTTTATTGAAGAGTGCATGAGCAGCATGTGGAGCAGCATGTGGATTGGCTCACTTTACAAGAATGGACCTATCCAACACATTTGCATGAGTGGTATCCATTCATCTACTTATTCTCAACCAAATTACTCAGTGGTACTTTGGACAACACTCTACTTGAGTTAACCAATATTCTACAGATGGCTTTAAACGTTGCTAGTCTAAATGCAAGGGGACTGAGGGACGCAAGCAAGTGTGTGCACTTGCTTGCTGAACTCTTGAACCTATGTTTAGATGTCGCTGCAGTGCAGGAGACTCACTTCATTTGCAAGGTGGACTGTCGGGTGCTGAGGGATGACTTTGTCATTTATTCAGCATTCGGCAGCCACCTCAGTGCTGGGGTCTCTCTGCTAGTTGGACACAGCCTTGATGCGATTGTTGATGTTGTCTTTGCAGGTGACGGGGGCCGGCTGCTGGTGGCTGATGTTACCATGAAAACTTTTGAGTTTCGGATAGCTGCGGTTTATGCGCCTAATTCTGCTGCGGAGAGACGCCCCATCCTTCGGCGGTTGGGGTCGTTCCTGGATGCCTCAAAGCGGACAGTTTTAGTGGGGGATTGGAATGCAATCCTTGACCCCAATATAGATAGGGCCAGTCGGGGTGCTAGCAGGTTGGTATGGTGCGACAGCGGCCTGTCCGATTTTTTGACTGAGTTTGATTTGATCGACAGGTACCGTCTGGATCACCCAGGGAGGGAGATGTGGATGTGGATAGGAAGTTCACCCTCTGGCCAGGTCTGGTCTTACCTGGACAGAGTGTTAGTGAGAAGAGCTGACAGTGACCTACTTGCTTGTCTCATGTTCCACAGGTTAGTGGGGTCTGATCATAAACTTGTTAGGGTCAGTCTACGGTTAGCTAATAGGCCTAGTCTGGCCAGCTACTGGAAGTTCAAGAGTACATTAACACCCCGGACAGGCTTGTGCTGAGATCGAGCTGTGAGATTCGTGAGGCTTTCCGGACACACTTTCGAGATCGCTTTGCCCGCTGTCCTGACATCCAGGTTCAGGAGTTTCGCAACTATTTAGCCGACTTCCTCCGCCTTGGGGAGCCAGAAGCGGCTAGTTGCGCGGGTGTGGTTACTGAATGTGAAGTCCGTAGTGCGTTGAAGCAGGTCGGCCTTAACAAGTCACCTGGACTGGATGGTTTACCCTACGAAGTGTACTTGAGGATGTCACACATGTTTGTCCCTATTCTGACAGATGTGTTCAACCATTGGTTTGCCTAGGGAGCCATCCCTGGTAGCATTACCAAGGGTGTGATCACATTGTTGAAAAAAGAAGGCAGGCATGTTCGGGGGGATTTAGATGATTACAGGCCCATAACTCTGCTTAACACAGAGTTAAAGATTCTGGCCCGGGTCTTGGTGAACCGTTTGTAGCTTGTCATCAGTGATCTGATTGGCCCTGAGCAGAACTACACTGTAAGACAACTTGCACTTGGTGTGCCAGATCCTAGAGGGAATAGAAGATGACACTAAAGCCAGGCTGATCAATTTAGATCAATCTAAGGCCTTCGATAGGGTGGACCATCAGTTCTTGGCGGCAGTTTTAGAGACCACCAGATTCGAACCAGAGTTCCGCAAATGGATTAGCATGCTGTACCATAACCCACAGGCGGTGGTGCAGGTGAACGGGAGGTGTTCGGGGGCTTATGAGATCGAGCGGTCAGTCCAGCAAGGCTGCCCCTTGTCCCCTCTTCTCTATGTCCTTGCTCTGGAGCTCCTGCTCCAAAGGCTTAGGAATGAGGGGGCTTGTCCGGCCCTGTGCAGAATCTTGCAAACCGGCAGCGTCCGAGCCAAGATTTCTGCGTTTGCCAATGATATCAATGATATGACAAGAGCGAAGGCTTGTGGTTGGGTGCCTGGAGAGGCAGCATTCCCTTGCCAGGTCCCGTTTGGTCCCGGCCTCCAGCTGGAGCGAAATTGGTTGGAAGTACGGGCTAAGGTAGAAGCGCAGATGGTTGCCTGGCTTCGAAGGCAGTTGTCCTTAAAGGGCAGAGTGGAGGTGTGTGCCGTGTACATCTTCCTCTTGATCCTTTACCGTTTGTCTGTACTGCCTCTGCTTAAGGATCATCGGGCGGCACTGATACAATCCCTTTTCAAGCTTCTTTGGAAAGGCCGAAACTCAATGGTGCATAAGCAGGTCTGCTATCAACGTCCTTGTGATGGGGGTCTGGGGATGCCAGATCTTGAGAGCCACCGGCTTGCTGAGAGACTGGCTTACCTGGGCTGATCGTTAACGATGGGTGCAGTGTAAAGCCTCAAGGTGGGAATCATTTTCCCTGACCTGCGGTTGTGTCCCAAGGCTGAAGGCCGTCTTAGGCCAAGGGATGAACCACCATTTGTCAGCGAGTGCCACAGGGCCTTTCGAAATCTTCCTCGGTCCAGTGACCTCTCTTGGTCTCGTAAGGAGCTATATAGAGGGTTAGTTGTGGGTTCCTCCTCGGATCCTCTGGTAGAGCGGCTCGGCTGGTTGGTGGAGGAGATTTGCTCCCAGTGGAATTGGGCGCCAGGTTCGAGCTTCTTGAACAACTCCGAGTTCTTGCTCACCTGGCAGCTAGCTCAAAACGTATTGGCCCTCAACACCTGGGCTTACAGAGCGAGCATAGCAGATATGCCTGACTGCCCCCGTTGCAGCAGTGATCTAGAAGAAACGGCTTTGCACGCCTTTTACTACTGCAAGCGGGTTCGCCCGCTCTGGAGCCACGTCGAGGAGTGGATAGCTCGCATCAGCCCTAGAGAGCTTGTGCTGCTCGATGTTGGTTATGTTGCAGACAACATTAACCCTCCGTTTCAGGGTGAGAAGCATGTGGTGTTTCTCGTGATCCTAGCCATGGCTAGAATGGTGATTTGGCAGACACAAAACAAGAGATAGTATGAGGGTAAAAACTTTTCTTATTGTGATCTGATCTTGTTCTTTAGGCATCAGCTTAGGGTTAAGATTAGATACGATAGAAGACGCTCGGACCACATAACATTCAGCAAAAGGTGGGTGCATGCAGCAAGCTTGGTCGTATGCAAGGGGGCAATGTTGGAGTCATCCTTCCCTCCTCTGCCTGCACATAGTGACGATGGTCCGGGTCCTTTGGGACCCCACCCCGGGTAGGTAGGAAGCTTACGAATTACTTACGATCTCTTGACCCCCTAGTTAGTGGAGTGTGGTATGTCATTGTCCCCACAATTTCGATGTTAGTTCCCCTCAAGATCCTCCCCACTCCCAGTTTCTTTTTCTTGCCCTTCCACCACTTGTGATCCCCAGTCCTTTTTTGAGGATCTTGGTCGCATATTTCTGTATTTCATGTTCATCTCCTTTCCTGTCCAACCCCTTTTCCATTTATTTTTTTATCCTGTTTAGTCTTAGGTCTTTCCCCAATAGGGATGGTTTTGGCTTGTTTTTGGGCCTTATCCAGGTATCAAAAAACAGTCAACTCTCCACAGCATAGAAGAGGGGATGGGAGGGAAACCAACCGGGTTAATGTTTTGTTTACCATGGGGCTTTTTCTCCAATCCCCCATCATCTTTCCCTCGCTGTGTATAAGCCATTTCATTTCATCGAATTTTAAGTAGGGCTTTCATGGAGCGAATGAGGTTTTTTGGTGATTGTGACGTGGTTGGTGGATGAATGAATTTATTGAATAGAATGAGAAAAAATGATTGAATGATGATTGTTGGCGGTGAGAGCGACTAGTTAGGACATCATAGAAAAATATTGTTTTTGCCCCCTTCCCTTTCCCCCTATTTGGGGCTTGTGCCCACTGAGAGTTGTATCTTTCAGAAATAAATTCTACTTGTGTGTCAGACCACTCACAAGTGAACCAATATTCTTCAAAACGAAAGTCAACTACCGAAATTTTACAAAGTTAAACAACTGAAAGAAAATTCGACCCAAGAATTCTGCAGTAAAGATAACTTTACAGAAAACTCAATTGAAATTAAATGAAAATTAAAAAGACTCAATTAAAATCAATTGAAAGATAAAATTCAACTCGAGAAGTCAAAATTAAATGAAAACTGAAACATTTGACAAAACTAAAAAGAAATAAATACTCAAATTCAAAGAACTTTGTTTCCCAGACACTCTCAGATAAGTTTCCATCTTTTCTACCTCTTTCTTTCTTATTTCTTTTGTATAAAATTCCTTTTTAAAAACTTTATTGTTTGTGTTTGGATCAGTATCCGAACTAGAAAGCTGTGGAACTTACTATTTCAAATTAAACACTAAAGTCCCCCCTAAAAACATACCAAGTTAAATACTAAATTTGGCTTTAGTGTCATTCTCTTCATAGTGAATTTTGTACTCGAAATTTCTTTTATATAGTAAATTTTTGTTTTTTAAATTCTATTATATTGCAAATTTTACTCTAAATTCTTTTAGATGAGATATCACAAAATAAATCGAGATTTCAAGACATAACTCAAGATTTTACCAACAAACATGAGATTTCACCAAGTACCACAAGATTTTATAAATTACCGTGAGAATTCACCTCATCAGGTGAAACTTTAACTCTTCACGTGAGATCTCAGCAAATACCATATTTCACCTCTTCACCTGAGATTTCACCACATCAATTTATGTATAATTTGATCAACAAACATGGATTTCCCTTCTTCAGGCAAGATTACATCATGTAATTTGAGATCTGACAAAGTTGTCGTGCTCTGTTCAAAAACATAAAAAACCCAGACTGCTCTAATCCCTAAAAAACACTACACCCACCTACATCTGGAAATGATGAAACCACTAGTAGACTTGACTGGCTGCCCTAGTGAAAGAAAGAAAAAATCTATCTCTTTACAACAATAACAGAGCCAGTTTTGCGGAAGTCACTCTATCGAAATAAAGTGGATTATCTTCAGAAGTCTATTTCAGGTTAACAAACAACTGTATTTCCACTAATATTTTTTATGGACAAAATCTTTGTCCACACGGCCCTGGCAGAGTGATACGACTTTCATTCTATTTATAGCCAAGCCTGTCAGCAGTACTTGGGCTCGCCCAGGAACATTATGCTACTTGACTGGGACACATTTTGGTTGGATATGTTGGCGAGTCATGTTCCAACTGGGTGTGTCCTTGCTCAGGCGGCAGTCAGTAATGACTGGCATCCTCAAGCCCCAGGGGGCCGTCCCCCAGGCATTATCCCTCTTCAGAGGGGTTGATCCTATCACCTGGTGCCCCATTTTAGAGGAATGCTGATGGCGCCCAAGGCATTTTTGGGACTGCGCATGTGGGTTTCCGTTCTGTGCCCGGATCCACCTAAAAAACGTCCTTGTGCCACACTTGTACACTTGGTGGGGGCATATAAAAAAAACATTAAAATGAGTCATAAAATAATAGCAATCAGAGATAATACATCATTAAATGTGATAAAGAGAAATAGGAAAAAATTAGCAGGAAGAATAAAGAAATTTAAAAAGGATAAACAAGGCAAACATATATGAATAATTCAAAGTTAGGTTCATTTGCAATATAAAATGAATCACACAGTGAAATTTAATCCTAAATGTTGTGACATTATGAAACCTTTGTATAGATTTTGGTGGAGTTCCAACACCTATAGTATATGTCAATCTAAGCTCAGATTATAACTGGAATATTTCTCAATGATCAGTGTTCAATCCAAGACAAAAATCTAAACTACACTCTAGTAAATTGTAAGCTTGCCATGGCATAATCTTCATTTTCCTTGTTAGTGTTGTGCACTTGATAGCATAGAAATTCACATTAGATGACCGAGAAACATTTTCATTTCTCATTGTAGCAAAGCTCCATGATACTTCCATAGAGAAAGGAACCATGGTATATTTATCACTTTAATATTAGAAATTAGGATAATTCAAACATCCAAATTATCCTCCAATCACAATTTGAAGTCATCTTGCTTTATTCTCTGAACTAGAGCACCATACATCTTACTATGGTAAAAAATCATTATGATGTACTGTTTTTGCTGGGACATGATCAAATAAGTTACTAGTATATGTTTGTTTTCGTGCCCATGTTTGAATTCTACATAAAATTGACCTTTGTCCATAATAAACAAGTTCATGAGTAGTCTGCTGTATTGTTATCACTTTTGCCCCATTTACAAATTGCCACATTTTAAATCAATATAACCACCTTTTATCACATAAATTCACTGATTACAAATAAGCTGAATAAATCACAAACACACATTCACCTTTTTTTTAAATTCAGATTTGTATTTATCTTAATTTTTCTGCATATTTTTATTCATTCACCTATTTCAACAACATTAAAAATACACATTATTACTTTATGTCACATTGTTAATAATACTTCATATTTCTGCAATTATGCATATATTCAGTGATACTTACAGGGGTACAGCTTTATCATAACCAGTTAAAAAATTTTTACTAGAAACAGTAAATAAAGATGTTTATAATATCCAAGTATCATTTATATATATATATATATATCTGTATAAATTTTAATATAATAAAGGTCTTCATTTATCGATTCGACTGAAAAATACTTTAACTGTTTATGATACTATTATTTATCATATAAACTTCTCAATAATAGACAATTGAAAATTTTAGATGCATTTCTAAAAAAAACTTCTTCTAAAAATGTTTCTTTCTTACTTGAATGGAAAATTTTTGACAGGATTCTACAGTAGGTTTCAACATTGAATTTGGATTTTAATGGGCAAAGTTAGTCCAATGAATTTTGTATTCATATGTTTCAATAATATATTTTTTGTTGTGCTTTTTCCTTTTCAGTATCAATCAGTTTTAATAAAATTTAATTTCCAGAAATTCACTGAAGATGAATATAATAAAATCATAAGCTTTCTTATATGTTGTATTTGGAGATTTGTCTTTAATTTTGTATTTTTATTGAACACCTATTAAGAATTTGATCAACCTTAATTCACAAGTGGTTCTTTCAGTGATTTCCTTATCTTTGCTGTTTTCTTATCACAATTCATTACACTGGAAAAAATAAAACTATTCAATGAGTTTCAAATCAGTTACATAACAATTTTTAAACTCATTTATTCTATTCAGGTCACAAAAATATTTCTGCACACACTTCAAACAATCAGAAGTTTTGTCAATTCCTTTTGAGTTTTATCTACTTAACACATCACTCCATAAATCCTAGCCTGACATATAGATAGCACTACTAATAAAAAATCCATATGATTTTTATAAAGTGATAACCTTCAAATGGCACGTCTCAAAATTTATGCCCAATCGGATTATTAGTTTACACATTTCAGTTGTTTAAGTGAAGCTACTGTTGCAAATTTTCAAAAAATAGGAATATCATAATTTTGTGTGTTGATAAAGCATTGCTTTCTGATAGGAAAAATACTGTTCAAGCACAGCAATGGCTTGATAAGTGTTATTTGGGTTCTGCTCTATCAGAAACAACTGTTAAGAGGTGGTATACTAACTTTAAACCCAGTCATACAGACACAAATGATGCTGAATGCTCAGGTCACCCAAAATCAACAGTTGTCCCTGAAAACACCAAATAACTCCACAAACTCGTTTTGGCCAATCATAAAATGAAGTTTGGTGAGATAGCAGAGGAGTTGAAGACATAAGAAGGCAGTGTATTCACCATTTTTCAAGAACATTTGTCAATAAGAAATCTGTGTTCACAATCGATCAAAAACAATGCATCGACGATTCAGAGCGTTGTTTGCAACTGTCTCAACACAACAAAAAATAAAATTTGTTTAACATGTGACAATGGATAAAACATGGATCCACCACTTCACTTCAGAGTCAAATCGGCAGTCAGCTGAATGGGTAGTAGCATGTGGTAGGGGTAATTTCGCCCCAAAATAGGGACAATAATAAGAGTATTAATAAAGATAGATATGCCATACAGTTAGAAAATGGCAAGTGAAAAAAGGTACATCTTTAAAAAGACTCAGGAGGTTGATTGGCTGTGAGGACTTTGGTATATTAAAAAAGATAATATCATGTGAACTTAACAGTTAACTTAAAGTTGGAAATATAATCAGTATTGATTACAGAAAGCAAAACCCTAACTTCTAGAAATAAATGATATTCTCAATAATAGATGTTTATATGAATTGTTTATATCAGAATGTAGGATGCAAGAAAATCACAACATGAAATTGTATTTTGCGCAATATCAGAAGGTGGCACACATGCTAGAGGTTGGATGAATCAATTATGCGTGGCATCATGTGATTAGCAGGAGGTGAAGATATTCTCAATAAATAAGCCTCACCTCAAGCCAATGTGAGAGTTTTTGCTGAGACAGATGAGGCAATTACTCCCGGTCCATACTGTGATTGTTGACATCTAAGAGACAGCCAAGCCCCAGTGTGAGGAAATCATCTCTGAGCAGATGTGACTTCAACTATCGAGAAAACCTGTCAGAAAATGAATCAGGCGTTCTGCAGCTGCATGTGCCATTGAAAAGCCTGATAAACGAAAATCACTAAACAAGCTGCTAAACCGAAAGTTAAAGAAAAACCATCTCTTTCTAATAATCAAAACTCAAGGTACTGTTATATAAGGGACATTTCAATTTATTTACTTTTTCTTTATGAACTGTGTTTATTTCATGTATTGTTGGTATTATTATCATTATAAAAAAAATAAAACCTTTCATAAAATCGGATCAGCTTGGTTATTTCTTTCTGATGCTAACACGGTTCCAGCCTGATGGTCCTGCAGATGGACCAGCAGATAATCTTTGGACCCCATAACCTCTCAATAGGATCAATCACAACATGCACTGTTGAGAGGATCCCCAGAGAATTAGGTCTAACCTGTAACACTGGAATCACAGCCAAAATTGTGAAGGACAGTGGTTGAGTGGGGTTAGTTTACGGCATTACATCAATGGTGAAGTATTGAAGAGTCATCGTTACATTAACTGTTGCCATGACAAGGATCCTTGTACAGCAGGTCAAACCCATTCAAAGTGACCAAAGATGCAAACATCAGCAGGCAAGTTGTTGGCTTCCATATTTGGGGATGTGCAAGGTATTTTCTTCATCAATTACCTTGAGAAAGGAAGAACCATCAACAGCAAATATTATATAGCATTAATGATGCATTTAAAGGAAGAAATCACTAAAAAATGGCCACAAATGAAGAAGAAAAAAGTGCTCTTTCACCAAGATAATGCACCATGTCACAAGTTGATCGCAATGATGGCAAAACTACATGAATTGCACTTTGAACTGCTTCTGGACCCACACAATTCTCCAGGTTGGTTGGTTGTTTGGGTTTCATGGCATATCAACCTTTGTAGGTTATTTAATGCCAAATTCTGTTTATATGTATATACATTCAACCAAAGATTTCTTAGCGAATACTTAGTAGGTAAAATTTACTATTAGCAGGATTTCATTTGTTTGCACTTGATTAACCAGTTTTAATTCATATTTTTTCATACAACCCTGTCTCTCTCAAAAAGGACAGAATGTCATCTATTTTGACGTTCTCAAACATATCAGTTAAACTATTCACTTTGAAAAATCACTTTCTGATGACAGCAAAAGTTCTGCATTCTATAAGAATGTGTTTAACTGAGCAAGTTGTCTGACAGGTCAAACACTATGGTTGTGGTTCCTGTTTCAGTTTGAAAGAGGGAGTAAGCCTTGTATAAACAATGAACAATTGGAATATAAAGACTTGTTCTGTTCTTGATTTTTTCGATGCTGGTCTCCACTCTCCCAAGGTTGGCTGAATTTGGTAGAGTTTATTGTAGATGTTATTGCTCCATCGTTGTTGCTATTTTTTGTGAAGGAATTTATTAATTGTTGGTTTCAGGTCAGTACATGGAATTCTGGATTTACTGGGGGTCAGATCTGAGACCAATTTGGGCGCCAAGTCTGCTCTTTTATTCCCTCTCACACAAATGTGACTTAGGGTCCAGCATATAATTATTTCTTTTCTATTTGATAGAGTCTAATCTACTCAACAATTTAATGATAAGAGGGTTATGAAATTTTTTATTTCTTAATGATAGCAAGACAGAGAGTGAGTCTGAGAATATTATAAATTTCTTATGTTTACTCTTCAAGATGATGTTGAGAGCTAGGTCTATTGCACAGGCTTCGGCTGTGAAGATTGAGCTTTCCATTGGAAGAGCTTCCTTAAGAATTGTTTTGTTTAAAACAGCCACAGATGCTGTTTTATTGTTGTCCTTGGAGCCATCCATAAAGATATAGAGGTGGTCGGGATGGTGTTGGAGAATATTGTAAAATTTCTCTTGATAAGTGCTGGGGTGGGTTTTAGTTTTGGAATATTCATTCAGTTCGAGAATCACTTTGGGAGTTTTAATGATCCAGAGTGGTGTTTGTGGAAAAATGCTTTTATGTATGTTATTTAGTGGTATTTTTGATTTTTTTAGGGTCGACTTCATCCGAAGGCTAAAAGGTTTTATTGTTTTTTCTTTTTTTTCAACATATTGCTTGTATTTTGGGTTGAAGGTGCAGTCATAAGCTGGGTTGGACGGGAGAGATTTTAGCTTTATGGAGTATTGGAGAGCCAGTTTTTCACGTCTTAGTGTAAGAGGTGGTTCATCTGCTTCTGTGTATAGGCTTTCAACAGAAGTGCTATATGCTCCAAGGGCTAGTCTAAGTCCTTGGTGGTGTATGGTATTTAGTTCTTTCAAATATGTCTTTCTGGCTGCCCCATATATAAAGCAGCCATAATCAAGTCTTGATCTGATTAATGAGCAATATAATTTTAATGTTTCTTTGCTTCCTCCCCAGTTAGTGTGTGCTATAGTTCTAAGTAATTGTATAGTTTTGTTACATTTTGTTCTTAAGTGTTTAATATGCGGAACGAAGGAGAGTTTGTGGTCAAAAATCATTCCTAGATATTTGCAGTGTTCAATTTTCAGTACTGAATCTAGGTGGAGCTTACGTTGTTTGCAGAAGTGGATGTATTTTGTTTTTTCTTTTAAAAATTTTAATCCATTCTCAATGGTCCATTTGTAGAGCTTATCAAGGCATATTTGAAGTTGTCTTTCTATATGGTTCATGTTTCTTGCTCTGTAGCAGATCAGGAAGTCATCCACATACAAAGCACAGTTTGTTCTGCTTTATAATGTTTTTCACAATAATATTAATTTTTATATTGAACCGCATGACAGACAATACACTGCCTTGAGGTGCACCCATTTCTTGTTGTTTTTCTTCAGAGAAAACTTCTCCCATTCTTACTCTAAATCGTCTATCTTGAAGGAAGCTTTGGATAAATATTGGCCTTCAAATCCGAGGTTTTTCAGATCTCTTACAATGCTGTACTTCCAGGTTGTGTCGTATGATTTTTTGAAATCAGAAAAACTGCCACTAGATGTTCTTTTTTAATAGAAGCCTCTCCGATGAATGTTTCTAATCGCATCAGGTGATCTATTGGGCTTTTTTGGCTTCTGAAACCAGATTGGTATTCTGTTATCAATTTATTGGTTTCTAAATACCGGATCAATCTGACATTTACCATTCTTTCTAATGTTTTGCAGACACAACTGCTAAGAGAAATGGGTCTGTAATTTTTTGCGTTTGTATTGTCTTTGAAAGGTTTGGGTATCGTATAACTGTGGTTTCTTTCCATATTTTTGGTATGTCACCTCTGTTCCATAAATCATTGAAGATTTGTAGGAGGAAATTTATGGATGGTTCAGGTAATTCTTTCAGGAACTGATAATGTATTTTGTCAGGTCTGACTGCTGTATTGTGTGCCTTGTTGAGGGATTCTTTTAGTGCTGCTATAGAGAAAGGTTGGTTGTAGTTTTCGGTGTTTTTGCTTTGAAATTTAATTTTACCTTTTTCTGCTTTTGTTTTGATAATTTGAAAACTTTTGCTTTGGTTTTTAGCAGATGAATTTTGCAAGAAATTTTCGGTTAGATGATTTGCTATATCTTTCTCATCTGTGATTTCCAGATTATTGTGAGTGAGGTGTTTTGTAGGAGTATTGTTATTTTTGCCAGTTATTTTCCGAATCCTCTGCCATACTTTTTTTGGCTTTGTGTTACCATTCATTTTAGTAACATCATTTCTCCATGTATTTCTTTGGGAGTCTTTGATGATTTTTCAGGCTTTGACTCAGCTGCTTTTATAAGTGTTTAAATTTTCTCGTGTTGGGTTTATTTTAAATTTTTTAAAAGTTGCTCTAAGTAATCTGACAGCTTTTTTACATTCTTCATTGAACTATGGCCTATTGTATTTTGTAGAAGTAGAGCTTTTGGGTATATGTTCTTTAGCTATGTTTAACACTGTGTTTGTAAAATATAAGATGTTTTCCTCATTGTTTTTATTGGCATTCTGGAGTTAGTCAGACAAGGCATGAAGTTTTAAATCCATCCCAGTTAGCCTTTCCCATGTTCAAGCTTGGAGTTCTTTTACTCAATTCATCAGTGCTGTCTTCTTATAGAATCGGTAAGTAATCACTTACACAGGTGTCATCATGTACTTTCCATTTGTAATATAGAAACAAGGAAGGGTCACATATTGATAGGTCTATTGCAGAATATGTGCCTGTTGCTGGGTGCAGATAAGTGTTGGATTTGTTGTTGTACATACACCACTGATGTTAATTTAATAAAGATTCTATGACTTTGCCCATTTTGTCGGTTTTCTTGCTTCCCCAGATTTCATTATGGCTATTAAAGTCCCCCATTATAATGAAGGGTCTTGTTCATTGTTCTATTAAATTGTTCAGCTCCAATTCCTTGGGTTCTTCCTTTTTGGGGAATATATACTGAATACACTGTTATCGTTTTGTGGAAGGTTGCTGATATAGTGACTGCTTGCATGTTTGTATTTAGTGTAATTTTGCAGTGAGGGATGTTTTGGTTAATGATTATAGATGATCTGCCACAAGGTCTATCAGTGTACTGTTTTATATAGTTGTGTGAATAATAGTTTTTCATGTTGATGGTGGTGTTGTTTTTGAGGTGAGTTTCTTGGAGGCATATGATTGCTGGGCAGTATTTTATAATAAGTAGTAACAAATCAGAGTAGTTCACCCTTGGATTATTCTATTTATCTAGTTTAGATTTTTGGGACTTTTTTGGTTGAGATTTGTTGGTTTGAGTTTTATTTTCAATTTCCATTTCTTCGATCTCTTCAAATTTGTTTGATGTGATTATTGGGATGGGCTGTGTTTGAGTAATTCTTTTAATTGGGTTTTGTTTTTTAATGGTAATATCTTTTGTTTTATTTTCATTTATACCTTTGTTAATATCTGGAGTTGTACTGGTGACCTATGTCATTTTTCTTTAGTTTGTTCAGTGGTTTTATAGTTTTCTTCTGTGTTGGTATTAGTATTTACTTTCATTTTTATACAAGGCTTGCTTTCTTTCATTTCAGTTGAATGCATTCTTTTAAGGTTTTCTTGGAATGTTAACCATTCGTTAGCTTTTAAATTTATCAATTTTTTCTATTAGTTTTTGGTATTTATTGATTGAAGTGATATCCTGGGGTGGTTGGTTTACTTTTCGTGCTACATTAGTATATGTTTTGGTTCCCATATAGCTTTCAACGATTTTCCTTGCTTCAGGGAAAGGTATATTTTTGGTGTGCTTGATAAACATCATCTCTTTTTCTTTCTTATAAATGGCCCAGCTTCTTGAAAAGGCAGGGTGTTCCTCATGGCAGTTTGCACATTTTATGTTCTTGCATTCATTTTCCATATGATCTGGGTCACGTTTGCCACATTTGTTACATACTTGGCGTCCTCTGCATATTTCTTTGTAGTGTCCAAATTTTTGACATTTGAAACATCTCAGGAGAGCTAGTATATACTACTCTACCCTTTCTATTGTGTAGCCAATTCTGATTTCTTTTGGTATTGATGGTTTCTCAAAAGTCAGAATGTATGTATGGGTCTGTATGGTTTTATCATTTCGGCAAATAGTGACTCTTCTGTATTCTTTTATTCCTTGCTTTTTGAAAGTCATTTCAATCTCTTCCGGTATTGCTAGTGACAGTTCTTTACTTCTCACGCCATCGGAGGTACTTGATTTGGCGTGTGGATAGGCACAACATTTGAGATTATGAAATTTCTCCATTTTTAATTGGTTTTCAGCATGTTTTTTGCTTTCCACTTCCACAAGCAGGTTTCCAGTTTAGAGTTTCTTTAGTTTTGGGGTTGGATCAACTGAATATTATTTTTTCGATCAAGAAAGATGACGGTTGATCTAATTTTACATCTTGTAATGATTCAATAATGATGAATCTGGGAAAGTCACTTTGTTTCTGAGTCGGAGTCGGATAAATATCTTTTGGATTTTTTGAAAGAAGATGACATGATTGGTGTATATTTTTCATTGGTCCTATGCTCCACCACCCACCACGGAGTCCAACTTGTGTTGGGAATAAGCCAGCGGGGAAACCCATTCACCCTGGCTGAGACAGGGATACATTACCAGTATACTCATATCAAGAGCAAAATTCCGAGCCTCTGTCAATTTCTGGTTTTAGTGCTATAAAATTTAACAGTGACCAAACCTCTACTCTCAATACAATTGACACCTTCTAGCACCTATAAAATAAAAGGGTTGGGAATTTTTCTGCAAATGCAGATGGAATAGTACATTTGGGATAAAGACATACAGGTGCTAGGGCATGACAAGACCGTCCGATTGATCAGATCGGGCTCAATCCAACTGCCCGTCAGACCAAGTAAGGGCCAAAGTGGTGTGTTGCAAGCCATTAACCACTCTGTTGCAGGGTCAATGACTGCTCAACCACCAGGATCCAGTCTTAGCACCTTATGGGTTGCAGCCAACAGGTGGTCCCATCTGGGACTTATTGAGTAATGTGCTAACTGAAAAGCAATAATTAGTGTGAATTGTAATTACTTGTTTAATATAAGACTTCTATTTTCAAATACTATGATGTTTACATATATTCTCAACATAAATAATGTAGAAATAGTTTTACATGTTTCATACATTATTGTAGAATATTTCTACAAATTGAAATCAGGCACAAAAGTCCACAAGTTCAAATCTTTATAAACCATTTTTATTGAAACAGTATTTAATCTTTACTGTTATTTCATTTTCCTATAACTTTGACAAGTGAAAATACAGCAGGAATAGTACCCTCAATTTTCAATAAAGCTCTTCTCAACCATAACATTTTTGCTATTGCTTTTCCTGCTTTCATAGGAATCATTAATTAATCTCACTTTAACACTCATCTTGTAACCGTTCCAATCATTGGTTTACTTTGTCAACATTTTTGAGATTACTGGTTCAATTAGAATGTACTATAAACAATACATTAGCTGAATTCTTTTTAAAAACCCAGCATAATTTCTAATTAAATTAGAAAATTAATTTCATGATAATGATTTAGAAAATATATATATAATCTGTTATCAATAATTCAGATTATCAATTACAAATAAATACATGCCAGGAAATTGCAATATAATTATAATGCAAAGTTTATCTAAGTTAACGCCAATTCCATGGTCCATACTCTAATTTATTGCATGGCATATGAATATTTTTCTTTTCAATAAACAAGTCTCCTAGAAATATTAGTTATTTCTTTAACATTATGTCTCGTGGTCTGCCACTGAGAGGAGAGAGGTAAGATCAATTTCCCCTTCCCCTCCGTGTTTGAATTGACAGGTCCCAAAGATTGACAGTTAAAAGAGGAATAAGGAATGTAGGTCAACTCCTTAGCCTCCCTGTTGAAGGAAGTAACGAATCCAGGTTAGAATGAAAGCCAAGAGATGTCTACACTCTGTGACTGGGTGGATTGAGAAGGGGACATAGAGGTCAGTATAATAGCCCGAATGAATAGCATGACAGGGGGAGGTGGAGGAAGAAGAAAGAGGCCAAATGATTGGCCAGAACCCTAAAACCAGAGGTAGTGCCCTCTTCATCAGAGGAAATAGGGATAAAGAATTCAGTTTTTAGGGCGGAGGTCACCATGAGAGAACGTGCTGACCTGATGCCAAACAAACTCCCGGGTACCTAGCTGGTGAAAAGAAAGGAATTGAGTTTTAGGACAGCAGTTGGCATGACAAGATGTATTGAAACTGTTGCCGAAACTCCGGGGAAAAGTGGAAAGAATTCTCGGACAAGAAGTTAACAGGTGCCTTCCCATCAAATTTCTACAGAATCCCGCTAGCCCGTAAAAGAAAAGAATTCTCAGAAGAAACCCGTCGAAAAAGCTAAGTAAACCTTAAAACCGTTTTCTCTATCCACCCTTCCTAAGTATTGAAATTATATGCCCTCTCTCTCAATTTAAAGAAAGAAGCATATAAAGAATCATCTGCATTAAGAAAAAAGAAAAGAAATAGAATGAAAAGATTCATTTCATAAACTCTAAACATATGAATGGACTTTGCTACCTTTTCAAGGTTCAAGAGTAAAGACAGAAAAAAGAGAAAAGAAAACGAAAGGGAGACATTTGTGTTTAAGTCTGTCTGCTGGTAATATAGCCGGCACCTTATATATTTGTTTGTGTCTGCACATATTAAAAACCTTATATTTTAAATGTCCCCTCGTGTCGAAACTTATTCGTTGTGTTGTTTGCCTATCAAATTGCCTTTTGCATATTCCTTTTCAGCTTCATTCGCTTCAATTTATTCTCACTAAATGTCCTATTCACCTTTAAAAATATTACACGCGAAATTGGAATTGCCGACTACAACTAATAATATCTTATCTCAACCTAGAGGCTCATATCTTCCGTTATCCTGGGGGTGGTAGGAAGCGAAGTGGCCTGGTGGGTGTGTGTGTAACGGGAAATTTGGAAACCCCTTGCCAGCAGCGATCAGTTTAGCCCCAAGTTAACCCCCACATTATCTGCTAGTTCCCATATGCCCAAGAAAGGACTCTTAACTAGGACTTATTCTGCGAGGGATAAAGTGCCAGACTGCCCCGACTTCACACGTGCGTAAGATAAACTCCCGTCCTGGGATAAATATTTTAGGCATCATCACAATTACTTCATTCAATAAGGATTGGTAGCAATTAATCTTATTTATAACAGAAATACTGACTGCAGTTTTACATTTTATTCAATAGATGAAGGTTTGGTAACTTAATCTCTAAAGAATTTTTTATGTTAAAGAAAAAATGCTCTTTACTTTCATTAATTCTTCATTCTCTATTTCTTTAAATATACAGTATAATAAAATTTGTAAACTTCTAATTTTAGTACACAATTTTTATGTAAGGGGATTATTGCATTGATTGCAATATACCTAATATTAAAGTCAAGCATTATTCAATTTCAAAGAAGGGATCTTTAACATTATTTGAATGTCTTAAAATTTTATACATGCACATATGTATATATACTCACATACACATATAGACATCAGTAAAAATGACAAAACCAGATATATTTTGGGAGAAATTTATAATAGAAAAAAATATATATAAGGTTTTCATGGTAAATACTATACAGAACAACTATTATAAAAACCATGCAAAGATCTTTACACTTTATCTTAACATTCACTGTTAATTATTTCCATTTATCCTTCTTTCAAAAAGATCATATTGAATTATCCTCTTAAAAATCAATCTCAATATATTTTGATGATATATTAAATCACTACACATCAAAGTTTTCTGATGATGCACATCTGTGAACTGAGATTGACTGATTGATGAAGGTTACTGTCTGAAGTTTTCACACAGTTCATTTTCATTCATGTATACATCTTTACAATTTCAAATAATAATCAGTTCATTGTTTAACAAATTACCTATGTATGTCAAGCACATTATATATAATGGATGTAGGCGGCAACTTAGAAAAATCAGAAAATGTCATTTTCATAAAATATTGGACCAAAAGAGAATGGCATTTCATCACTTAAATGTATGCAGGTATCCTTCAGTTTTGGTTGGGCCCTGTTTTATAACATATCAACCCTTTGGTGTTATTCAATACTAAATCCTGTTTACATATATATATATATATAATTGGTAAGTTTGTGGGTAACATTTTCAAATGAGCGAGAATTTATTTGTTTACAACAGTTAAATAGTTTTGAGTATTTTTATTGAACACTGATACTTCTATTTAATATTACATATTCATTTACATGGTTTCATATTGTTATTTATTGTGTACACACAGTTATATGGTGTAGCAGAAAGAACTTCGTATTTTTGTTTGGCGCATAAATTAATTTGACCGTTATGGTCGTCGCATATTTTCACCCAATGAGGTTGACTTATTCTATTCTACCCGGACCATTTTTCCTGGGCAACATAATAATGGTGAAAACTCGCCAAACTCTCTCTTCCTCAGAATCTTTCGAGCAGAACGGATGGACTTTTGTTGTATACTCATATGCAGATTCATAACAATGACACAATAAAGACGAGCAACACAGTTCTTTAGAAAAATATACCTCTCACTTTATTGAAAGGGTTGTGTGTGAGAGGAAGTTGGAGACCGAACGAAACTGCAACATACTGACCCCCACTCTATTGGCCATAACCGCGTTTCCTCCTCTTTCTCCTGGGCTGCTTAACAGGGGCCCTGGGGGCCCAGCCTCTCTGGGACATATTCCTCAATCTAGCATCTTCTCTCCAACTCATCTGATCTCCAACCACAGATTTCCTGTCTTCACCCGGGTTATATAATAATTTGACATCCACTCAATCTCTTCCCATAACTGGCCAATGGAATATGCAACTTCCACCGTCTTTGGAATGGCATGTTTTCATCATCATCAAGTGGAAATAACTGTCATGCAGTTCACAGGTCACCCTCTTCCGGTGCATCAGTTTGTGGCTGTACTGTGGGATTTTAACTCTGTCCCATATTATCAGCCAAGCTCGCCTACACAATCTATTCCCATAACTGGCCAACGGAATATGCAACTTCCACCGTCTTTGGAATGGCATGTTTGGCCAGGTCGGAGGTCAATATACAACACTTTCTGTCCTCTCTCTTTATAGCAGCAGAACCATTGCACCATGAGGAAAGCCATCTAATTTATGGACCCTTGAGTCTACCCTTCTTGACCAAAGGTTCTGAGTTGGATATGAATTAGATGCATTTATTCCACCACTTACAGGAACACTTTTATGTCACCTCTAACTTTTGATATGTCTACAGTGATGCACAATTCCACTCAGACATTCAGCTATTTCATTCCTCCTAACTCCGGGAGATCATCATTCTTCTCTCTCCCACTGCTATAGAACTACGCTTATGGCTGACTACATCATTCCTGTCCTTATTCAGCAACAAAACCTTTGCTATGACTGTAGTGATGCAAATCCCGCACAGACACCTAGCTGCCTTATTCCATCTCTATTCTGCTTATCTATTTTGAAGACATTTATTTCTCACTCCAAAATCTATGGGACTTAGAACTACTCACTGAATGCCAAATGCCTGCTCATCACTTTTTAACTGTTTTCTTCCCACTACGACAACCAGCACAAAGGCTACCACTCAACTCAAGACTTTATTAAACTTCTAAATTAAAAATTTTTGGTATCTTCGTTCGACTCATATATTTTTACTTTAAATATAACAGAGAGGGTAACTTAATCACCTTCTTCATTATAATGGTTTCAAGTATTGCTATTGAACTCTAATATTACTATTTGATATTAATCATTGTTTGCACACAGTTAAATGGGTTCAAGTATTGCTATTTAACATTACTAGTTCTATTTATCAAGTGTTACTATCTTACATAAAACTTATAATTTGTTTGCACATATTTACATTTCAAATGTAGCTATTTAACACTAATAATCCCGAGTAAAAAGTTGAATATTTCTATTAGACCTATAAATGTATACTACCATTTATGGTCAAAGTGATTAGAGGGTAATGGTAATGAAGGAGTATTCCACATTCCAGAAACTGCAAGACTAGAGCATCAGATGGAGTTTAATGTCATATCCAAAACAATAAATGGTTTCAAAGATAGCTATCTAACACTGATAATTCTATTCAACATTTATTTGCACAGTTAAATGGTTTAAAGTATTAGTACATAATACTAATATATCAATTTAACTTTAGCACATCGGAAAGTGGTATAAAAATAATATAGTAAAGGACTAAATACTTCTATTTTACCTAGAGACACTAACAGATAATAACACTTTGTGTCAGAGTGAACCTTATGGGAAATTTGACAAAACCCCCATATAGGTCATAAGAAAGAATAAGCAACACGGTAAGACATTTAAATAGGTTTATATAAGAAGTGTAAAAGAGTTACTAAAGCATGTTCCTTTAGTGGTCACTAGTCTTTAAGAGAACAAAGTTAAAATTATTATACACTTACCTGTAGTTGGTGAATGTCCTGTTGTCTATCTGTATATTTTCTGGTTGTGTTTAAGACTGTTTTAAGAGGGTGGTGGACGTTTGCCCTCGGCCTCTCCACATCTAGGTACACAGCTGTCTAGAGGATAACTCATAATTTTCTTATAACCTGGGACTAAAGGCAATGAAGGGGTACTCCACATTACCCAAACCTCCAGGACTGGGGACTTACCATCGGATAGTTTACTGACATACCCAGGACACTCGTTAGCATAGTCTATATCCCCAGTTAGCAAACAGAGCAAGCACGTATATAGTTCATAAACATATTCTAAGGAGAAATTAAGCATCAACATATAAATGTTAAATTATTAGAAATTATACTTTCAATTTGACTTTGCTTTTCATAATTTATCATTACTTTTCAACATTCATGACCAAATATATCCAAAATATTAGTTAATATGATTGAATATAAATCATCACTGAATAAGATCAGTTTTCAAAAAGAAGCAAATAAGTAAATTTGAAATTTTCATATCTAATGATCCTCTTATAAAGATTTTTCACTTTTCTCTAAACAATAGATTTTATTTTATTATGTTTTACATAGTCTTGCTTTCAAACATAATGGTGATGATAATTTTCAGCCTCTCGACTTACTAGTAAACATTTTAGAATTGTTTCCTCCTGGCTCAATTTAAATGAAAATATAATGTGCTTTTCAACAGCTATTACATCTCATGATAATTTTGAAGTCTGGGCTGGTCTGCTTCAAATCTTAGTGATATAAACAATTTTATCAAATAAATTTCTTACATGTATAATTATTTGTATTTTGAAAAATATCCAGATATTATATATACATAAAGTAAAGTTGGCGACCATAGTCGAGGGTAACCCGAAGGCTCCCTTTTCGATAGCTACTACACCAAGGTGTAGGGGAGGGTGCTACTCCTTCCCTGGATTGCTCTACTTTACCCTTGATCCGTACCTTATAATGCTGAGTGTTAAGCAAGGAGGCATCAAGTAGCATTTTTTGAGTCTTTGGTATGACTCGACCTGGGATTGAACCCAGGTCTCCCGGGCCATTGGCGAACACTCTAACCCCTAGGCCAATGAATCTATGCTAGGCCAGGGGTTAGAGTGTTCGCCAATGGCCCGGGAGACCTGGGTTCAATCATTGGTGTAGTAGCTATCGAAAAGGGAGCCTTCGGGTTACCCTCGACTATGGTCGCCAACTTTACTTTACTTATATATACATATTCCACCTTATGACTAATTATAAATTGTTTGCAATATACATGCAAATATTTATCCTTTCTTTTACTTAAGCAATGAAAAACTTAATTTTGTCAATTTATAAATGTATCCAAGTTATCTCTCTTACATTTTTCTCATGTCATTATTAGTGCATTCTGCAAGAAAATTGCATATGTCTCAATTGTTTATTGAATTTTTTCTTAAATCTGAAACAATATATTTTATTTCTTTTGTTTATAACACATTTACATGGTGTGCCATTGAAAACTTTGAAGTGATATGATTTTAAATTCAATCATCATTATCTTTTTTCTTATTAATTAGACATCCTTTGCATGATAATTATCAAAATTAAATATGAGTTTTAATATTATTCAACAGTCCATATTCTATTTGAAATGTCAATCTAACTTTATACTAATTTCAATTAGCTAAAAAGTTGATATGTTAATAGTGGTATAATGAGAAAACATACTGAAATACAACAATAAAATTACAAATAGTGGCTTAAAAAATTTAATATCAAAATATAAGATAAAAATG
Source organism: Sepioteuthis lessoniana (assembly GCA_963585895.1). NCBI lineage: Eukaryota > Metazoa > Mollusca > Cephalopoda > Myopsida > Loliginidae > Sepioteuthis > Sepioteuthis lessoniana. Next base: position 18,478,821 of record OY757921.1, on the reverse strand, counting down.
AAGTATTAACACATAAGTTTTTAAAAGATTATCAAAAATATCTTCTGTGTGTCCAATAATTCTGAGTAAATTGTTTTTTGTTTAGCATCACATTAGCTTACAATTCAATTCAGCATACAAATTCTTACCTGTATAAGATTTACTTTTTTTAAACATCATCTTTCAATTTTTGAAAACAAATGTGTTTATATTAATTTTTCTTATTAATTCTTGCAGAGACGGACTATGAAGTCACTTGCCAAAATAAATTCATTCACTTTTTGCCAAATGTTGGTGTTTGCTGGTTGGTTGTGTTTTATGGCATATCTACCTTTGTATGGTTATTTAAGTAAATAATCAGTTCTATTTAAAAAAAAATCATTTTAGCATGAGTACACAGTTAAATTGTCAAGCACATTTCTATTTCAAACTATTCAGTTTATTCAACAGTTCTAATTCAGCTAATTCGGTTTAACATAAGTACAGATTTTGTTTACACAATAAAATGTCAAAACAGTTCTATTTATTACAATTCAGTTTAGTGTAAGTACAGTTTCAATGTCAAAAAACTGTTCCATTTCAAGTAATTCAGTTTAGCACAAGCATGCAGTTTAAATGTAAGTACGGTTTAATTGTCAAAAACATTTCTATTTCAAGCTATTCGCTTTAGTGAAAAAATTCAGTTTAGCATAAGTATGCAGTTAGATCTATTTAACCCATAGATAGGACCCTTATCAGATGCTACAACTCTGGGTCAAAGTGGACCTGGGAGCGATGGCAATAAAATGTACTCCTCATTCCCCAGAGCTCGAGCATTACTGGAACCTCACCATCAAATTGTTTAGTGTCATATCCAGGACACTCATTAGGGAGGGGTCTTACCCCTCTGCAGAGGTGCAGTCAGTGTATTCTACAGCCTCAGCAGACTGGGCAATACAGAGTTAAATGTCAAAACAGTTTTATTTCAGATAATTCAGTTAAGCATAAGTACACAGTTCAGATGTCAAAACTGGTCTATTTCGAGCAATTCAGTTTACTATAAGTACGCAGTTTAAATGTCAAAACTCTTCTATTTTAAACAATTCAGTTTAGCATAAATACGCAGTTTAATTGGAAAAATCAGTATTGTGAAGGAAGCACGGTTTAGTTCTATTTAACCCATAGATAGGACCCTTATCAGGTGCTACCACTCTGGGCCAGAGTGGACCTGGGAGCAATAGTAATAAAGGGGTACTCCACATTCCCCAAAGCTCTAGCATTACTGGAACCTCACCATCAGATTGTTTAGTGTCATATCCAGGACACTCATTGAGGGGATCTTACCCGTCTGCAGAGGTGCAGTCGGTGTATTCTACAGCCCCAGCTGACTGGGCAATTGGTGTTTGCTTTTTTTCTCTTATAAACGTTCTTTATATAATGATTGCTTAATGTGAAAATAACAAAGTCAAATTCATTTTCTGTTTCAAAGTATTGTAGTGATTGATTATCATGAAATAAGGAAACATATACTGGGCCTAAAAAATGTGGTTGTTGTCCTCAAAAGTTAAAATCCATTTCACAAATCCCAGAAATGATATACACAGTTACATATAATTAAAAATTCCTCTTAAATTTCTCAGCATACATTTTGAAATGTCAGTCTTCTTGATTCAATGTTCATTACATGTGTTTTACTTCAATAAAAGTTTATTGATAGTAGCATAAGGCAACATTTCTAAAGAACTTAAAATATAATATTTCCCTATTTAAATGACTTTGAAGATTAATAACTATGTATCGACATGGCTGCTGATATATCAGCAACTTGTCTGAAGTTATTCTGCAAATCAAATTAACCACAGTAAGTCAATATGTTTTTAACCAGTATTTCTTAAATTCAATCTCATTCATTTACACCTTTAGTATAATATTTGACCAAATTGTCTGCCATTTTTCATCATTAGTTTTTGAGAGATTTTGAATTTACTAAAATGGACTGAGAGAGGATAATGCAAACATTCAATAAATATTAGCTTAAGACCCCTGACATATGTCTGTAATGTTTTGAAAAATGTGTAAAGGGACAGATCTAACAATTGCAGAAAAACAGAAAATAACAGAGTTATTGCATGAGAAAATGTTCCCTTGGGAGATATCAAATCAGCTTTAAAGAAATCATCAAATGATAAACAAGGTTGCTGAAAATATAACTAAGTTGAGAACTCAAAGCAAAAGAAATGACTTTAAGAACTTACTTCCTCAAGATGAATACAAATTATACTGACTTATAGCAAAACAATCACTTTGACAAGTGCTCAAATCTTTGAAAAACCTGAAATTGAAGGAATCAAGGAGAAAATATGTAAAATACTTTGTGAATTGGGATCTGAAAAAAAAAAAATAGTAATGCAAATATTTTAATATGTGAAATTTGGGCCAAGAAATACATGAAAATTGACTTTACAAAAGTAATTTTCAAAAACTAATCAAAAAGTGCATTTGATTGACTGGAGGGCTGGGCCAAAGGATAGTTTTTGTTCAATTCACACATGCAAGTGGATAAAAGAAAATAAGGAGATGGTAATGTGATGAAATAGACTAGAATTGTCAACCAAACCATTATTAGATCATTCTAAGTTGATGAAGGATTTAAACTGAACAGTGTTAACTATTACAATTTTATGAACAAGACTTACTTTGCATTATGGCAATATAACATACTTACTGGTGCTAAAAATATATGAAATAAATGATACTTTTCTTTAAACGTCAAGAAACAGTAATTTTTTAAAATAAAAATATCATAATACTGACTGATTTACATTTTCAGTACACATTAAAAAATTCAGTGAAAAGGTGCACTCTGCACTCCAGCAAGTTGTCAAAACAATCAAAATAAGCAAGCAGCAAGAATATTATTTGGGGTCTGTTATTGCATTGACCCATTTGAATTCATCATTATCATCCTCATGTCATGCTACTAGCACAGATTTCCCTGATTCTTTCTCGCCATCAGTCTCCATCATCCACCACTTCTGGCAGGTCTTCTAGACTATATCCTGTGTCCATACAGAGCTGTTGTAGATAAGTTCTAGTTGGTCATCCAACACTTGCATGTCCATGTGAAGGGTCCATAGAAGAATGTCACTTATGAGTCCATCCTTACTTCTTCAGCAGTGTCCTGTATGTCTTGTACATCTTATTTGGACAGTTTAAGAGATGAGAGGTAGGTGGTCGTACAGTTGCTGTTTTGTGGGATGTTGCTTCCAGGATTTGTTCAATATAGCTTGTAGCATTCTTTAGCAATTCCCATCTAGCTTTTTCTTAATACACTTAATCAGAGTCCATGCAGTGCATCCATTTAGTACAATTGATACAACCACTGCTTCTAAGAAATTGCATTTTATTTTATTAGATAAGTTCGAGTTCTATACGTAAATACATTTGATTTGATCCCAACCATATAAATCATTTTCTAAAATCTAAGTTATTTTTCTAATGCTTTTTAATCTATGAGAGCAGTGTTGCAAAGTTGTCTCTAGTTTGCTTTCAAATTGCTCATTGAAATCTCATTCATCATTCAATCACTCATTCTTTGTGAAGCCTAAGTTGTGGATACAACTGAACAATGAATAACTAAATATGTTTGAAATATGATTTTGTGGTGCATACTATTACAACAATAATCAATGGTCTCTGAAGAAGTACAACAATTAATCACTTTATTATATTGCTATAAGAAGACATTAGAAAAATTCAATAAATATTCTATGGATGATGATGGTGCTTTCAAAAGAATTGTTTATTATCACAAAGAAATCCTTAATTAGATCATTAATATATAAGCAATTGAGTTCCCCATGAGTCTATGTTGTTTTGGTGTTCAACAGTTAATTTTTTCTTTGTTTTTCTCCAATGACTTGTAGGTTTTCATGAATGACAATATTCCTAAAAAGTTTTTTCAAAATTATACTATCATCATCACATAACACTCTTCTCATTCTATCTAATATGTTATGCTGTTTACATGTTTTTTATATTGTCATATTTTATTATGGATGTCTTTTGATAATTTGTTTTGTTAGCAATAACACAGTTCATTACATATAAACTTCCCTCTCAATAAAAAATGATCATCATTATCTTTTTTATTTTTTAATCATAAGTTTGAAAAAAAATCGTTATATAAAGGCCAATCTTTTTGTTCTCACTAATAATGAATTGGAAAAAAATCTTGAATGTTACTATACTTGGGCAAACTTGTCTTTTACTTGTTTCTTTCAGCTAATTCTAGATGATGGATGGCTTTCAATTTTTTCTTTTCATCATTGGTCTTAGATTGTATTCTTTTGTAAACAATCTTGTTTTTACCAAATATAATAACTAAATGCAACTATAATATTTAGTTGATATTTCAATGATTCATTTTAAACCTAAAGTAATTGCAAGGAATGAGTGTTTCAAGTTTTATCATAGGCAGTAAGAAAGAAAGAAAACTACATCAAAGTTCATTGCTAACATTTTTGTTGGCTGTTTGGTTAGTTTGTTTTGTTTTTTCATCTATCAGCAGCCTGGGAATGAAATCCGGGAATAGCAATTTTTTTAAAAATTTAAGTATGGAAAATTTTAATTCATTTCTCATTGTGATTTAATAGTCTTTGACATCATGTCATGTGAACATAAAATTGTAATGATTCCAAATTTGGTGAGGACTGCTCCTTTTGAGTAAAAGAAAGAGAAAAGCAGATGTGAAAGGTGCAATATAAAATATACAAGAAGAGTTCCATAGAGAGAGCATTAAGTGACCACTAGATTCATGTCACTCTCGGCTCTAACCTTGAGCCAGACTGCCCAAAGTGGACAGACAGACAAAAGCCATATTTACATATTAATTAGACATGATGTAGTCTTACTAATATACAACACTATGAAAGAAGCAAAGAAAGACTAAGATAAATGGTAATAAAATCTCATGGCTTCCTTCAATCAACTTCTTGTTCTTCATGATTATTTAAAGTGTTTGTGTTTCAGATTTCTTTTAATGAATTTATGAATATTCTCTACAAAGTTTAAAAGAAAAAATATAGAACAATTTTTGAGTAGAGAATAAGGTTCTGGCTATCACTAATGTATGAAGAGATCAAGCCAAGTAAACTTTTTTGTTTATATTTCTTTAACACTGATTACCAGTTTTCTTTGCAACCAATTATCTAAGAAAACTCCACCTATCTACTAAGTTTTTGTAGGGTGGGGATGAGATGAAACTCCAAATTGAACAATCAATGGAAATGCCAAACACCAACACAAAACACTCAGATCAACAAACCTGATATAGCAGAATAGTGAGATGAGTGATATGACAACATCATGACAGAATTTTCTCTTTTGTTAAATGATTAGCCAAACTCTAGGTAAATTCTTTTAAAAAAAGGAGATGGCATGGCAGTGAAATAAAATCTCTAAATGACAAATGAATATTGCTGATAACATATACTTATATGTTCTTCTGAAAGTCACAAACTTTTTCACTTTTGTAGCTTTTGAGCAATAATAGTTTTTTATCCTATATAATAATAGAATAAAACCTTGTTAGTTTGTACAACCATTATCCTTAGACAATAATCCTATCAGTTGAAACTAGGTTAGCAAGAACCAATCAAACTAGGGATCTTATGAAAAGCTTTATAAGGCATCATGGCCAAAGTAAGTATTACCCCCGCCACTACCACCAAAAACAACAACTCATCTTTAACACAATAAAACTTTAATAAAGGATAATATTATCATCAAAGTTTTTGAACCATTTAAAAGGAACATTAAAAAAATTTCTTTATGATTTCTTTCAAATTTTTCGGCCTATGGAAATAATGAAAATTAAGAACAAAAACAGTGTTTACTTCTTTCAGACCATAAAATCTTTTGAAATTTAATGTGGCCATATAAAAGTTATGCATACAGACTTTTTTAAAATTACAGGAAAAATAAAATGAATGAGAAATTTTCATGAAAATTTTGATATTTGCTTTTAGAGGAATTTGTGTTTAAAATAGGTTTTTCCTAAAATGTATTTGGGGAAATCCTTTTTGTTACTTTTATTTGTCTAAATATGCAAGGTGTTCCTACCCTTAATTTCAATCAATAAGCAAAGGAAAAGCCAATTCTCTCAGACTTCCTTTCAAGAAGCTCCTTTAATCTTTGAATTCTCAGTGAACAAACCTATTACAGACTTTTATTAATTATTTCTACATAATTGATGAGTATATTTGCACATAGTCTACATTCAAATGCAGCTTTCTTACAAATTAGATTATAGAGGCTCCAATCATGTTACTATTTAACTTCCTTGTATTAAATCAATTAGTTCAAGTTAGCTAACATTCGGATCACAAAAATTTAACCACATTCATCCCAATAAACACTAAAAGAATGACCACACATGAACTCTCAAAAGAATATAACCATCACAAAACATTAATAAACACTAAAAAGCCTTTTTAGTAATATTTGTTAAAAAATAATGAACATAAATAAAATTATGGTTATACACCACCCCATGTAATTCATTGGTTCAAAAAGCCCTGCTGTAACTTTATATTTGATGTAAACCAGATATAATGGCTTAAAAATGGCTAAATATGAGAACAAACAATAACATAAATAACTCACAAAAGAATATACCTATCACTAAACTTTAAAGAACACTAAAAACACATTTTAGTAATATTTGTTAAAGAATAATGAATACAATATAACAGCCATAAACCACTGTACAATGTTTCTTGGTTCCAAAAACTGTGACATAATTTGAGTTTTGACGGTGACCAGACATAGTGACAAACATTTGTTTACAATTTTCCAATTAAAATATTTCATAATACTGTATATACATTTGAAGGTGTTTTTTAATCTTATGTTCTTTTTTGCTTCTTGTGTGTGTACTCTCGATACTAACCGTTTTCTCATCAAAAAACACAGAAATCTACAAGGCTCATTGAATAAGTTTCCAGATTTTTTTCGTATGGGCACTTTTATTGATAGTACACACATGAAATTCTAGTCCTCTTCAAAGTATTCTCCTCCGGCTGCAATGCACTTGGTGTACCATTCCAACAATTTCTGGAAGGCCCCATGGAAGTCCTCTTGTGTGAGCATGTCAATGACCTTCATCACAGCCTCTTTCATCTCCTCAATTGTCTCATAATGACAGCCTCTAAGGTTTTCTTTGGGCTTAGGGAATAACCAAAAGTCACAGGGAGCAAGGTCTGGACTATAGGGAGGCTGAGGAATTGTCTTGATGCCCATCTTGCTCAAATAGTCTGTGACAAGGATGGAATTGTGGACTGGTGCATTGTCCTGGTGGAAATGCCACTGACCCGATTTGAAGAGTGCTAGCCTCTTCCGACAGAATCTCTTGCTGAACTCCCTTAAAACCTCAACATAGTATTCCTTGTTGACTGTGTCCAGTGAGAACCCAGTGCATGTAGATCATGCCAGTGCTGTCAAAAAAAAGGTATCATCAAAAGTTTGTGGGTGGATTTGCTCTGTCTGGCCTTCTTCCACTGGGAACACTGTCTCTTGGTCTCTGGATCATAGCAGTAGATCCAGCTTTCATCGCAGGTCACCAGAGCATCAAGAACTGTGGGATCTGGATTGATCAGCTCAACCATCTCCCTGCTGTCATGAAAACATCTTTCTTTCTGATCTTCTCTGAGCACTGTTGGAACAAACTTTGCTCAAATCTTCTGCATCTTCAGTTCCTCATGAATAATTGTGTGTTCAGTTCCCACACTGACATCAAACTGTGCACTTATTGTCTCTATAGACACACGATGGTCCTTATCCATGAAATGCTCGTGGTGTAATGGTTATCATTGTAGGAAATGGACACGGCGATACAAGTTCAAATCCTAGATGAGAATGATTGCATTTCACATAGCACTAACACCCTTGGGAAAGGTATGAATCCAATTATTCTCCCTCCAGCTATAGGTAAATAGTAGAGCAGACTAGGTTCTTCAGCCTTGGTGAGGCAACTATTCTAGGAGAAGGAAAACTCTGAATTCAAACCTGTTAAACAGCTTAAAAATTGACCTTGTGTCATATCCTGCCCAAGTGGAGGGGGTTATTAAATATGCTTATCCATGAAATCTTTTGTTTGGCCAATCAACTCTGGTGTTCTGACTTCCTTACTCCTCCCTCACCTTTCATCATCCCTCACAGACTCCCTGCCTTCCTTGAATCTCTTATGCCTCTCAAAAACTGATGCTCAATTCATGCAAGATGCTCCAAAAGCAGTCTGAAGCATTCCATACGTTTTTCTGGCATTTTTTCCAAGTTTAAAACAGAATTTTACTGCATATTGTTCTTCTAACGTGTCCTCACGTCCAGATTGCATTTTTGAAATTCACCAGCTGTGACAATCAGGCTTTAGTAGGGTGTATTCCAATTCCTGCTGTAGCTGTTGATTTGAACCTGAAATCATAGAAATTGGTCAGTCATCTCATAAGATGTATAGCAATAACATAGTGAATTTTCAAGAGTCTACGACAAATTTAAATGCTATACAAAAAAGTCTGGAAACTTATTGAAGGCACCTCGTATTTTACATTTAATGAGATAGATTTATTTTATTAAGAGTTAGTTTGACTTAAACTGTCTTTCAATAATGACTTATAACCACCAAGAAAGGAAATTCCCTTTTAAAATATTACCGAATTTTATATGTTTCCTAACTTTTGAAAAGTCTTTAAAAACCATGTGCCAAGCTTGTTGAATTGTGTGCTGAATATGTTGAACAGCATGAACATTTTATTGGTTTTGTTCAGGAGAAGTCTTTGGCAAAATCCGTGTAATTTACAACTCAACTAGTTAAAATTAAGTTTGAATCCTTTTTTAGAAATATTTTAAGTTAATACACTGAATATTAAGTCATTACAAGACATTTTGTGTGAACCTATGCAAAAAGCTGTCCCATGATATATTGAAAAATCATATATTGTATAAGTGATAAATAATGTATTCACTAGATGTGCACAAAAAATTGTATGAATATACCCACTTATCTCAGACAGTTTATAACTACTAATCTGTGACAAAGAGAGAGCACCCTCCCCAGGTGGGTTTATTAATTAATGGTTCTAAGGGATTGGAATAAATTTACTACTTAAATGGATAGAAGGGTAATTCCAGAAATAAGTTCATTTTTTTTAATATAGAGAAAGAAAAGGAATTTCCTTTTTCTTTTCCTTTTGGAATTAAGTTTCTGGGGTTGAGTTCGTTAGTTAAGTGAGGTGATGGTTCGAGGTGGTTGATGGATGTGTTTGTTAATTAAAGCTTACGATAAATGATAAATAGGATTTTGGGTGGTCTGAGGACAAAGATCTGAGACAAGATAAGTAGGTTTAGCAGACTTAAGTAAACAATGGCTGCAGGAAAACTCAGCAGGGAATCCAAATTCATTTTTAATACCACTTGAAAAGCAGTCACTGGCAGAGTTTTAGAGATTATACAAAAATTTATAGTGGTCAAAGCGATTTACATATTATAATTGTCTATACTCCGCCTTCCTCCATATAAGCAGTCGGCAGAGGAGAACTGAGGAGTCCAGAGGGAAGACAGACATTTGAACGGTCAGACAGAGACACTGAACGCCGCGAAAACGACTTGTTGAATCTTGTTGGTCCAATCAGAAACAAGAGATGGAAATAGAATCTTTGTGAATCCAGATAATTTAGTCAACAAAGCCAAGAAAACAAACCACTAAGTCAATGCGTCTGTAACAAAAATCCAAAGTTGTCTCCCTTATATAGATAAGACTGATTTCACCTTTTCTCTCTCTTTCCCTTCCGACCAAACAAGTGAATCTCATGTAACCTTTTTTGTACACTACTCATTTTTGTAATTTCTTTTGTAGTGAGATAAAGACAAAAGCCTTAAAAAAAAAGGGGGTTTTATTATACAGGAATCAAAATTATTGCTTGTTTCTTTTTGTGTCCTTATGAATAGTGATTCCTTTTGGCATGGAACCCAGCCTAATCAACTCCCACAATTGGAGCATTCTGAAAGAACAGAGCACCATTGATCAGATTAAAAAAATTCATGTGGCAAATAGTAGTGGTTCCTTCAGCTCAACAAAGAGAGCCCGTGTGATTTTATTTCAGCCAAAACTGCCTCAGAGAGATGAGATACAGTGGCCAGCAGCTGAGTTCTACGTCAGAAATCTGTCAACTTATATCTTTCTTTTCATCTATATGCATATTTTCAGTTTGCTGAGCATTAACTGGACCATAATAAAACTGAAATTTGTACCTTCTTTTCAGGATTATGTAAATCAACTTCCTTTTCAAAAATTATATAAACTTTAACAAATGTACAAAAACAAAGAATTTCTCATTCCTATTCACAGAGGAAGAATAAATGTCTTATTAGAAAGGTTTATACTTATGGAAAAGATGATCTTCAAAGGGGTATAATTATAACACTTGCATTCCTTCATAAACAAAATAATATCCAATGAAAAAGTAAGTAAAATAAAATCATAAAAATATTATTCTTGAGAATATGACTGATATGTTTCAACATATCAGTCATTTTTATTTAGTCATCAGTGTTAGACTTTTAACTGCAAAAACTCAGTCAGTTGCAGCAAGTAAAAGTATAAAAACAGGAATTTTCAGTTAAATAAAATAAATCTCTAATGAAAAAATATTATAAATACTTTGTTTTCTTCTTATAAACCAGTGACCTAAAATATAAGTTAGAAATTTAGGCTAACAATTCACCTGAAAGAGCAATATTTTACTTTATTTTCTGGGTTTCTTTTGTTTTGTTTTTTCTTCAGTCTAAAACAGCAACCCAAAACCCTGCCAACCCTAACCCCAACAACGAGGATCATATCTAACCAAAACCCCAACCAACCTCTGCCAAAAACCCTAACCCCAAAAAACCGTCCCCTAACGGAAATACCTTAACTCCAACCCCAACCACTAACCTCCTTAAACCAACAAAACCTTAACTGCTTGCTGAGAAAACCCTAACCAACCCTAAGCCAACCACAAACCATCCAATCAGGCAATCAACCAACCAACCTAGCAATTTACCAAGCCACCAGGAAGTGACTCGCCATTTTACAACCATCAAGCATGGAACTAACCAAGTATGCAACCATCCAACAAGCAGATAAATAGCTAACCAAGCAAGCAACCATCTAACAAGTCGCTAAATAGCTAACCAAGCAACCAAATAAACAGCCACCTGGAAAGTAGCCAAGCAAGGAACCAAATAGCTAATTAATGAAGCAATCAACAAAACAACTAGTAAGCAATGAGCCAACAACTCAAGCAAGCAAATAGCCATTCATTTAAGCAAGCAACTGACCAACTAACAACCAGGTAACTATAACTAATCTAGCAATCAACCAACTGACTAAAAACTAGCCAAATCAAAAAAAAAGCTAGCCAACCATCTTGCAATTAACAAAGCAAGCAAACATACCAAATGTCAACCACCAAGCATTGAACCAACCATTCAATCAATTAAATAGCAATCAATTAAATAGCCAGCCAAGAAATCAAATAGCCAATTAATTAAACAACCAACCATCTAGCAAGCAAAGGGCCAAAAACCATTAAGTCTACCAAGCAGTCAACTAGCCAACAGCCAATCTATCAAGCTACCAGAAAGCAACAAGCCAACTTACAACCATCAAGCAACCAAATAGCCAACCAATCAAGCAACCAGCCACAGCCAAACCCAAGTGACAAATAGTCAATTAACAAATAGCGAGACAAGGAAACAAAGAGAAAATCAATTAAGCAATTAACCGGGACAAAAAAGGAACTGAATAGCTTATCAATAAAGCAATCAACCAAATAACCAGCACGCAATGAGCCAAATAGTAAAAAAGTAATATAGTCGAGGGCAACTCAAAGATTCCCTTTTCCAATAGCTACTACACCAAGGTGTAGAGAAGAGCACCTACTCCTTTCCTTGGTAAGCCAACAAACAAGGAACAAAATAGCCAACTTATCAAGTAATTAACCAACAAAACAGCCAAGCAATCAAACAACTATCAAACAAGGAATCAAGCAACCAGCCAATCGAGGAACTAAACCCAAACCCTTATCCTAACTCAAATCTAACCCTGCCGAAGATGATTTGTTTAACTAAACTCTTTAAGGGAACTTAGACATTTCTTGAAAGCATTCCTCTTTTCCCATTGAACAAAGATAAACATCAAATATCTTTTAACGAGGAAGAGTAACTTTCCCTTACTTTAAAATTTTTTTTAATCGTGGCTATATCTCCACTTGAAAGCGAAATCAATCTTTTTAAAAGGAGTTACCTCCCTGTATATGAATCTTATTTCTAAGCCATTTTTTAAATTGAGTTATTTCCCTGTCTTTCGATAGTAGATGCAATCTGTGTTTAGAAGAAAAAATGCACATTTTGCTTTTTCCAGAGCCAAAAAAATTATTAAATAAGAGAAGTGAATTAAAAGCTAGGTGTAGGCATAGGGCTAAATTTAAAATATAGATAATTAACTTCAAAAACTTTTTTAAAAAAAGCATAGAGTTTAACTGAGAATTAATGTAAATGAATAAATAAAATAAAATGTTAGATAGAAAATTGTGAAAAAGCATATCGTATATACGTACAACTCATAAAAAGTGTAACTGATTAATAGGTTCTAAATAGTTTTGAAAATTTAAAATAATTTAAAATAAAGTAAATCTTTGTTTAATTTAATATAATTATTACTGTATCATTATGTAAAGTTATTGAATAAAGTAAAAATTCTAATTTAATATTAGATCTGTAGTTTAAGTCAAAATGTAATTAGAATTTAAAAATTAAAATAAAAATTAGAAAATTTTTTTTAAATTAATTTACATTTCTAACCGAAATTAAAATAAAAACGGAAGTGGGCTAAATGAGGAGATAACTCTTCACCCCTCTTCTATCCCCTCCCACCTTTTTCTGTGTCTAGTTTTTTTATCCATAGGATCTGAAGAAGTCCTGTTAAATTTTTTTCGTGTTTTTGAAATTTTCAAAAACACGTAACAGGACGGAAATAAATTTATAATCCTAATGTGACCAGTTTGTTGTTTTTCTTAAAGAATTTATAGCTCTGTATTGTCTGTTACATTGAGCTCTTTACCAGGAAAATTTAAATATTCACTCTTGAATAGTTTTTCTTGTCTTGATGGAATTACTCCCAACTCCAGTTTAACTGGATCAAATAATACTATATATATATATATATAAAACACCAAGATTTTCTTTAAAAGCCTATTCAATTAAATTCGGCCTGTAACCATTCCCAATTTATATCTGGATTCTTGCAAACAAAACTAAATCCCAATCATGAAAAAGCAATGAGTCATAATGATAGCAATCAGAAAAAATACATCATCAAATATGACAAAGAGCAATAGGAAAAAATTGGCTGAAAGAAAGAAAAAAAATCAATTTTAAAAAAAGGATAAACAAGGCAAACATTTATGAATACTTCCAAAGTAAATTTACTCACACAATGAAATTTAATCCTATATGTTGTGACACTATGTACCCTTGGTATAGCGATTTGGGGGGAGTTCCCACATCAATAGTATATGTCAATCTAAGCTCAGATTATACCTGAAATATTTCTCAATGATCAGTGTTCAATCCTGAATAAAAGCCAAGACAAAAATTCAAGTTACACTCAACTAAATTGTCTTCTGCAGTAGATAACCGAGAAATTCATACTAGATGACCTAGAAACATTTTCTTTTCTCATGACATTTCCATAGAGAAAAGAACACATGGCATATTTATCACTTTATTTTTAGAAAATGGGATAATTCAAACATTATGTTGGGCATGAACACAGATCATATCAAAATTATCCTCCAATCACAATTTGAAGTCATTTTGCTTTATTCTCTGAATTAGAGCATCATACATCTTACTATGATAAAAATCATTATGATGTGAAGCTTTTTTCTGGGTCATGATCAAATAAATAAATAATTGGTATAGGTTTGCTTTTGCGTCCCTCTCTGAATTCTACATAAAATTGACTTCTGCCATAATAAACAATTTTATGAGCAGTCTGCTGGATTGTTATCAATTTTGCCACACTTACAAAATGCCCCATTGTAAATCAATATAACCACCAAAAAAGGGAACTCAATTTTTAACACAAAAATTTACTGATACAGATAAGCCAAATGATTCACAAACACACTTTTCTTACTTTAAATATGTATCTTAATTTTCCTGCATATTGTTATTTATTCACCTATTTCAACAAGAGTAATAATATACATTATTACTTTATGTCACATTGTTAATAATACTTCATATTTCTGCAATTATGCATATATTCAGCGAGATTAACAGGAGTAAACCTTCATTGTAAGCAATTAAACATTTTTTACTGGAAACAGTAAATAAGGATGTTTATAATATCCAGCAATCACTTATATATATCTGTATAAACTTTAGTATTATAAAGGTCTTCATTTATTGATTCCACTGAAAAATTCTTTAACTGTTAATGATACTATTATTTATAATATAAACTTATCAATAATACACAAATGAAAATTTGATATGCAATTTCAAAACAAAAACTGTAAAAATGTTTTATTCTTACCTGAATGGAAAAGTTTTGCCAGTGTTCAGCAGGTTTCAACATTGAATTTGGATTTCAATGGGCAAAATTAGTCCAATGATTTCAACATTTATGTTTTGAGAATATATTCTTTGTTGTGCTTTTTACTTTTTGCATTTGCCATGCATTTTTACTTAAATTTGATTTCCACAAATTCAGTGAAGATAAATATAATAAAATCTTAAGCATACTTATAAGTTGTATTTGGAGATTTGTATTTAATTTTGTGATCTTTTTTTTCCTCAGTAAAAGAACCAACCTTACTTCATAAGTGGTCCTTTCAGTGATTCCCTTATCTTTGCTGTTTTCTTATCACAATTCATTACACTGGAAGAAAAATAGAATTATTTTATGAATTTCAAATCAGTCACATAACAATTTAAAAAAAAATTTATTCTGTTCAGGTCACAAAAATTTTCCAGCACACACTTCAAACAATTTTCTATGAATATAATTAATCAGAAGTTTTAGCAATTCATTTTGAACTTTATCTATTTAACTGGAAAGCAAAAATTAGTGTGAATTGTAATTACTTGTTTAAGATAAGACTTGTATTTTCAAACACTTTATGTTAACAAAGTTTACATATAATCTCAACATGAATAATGTAAAAATATTCTTACATTTCATATATTATTGTTGAATATTTCTACAAATTGAAATCAGACACAAAAATCAACAAGTTCAAATATTTTTAAACCATTTTTATTGATACAATATGTAATCCTTTCTGTGTTATTTCATTTTCCTAAAATTTGATAAGTAATCTTAATTTTCAATAAAGTTCTTCCTAAATATAACATTTCTTCAATTGCTTTTCCTGCTTTCATAGGAATCATTAATTAATCTCACTTTAACACTCAACTTGTAACCATTCCAATCTTTGGTTTGCTTTGTTGATATTTTGGGGTATTACTGGTTTAATTATAATGTACAATAAACAATACATTAGCTGAATTCTTTTTAAAAACTCAGCATTTAAATCAGAAAATTTAATTGCATGATAATGATTTAGAAAATATATACATAATCTGTTATCAATACTTTCAGATTATCAATTACAAATAATTACATGTCAGGGAATTGAAATATAATTATAGTGCAAAGTTTATCTAATTTAATGCCCATTCCATGGTACATACTCTACTTTATTGCATGGGAAATGCATATTTTTCTTTGCTATTAACAAGTTTCCTAGATATATTAGTGAATTCTTTAACATTACTTCATTCAATAATGAATGGTAGCAATTGATTTTATCTATAACAGAAATACTGCCAACAGTTTTAAATATTAATTTATACATGAATGTTTAGTAACTTAAGCTCTAAAGAATATTTATATTAAAGCAAAAAATGATCTTTACTTTCATTAATTCCTCATTCTCTATTTCTTTAAAGATACAGTATAATGAAATTAGTAAACTTTTATTTTTAGTCCAGTTTTTATGTGGGAGACTATTGCATTGATTGCAATATACCTAATAATAAAGTCAGGAAGAATTTATATTCAAAGAAGGGATTTTTTAGCATCATTTGAATGTCTTTTAAAATTTTACATATATATATACATATATACATATATATATATATATATATATATATATATATATATATATATAACACCAGTAAAAGAAATATATCAGACATATTTTAAGAGAAATTCATAATAGTAAAAAAGATGATAACATTTTTATGGTAAATACTATAGAGAAATATTATTATAAAAACAAGATTTTTACACTTTATATTAACATTAACTGTTAATTATTTCCATTTATCCTTCTTTTAAAATGATCATATTAAATTATTCACTTAAAAATCAATCTTAATGCATTCTGATGACATACATAATATATTTACACTTAAAAATATTTCTATATTAAATTGTTACACAAAGTTTTCTTATGACACACATCAATGAACTGACATTGACTAAATCATGAAGGTTATTGTTTGAATTTTTCACATACTTCATTTCCATTCATATATACATCTTTACAATTTCTAATAATATTCTTATCATTGTTTAACAATTTACCCATGTATGTAAAACACATTATATATAATGGATGTAGATGGCAACTTAGAAAAATCAGAAAATTTCATTCTTATAAAATATTGCAGCAAAAGAGAATGGCATTTCATCAATTAAATGTATGCAGGTATCCTTTAGTTTGGTTGGGCAGTATTTTATAACATATCAACCCTTCTGGGTTATTCACTGCTAAATCCTATATATATATATATATATATATATATATATATATATATATTATAAAACAATGGTAAATTTGTGGGTAACATTTTTGAATGAACCAAATCCTATTTGTTTACACAGTAAAGTAATTTCAAGTATTTTTATCAGGCACTATTACTTTTATTCAATATTAATCATTCAGTTTCAGAGTTACATGGTTTCAAATATTGCTATTTATTGTTTGCACTCAGTTATATGGTTTCAAGTATTGCAATTGAACTCTAATATTAATATTTAATATTAATCATTGTTTACACACAGTTAAATGGGTTCAAGTACTGCTATTTAACATTACTATTTCTATTTATCAAGTGTTACTATCTTACTTATCATTAACTTATTAACTTATCATTTGTTTGCACATATCTACATTTCAAGTGTACCTATTTAACACTAATATTTTGATTTAATATTGATAATAATCCCGAGTAAAAGCTTGAATATTTCTGTTTGACCCATAGATGGGTACTACCAAATATGGGCAAAGTGGACTTGAGAGTAATGGTAATGAAGGAAGATTCCACATTCCAGAAACTGCAAGACTGGAGTATAATATGCAGTTTAATGTCATATCCAAGACAATAAATGATTTCAAAGGTAGCTGTCTAACACTGATAATTCAATTCAACATTATTCATTTATTTGCAGTTAAATGGTTTAAAGTATTGGTATGTATTACTGATATTTCAATATAATTTTGCACATAGAGACGTGGTATATAAATGATACAGTATAAGACTAAATACTTCTATTTAACCCAGTGACACTAACATCTACAACTACTTTGGGTGAAAGTGGACCTGGGACTAAAGGAAATGAAGAGGTACTCCACATTCCCCATACCTCCAGGACTGGAGACTTACCATTTGATGGTTTACTGACACACCCTGGACACACGTAAGTGGGTTGGAGGGATACCACTCAAGAGGGATACAGTTGGTATAGTCTCTATCCCCATTTCACAGAGCAGGCAGATATTCTTGCATATTGTTCATAAACATATTCTAAGGAGAAATTAAGCATCAACATATAATTGTTAAATTATCAGAAATTATACTTTCAATTTGACTGTGAGTAAATATTTTGTGTTGAAAAATGGAATTTTAATGATTTTCATAATCTATCATTACTTTTCAACATTCATGACCAAATATATCAAAATATTTGTTAATATTATTGAATATAAACAGTTACTGAATAAGCTCAGTTAAAAAAAAAAAAAAGAAAAACAATTAAGAAATTTGAAAATTCATATCTAACGATCCTATTATTAAGATTTTTCACTTTTCTCTAAACAATAGATTTTATTTTATTATGTTTTATATAAGTTTCCTTTCAAGCATAATAGTGATGATAATTTTCAGTCACTCACCTTACTAGTAAACAATTTATAATTTTTTCCTCCCTATTCAATTTAAAAGAATATATTGTGTGCTTTTCAACAGCTATTACGCCTCATACTAATTTTGAAGTCTGAGCTGGACTGCTGCAAATCTTAGTGATATAAACATTTTTATCAAATAAATTTAATTAGTGTATCATTATTTGTATCTGGAAAACTATCCAGCTATTATATATAAATATTGCACCTAATGACTAATTAAAAATTGTTTGTAATATACATGCAAATATTTACCTTTTCTTTCACTTAAGCACTTAAAAACTTCATTTGGTCAAGTTATATATAGGTATCCAAGTTACCTCCCTTACATTCGCCCCATGTCATTAATTAGTGCATTCTGCAAGAAATTTGCATTTTAACTTAAAAAAATCCAATGAATGTCTCAATTGTTTATTGAACATTTTTTTAAAATTCTGTGACAATGCATTTTATTTCTTTTGTTTTTAGCACATTTACATGGTGTGCCATTGAAAACTTTAAAAGGATATGATTTTTAATTCTATCATCATCATCTTTTTCCTTATCAATTAATTTTAATTAGTTTTAATTCTATTCCACAGTCTATATGCTAGTTTTGTTGTCAATCTAATTTTATATTAATTTCCCAAAAATATACTTAAAATACAACAATAAAATTAAAAATAGTTGCTTGAGAACAAATTTAATATCAATTATATAAGATATGATTTTACATAAAAATAAAGTGTTAACACACAAGTAGTTAAAAGATTAGCAAAAATACCTTGTCTGTCCAATGATTCTGAGTAAATAGATTTTTTTTGCATCACATTAGCTTACAATTCAATTCAGCATGCAAATTCCTACCAGTATAAGAATTACTTCTTAATCATTCAGTGATGGTGTTTCTGAATAACCAAATTATATATTTCATTTCACTAAAGAGTTCTTAACTCTTGCTTATAATATGGAATAATTTAAGCTTATAGAAATTCAAGCTCAATATCAAAGAAGGTGCTTGTGTTGAGGTGAATGTATCACTTCAACATAAAAGGTCACTTCAGTTTAAAATGCAATCATTATCTTTATATACCCAATATATTTTATAACCAAATAAACACCAAATAATATTCATAATGTTTTAAATTTTAACAATGATTTATTGTACTTAAAATCTTAAATCATTCTAATTCATTTTGGTCATTAAACTAATTTTGTGTGTGTGTGTGTGTGTGTGTGTGTGTGTGTGTGTGTGTGTGTGTGTGTGTGTGTGTGTGTGTGTGTGTGTGTGTGTGTGTGTGTGTGTGTGTGTATTTTATTAGTGATAGAATTAACTCGGTACTCATGATAAAATAAATCATTTCTATGTAGAAGAAAATACAAAAGTTATTTGTAAAGAGTATTAGATATAAATTTACTTGCAAATATTTTAAACATTCTTGAAAACTAATGACTTTTTGTTAATTGTTTTTATTTATTTCTTAAAGAGACCTACAACCATGTAACTATTTATCTATGAAGTCACTTTCATAAATAAATTCATTCACTTTTTGCTGGATGTTGGCATTTTCCTCTCATAAACAACATGTTCTTTATATAATGATTGCTTAATATGAAAATAGGAAAGTTAAATTTATTTTCGGTTTCTGACTATAGCAATGATTGATTATCACGTGATAAGAGAACATATATTAGGCCTAACAAATGTGGTTGTTGTCCCCAAAACTTAAAATACATTTCACATTTACCAGAAATGATATATACAGTTACATATAGGCAAAAAATCCTCTTAACCTTATCAAATAACATTTTGAAATGACAGTCTTCTTTATTCAATGTTTATCACATGTGTTTTACTTAAATCAAAGTTTATAAATAGTAGCATAAGGCAACATTTCTAAAGAACAGAGAAAATAACATTTCATTATTTAAATGACTTTTAAGATTAATTACTACTAAGTATCAACATGGCCGCTGATACATCTGCAGCTTGTCTGAAGCTATACTGCAAATCTAATTAACCTCAGTAAGTTAAAAAGTTCTCAACCAGTATTTCTTAAATTCAATATCATTCATTTACACCCTAAGCAAAATATTTGACTAAATTTTCTGTGATTTTCATGATTAGTTTTTGATATATTTTGAATTTACAAAAATGAACTGAGATAGGTTAATACAAAAATTCAACTAATATTAGCTTTAGACGTCTGAAATATATTGAAAAATATGTAAAGGGACAGATCTAACAACTACTGAAAAACAGAATATAACAAAGTTATTGTGTGATAAAACATTCCCTTTAGATATATCAAAGAAGCTTTAAATAAATCATTAAAAGATAAAGAAGGTTGCTGAAAATAACTTGATAACTTGAGGCAAAAGAAATGACTTTAAGAACTTGCTTTCTCAAGAAGAATATAAGATTAAGTGAGTTACAGAAAAACAATCACTTTTGACAAGAGCTCAGATCTTTGAAAAACATGAAATTGAGGGAATCAAGGAAAAAACATGTAAAATAATTTATGAATTGTGATCAGCAAAAAAATCTAGTAATGCAAATATTTTAATGTGTCAAATTTGGGCTAAGAAATACATGAAAACTGACTTAACGAAAGTAATTTTCACAAACTAAGCAAAAAGCGCATTTGATAGACAGGAGGGCTGGGCCAAGGAATAGTTTTTGTTCAATTCAGACATGCTCATGAATAAAAGAAAACAAGTAGGAGATGTTAAAAGTGATTGGCAACAATAATCAAGGGCAACGTGAAGGTTCCCTTTTTAATAGCTACTACACCAAGGTGTAGGGCACTACTCCTTTCTTTGGATTGCTCCACTTTACCCTTGATACATACCTTATAATCCTGAGTGTTAAGGAATGAAATATGAAGTACCGTTTTTTGAATCTTTGGTATGACTTGACCTGGGATTGAACCCTGGTCGACCAGGCCATAGGCGGACACTCTACCTAATTGGCGAATGGGCTAGTCAACCAAGCCATTATTGGATCATTAAAAGTTGATAAAGCAGTTAAACTGAACATTGTTAACTATTACAATTTTATGAACAAGACTTACTTTGCATTATGGTAATATGATATATTTTAATTTTAAAAAATTCAGGATTTGGTTTGTTTACAGTAATTCAATTTTCATTGTTGTGTGTTTGATCCACTTCGTGCACATGGAGTGATGTAGTAAAAACATGACAGATGTATGACGGTAGGAACCGAAATGGGTATCCTTTGTAAAGAAAGTAGACTTGGGTTGGATTGCTTCTCTTGGACTTTGGATCATGTTATGACATTTCCCAACCTTTGTGATAATGTTTTGTTTTTTAAGTTTTTGCTTGGTTTTATTTTTTCTATTTTTAGTTGGTGGTGTTTCTCATGCAAGTATGTTTATATATATGTATGTATCTAGTTATTATGTTATAATTGTATTACGTCTTTTAGTTCTTGAATTTTTCTGTTATCTTGGTGACCCTTCCTGATCTCATTGTGCAGCTTTGTAGCTGGTATATTTCCTGTGATGTTGATGTTGGTGGTCTTTCTCTTACTGTGGTTGAGTATTCTGCTGGATTTTTTTGCGTGTTAGATTCTTTGTTTAAAATTGCCATTGTAATAGCCTTCCTTTTTTGTGTAGTGTCTGTGTTGGGTGCTGGAGATAGTATCTCCTGTCTTGGTATGTTGGTTATGTTTGTGGTAGGTCTTGATTTGAGGTGTTCCCTTGTTCTTTTTTATACCTTACCTCTGACATTTATTAGGTATGTCTTTGGTTCCCTGATGGATTGTGGTCTATTAGGAACTGCGCCGGTTATCCATATGTTACTTAGTGTGTCCCTTGCATAGATTGGCTTCATGATGTTCAGTTTTTCTTTTCCCTGGCTGGAATGTCTGTTATAATTCTCTTTCTGCTTTGCTTGGTTTGGTTCATTTTTTTGGAGGTGTCTCCTTCCCAGAGTGACAAGATTAGCCTCTCCCTTGCTGTAGGCAACATTGTTCTGGGTTTTCTGCTAAACAGTAGTTCATATGAGGATGGCATATCATTATTTTTTGGGGGGGTTCTATACATCCATAATGCTGTGTACGGGCACTTCTTTTTCTGTTGGGCCTTCTTCAAGAGGGCCTTGAGTGTTCCTATAGTTCTTTCCACTACTCCATTTGTTTGGTGGTGATATGGTGAGCTAGATTTTAGCATTATGTTTGAGTTGTGGAATTCCCTCTTAAACCTTTCACTCATGTATTGTGAGCGATGGTCAGACATGATAATTGTTGATAATCCAGATTTTGTTAGAACCTGGGTGAACTGCTCACAGACAGTAGTAGCTGATGTGTCTGGAAGTGTTATAAATACAGGGAATCTTGAGTAGCAGTCTATCACTAGGAGATATTTACATTGATCTTGCTCACAGATGTCCATACCTATTGTTGCCCAAGGGTGTGTAGGGAGGTCTGGCTGCATCAGTTGTAGTTTGGGTTGCACTGGTTGATATTTGCTGCATATGGTGCATACTTTTACCATGTTCTTGATGCTCTGGTTTATCCCTGGTCAGAATATTGACTCACTTGCAAGTAGGCTGCATTTTGTTTTTTCCTGGTGGCATGTGTACAGTATTTTAAAGACTTAGTGTTTCAGTGCTTCTGGGACAACAATTCTGTCCCCCTTGAGGATTAATCCACCTTCTAGGATGAGGTTGTAACTGAAGGTCCAGTATTCCAAAAGTGTTGTCAGGTATTGTTTTCTGTATTATGGCCATCCTATGTATATGATGTCCTTCAACAAGGTTCATTGTTGGGTCAGCTATTAAGGCCTCTTTTACCTGTTCTGTGTTTATTATTTTCATGTTTGTTATTATGAAGTTGATGTTGTGCTGTTGTGGTGTACCTTTTCTATTTTCAGTGAAGCATACTCTTGACAGGGCATCTGCAACTGGGATTGTCTTCCTTGGTTTGTATTTGACTTGGATGCCAAATATTAGGCACTTAGTATGAACCATTGAAATCTTGATAAGGTCACAGATTGATTTTTATCAAAGATTTGTTCAAGTGGTGAATAGTCTGTTTCTAATGTTAGTTTTCACCCCAGTAGGAAATATTCAAGTTTTTGTCGGTCGTATGTGACTGCAAGGCACTCTTTTTCTATGTTGGAGTACCTTAACTCTGTTGGTATGAGACACGATACCATTCTTACAATTTTTTCAGCACCTCTTTCATTGATCTGTCTTATCAATGCCGCCACACCTAGGGTACTGACATCACATTGAAATATTATTGTTGTGTTGGGGGTCTATGACATAGTAACTCATTATCTGTGCCTTGCACAGTTCTGTTTTTATTTCTTCCAGGGCTTATTGATGTTGTTGCCATAAGAAGTGGAAATTCTTTTTCATCAGTTCTCAAAGTGGTGCAGTCATTTGTGATAGTTTCACTGAGAACCTATTGAGGTATGCAATCATTCCCATCAGTGTGTGGAGTTCTTTTGCATTTGGGGGGGATTGAATGTCCTTTATAGTTAGAAACTTATCTTCTGTGGGTGATATGCCATGTTCTGTGATAGAGGTTTACTCTTTTTTGTTTATATATTGGAGTTTATCAAGATAATATCCAATGTTGTTCTCCTTGGTTCTTTTCAAGACTTTGGTCATGACTGTGTCATGTTCCTCTTCTGTTGATCCTGTTACCAAGATATCATCCATTATACCTATGACATTTTTAATTCTGGAAAATACTGTATTCAGGTTTTGTTGGAATAAGCCAAACGGTAAACATTTGAATCTGTATCTTTTAAATGGCATGTAAAGGCACAAAGCAGGCTAGATTGATAGTCTAGTTCTTTGTGCCAGTATCTCTTTTTTATGTCAATGACGCCAAAACATTTTTTCCATGTAGTAAGGGTAGTAGCCTATCTAAGGTTTTGATAGGGTAGTGTGGCCTTTTCATGTTTGTGTGCAAGTTCCTGGGAGTCCATACATAGCCTGATTTTGGATGTTCAATCGTTGATTGTGGTTATCTGATAGATGATGGAATTTAACAAATCTGTTGAGCCTGTAACTTTGCCTATGATGTCCTTTTCCATTTTTGCCAACTTTGATTTGTAGAGTGGGAGAATGTGTATAGGGACTATCACTGGCCTGAGATTTTCTATCATTTTTATTTGATATTTCTTCCCTGGGAAACATCTTATGTTGAAGCAGATTTTGTGTTTTTCTATGAATTCCTTTTTCTTCAGTGTTTCCAGCCCTGTTATGCTGTCTTTTTATCTCATTTAAGTTGACAGATGATTCTTAGTTCTTGTGTCTGCCTGCATCCAAAAACAGAGGGCTGCTTGGGGTGTTTTTATGATGGCCAATCTAGTTCTTATTGTTTTCTTTTTACAAATTATTTTTAGATCAATCACCACAATGTTTGTTATTCTTGAACACTCATATCTCTTCTGTATTGTATTGGTTATCCTTATCTTTAGTTTGAAGGGTAGCAGCTGCATTTGATTTTCTGTTAGGATGCATGTGTCTGTATATTTAGAAAACGAGTGTATACACTTGCTGCTTGAGCTTATTGTCCCATTGCTGCTTGATGGTTGTTCTGGTTCATCTTCCTCTGAGAAAGCTTCGTTTGTCTGGTATTCTTCTTGGTCTTGGACTTCATGAAGTTGTAGCTGCTTTTTTTATGCATGCTTACAGTACCTGCACTGTGCTGATCTAGCAAGGACATTGGTTTCTTTATTGGTGGTTTCTTCCATATCCATAACATTCTTTGCCTCTTGTTTCAGGTAAATTTGGCCTGATTCTTGTTTAGGATGGGGTTGTGCTTTGGGGATCTGGTCATTGCTGTTTGCCCAGGACTGCATTTGATTTTGTTGATAAGGGTTTTGTCCCTGGGGTTTATGGATAGGACCTCCATCTGTGCTATGGTGCTCTCCTCCATTTTTGCAAAGTTGTATACTTGTTTATAGGTGAGGGTATCACCTATCTTGATGGCATCTCAGCAAACTTGATCAGTTTCTACACTGAGCATCAGTGTATACCTCATAATTTTGTCTCATCTTTTCAGGGTACCTAGCCTCCTTGACCAATTGTTTCTCTTTGGTGACAAATTCTTCTATTATCATTTGTTACTTACACTTTTTTTGTTGTTTTCTTCTGAGGCCGTTTTCTGGTTCTCCAGGGTCCTTGTTCAATTAGGAGTGTTTTAATTAATTTCACTTCTGACACTATGTTGTGTATTTTTTCCACTTCAAGCTTGTGGAGAGATGTGGTAAAATCATGGCACATGTATGACGGTAGGAACAAGAGGGTATCCTTGGTTTATCTTTATAGAGAAGAGGGAAGAGTTGCACTGGGTTATTTTCTTTGGACCTTAGATCATGTTATGACATTCATACTATCATTATCACAAATATTTCTGCTTCTATAAGTTGTATAGAGATAATCTTTATATGAAAATTGTCTTTAATTTTTCTTCTTGTTAATGGCATAAACATTATTATAATAATTACATTTCATGCAGATTTGTGAATTTGTGTGTGTGTGTGTGTGTGTGTGTGTGTGTGTGTGTGTGTGTGTGTGTGTGTGTGTGTGTGTGTGTGTGTGCCAATTTTTCAGGGGAAATCTTTTCATCAAACAAATTCTGATGATGCATTAGAGAGGCATGAAAATCTAGTTTAACAATAAACAATGACTTTAAAATGTAAATTTTATTATTGAGTCAAAATATGCATATATCCTTCTTTATTTGATATAAGAACTACAATAATATATTAAAAGATATTTTACTAAAATTAAAATCATCCAAAACTACAAATAATATGAAACAACTAAGAAGAATTCATTACACATTGGCTGATGTTGTTATTATTATAATGATGATGATGTATTATGGAGGAGGGGTCTTAAAACTAAGGAGGGGATAGATTCAGCAAATTCTAAGCCCTATCAACAGCATGATTGTTTCTAAAGAGGAAAAAACTAGTAAAATAATGAAATGGAAAATCTTTCCTATCATATAGCTACTGCCCTTTCTTCCTTCTCTCACATACACACATCGGACACGAACACACACACATACATGAACACAGACTCTCTCACACACACTAACACAAGTACGCTCTCATAGTACTAAATAAAAGTTGCATAGTCACACAAATATCCATATTTTACTTCATCTTTATTTTAGGTGAAAGAACACCTCTTTATGGACAAAAACAAATTTTTTATTCGAATTAAAAAGCAACTTTTGCTCAAGTATTTTATCATTTATTTTCTCGTAACTGGTAAAAATATTCCTTAAAATTATTAAGAAATCATCTTTACACACAACTTCAATTCTACATTATTACTATATTAAATTGATTTCCCTTTCTTTAACTTTTACTTTAGAACTTGCTTCATCATCAGTATAGCATTTTATCCTATATAGTCTTCACTTTTGTTTCCTATTTTGTTTTTCACATTTTCAGTAAATTTAGCATATTATTTTACCTTCGGAAATACATAAATGCTTATGCACGTTAAACTTCATTATAAGTGAGATTTCATAAGTAGAATTGAATAAGGTAGTCTAACATTTTTATTACATACTATTTCTTTTTTTTTTTTAAATGATGAGCATAAGCAAAACTATTTTGAATCAAGTTTCTACTAAAAAGAATAATCATTTTATTCTTGGAAAGAAAGATGGTGTTATATAGCAGGATTTAGATCTCTCCTGATTTGCAATTTCATTAAAATAAAAAAAAACACACACGTAGCTGGAGAAGAGTAGCATTCGACCAGATGTTAGCCTGATGGCTGCCACCAAAAAAATGAATAAAATGCATCTTTGTGCAAGAGACTCCACACAGGGCTTCCGGGCGAGAATGCAAGAAATTAATTCAATTTAACAAAATGCCCTTCCTCAGCCAATCATAAATCTTCCCCCTAAAAAATTCCCAGAACCGGCTTGATCCAAGGGGTAGCTACTTAAGAAGTGAAGATCTGCAAAGGCGTCAGACTGACCATGAGGGCGGAAGGAAGGAACACGCTACGGCCATTAAGAACTCATCTGAACCCTGACGGATTTAACGCGTCACTTGCTGTGAACGACTGCTGACCTGGCTACAACGCCGCCCTGTCCACAACTACTACTACCACCGAGATCATCTGGTATCCTTACAACCCTCATTGTATGCTACAAATTTTGTACAGTTGATTCTTCGTTTTATCACCTTGTGTTTCCTTCTTGTTAATATAATTGTTAAAACTTTCAACTTGTGTTTGTCTTTTCCTTGCCACTATACGCTAAATACAACAATGGACTAATTTATGTTTAGGTTTGCTTAATAACTGTGAGACATGTATACCAACTTGTAGGGATAAGTAATTCCTAAAATAGAAGAAAAAACAACAGACCTTAATGAATGGAGAATAAAACATAACATGAAGAAAACAGTGAAATGAGATGGGGGGGAAAAAAGAGAGATAAGCCTTCAAAGAAACACCATTAATAGTAAGTTCAAGTTTCATTAGGTGCTCCATCTATCAGGCTTTGTGCCACAATCTATTGCAGCTTAATGAATAATTAACAGGAACAAAAGGTACGGAAGTTTGTTGTGGATGATTTGGTTATCAGATTTTTATTTCGTATCTCTAAACTAGAAATACTTTTACTTTAAATGTAGTCAGAGATATCACTGCCCCTAACAATCCTCCTAATACATTAAAGTTAATATATATTCAGAAAGAACAAATTAGAATGTTAGAAATATTAGGCCTTCGATGGGCATGCAAAACAAGAAAATAACTACTCATATAAACACCAATTAAAGAATTTGTAAATATTTAAAGTTTTATGTAAAAAGATTTTAAATAGTTATCTTACAATGAAAGTGTTTACGGACAGTTAATTGTTTTTTTTTAGTTTTAAAATGAGCTGGTTATAGAAATTTTTTCTTGTACACACTAAGTCCATTTAGTGGATCATAATTCTGTGGAATTACATTCAGATCGAGCAGGGGTATTTTCTAATCAAAGTTCATTTTTTTTTTTACTTTTAGTTTTTCTCTACATTTACATGTCCAAAGTAAAAAAAAGCAACTGACATTGCAAAAGTCAAAGTAAAATCATTTAGCTATCATCAGATATTCTATGCTGTTATAAAAGAGTGGCATTTCTAAGAGAAAAAGTGACAGCAAGTTTCTTTATTAAATTTCAATTCTTATTGCTATTAGCCATTATTATTACTATTATAATTTTACATGTATATATATTTACATATTTCTGAACATTTCAAATTTGGGTACATATATTTTCATGACAAAATAGTTTTACACTAATTTCTTTACGTGACTGTAACAAGAAAAAATGAATTGATAAAAACACTATTATGTTCAATCCTTAAGCAATAGGTAGGATCATCTATTATTTACTAAGCAATGATAATTTGTTGCACAAGGCCAGAAGTTTGGGGCACCCACTGAGACTTGAACTGACTATCAATGGTTTGCTAGTCTATTTTAAAACCCATAACACTAAAGTAGTATAGTAGGTGTTCACTGTTACTATGAATATGAACTAGTTATTTAGTAAGCTTAGCTTACTTGTGGCACAAGGCCAGAAATATGGGGCACATAGTGAGACTGAAAGTCACAAATTAAAGTCTGCATTAATATCCCAGAAAATTTAACAACCAACACTAAAGTAAATAAATAAATACACAAAAACTTTTAAAATATAATCTTAGCAGCAAATACAAATATAACAATAATAACAACAAAAAGGATTTTAATAAAATTTTCATAAATTTAATCAAAAAATTCTTCTTTGAAAATTTTGGAGAGATTGTTTTTTTTAATGCGATTCACATTTCAGCAATTTTGTTCTTTTTTCAATGATTTCTTTATTGAATATACTTGAAAAAATTGTAACTCAATTCTGTTACTTTAAAAAACATTTAACTGGTTTTATGTTTGTTTATTACGGAAGATTTAATTTGGATAGAAAAGAAAATCAAAAATAACAAAAAAAGAAGTTTATTTTGATGCTTACTGTTATACAAGGTGTTTTGTTTTTGTTTTTATTTAACTTTTAAATTGCTTATCAAAGAAAAGTTTAAGTGACTTGATTTAATTCATGTCCTTTTATTATTTTCTAAAATATAACAAATTTAGTGCATTTTTTTTATTTTGTTGTTAGCAAAAATATTAATTTATTTCCTATAAATCATTTTGTTCAAAATATTGTATTCATAAGTAAAGAAAACCAAAATTATGTCAAAATACTTACATTTTCTTATAATAAAAATTCAGGATATCTTTCTTTTCAAAAAAATATCTTTCTTTTCAAAAAATGTATTTTTTCATTGTTAACAGCTGAAAGATGCTTCTTCATGATCATGATTTGAGTGACTTTGCAATCTAACTTTGTCTTGGGCGATCCAGAAATATCTAATATTTCAATGCATTAAGTTGAAGTAAATTT
Organism: Sepioteuthis lessoniana; assembly: GCA_963585895.1. Classification (NCBI taxonomy): domain Eukaryota; kingdom Metazoa; phylum Mollusca; class Cephalopoda; order Myopsida; family Loliginidae; genus Sepioteuthis; species Sepioteuthis lessoniana. The sequence goes on along the minus strand of OY757921.1, from coordinate 18,449,134 downwards.
CTTCTTCAATGATAGATGTGCACCAATCAAGCAAAACTTCAGTCAATTGTTTAGTTCATCTCACAGAAGAGAAAAAAAAAATTAGATGTCAGCATGTTTCATCTGCTTCTTAGGAATTTCTTTCTCAATGTTTTTAATGTAGTCGTTGAATTCCAAGAATGAATAGACAATTCTGACAAGTTTTTATTGAACCTGTAGATAATGAGATAGTTAATGAGTTAAACTGATTGATAATCAGTGAGTTATATGGATAAATAGGAAAGATTTTCAGAATTAAAAATGATACATACCTACATAATGGGTGAATAAGATAAAAACTATCCATTTGTGTAGATCTTCTAATGTAGTTAGATTTAGTAAACTTTGAGATAATTCCATGTAGGGAAAATTTAAAGAATTTTCAGATATTTTAAACCATTAATGGATTACCATAAATTCAACTAATACTCTTCCTCAATTAAACTGTGACTACTATCGTAAAAACAAAAATTACAAATAAACAATGATTTCATCTCTTAAGTGTCTTGAATCGCAAAAACAGTTAAGATATAGCATTTGTTTAGAAGGTACTAAATATTTCAGTTCTAAAAGAGATTTTATTTTTTAACAACTTCAGGAAATTATATAAGGATGAGAGTGACTGATTTAACAAATATCTGTCAAGCAATATTTTCATTGAGCAAACATTTTGTCGAGCATTTCAAAAATAAAATTAAATGCTTTTAAGACAGATGGCTTACTTCTTCAATAGTTAAAAGAGAAAAATACTGATACATTGTTTATGAACAATGCTAGGCCATAGAAGTGTATTAGTCTAATATTCTTTTGTCCCTATTGTTTATTCAGTTTTAATTTGCTTTTTTCCCTCCAACCCCATTTTGGGCCTTGTGCCATTTTTACGAAAGCTTTGACAATAATTTCCTAGAAGAAAAGATAAAGCTTGGAAAAAAAATGTAGAATTCTACCTATTATGGAAAAGTGTCATAATGCTTTAACTAAATAAAATCAATCTGAAAACAGGGAAGCAAATGAAAAATTGGAATGTGAAAATAAAATTATAAAGCATTATTCAATTATGTAAAATCAAAAAATTCACAAAAACATTTGTTGAGTAAAAACATGATAAAACAGGTGAATTGACAAACACACCAATTGAAACAGGTGTATGAGCATTATTTTTTCAATCTGATCATTCTTTGGAAGAGTTTCATCTATTACGGGAAAGTTTTTACAAGAAGTGTAAAAATTAAAATTATGGATGAAATAATAGTACAAGCTAAAGACATAAAACTAATGGTACCAGAGAGAATACATGTTGTTATATACATACTTGTGTTTGCAAGAAAAATAAGACTGACAGGAAGATTTAGTTTATTTTGTTTATTGAATAAATAAAATAAACAAGTGAATGAAATATCTAGCCAGCTGACAGGCGTTTATCTGGTTAGCAAGTGGTTGCTTTGATCTAGTCTGACTGTGTTGTTGAATGATGCTCGCAACATCACTCGATCTGGGGGGGGGATTCAACTGCCTGTATGGCCTCCACTTGCCCTATTTATGTGTTCCTGACTTCAAACACCAGCTCTAGAAAATACTATTTGTGGAAAAAAATGATTGGTTGAAAAATAGACCTTCTTTTATAACTGAGAATTTTCTGGGGATTTTGAATAGACTATGCGCGGAGCCTGCACACAGAAGCCATGATTTTCTCAGTTTGACACTGGCCATTTTTGGGTCAACATCTGGTTGCTGTTATTTTCTTCTGCAGTGTCGATGTTTGTCGGTCTGTGTTTTGTGTGTTCTAGTAGTTAGGTGTGTGAAGAGTTAAGTGGGTGGATCAGAAGAAATTTGATGTATTTTGCTATAACGATCCTAAAATATTTATCATCAAAGGAAGGTTTTAACAATGTAATATGTAAAATGTTTAAGAATATAAAATGATTCCATCTATTTAGAAAACAGCAATCAGAATACCACAAAATAAAATACATTTAGGAAGTTTTTAACGACCAGTTTCTTTAACCTTATTCTCTAGCAGATGGGTTTGGTAATCAGAATTTTATTTTGATATCTCTCAACTAGAAATACATTTTATATTAAACGGAGTTAGATATATAATCACTGCTAACAATCCTCCTCATACAATTAAGTCAATATTTATTCAAAAGAACAAATTAGAACATAAGAATCATTAGGCTTTTGACAAAAATGTAAAACAATAAAAATAAACACACAAACAATCAAACAAATATAAAAGAAATTGTAAATATATAAATGTCTGATGAGAGAAAAAAAAAAGGGATTATAAATAGTTATTTTACAATGAAAGGTTCACAGACAGAGGTGAATGTGTTCTTTTTTAGTTTTTAAAATGAGTTTGTTTTACAAAATTTTGTCTTGTACTCACAAATTCATTTAGTGGCTTATAATCCAGTGAATTTATATTTTAGATCATGCCGGGCTATTTTAAATTTAAAGTCTTTCGTATTTGGTGGGGGGGTTACATGTCTAAAGTCAAGACAACTTACTTTGCAAAATCCAAAGAAAATCAAAGATACAAGGTCCATGACAGGTAGTCATATATCAAGATTTATTTCAGATAATTTGTTTAAGTCCTTTTTAAACAAATAGCTAGGTCTTTTGTCTGATAGGCATCACAGGAGATCAAAGAGTTTTTCTTTCTTTATGTATCTATATTTATGTATTTCTAAACATTACAAATTCTGGGTTCCACATATCTTTGTGTAAGGTTTCTGAAAATTAATTATATATCACATATTAAATTTTATCAAGGATGATATAAGTTGTAATTAAGAAGGTTTCTTCAATAGTAAATCTTCATTGTCTAAAATTTTAGAATGTAGTAATTATAAGATGGAAAGGGAATCTGAGGATAATATATTTTCAGATTTAAAAAGGCATTTTATACAGTATCTCATAATAGATTTCTAGGGAGAACGAAAAAAATGGGTGGTTCTAAAATAATATTAAATATTGTAAGTTATTTTATTTCTTTACATAGAAGTATAAAAGTCAAAATTGGTAACAATTATTCTGAAACACAAAATATACTCCTAGTGTTCCTCAGGGTTCAGTAATGGGGCCATCATTGTTGAATAGAAATTAAGCAACAGGGAAATCAAAAAAGTAAACCAGGAATGTAATGTAACAATTGACTTTTATGCTTCATTTAAAGGTGACATTCATATTTTCTTGGTTGTATCAAGGGCAAATGGTGAATTTCATTTCAAGGGAAGCAAATTTTGTATTAGAAATATATGAAACCATAATATGACCTTATATAGATTACTGTACACAGGTTCCAGCATTGTAACATTGTGAATGGAACAATAATAAAGAAAGATGAGATAAATAAAAAAATTTAAAAAAACAGGTAAGGATTAATTATAGAGGGATTAGAGAAATGAGGATTCACCACTAAAAATAATAATGAGAGGTGATCTAATTGAAACTTTCAAAATAATTTGTGAAATTTCTAATTATGGGATAGATTTTTTCTCACAAATTAAATTTACTATCAAGACAGATGTTAAAAATTAAGTCTACTAAACAAGTGGAATTTCTTGGCTAATATATTTTTGAAACAAAATGCCTAATATAATGAAAAACAGCAATAGAGTAGACAAAAGATTAAATTTGGTGATTTCAGAAAAAATGCTAAGAAAAAGAACATAAGAAGGCATTTTTGGGAATAATCAGTTAAATTTATAAACAGATTTACAACTGCAAATAGATTTTCTGTGCAAAGAGTCTCTTTCCTTTATCTTAAGGTTTATGTGAGAAGATGGAAGACATGGCCAAGGAGGCATAAAAACAAATGAATAAATAAATAGCAACTAGATATACGATGTCAAGCAAAATTAGTTTATGTAGTACAGAAGGATAAACATAAGTGAGAGAAGAAACTTACCTCCTGGATCAAAGTGCTTAAGACTATGCCTTGTGTGTCAAGTACTAGAAAATATGTTCACTTCTGGAAGCAGAAGTTATAGTGGGCCGATCTCGTCTCTCACGAGAAGAAATCTACAATGCATGTAAATTTCTTTATGCAGAACTTGCATAAAAGAGCATGCCAGCAGCAGGAGTGGGAGGTTGTTGTTCTTTGCAGACTGCTTTTTTTGACTGACAGATCGAACAAGTTGACCAGAGGTATACTGAGGAAGGGCTGCTAGTCACGTGTGTTGTGATTTTTGATCAACTGAGGCTACCCAATTGTCTGAGGACCGGGCTACTGCTTTTGTTTGGACTAGTTCTACAACAATCTCTTGCCATTCTTGTCTGCATTTTATGCTTGTGTTCAGCTTTCTTTTGCCTTTGACTTTAGAAACTGGTTTACTGAAGTTTTTTTCAGTGAATCCCATTGTACATTCAGTGCATGATGTGTCTATCAATACTGTTTTGTCCCAGTTTTTTTTTACTTTCAGTGTCCTTCCTTGGCTTGATATTCCCATATGATATCAAATGCTGTAATGGCTTATGTTTAATTACATTTTGGTCAATATGGTGTGTAACATGTCCCAAGTAATTCAGTATCTTAAGTAGATTTCTATCAAATGGGAAAATCTTTCTTATTCTAAAGATTGCTATGTGTGTGCTTGTGAGGGCCTGAGGATTAGATTTTCATAAACATCATGCTACCTTCAACATTAAAAGCACCCTTCTTAGGTTATGTAACAGTCAGCCATAGCAAGTAACTATTTTAGCAATTTTTCAAGGGATACTGTTAAATCTGTTAGTTGCAACTTATGGCTCTTGTCCTGTGGAAGGGATCATAAGAGTGACTACATTGTTTTTTGGCTTGTCAATCACTGTCGAAGATATGAAGAATTTATAATTAATAATTAACTGTAATTAAGTGTAATGTGAATATACAATATCATGCTTCCATGTTTCAAAGATATCAATATTTACCCAACCACTGGAATTGATTTTGTTTTCTTCTTCACATAATATCTGTCATATAAACCAAAGCAAGATAATGATTGTAAGACCCTATGACAGCATCTTGTTTGAGACAGAATGCAAGTCTATTTTCTCATCAAAACACAACTAAATGCATACTTGATAAATTACATGCATAATACAAGTTTTATCAATCAACATCAATGTAGCAGTAAGATGAATTTTAAAAGTGAAAGGTTTACTTAATATGCAATAATTAATGATTCAGCTAATCAGAAATCTATCTGGATATCATTAACTAACTAATAGCAAAATATTTTATCTTTGTATGAAAATAGATTTTTATGATATACTTTAATCTTTGCTTTTTTAAAAAAAAACATTTAAATTCTTTGGCAAGTGGCTTTCCTTTGGCAATTTCTGTCATTATTATCATGACAGGTAATTTTATTTAAGATTGTTTTCCCTTGGAAACATAGTATTCCTTAAATGTTTTGGTTGATTGGTTTGTGTTAATGGCATGTCAACTTGTCTAGGGTTATTTTATGTATGGACACTAGAAAAACTCGTGCCTAATACGAGGTGCAGACGATAGGTTTCCAGACATTTTTGTATGGGCATTTAAAACTGTTGTAGACTCTTGAAAATTCACTATGTTATTGCTATACATCTTATGAGATGACTGACCAATTTTTATGATTTCAGGTTCAAATGAATAACTACAGCAGAAATTGGAATACACCTTACTAAAGCCTGATTGTCACAGCTGGTGAATTTCAAAAATGCAATCTGACACTTTAAAAAACGATATGCAATAAAATTCTGTTTTAAACTTGGAAAAAATGCCACGGAAATGTATGGAATGCTTCAGACTGCTTTTGGAGCATCTTGTATGAATCGAGCCTCAGTTTTTGAGTGGCATAAGAGATTCAAGGAAGGCAGGGAATCTGTGAGGGATGATGAGAGGTGTGGGAGGAGTGAGGAAGTCAATACACCAGAGTTGATTGGCGATAGGGTTAGGGTTAGGGTTACTATGTTGAAGTTTTAAGGGAAGAGATTTTGTCGGAAGAGGCCAGCACTCTTCAAATCAGGTCATTGGCATTTCCACCAGGACAATACACCAGTCCACAACTCCATCCTTGTCACAGACTATTTGATCAAGATGGGCATCAAGACAGTTCCTCACCCTCCCTATAGTCCAGACCTTACTCCCTGTGACTTTTGGTTATTCCCTAAGCTCAGAGGCTGTCGTTATGAGACAATTGAGGAGATGAAAGAGGCTGTGATGAAGGTCATTAACATGCCCACACAAGAAGACTTCCATGGGGCCTTAAAGAAATTGTTGGAACAGTACAAGTGCATTGCAGCCGGAGGAGATTACTTCGAAGGGGACTAGAGTTTCATGTGTGTACTATCAATAAAAGTGCCCATACGAAAAAAGTCTGGAAACTTATCGTATCCCCTCATATTATATTTCTATTTCATGTTTGGTTGTTTTGTAAGCGTTTTTTTTTTTTGCCACACGGTTATATGATATCAAGTATTTCTCTCTAATAGAAATAATTTGCACAGTTGTATGATGAAAAATATATTCCTGTCTAATACCAGTAATTTATACACAACTACATGGTTTCAAGTAACTATTCCTAATTAATAATATTCATCTGTTTGGAGTTATATAGTTTAAAGTAACTAATAATAATAATCCTTGATAAGCTTCAAGGAACTATTCTTAATACAAATAATTTACACAATGTTACATGGTATCAAGTATTCCAATCTAATACAAATAATTTTCAAATAAATCTATATGACACGTAGATGAAAGTCAAACAAGTAATACCACTCCGAGTCAGAGTAGACTGTCAACGAAGGGATAGTCTCCACTCCCATTCATTGAAATCTCACAAACGATGCACTTTAATGTCATACCCAGTTCATGCCTTTTATTTGTGAGGTGGTGAAGACTTACTATTCAGCAAGGAATAAAGTAAAAGGATTTCTAAGCCCTGTCGACAGGGTGACTGAATGTTTTGACACATCATAATCTATTTCATATTATTTCTTCTCTCACACACAGAGAAACACACGAAACACACATGCACATACTCACACTGACACACACGCACTCACACAGAGACACGCTCTCTCTCTCTCTCTCTCTCTCTCTCTCTCTCTCACACACACACACACACACACACACACACACACACACACACACACACACACACATTCTTAACTTAGAATAAAAGTTGCGTTGTCACACGTATATCCAGTCTTACCTCGCGTTCATTTTAGGTGAAAGAACACATCTTTATTTACAGAAACGATTTTTTAAATTCTAATTCGAAAGCAACTTTTCGTTTCCCATTTTGTTTTTCAAATTTCGGTAAACTTAGCATATTAATTTACCATAGAAATTATATAAATGCTTACGTACATTAAACTTCATTATTACTTAAACTTCATAAGTAGAATTGAAGGTAATCTCAAAATTTTTATAACATACTGTTTTTAAGCACACATTATGATCATATGAAAAACTTACTTTGAATCAAGTTTCTATTTATGAGAATATTCAATATTCTTCTCGGATAGAAAGATGGACTAATTTATGTCTAGATTTGCTTAATAACGATGAGACTTGTATACCAATTCGTACAGATCAGTAATTCCAAAAAGAAAAGAAAAAACAACAGAGTTTATTGAATGGAGGATACAACGTAACACGAAGAAAACAGTGAAATGAGACAGGGGAAAAACAGGAGAGATAAGCCTTCGAATAACCGTTCAAGTCTCATTGGGTTTTGTGCTACAACTTAATAAAGCTTAATAAATAATTAATATTAGCAAAAGGGACGGAAGTTGTCATGACACGAAATGATTTTGCAATACATTTTTTAAGTTAATGTAACAAGAAAAACTAATATTCATTCCCAATCGATAAAAAAGTTATGTTCATCCCTTAAACAGCTTAGATTAGATATACAAGGCCAGAAGTATGGGGTACCCACTGAGACTCAAGCTCACTATTAATGGTTTGCTAGTCTATTTTACAAACCAGTACACGACAGGAGGTACCCACAGTTACTTATAATAGTAGATACTTATTTTGAAAGCTAAGCTTAGTCGTGGGACAAGGCCAGAAATATGGGGCACCCAGGGAGACTCGAACTCACGAATTAACGTCTGCAGTGATATATAAGAAAATGTAACATTTGACGTCAAACTAAGTAAGTAAATAAATAAAAACTTTTAAAATTTAATCTCACCAGTAAATGCAAATATAACAGAACATATTTTAATGAAAGTTCCTTTAATTGTGTCGGAAAAAATTCTTTATTGAAAACTTTGGTGGAAATTTATTTATTTATTTTTATTATTCATGTGATTTACTCTGAGCCAATTTTTATGGAATGATTTTTTAATAAATATTATCACACATTGAAGTTTTCATCATTTAAATATCACTGAACAAATCTTTGGTACTTAAAATAAAATTTACCTGGTTTCGAGTTTGTTCTTTCCGAATGATTTAATTTGGAAAGGAAAGAAAAATTACAAGCAACGTAAAAAATATTTTTATACTTACTGTTTTGTTTTTGTTTAAATTTTAATACCATATTCTTCAAATTGGTTTTCAAAGAAAAGTTTAAGTGACTTGATTTAATTCGTATTTATTTATCATTTTAAAAAATAAAAAAATATGGGTTTTTTGTTGTTATTAAAAATATTACTTTATTTTCCATCAATCTTTTCTTTCAAAAATATTGTATTCGTAAGAAATGAAAACTGTAAAATCAAGTAAAAATACTTACATTTACTAAGAATGAAAATTCCGAACAAATTTCTTTTCGAAAAATAAATTATTTCTTTGTTAGCAGCTGAAAAATGCTTGACATCATAATGATCTGAGTGATTTCACAATTTAATTTTGTTTTAGGCGATTTAAAATTATCTAATAGGCTGTAGTTATTCCTATGCATTAAGTAAATTTCTTCTTCACTGATGGATGTGCTCTGATTTATTTGACCAGCAAACATACAGGCAATTACTTTGTTGATCTCTCAGAAGGAAAACAAAACAAAAAAAAAAAAAAAAAAAAAAAAACAAGATGTCTGCAAGTTTCGTCTGCTTCTTAGAAATTACTTTCTTAATGCTTTTGATGTTATCGTTCAATTCTTGGAATGAATAGACAATCCTGACAAGTTTTTATCGAACCTGCAGATAATGAGATAGGTAATGAGTTAGATTGATCGATAATCAGTGAGTGATATAGAAAATAGAAAGATTGTCAGAAATAATAATGATACATACCTACATAATGAGGGAATAAGATTAAAACCACCAATTTGTGTGGAACTTGTGATGTAGTTAGGTTTAGTTACATTGATATATTTCCATGAGGAAAAAATAAAGAATTTTCAGATATTTTAAACCATAAATGAATTATCATGAATTCAATTAATACTCTTTCGTAATTAAAATGTGTCTACTGTATTTAAAAAAAAATTAACAAATAAACAATGATTTCATTTCTTGGCAGTTTTTTGCCGATTCAAGACACTTTTTAAAGATTTGACATTTGTTTAGAGGTTAATAAATGTTTCAGTTCTTCATGAGATTTTATTTTTGCTTTTTTTTTTTTTACAAATTTCAGGAAATTATATAAGAATGAGAGTGACTGACTTAAATATTTGTGAAGCAAAAATTTCACCGAGAAGGACATTTTGTCAAGCTATTCGAAAATAAATTAAAAATGTTGTTAAGGTAGATGACTTACTTCTTCAGTATTTAAAAAATGTGGAAAAACATTTGAATTTTGAACATTGCTAGGTCTATTGGTAAATTATATTATATCCAACCTAATACTTACTTTTATTTGTAAACGTTTTAGAAGAAAAGTGAATCCTTAGCTAAGTCAATTTTCAATTGCACATATTCAAGTATTTATATACATATATACATATATAAACCCAAACAAAAACACAATTAAATTAACACTTACTTTAGATTTTCATGTTCTCTTATTGAATAGTTGACTCCGAAGTTTTATTCCTTTTTGTGTGTGTGTGTGTGAAACGTTGGTTAATTGAAGCGACATCCTTTAAAAGCGCTGTCTTTCCATTTTGAAAAGTTTTTTGTTGACTGCGTCTTTTAAAAATCGTCTGCTCATTGATTTATAAAATTAATATATGCACAAAGACAGCTTTTTATTCTCAACCAATAAAAAACGTCCTTTTAATTATTCAAAAAATATAAGACTTGCGAGAAGTTTTTTTTTTAATTTTATTTATTCATTTATTATTTATAATTATTTATTTATTTAAATTTTATAATTAGTTTTGATTAATATTGCAAAATCATATTGAAGGAATATTTATTTCTAACAGATCATAGAAGTGTGTTGGTCTTATATTCATTTGTCCATATTGCTTCTTCAGCTTTAATTTGCCTTTTTCCACCATATTTTTGGCCTTATGCCATTTTTGTAAAAGCTTTTTCAATAATTTCCGAAAAGAAAAAATAAAGCTTGGAAAAAATGTAGAATTCGACCTATTATGGAAAAGTGTCATAATGCTTTAACTAAGCAAAATCAATCTGAAAACATGGAAGCAAATGTGAAAATTGGAATATGAAAATAAAATTGAAAAGTATTATTCAAATGTAAAATTCACGAAAAGGCACATAGAGTAAAAACATAAGACAGGTGAATTGACAAACACACCAACGGAAACAATAAGTGTATGAACAATACTTTTTCAATCTGATCATTTTTTGAAATAGTTTCATCCGTTACAGGAAACTTGTTATGAGAATAGTAAAAATTAGGGATGATATAATAGTAAAATCTAAGGGCATAAAACTATTATTATCCAAGTTGGATGTTAGTAAAGAATGGTACCAGATAGAAAACATCCGAAAATATTAACATATTTATCATCAAACGAAGGTTTTATCAATGTAATACAGTGTAACCCTGATATAAGAGAAACTTGGATATAAGAGAGATTTTCTCAAATTAAAGCCTGTGTTACCTAAACAAAATAGACCAAAACCGGATATAAAAGACTTCTCCTGTCCCGATAACTCTCTTATATCCAGGTTACACTTATGTAAAATCTTTGGAGATGTGAAATGATTCCATCAATTTAGAAAACAGCAATTATAATATCACTAAATAAAAAAGTTTAATACATTTAGAAAGTATTTACCGACCAGTTTCTTTAACCTTATTCTCTAGCAGATGGGTTTGGTTATCAGATTTTTAATTCGATATCTCTCAACTATAAATACATTTTATATTAAACGGATTCAGATATATAATCGCCGCTAACAATCCTTCTCATACAATATAGTCAATATTTATTCAAGAGTTAATTAGAATATAAGAATCCTTAGGCTTTTGACAAAAATGTAAAACAATAAAAATAAACACAAACATTAAAAGTATTTGTAAATACATAAATATATGTTTATGTAAAAACCGAATAGGGACTTGTAAATAGTTATTGTAGAATGAAAGGTTCACAGAGGTGAATTGTTTTGATTTGTTTTTATGTTTCGTTTTTTTTTTTTTTTTTTTTTTTTTTAAGATATTTGAGAAATTTTTGTCTTGTACTCACAAAGTCTTTAAGTGGATAATAATCCCGCGGATTTATATCTTAAATCATGCATGGCTATTTTCAATTTTAAATCCATGACATAATTTTTTTTCCGACGTTTACATTTCAGAATTCGAAACGAAACTGACTTTGCAAAATTCAAAGAAAGTCAAGTCAAAGATACAAGGACCAGTGACAGAGAGGAATAAAATTATAATTTCTTTCAGACAATTGTCTGGTATTTTTAAAAAAGCAAAGCATTTTGTTTGATAGGCATCAAACGAGAACCGATAAAATGAAACGCAGTTTCTTCCAGGCAGCGGTCGCATCTATACTGCTATATGGATGCACTACATCAACTCTAACAAAACGGCTGGAGAAGAAGCTAGACGGTAATTACACAAGAATGCTGCGAGCAATCTTGAACAAGTCCTCGCGGCAACACCCCACAAGACACCAACTGTACGGTCACCTGCCTATCACGAAAACTATTCAAGTTAGACGAACCAGATATGCAGGAAACTGCTGGAGAAGCAGGGACGCGCTCATAAGTGATGTACTCTTATGGACTCCCACACATGACCGTGCAAAAGTAGGACGACCAGCACGAACATACATTCAGCAACTATGTGAGGATACAGGAAGTTGTCCAGAAGGCCTGCCTGAGGCGATGAACGATAAGGAAAAGTAGCGAGAGAGGGTCAGGGATATCTATGCTACCAGCACGACATGATGATGATGATGATGATGACCATGTGTCTGATAATTTATTTTTTCTTACAGCCCTTTAATTAATTCTAAGAGTTGTCACACTAGCTATCAGCAGATATTTTATGCCCTTATAAACGAGTGCCCTTTCCTAGAGAACAAGTGACAGTAAATTTCTTTATTAAATTTTAATTCTAACTACTATTACCTATTGTTAATATTTTGTAGCAGAAGGAATTTTAGTATATTGGTTTGGCGCGTAATTTAATTCGACGCATAATTTCACCCAATGAGGATGACTTATCCTATTCATTCCGGATCTCCTTTCCGGGCAGCAGAAATTGGGGAAGCTGCCAAACACAGCCTTTTCTCAGAACGACTTGGTTTTGTACAGACGTCTACCGTCTGCTCTCCAATAGCAGCAGCAGCAGCATAGACACAATGAGGGAACCTATCTAATTTATGGATCCCTTGCGTCTATTTCTCTTAGACCAAGGGATCCCAGTTGAATATGAATTAGATAAATTCAATACGCCACACACAGGAACAACTTTATTTCACCCCAAAAATTGGCTATGTCAATTGCGATGTCTAATTCCGCTCCGGCACCGAGCGACTACTTCACCTCTGGGCAACATTTTCTGGAGACATTCACGCTTCTCCACAAACAACCAGAAACACAAACTAACGGCAACTTCAACGTCTATTTCCTCAAACAGCTAACACGATTTTTGCTATACCATGGCGAACATAATCCCTCGCACGTCCAACGATATGCGCTGCTATTCTCAACTCTATCATAACTTCCAATCATTCACTTACTTCTTTCCTTTCCCACGAGGCTTGCAGCACAAACGCAAACTACATTCCATGCTGCCATTAAAAACTATCATAAAAACATTTCGACATCTTGGAACTTCTCTCCTTTATATACCTTACAAACTTAGCGAGGAAATCACTCAACGTAAACACACACACACGTTACAACTTTTCCTCGCAAAAAACAAACTTTTCTAGCTAAAAATAAACACAATATCACTCTTACAATTTCATTATTTTTACTACTATGGTTTGCAAGTCTATTTAAAAAAAACAGTACACTAGGGGAGTGCGGGGGGTGCTCACTGTTACTATCAATAGGAAATAGTTATTTAATAAGTTTAGCTTAGTTGTGACATGGCTAAAAGTATGAGGCACACAGTGAGAATGGAATTCACTAAATAACGTCTGCATAAATAAACGAGAAAATATAACTATTGACACCGGAGTAAGAAAATAAATAAACAAATTCTTTTAAAAATTTCATCTCGCCAGCAAATACAAATATAAAAAATACAAAATAGATTAAATTTTTTTCCTATTTTTGATTTTTTTTTTCCAGGTTTTCAGTTTAATTGTTCTTACTTAAAGCATTATGAATGTTTTCCACACAAGGTAGAATTCTAAATTTTTTTCCAAGCTTTATCTTTTCTTTTAGGACATTATTGTAATAGCTTTTACAAACATGGCATAAGGCCAAAAATGGAGGGAAAAAGCAAATTAAAACTGAAAAAGCAATTGTTTGGAAACAATATATGTTTTTCCCTTTCTTAACTTCTGAAGAAGTAAGCCATTTTCCTAATCAACATTTTTACTTTATTTTTGAAAAGCTCGACAACGTGTCATTCTCGATGCAATTTATGGCTTCACAAACATTTGTTAAGTCAGTCACTCTCATCCTTATATATTTCCTGACATTTGTTAAAAACAATCAATTTATTTGTTTTGTTCATCTCTTGGAAGAAAAAAAACAAGATGTCTGTGAGTTTAGTGGATTATAATCCTGTGGATTTATACTCAGATCCAGCAGGGATATTTTCCATTCAATGTTCTTTAGTTTTTTTTACTTTTGGTTTTTCTCAACGGAGTTGGGGGTCATAAACTAAGATTTCTTCAAGAAAATTGTCAGGTCCTTTTAGAAAAGCAAAGCATTTCGTCTGATAGGCATTACTCGAGATCAAAGTTTTTGGGGTTTTTTTTTAACCTATGGTGCTTATTGCCAAGCATTTTATTGGGGTAACAGTGGAGTGTTTATCTATGGGAGCCTACCACGTGAGTGATAATTTATCTGTTGCCGACAGTTGTTTAATTAGTTCGAAGAGTTGTCTCACTAGCTATCAGATATTTCATGTTGTTACAAACTACTAGCCTTTCCCAGAGAACGAGTGACATTAAGTAAAGTTAGTGACCTTAATCGAAGGTGACCCAAAGGCTCCCTTTTCGATAGCTACTACACTGAGGTGTAGAGGAGGGCGCTACTCCATTCCCTAGATTGCTCCACTTTACCTTATAATGCTGAGTGTTAAGCAAGGTGGCATCAAGTACTATTTTTTGAGTCTTTGGTATGACTTGACCTGGGATTGAACTCCGGTCTCCGAGACCATTGGCGAACACTCTACTCATCGGGCCAATAAAGTTTCCTTATTAAATTTTAATTCTTATTGCTATTAACTATTATTATTTTTATGTATATATATTTTCATATATTTCTAAACATTAAAAACTTGTGACAGTAATAAGAAAAAAAGGAAATATTAATCTTCAATCGATAAAAAACATTTTCATATTTAACCCTTAGCAATAGACAGGAAAATAGTTATTTAATAAGCTTAGATTATTTGTGGCTCATACAGAAGTTTGAGGCATCTACTGAGACTTGAAGTAACTATGAATGGTTTGCTAGTCTATTTTACAAACCAGTATACTATGGGAGTACGAGAAGTGCTCACAGTTAATATCAATAGGAACTAGTTATTTACTAAGCTTAGCTTATTTGTGGCACAAGGCCAGAAATAAGGGGGACACAATCAGTCTGTAAGTCACTCATTAACGTGTGCATAAATATACCAGAAAATATAGCAATCAATACTAGAGTAAAGAAAGAAAGAAAGAAAGAAAGAAAGAAAGAAAGAAAAACTTTTCAAATTTAATCTCACCAGCGAATACAAATATAACAATAACAACAGGAAAAACAACAAAAAGATTTTAATTTAAATTTCGTAAATTTTGTCGAAAAATTCTTTGAAAATTTTGGAGATATTTTTTGTGATTTACCTTTCGGTGATTTTGTTCTTTATAGTTTTTCTGTAATTATTCATCTATCAAAATTAAATATACTTTGAAAAATTGTCCCTCATTGAAGTTTTCATCTTTTAAAATCTATGAATAAATCAATTTTGTTACTTTAAATAAAATCTACCCGGTTTCAAATTTATTCGTTACGGATAATTTAATTTGGAAAGAAAAGAAAAATTAACAACAAAAGTAATTTTCATGCTTAATGTTGGGGTTTTGTTTAAATTTAAATTTTAATGCCATGCTTTTAAAACTGATTTTCAAAGAAAAGTTAAAGTCACTTGATTTAATTTGTGTTTATTTATTATTTTCTAAAAGATAAAAACTTCCATACTCTGGAGAGAAGAAAACTGTAAAATGAAGTCAAAATACTTACATTTTCTTATGATGAAAATTCTGAATAGCTTTATTTTCGAAAAATAAATTAATTCATAGTAGACAGCTGAAAGATGCTTGATGATGATCTGAGTGACTTAGCAATTTAACTTTGTCTTTGGCGGTTCAGAAATGTCTAATAGGCTGTAATTATTTCAATGCGTTAAATTGAAGTAAATTTCTTCTTCCTAGATGAATGTGCACCGATTTATTAGACCAGCAAAAGTTCAGTCAATTGATTTGGTTATCACTCAGAAGAAAAAAAATGTCTGCTAGTGACGTCTGCATCTAATGAATTTCTTTCGTGGTATTGAATTCTGGGAATGAAAAACAATTCGGACAAGTTTTTTTCGAACCTGTATATAGTGAGATAGGTAATGAGTTAAACTGATTGATGATCATTGACAGGTATAAATAGAAAGATTGTCAGAAACTATCTATTTGTATGGATCTTGTTATGTAATTAGATATAGTAAACAACATTCAGATATTTCCATGGGGAAAAAAATAAAGAATTTTCAGATATTTAAAACCATTAATGAATTGCCATAAATTCGACTAATACTCTCAATTAAAATGTGTCTTCTGTATTAAAAAAAAGGAAAAAGAAATTTTTTTTTGCAAATAAACAATGATATAATTTTATTGCAGTTTTTGCGATTGAAGACACTTTTTAAGATTTAGTATTTGTTTAGAAGACATGTCGTGGGGGAGGGTCAAAGTTTAGTTGACGGACATGTATGTCGAAAAGGTGGGGGGATAGGTCCCTTAAGGGAGAAACTGATATTGTAATAAGTAACTGGTACCTCTAAAAAGGGGGGGTCTTAAAATAAAGTAACCAAGCGAATACCCGATAGAATTTTTGTAATTTATCACTAGTAGTTTTAGGTAGTTCTTAGTCTGAGACAGTAAACATAATAATTATTCTAATTTGCAATTAATTATTATTTTGAACTCCATACCTGCATCTATTTACATGCCACCGGTAAATGTGAATGGTCAGGGTCATCCAGCTTTATTAAATTCTGAAATTACTTGATGTGTTGTCTTGAGTTAAAAGTTAATAAAAAAAATTAGAAAGAGCTAAAAGTGGATTTTAGAAGAATAGAAAAATACATTACGAACGTGTAATAACGTAATGGATTTTCGAAGGGTAATGTAGGAAAAAAACATGTTTTGTTTCATCACTGGAATTGTTTTTATGAAAAAGAATTCGTAAATGCTTTGATTAGAGGGCAAGTTGTCATAAGGGCTGAGTTAGGTTGATAACAAAGGGAATTTTAAAAACAAAGCGTTGACAGCTAAAGGTTATTTGTATGGTTTCAAAGCGATTTTTTAAGCTAAATTTAGAAGTGGAATTCGGCGTGAAATTTGGCCGAAGGTTGGTAGTTTTTTAAAGTCACCCCCAGGTCGACCAAACGCAGTTACGAGTACGCATAATTTAACCGGAATAATAGTAATAAAGGAGATCGAGAACAAGAACAGAACGAGTACTATAGGATTTACACTCCTATATTTTAAAATGGCCGTTATGCCACTTGTTCCCGAAACAAAGATGGCGGACGTCTGTAAACAATTCAATATCGGGAACCTATTGGCTAGGAAAACCACGCGGTTAATGCTCACAACTACGTCTGCAACTTCAATTTTGTTCCGCGTTTTTGGAGCCTACTGCATGACAAAGATTTCTATAAATACTCTCATCTTCCAACACTCATTCTCTTTCCATTGTAACTTCCAGAGAGAACACTCTCACTCTCTCCATTTCGACTAACAGAGTCAACACACTCTTCCTCTTTTTTACATTTGACTTCCAACTGTCAACCGCCACGAAAATGCATAATCTCTGCAACCATTCTCTTCCTTGTTATACTCTTTCGGTGAGACTTTTTCCAGCTTCGAACACAGAAATTTCGTCGAACCACAGACAGAAACAAACAGTAGAAATACTTAGTTAACACGCATAGGAAACTTTTGTTAAATAGTCCTTTTTTGTAGTATTAGTGTTAGTCATAAACATACACACACAGAGGAATATTCAACGAACAGTATTAGAACAATCTAGGGAAAGGAGTAGCGCCCTCCCCTACACCTTGGTGTAGTAGCTATTGAAAAGGGAGCCTTCTGGTCGCCCTCCACTACGATCACCAATTTACTTACTTACTTTTATTAGAACACTAATTATGTTTTGAAATCTTTCACTGAATGTATTGTTGATATATAAATTTGAATTTGTTTGTACTGCTTTGATTTATATGTTCTTTTTGTACGCGTCGTTTCACACATATTTACTTCAGATGCCTTTTTCAAATAACAATCAACCAAAATAACATGTCCCCATACAGTACAGACCCGCATACTGACCAAGTGAGAAGGTAGAAAGGGACGCGGTGTGTAGCTCCCCAAGCCCTGAGCTTTATTTGTATCAAATTTGTACCAAACAGCCCTGAGTTGAGAAAGCTGTCCAAAAACGACGCTGTGAAGAAAAAGAAACATAACCGCCGTAAGATTTCCTTGTACCAAAAAGTCCTGAGTAGAGAAAGTGAGAAAACTATCCAAATACGACGTTGTGAAAAACAAATATAACTGCCATTTAAGATTGCCCTGAACCAAACTGCCCTAATTATAGAAGACAGAAGATATACTAAGCCTTGTGCTTGTAACTGACAGTCTCTAACAGAATTTATCGTTCATGTGAGAACTTTGAATATAAAAACTTTAAACGTCATTTTTTTATATATACTAAATGTTGCTTTTGAAAAGCTGTGTTTGTACTCTGTTTCTGGGAGTTGACTTTTTTACTTATTAAATTGTGCAGTGGCATTCGTCTACTTGCTAACCGGCGACTCTGATTAGCGTGTGATTCGTTGTCCGGATCTTAAAAAGCGTGTGGGCAGATAGTGGATAATTTCGTGTTATCTCAGGATATTTACGACGAGCAGAACATTCAACGGGTTGAAGGCGGAATCACCTGTATTTGGCGATGCCAAATCACATAATAACTAATTCCTGTTCATGGGCTTTCAGGTGACTCTTAATTCCAACGATTTACAAAACTTAAAGCAAATATGTCTACACGGTTTGAATTCTGATCAGGATTAATGGGACCAACCAGTAGATAATCCTTTTTTTTTTTAACCTTCACATGTTTTTTTAATCCAGGACTTGATATGCACACTTTACCACCAATAAAATATGCATTAAGATCATGGAAAAGTGGCAATGGGACGTTATAAAATATGCAAGCGACAAATTGATCAACTTTGACCTCTGTGGGGATTTAGGAATTAACAAAAAAAACTCCCAACCGGATATTGACTCGTCGGCTGCCTGATACAAAATGTATAAACGCGTCGCCACGCATAAGGCTCCACGCATCCATCCGGTTAAAATCAGAAAAAAGAAAAATAATAAAATGTAAAGTAGCCAATGAGAAGTGGTCGCGCCAAAATTAGAAGGATTTTGGAGTGGCGAATTTGGAGCCGGTGAAGAGATATAAATACTCAGGTTTTCTGCGAACCGACCTCTTTTCGGGTAGTGACGTCGAACCGACAACACCGATTTTACTATCTGGTGTTTTTGGGCACCACGCTGTGTCTTGGGACGTAGCGTTGGTTAGTCCATTCACCAAGTAAATAAAGGAAAGTATGAAAGAAATGTTTTCGTCTCTTGTCTGTTTCTATCTTTTCTTTGCATATTTCTTATGGACTTTCTTTGGGCAAGGCATTGCGCCAACCACAACGTGGGGTAAAATAATATAACCAAAATATGGAGTCAGATATCTTACGGCAACACAGCCTTGCCCTTAGCCACTGACTTCATAAAAACCTTCAAACCCCACACCTCTCACAAAGTGGGGTTAGTGAACCTACACTTGCAGAGGTTTTTTTAAGGCATGAATGAACTAGAATCTCGACTGAATGGAACAGAATTGAAATTTCCAAATTTACCTGCCTCCTCACAAGGTGTGGAAAGAGCGATTAAATTAACAACGGAAAATTCACACATTGTGTATGGACAAAGCACAAACACATAACCAAATCATTTTGGCCACCAAAGAAGATCAGCATTTTCATCAAAAAGAAAATACACTGAACAATTCAGTTCTATTGTTATATATATTATATTATTTTTATTTATTCTATAAACAAAGTTTAAATCCAAAAGTTACTGTTGAAAAATTTCATTTAGGAATCTTTGTCTTAGTTTCTTAAGAAATTAACTAAACAACATGGCTGCCATACGAGGTTTCTTTCCAGCAATTTTAGTCTTTCAAATCACATATTCACTTAAAGTTAATGTATTCTTCTCTAAAAGCAAAGAAATACGCTTGATAATTAACTTGATTTTTTTTCTGTATTACTGACACCAAGAAAAAAATCAAGTTTATCATTAAGTGTAATCTGTATCTTTTGCTAACAATTTATTTTTAAAGCACAGTTATGCTTGACCTTGCCTTAATGTAAAGTTTTACACTATTGAAATTTATTTTAAAATTTATTTTAATATTTTTCTCGGGTAGTTATTTATAAGAATATATATTGATAAATATAATCTATCGAGCATTTAAAAACAAAAGTTGAATTTTAGTTTGAAGCTTACGCTTAAAAACGTAAACAAGAAGCGAATTTAATGTTACAGAAAAGGTAATGAATTTTCGAAAGCCATTAAGCCGAGTGATTTTTTTTTCTTCTTGAAGCAACATTTTCGGAGGAGGAGGAGTTATGTGACGTCATGGATTTTTTAATAACTTTAAGGATTTTTCTCACTTGTCAGTAGCGAAGATTAACGTTAAATAATCGAACTTTTTGTTTTTTAATCCTATATTCATAAAAGAGGTAAGACTAATTCGTTTTTCCTAATTATTTGGTGTTTGATAAATGTCTTTCAAGGCGTACGAATTTTTTTCTTTTTTAAATATATTCTTTACTGACTGTTGATATAAAAATCAAATTATTTATCAGAATACTTAGTAATATTTAACTGAAAATTTGAGTTTTCTGTCAAAAACAAGTCCGTTTACGGTTAACTTTTAACAAAAAAACGAGAAAAAAGTGAAAAGGTATTTCAAATTTTTTTTTTATAACTTTGCTCTAAAAGTGTTTCGACTTTATTAACCTCCGAAAAGTGACTATAATGGTTAGATCAGTCTTTTTGACTTTCATAGTGGCAGTTATTTTGATAGGGTTATGATTGTTTCTATTTCCAGGCTATAGTCGTCTGTGAATGTCTTATTAATTGTTCATGAAAACCTTTGGGCCTCTACAGATGTTTTTTCCTTGTATATGTTTACAAGAATTTACTGTGTTAGTGTTTGTATCTATGTATAAATATATAATTTTCATGGTTGTATTTACATTTCTTACTCGAATGTGAGGTAGTTTGTGTGTGTGTGTGAGAAAGCCGTTAGGTTCTGATAAATATAGGTTTGAATTTATCGATGAGATTTTATTTATTTTCTTTGAATTTTTTTTTCTTTTATTCAAAGAAGACGACTATAAAGCAAAGTTATAAAAATCTTAACAACCAAATTCACTTATGGACCTCTTAATTTTATAATATTTGCGCTTTTAAAGACTATGGGGTAGGGGCAAAATAACTTCTTTTTTTTTTTTTTTTTTTTTTTTTTGAGACACTTTGTTCAAAGTGTCAATTAGTTTTGAAAGTGAGGAAAAAAAGTTGGTATTTGGTCAGAAACTGACTTTAATTTTTAGATATTTCAAAACTCAAAGTTCATATAAATGCCCAATTAAAAATAAGTCTTAATATTTTCGGCTAACATTATTTAATTTAACAGAAATCATATTTCATTAAAATTTATGAATAATGTTACACACATAAAACTAAATATTGCCGGATAGAGATATCAAACCTATGAACGAAAATTTGAGTCAACCTCTCCCTCCCAAAGAAAAACTTTTGTTTTATCGTATAGTATAGTTGTCTGGAGAAAGGCTGTGAAAATGTACACCAATCGAAGGTTAGCCTTGAAAAACCTTCCCTTCGACCAGTATATTTTTGCTAAATAAACGATCTCGTCTTCCAAGATTCTGTCTCTTAATATGGGTATTTAACTGACTTCCCACCAAGGCAGAATGGGGCTCAAGGCCATTTTACAGTGAGGAGCTACGCACAAATCAAGACCACATGTGCAGCTGGTCCAAAAAATTCTTGGCCACGTCGGCATTATCCTTTTGGGGCGTCTAGCAATGAACTCAACTCAGCAAAGTGGATAAAGCCTGGGCGGTGAGAAATGCTCCTGAGACCAAGCTTTCAATTCCCTCCCCGCCGACATAATGCCAGGGAAGTATTGTATTTGCCACTGCCTCCCACCAGACAGGGCTTGACACAAGATCAATGACCAAAGGCCAATTATAGTGGGGATTTAGGGGAGAGGAAGGTTCGGGCACGAGCCGAGGCTCGAACCCTGTTGGTCTGTGCTGCTCATTGACTCACTGAGTGTAATGTGGGCCTAATGAGCAAAGCTGTTTCTTGGACCCAAATCTGGGTCCAGGCACGAATGCCTGGTTATAGCTTAAACTAGACAGCAAGGTCTAGTGCTATACATAGGGGACAAAGGTGTCAATGTTGCAGCTGGCCCAGCCGAAACAGGGGAGGGGCCCTTTCAGCCTCGAATCTGCTATTTGATTTCGATACCCCACCCGGCACGAATGCCAAGGCCGGAGAAGTATATTGTTTAATATTGTACTACAAATTCGTTGATATACTCTTATTTATATAGGATGACTTTAAATAACCTACAAAAGTTGACATGCCATTGAACAAAGAAACCAACCATTACATATGATGTAACTAACAATATCACAGAGCTTAATATAATTCCTAGTCGGCTGGAGCTGTAGAATACACCAACTGAATCTCTGCAGAGAGGTAAGACTCCACCACACCCCAACAAGTGTCCTGAAGCTTTGGGGAATATGGAATACTCATTCATTGCCATTACTCTTAGGTCCATTCTGACCGCGGGTGGTCAAATAGAACTGTTTGATCATTTAACTGTGTACACACAAAGGATATTAAATTCAATCATTAGTGTTACATAGCAATAATTGGAACCATTTAACTGTGTAAATAAAACTATTAGTATGGAATACTTAAAACCGTTTAACTTTGTTTGGGGCTGTAAAATACACTGATTGCATCTTTTCAAATGAGTAATAGTCCCACCCCAACAATAATTTTGGGTATGACACTACACTGCACCTGATGGTGAAGCTCCAGTTTGGGTGAATGTGGAATATCCTTTCACTGCCGTTACTCCCAGGCCCACTCAGATCCGGATTTATAGTACCTGTTAGGGTCCCATTTATGCGTCAAATTTACAAAGGATTATTAGTAGTTAAATGGGCACCCATTCAAGTTTACCAGGAAAAAGTTTTCCCATAACTTTTGTGATTTTGAACTAATTAGCCCCTCATACTCACCACTTTCCCAGTCGGCTGGGACTGTAGAATAAACCGACCGCAGAAGACCCCCACCAACGAGTGTCCTGATATGACGCTAAATAATCTGATGGTGAGGTTCCCGTGATACTGGGGCTTTGGGGAATGCGGAGCACCCCTTTATTGCCATTGCTCCCAGGTCCACTCTGGCCCGGAATGGTAGCACTTGATAGGGCATATATATATATATATATATATATATATATATATATATATATATATATTGTTACGTGGGGTAGAAAAATAGAAGAAATATATTTTCTATGTACATTACAAGGTGTGTTTCATTCGCCCGTATTATTCCGAGACGAAGAATAAAATTGGAAAAGGAGGCGCCAAATGAACATTTTCTAATCACGCATGATTCGAGGCTAAAGGAGGAAGAAAAAAAATGACGACGACAAGAAATGGAATTGCAAGTCAACCCCTTTCCACTTTTTACCCACCTCAGCTAGCCTTGAACTCTTGGAGTGAACTTTGGGTGACCTTATCAACCACGTGTTCAGCTCTAAGAGTCAAGGAAGGACCCTTTTGGTTTTTGACTGGCAAAGTGACTATAGCAGTAGTGGTTTTGACTTCGAGGCGTCCACATTCATCCCTGGGCTCTGTTTCACTACACCCGAAATGTGACTAAGAAAAAGGACAGCAGAAAACTAACTCCTTGTGGCAAGCTTCTTCGAGAAAAAGGAAAGAAAGAAAAAAGAGAGAACGAAAGAAAAAAAGAGATTATTAACCAGTCCTAAACCCTCAGTGAGTGTCGTATTTCTTTTGCCTCTATGTGTCTATCATGCAAATCTGTCTCGGACTTCTATATATACATAGTAACATTAGTTTTCCCTCCCTTTTTGTTCCTAAAGCCTTTTTTTATATATTCTTATTCTTCCCTAAATAAGTTGTTATTGTTGTAATAAAATTTTGTTGTTAAATCTTCAAATTGTGTTGTGTTGGTTTTGTGAGTGTTTGTCGCTTATTCTGCTGTGATTTACCGTGAGTCTTATATTGGAGAAATTCCCTTCCCATAGTTCACCTTTTTTTTTATCGAACCTTGGGACATTCTCGCAATTTTATATATATATATATATATATATTCTCGTTACGTGCCTGTTTTCGCAGTCCCAGTGAAAGTCGGTTCGTAACAATATGTGTGTGTGTGTGTGTGTGTTAGATAGAACTAAACTGCATACTTATGCTAAACTGAATTGTTTGAATTAGAACTGTTTGAATAAAATGAATAGCTTGAAATAGAAATGTTTTTGACAATTGAACCGTGTATTCATGCTAAACTGAATTGTTTGAAATAGAACTGATTATTTGTATAAAAATGGATTTGGTGTTAATTAACCTCCAAAGGTAAATTTGCCATAAAAGTCAACCAACTAATCATACTCACCGCATTTTTTTCCGGTGGGGGGCGGGGATTTTAAATTTTATAAGGGGTTTTACTTAGGTTATCTTTTTACATAGAAAATGTCTATTTCTGGAAGAGTTCGCATTGGAAAAGATAAGTACCAGACAGGTCGATTGGCTGGGGCTGTTGAATATACCGACTGCATCTCTGCAGAAGGGTTAAGACGCACCTCCCCTCAACGGGTGTCCAAGATATTACACTAAACAGTCTGGTAGTCAGGCTCCAGTAATACTGAAGCTTTGTGGAATGCGGAGTACCCCTGCATTGCCATCGCTCCCAGGTCCATTCTAGCCCAGAGTGGTAAAACCTGATAGGGTCCTATCTATGAGGAAAATAGAACTACTTGATCATTTAACTGTGCGCAAACGAATGAGTAATGTTGAATAGAATAATTATAACCACTTCGCTGTGTGCAAACAAATGATAATTATTGAATAGAATTAGAAGTGTTAGGTAGCAATAATTGAAACCATTCAACTATGTAGAAACAATAGCAATACTTGTGCGCAAACAATTTAGTTCTCATTTACCAATGAAATTCCCGACAAACTAATATCTTATATATCATGTATATATCTATTTAAATGTGTGTAAACAAATGACTGATGTTAAATTGTGACTGTTATATAGCAATACTTGAAATCATTTAACCATGTGCAACCAAAAATAAAAGATCTCAAGTTCGTTTAAAAATATCAACAAAATGTGTTTACAAATCATATTTAATATATATCGATAAACATGATTAGGCATAGTTGATATGCCATAAAACCAAACCAGACTGGTCGAATTATTTTATTTTAGTTCCTTTTCTTTTTACTTCCGAAAGGGAAGATTTATTTCTATTTTTAAATATTTGTGTGAAAGGGGAAGTTCTGTAATTTTTTGTGGGGTGGGGGTCTTTGAAGAGGAAAATGCTGTAGCATTTATACATTAATCCTAACCCTATCATATTAGTTAAATGTTACAGATATAATTTTTTTTTAAGTCTTCAGAGGATGGTTTTATTCATAGAATTATTTCCTGACGTTAATTTTTTTTTTAACGTTTGCAAAATCATCTAAAGATCTGTTGCTTTTTCATATTCGTACATTTTCATACTGATGTATTTCCAGTCCCCTTAACGCCACAGAATAGGCTGCCAAAAGCAATATGTTTTATTTTAGATTAAATAACCGCAAACACTGGATCATATCTATGCGATCAGAACTATTTAATATTAGTCGAGCATATATAAAAATACGTATAACAAATGAATTGATATTTATTTAGCCAACTGTTATATCAATTTACTAATTATTTTAAAATCATTTTTGGATCTTATTTGATTACTCTCACGAGAAAAACTTAAGCAGCAATTAATTTGCGCATTCAGTATAATCAATTTAGTCAGTTTTTGATCTCGTTCTCGAAATTGTGTTTAAAAAAAAACATTAAACAAACCTCCAATGACTCAATTTCACTTATTTAATCCCTTTCAGAAACTAGTGTTAAATGAACATGCTTGGAAAAAAATTCCTAAAGCAATCTGTTTTCTACTTGAAATAAACTTTGCTGATCCGTTCCTAATAACTTTTTGTTAATATCAAAATTAAATGTTATAAATTTAATCTTCTTTTAGTATCTTGTTGAACTATGTTTATCTAATTAATCTTACAGTCATGAATTGTAATAAAACTCTGAAATTTATATTAGTTTTTTTTTGTTTTTGTTTTTTTGTTAAAGGTGTGTTCAAGCAAGGAGTTTCCATTCATGTAAGTTGAAAACGTCTTTATCAGATAAGCCATAAGGCTGTTGCTTAAAGTACAAAAATGATCGCAATAAACGTAAACAAAGGGATTTAATTTTGAAAAATTGGGTTATTTAATATTTCTATATTAAATGAAATGTTAATGAACTTAACTTTTTAAGACGAGTTAAATTTTTTTTGTTTTAAATCATGTTTTCTGAAATAGTTGTGATGATCAATCGTAGAAATACTACTTAATCGAAGTAAATTATTTATTATTCAGTCTGCAATCTCAATAACTTATTGTACTGAGATTACAGATAGAATTAAAAACTAAAGTTGGGAAGTATATTTTTTATGAAACTTTTTTTCCTTGCAAACAAAATTAAAACTTAATATATTCGTCTCTTTTCATTACTTGATCTTTTGCACAGGCGAGAGAGCCCCCCCCCCAAAAAAAAAACTCTAGCTCCTTTGTCCTGCCGCGACCGGCCGATAAACATAAACATGTCAAGTTACACGCCCGCTGTAGGACAACTATATCCGGGTACGACCGGAACTGACTAAGCCCTTTTTCTTTCTAACGACCTTGACACCTCGTTATAGCTAAAGAAAAGGATGAATTAAAAATTAATAACATTTACAAAGCACTTTGGCCGGAAATAACTAGATAAGACTAGAACCAATAGTCGTCGCTAGCCTATGGCAGGTTAGAAAAACACTTTATGGCTACACTCATTTTTTATGGGGAATTCCTTATTCACGCGGCTGAGCTGTGTGTCACAGCCCTTTCGTGATATCAACAGGCCTTTTGGGGCCTTCGGGTGGGCGAGCTGCATTTTTGTCTCCTTTGTCCCCTATGCACGGCACTAGACCAAGCGTCTAGTTTAAGCCGTTAACTGGCATACGTGCCCGGACCCACATTTAGGTTCGTGAAACTGCTTGCCTCATCAGGCTCACATTGCACTAAGTGAGCCGATGAGCAGCACAGACAAGCAGGGTTCGAGTCTCGGCTCGTTCCCGACCTCCCCTCCCCTTTATCCCCACTTTAATTGGCCTTCGGGCTTTTGACCTTGTGTCAAGTCGTGTCTGGTGGGAGGCAGCGACAAATATTGGCGTGCTCCTGGCGAAGCTCATTAAGGAGGAATCCTGCATTCTGTGCGGTTGCATTCACCTTAACTTCCGGCGTTGGTCCCACTTCCTGTGGTAGACCTGCCTTTCTTCCACCTACATAGGTATGCACAAAGGTCCTTTTTAGGACCACAAGAGGTCTCTGTCTGCGGGTCAGAGCATCTCTGACTGGTCAGTAATGACCAGTCGAAATAGACGGCCAGGCGGCAAACACGAAGACGGATTCTAAGACCAACCGGTCTTAACCTCGGTTCCGATTGTCCGATAAGCTGCGCAGCGCTAATGGCACGGTACAGCCTTTAGCTACTGCTTCGCTATCTGCACAGCGCTAAGATAACGCCCATCTTAGCCTCGGCCTCCTGGCCTGTCCGCTCGTTCGCGTGGCTTTGACCCGACAAAGCCTTCGCTCTCGTCCGCACGGCTTTGACCCGACAAAGCCTTCACTCTTGTCCGCTCGTCCGCACGGCTTTGGACCCGACAAAGCCTTCGCTCACGTCCGATACGTCCGCACGGCTAGGGGGCCCAGCAAGGCCCTAGCCTTTCCTCGACCTCGACGCTCTTGCAAGGTATCACGCAGTCCACGTAACGACTCGCTGTTACGGACTGTCCTACCACTGCAAACACCTGACTCACGTACGACCCGCCGTACGAGTCAGCAACCCGATCGACACACCCTTGGTTAACCACAACATACCGTCACAACCAGGGATATCGATCTACCAACCTCGACCGACCTTCTAGCTGAACTCAACTACTCGACCAACCTCAGCTTACCAGCATCCAACATCTAGCTGAACTCAACGACTCGACCGACCTCAGCTTACCAGCATCCAACATATAGCTGAACTCAACGACTCGACCGACCTCAGCTTACCAGCATCCAACATATAGCTGTACCTGACGACTCAGCCGACCTCAGCTTACCAGCATCCGACATCCAGCTGTATCTCTACGACTCAACCTACGCCACCGATCCTCGTCGAACGCCCAGCTGCGAACATTTACAACGCGACTATACCAGCTAACAACATAACCCATCCTAGCTGAAGACTACATACAACCGCCACGGACATTTACATACACACTTGTAAATACGACAAAATAAATTGTCACTTGTTATTATTGTTACCTCGTCTTTGTTCCTTCATATTGCTTTGGCTGTTCTCATTCACATAATTCATTTGTGGGTTCGACATAATTATCGGCTCCGCAACAGTCCTTTTAACTGTCAGATTTTCAGATCTTTAAACAAATTGTAATTAATATTTAACACGGGGAATTGGTTCACAAAACACGCTGAGGTTTTTATTTTCAGTGTTTTTATCATCTCGAAAATTAAACATTATTCAATGAAAATTTTAATAAAATCCGAATTTTAATGTAATCCAAGTTTGTTTGATTTTAATGACATTTTATTTATTAATCTTTGCTTATTTGCCTAGATTACTTTATTAGTTCTGTTTTTATTTTTTGTTTTTTGCTTCGGTAGTTAAAGGGAAACAAAACAAAATTTGACCTTGAGCTTTTTTTCTTGAGCCGGATAGTGGAATAAGCCAGAAAAATAATTTTTTTTTTTTTTTTTTTTTTTTTTTTTTTTTTTTTTTTTTTTAGATAAAAATTATTTTGACGGTGATTTATTCATTAATTATTTGAACACGAATAATTTATTACTTTTTTTTTTTTTTTTTTTGTCTTAATAATTAAATATCAAGACTTCTAACGCCACGGCTTTATTGGCTGGGACTATTTTCAATGCTGCCATATGTACAACACGTAGCAAACACGAAACTTCGTTTATTTTTAATGTTTGGATGCATTGATTTAAAAATGAATGATTTGAAGTTTTTTCAAATAGAAAGTAAAAATCTTTTAGATGAAATGTTAAAATCTATTGTTGTAGATTTTTGTAATTACGTTTTTTTTTTTGTTAACTGTAATTTTTTTCTCGTATAGCACTAGACCTCACGGTCTAGTTCAAGCTGTATTCTGGCATACGTGCCCGGATCTAGATTTAGATCCGTGATACTGCTTGACTCATTAGACCTACATTGCACTTGTTGGGTCAATGACCAACAGGGTTTGAGTCTCGGCTCGTTCCCGACCTTTCCCTTCCCTTTTATCCCCACTTTAATTGGCCTTCGGGCTTTTGATCTTGTGTCGAGTCCTGTCTAGTGGGAGGCAGCGACAAATATCATCCCCCCCCCGGCCTTTTGGCTGTGCCATCTGGCATTCATGCCGGATCAATGGCAGATTCAAGACAGAAAGGCCCTCAACTTTAGCTGGACCACCTTTGTGTCGTCGAGCTGCAACCTTTGTCCCCTATGTATGGCACTTGACCTTGCTGTCTAGTTCAAGCCATTTAATATTAGTAATTTGTTTCCTTTTTCTTGATTTGCCCTGCTGAAATTGGGGTGCATCTTATACGCCGTCAAATACAGTAATTGTTAACCACTGGAAGACTAAGTAAATGGACATAGTGTTGGAACTATACTAACAAAGATCCAAACCTGTAATTCACCAAGGCTTTATTAGTATAGTTCAGTAAAATCTAGTAGTTCATTTCACTTCGCTTATTTTTGTGAGGACCTACATTTATGGTATGGGTGATGTATTTTGTTATCTATATGAAACTGCTAAATTCTAGGAAAGTTTTAGTGGGTGATTGAAATGCAGTCTTTGATCCCAAGATAGACTGGGGTGTGTCTCGCCAGGACACTAACACTTTGGTGCAAAATACTTTCTCAAAATTATAGACAAGCTCGATCTTGTCAAATTTTGAAATGAGCATCCAAATAGAGTAGTATAGACTTGGGATGGCTTGAACTTGAGGTAACTTTTTTTTTTGTCAACATCAATAGAGTTCTAATTAGATGAATTTGATATAGGAATTTTCAGTAGCCTAAGCTTTTATAGTTTAGCTTACACAGAACATAAGTTTGCTGACCACTGGAAATTCAAAGATTTGGCCTTGCCATTTGCAATGAGAAGGACACTATAATCTATATTAGAGTGGCCTTTCCAATTGAGAGATGGTATAGAAACTCTGTTAAGGTGGAGCTGACCTTCCTCAATAAGAAAGACCGAGCCCTACTAGTTAAGGCTTGGTTTAAAAGAATGGCAATGAATATAGCTGCAAAGGAACTTGGCAATGCTGTTTATCAACATATCACTAGATGGATGACGCTAAACTGCATATAAAGACGCAAGAAATTTCGAAACCTATTACTGGCACTTTTCTCTAGGGAACTTGGTTTGAACTTGATTCTAATTTGGTCAACTTGTCTTGAAGAAATCAAATCGGCTGGGTACAAGGAACCCATGACAGAAAAAAATTTAGAAAGTATTAAAGAAGGTTGGAATGGACAAACCTCCAGGCACCAATGAGATTCCCAACAAAGCACACTTGAGGCTGTTTATATTTGTACCCTTGCTAGCTGTTATCTGTATCAACTGGATAAAACAGGGGTCTAGTCTCCAGCAATGTTGAACACTGAAGATTTTGGCAAACCGTTTGCAGATATTTTGCCTGATTGCTCCTCAGCACACTTGTGCTGTAAAGGGCAGGATTGTTCAAAATGGTTTTGATTTGGTACACACATTCTCAGTAAACATCAATGAGGATACTACACTGATTCATTTAGATCAGTCCAAAGGGTTGACTATTGTTTTCTGGAGATGGTGGCTGAATTTTCACAGCTGTATCTTTTTGTATGCGTAACTTAGGGCTATTAGGGAGGTGAATGGAATAAAGCTAGAGTCTTTTGTCTTGTCTGGATCATATCATAAAGGTGTTCATTATTGCCTGTGCTACATGGTCCTGTTTGGGAACTTTTTCTGCATAAATTGAGGGTGAATCCAGTCCTTTGTGACGTTTAGCTAAGTCATTCACCTCGGCGAAGTATTCTACCTGACAATGTCATTTTGCTTGTGAAGAGCAATGGCAAGATTGACAAAGCAAAGAAATTAGATTATATGAAACAGTGATAGGCCATCAAAATTAACCGCAAGAAGTTTGTCACTTTATAGTTGGTTTCATCAAAGAGTTTAGTCTTCAGTTAGATCGACAGACCAGGCAAGATATTCTGTACCTGACTTGGCCCCTAACTTCAGTTGGAGATGAATTGGTTGGAGTTGTTGGAAAAAGTTGTGGTTGCATCTAAGTTGGTCATTCAGAAACCTTTCTTTAAAGGGGATGGTCATGATGTGCCTTTTGCAAATCTTCCTTCTCCCCATCCTTTGCCAACTTTCAGGGCTTCCTCTCCTATCTACCATCCTATACAGTCTAGAAAGAGCTCTGTTAAGATTTTGGGGTGTTCCTAGGGATTCTATGGTGGATTGTGGGATCTGTTTTCACTCCTGAAAGCCTCTTCTGTTTGCAACAATGTGGTACTGCTGATAGGATGAAACTTTCAGAGCTTACTTGGAATTATGAGAGTCATGATATAGACAATGATGTGGTGGGGAGGAAAGGAATTCACAGAGGTGAGTCTTTTTCACTTCAGCTCCTAATCCAATTCTTTAGACATCAGCTAAATGTGAAGATTAGGGTTGAGAGAAAGACTTGGTGTCATATTTCAGCCAAAGGTGAGTTTTGTGTGTTTGTGTCGAGTAAGATGAGCTAATTTAGTATTCAATGTGAAAGTTAGTGCCCTAGAAAAGGTTTTTGAAAAGTTGAATGGACCCAGTCCAGGTAAGTTAGAATAGATTTGGGCTTTTCATTTTGTGACAAAAAGGTCAACTTAACTTGTGTATGAAGTGAATTGTCCCTATTTTTATTTTTTTAGTTTCCCATTTTAAGTATTTGCACTCATTCCTTCCCACTTTTAGATGACAGAAAATTGAATACCTTGGAGATGTGGAAAATTTTTGAGGGTGTTTGTGTAATTTTCAATCTTAGTTTAAATTTCCTCCCTACCCATATCAACTGAAAAACGTGAGAATTGTAATGAAATGACTGTAATTAAACATTAGTGTCTTATTAGATATCTTCTAAAAATCAACTGGGATAGTATAAATTGAATTACCATGACCAGAAAATCCGGATTTTCTGGTCATAGTAATTCAATTTATAATTCCTCTTTCTAAAAAAATAAAAAATATATATCTATTTCCTTGCCCATGAGGTTATGATTATGTAGATGTGTATCTCCAATCCACTTAGGAAGCCATTGCCCTGGAGGTGACAGTATCCACTGTAAGATTACGGATGTAACTACAAAACACATCATGTTAATTGGTATTCGTGGTTTTAGAAGTCTAGTCGAAGTGGAATCAACTTATTGGGGGTTGTCAAATTATTTAACATGCAAAATAAACTGATGGATGTTCACCACTCAGATATAAGCAAAATACTGCTCTCCTTTTTCCACCTCAAACTTAGTTTCTTATATGCTCATTAAATCTCACCACTTCACGTGGGCTTATCACATTCTCCTCCATAAAATAAGTCACACCTCTTGCGTCGTTTTCTTCTTCTGGTTTCCACGTGCTGGTAGCAGAGAGAACACACATTCTTTTTCTTCGAGGTAAGATTGTTTGTGGCATTACTACTACACCCCCCCCCGATCCTATGATCACACATGAAACATTCGGGAGGTGGTCTTTTGCGCCGTGTGCTTCTTCGTGGTAGCATAGTCACTTGGTCTTCATTAGAAGTGTTTTTGGAAGAGGCATCACCTGCATTTTTGCTGGGTGCCTGTTCACACCGTCTCTCTCTAATGGTTACAAATCTTTCGCTTGCATCCTCTGAAATTATGTCAGAACAGACCGTCGGCCGGCCTGGTCCCACTATGGGTCGCAGATCTTTCACATGGTGTGGCATTCCGTCGAACGTTATGTTCTGTACACTGGTAATTCCGGTCACAGGTCCCAATTTATATTTTGTGGTACATCGTCCATGTGGAGTCTTTACCCACACTCCATCACCCGGTTTGAAAAACAGCCGGCAGTTGATTATGTGTGATTATGTGCTGTTTGACCAGTGCACGGGTGCTGGATCGATCGACTGACACTCTTCACATTCTCTGACGACGGTTTTCACTGCAGCCTTAGAGATCCCAGGGGCAATCTGCTTCACAAAATAAAGTGTTCGCTGCACACCAGGATGACCGCTTTGTCGGTGAACAATCTTGATCTGGTCAAGCCCAACTGAGCTCACAGACACAGTGCAGGCAGGTTGCACAGGCCCAGTGTTCCTTTTAATTGCATCAAGCCATGTCTGAGGCACTCTAGTCAATCGATCTGCCTTATTTTGGCTAGATTTGACCAAGGACACATTCATCAACAGCGCGTATTCTTTCACCAGTTTTATTATGGTGTCAAGCCGCCGTCGAATGAGCATCTCGCTTGCGGCTTTGGTTCGTACCCTGGCTTTACCGGTAAGGGTGTCCGAGATCCATTTATGGACACAGGCAGAATCAGTGAACAAATGCAAGGTGGTCGTCTTCCAGAGGATTGCCAAGTTTATTCCTTTAATAATGGCATCGAGTTCTGTAAGTTTAATATGTTGGAAGTCCTTTGCTGGTCATAACCAACAAGCATCCTCTACTACAGCCCATCATATACAAGTGACACACCAGTAGCGAGAGAGCTTGCGTCAACCCATACGCTAAGGGCTTGGCCATTGACGCACCATCTGCCCCATGCCAGGTCTTCCTTGCGCACTCTAGTGAGAACCTCTTTAATCATGGTGTTGAGAGGGGCGTTGTCAATTTTGTCATCCCATCCAGCGGTGACGTCAGATGCTCTCCGCTTGATGAACGCCACAGCTACACGAAGCCACACACCCACTGGAAGGTGCCAATCAATTTGCTGCATAGTGAAAATAAGTTCCATCGCGTGACGA
Source organism: Sepioteuthis lessoniana (assembly GCA_963585895.1). Classification (NCBI taxonomy): domain Eukaryota; kingdom Metazoa; phylum Mollusca; class Cephalopoda; order Myopsida; family Loliginidae; genus Sepioteuthis; species Sepioteuthis lessoniana. The sequence continues at coordinate 18,414,834 of OY757921.1, read as the reverse complement.
CACGAGGTATGTCTGGGATTTTGTTCCCTCTTCTCCAATACAGAGAGTTATCATCTCCCCAGACCTGTAACCCAAGCATTCGCGCACCATCCTGTAGCCCCTCCAGCTCCTTGCTGAGGAGGCTGAAGCTGCAGAGATGTTCCTTCACACATGCCGCAGGCACAATGCTCTCGTCCACATACACATTATCAATATAGGCAGATGTTGCCCGCTGTATGCGCTTGTCCTTTGTCAAGATAGCATCAACAATTGTCTGCATGATGGATGGTGCCACATTGAGACCAAACCCCATGCGGGTCAGGCAATACCTTCGTCCCTTAAACAGTACAGTTTGATAGGACCATAGTGATTGGTGCATACGTACTTGAAGGTGTGCCTTGCGAAAGTCTAACATGGATACATTCGATCCTGCTCGCTGCCATTCTCTCAACTTTTCGGTGCATATGTCTGCACGAGCCGTAAATGGATCCACATGATCATTTAACTCCCGATAGTCGAGAACCGGCCTTGTTTATTCTGCTGGATGACTGCCATTAATGGGATCAGGCCCTTCGGGGGCCCCAATTTATCTTTCGGGTAAGGAACTAACCACCCATTGTCAGTCCAGTTTTGTAGCTCTTTATCGTATTCTGCACGAGCTCTTGCAGGGATGGTGTACTCCAGTACTCTGTTGTATAACTTTTCTGGTGGCTGATCACCGGACCACTTCCATGATACTGTCCAGGATTTGGTGCGTTGGTCAAACTCTGTGCGAAAGTCAGGCTATTCTCGCTCTATTGTCGCACCCAAAGTGTGAGCTGCCTCAGCAAAATGTGCCTTGCCTCCTTTGTCGATGTGCACGCCGCCCAATTTCTTGATGACGTCTATTCCCAGAAGGAGGTCGAATCCCAATGTCTTGCTGTTTACCACAAGCACTTCCGTCTTTAAGGGATTTCTGTTGGTCAATGTTAAAGTTATGCTACCAACAACATGGCTTAAAAGGCACTTCCTGCTTGCTGTCAGAATTGCGGTACTTTTCCATGCTTCGGGTCGACATAACATTCCACTCACAACGGATGAGGAGCAGCCGGAATCCACCAAAGCTATCCGATCCATTCCATTGACTTTCACCTTCATTACAGGAAGCACTTCTTCTAGTTTATGTGGGGAGAGAGTAGTGCCGGCCTCTCGCCCCTTGCCTAGTTTTCCTGGACACCTCGATGCGACATTTCCTTGTTGTTGGCACTGATAAAAGCGTGTCTCCGGGAGTGCTCTTCGTGATTTGCCCCCTGGCTGCCGACGGTCCCTGGCAAAGTGATTGGGACCTCCACACTTGTAGCACTGTACTACAACTGCATTCTGTTTGTCGGGGGTTGAAGGTGGGGCCACAGGCACACGAGGAGGAACTCGGCATCGCCCAGCTGTCGCAGCAACAGGCCTTTGCCTCTTCCATCATAAGAGCTCGAGCTCTAGCAAGACTCTGTTCTAGGGTCATGTGCTCCATCCTTGAGGACCCACGCAATTGTCATCTAACTGGACCGGAGAGTCCTGACACGAAAGCGCAACTGAGCCGTCGGTCAGAGGTGTTTTCTTCAATCAGACGCACTAGGTCCTGTAGGTCGCCCAAATATTCGTCCAGTTTCCCCGGGACGCAAACAATGCGAGACAAATGTGTCAAATGCAACAAAAGGGTCCAGCGTAAAAGCCACGAGGAGGACCTGTTTTACCTGCTATAAATCCTCCCTTTGGTCACGGGATAACTGTGAGTATATTGACAGAGCTCTGCCTCTCAGCCTGAGTGGTAAAACACGTTCAACGTTGTCAACATCACCCATTTTGCATGCCAGTTCCACCTGTTCCAAACATGCTGACAATGTGTGGTCGGATGAGACACCATGAAATTCGGGAATTAGCCGAATGTCAAATGCTTTGCCTGCCATTTGTGTCTGGTTACACGTAGGCCAAAATAGCTTGTTCGTGGTTTTAGAAGTCTAGTCGAAGTGGAATCAACCTATTGGAGGGTAGTCATATTATTTAACGCGCAAAATAAACTGATGGATGTTCACCAATCAGATATAAGCAAAATACTGCTCTCCTTTTTTCCTCCTCAAACTTAGTTTCTTATATGCTCATTAAATCTCGCCACTTCACGTGGGCTTATCACATTCTCCTCCATAAAATAAGTCACACCTCTTGAGTCGTTTTCTTCTTCTGGTTTCCGCATGCCAGTAACAGAGAGAGCACACCTTCTGCTTTTTCGAGGTAAGATTGTTCGTGGCATTACTACTACACTTGGCCATGCATTTACCATGACTAGTTGATTTTGCATTGTGTGATGTGGATCGGTAGGTCAGTGGTAGAGTTTTGGCTCTGCATTGTGTGGTTGCTGGTTTGATCCCCAGTGGGGGAGAACATAGTATACACTGCTGATGAGACTTAATAAGATCACAACAGCTATTAGATGGATCTGTATTTTGCACGCAGTGCTTGCAGAATTTTCTGATCATGATAATTCAATATATAAATGTATATCTAACTTGGATAGGTTTTAGTTTGGGTTAAGAATTTAGATCTATAGTTAAGGTTCCTGGACGGAAGTAGGAATAGAAAGAATTATTTGAGGCAGGTGTTTGGAATTGCTCAGAGTTAGATTTTAGGTAATTTGCATGAAGGGTTTGATTTAGGGATTTGTACTTAAAATTCTTATTATGAATAAGTATGTTCAAGACAGGGTTGGATAATTAAGACAGGATAGGAGTGGAGAGGGGGATATTCAATGCAGGGTGAAAGATGGGACGGGATATTCAAGATAATGAAAACAGGGTTAATGTATTGGGTTAGTGATGGGGGATTAGGGTTCAATTTGAGGTATTCAAAAGTTTGTTAGTCAGATTGAAAGATTTAGTCATGAGTATCAATTAGTAACATGCAGAGTTAAAGAAGGCGGCGTAAGGGTGTAGTCAAAGATAGTTTGCCCGGATGATTTTATTTCTGGTTGGTTAGAACATGCATTTTGGATTGAGGGTAGAATAAAGGTGAAATATTCATAGAATGATGTGAGTTTGGAGAGGGGTTTAGAGTTAAATTTGCTTATCATATTTACCAACCCCTCCGCTCGGGCAGGATATGACACAAGGTCAATTTTTAAGCGGAGTTTAACAGGTTTGAATTTAGAGTTTTCCTTCTCCTAGACTAGTTGCCTCACCAAGGCTGAAGAACCCAGTCTGCCCTACTATTTACTCATAGTTGGAGGGAGAATAATTGGATTCATACCTTTCACATATTACTATGTGAAATGCAATCAGTCTCATCCAGGATTTGAACTCGTGTCGCTGTGTCCATTTCCTACGACGATAACCATTATACCACAGGCACCTACTTTAACATTGTTCATGCCAGTAACAGAAGACCTCGATGAATACACAGAGCTCTCTCTCATGTAAACTTTCCACTTATGCAATAATTTCTGTTATATACAGATACACACAGCTATGCACACTCATCCTAAACATAGACTTTAGGAATATTTCATAGTTTAAGAATTGTTTCATTTGGCAATCAACACACCAAATTGAAAGTCTAAACAGTTGTTTTCCAACCTTTTTGTTGCCTCTTCCCTTTACTTACCTATACTTGAATGTATGCAACACTCATCAAAAGATAATGGTATGTTTGATTGATATAAGAAAACAGATATTACACTATGATTATAAACAAAATGCTACAAACGGGACTGTGACACTATGAGTTGGATATATGCACATACATGTATACACACGTGTGTGTGTGTACCCATACGTGTGTGCATGTATGTGTGTGTATATATATATATATATATATACGCCCACACACGTGTGTGTGCACACACACACACCTACATACACACATACACACACATATACACACATATATGTGGCAAGATGAGTTAGATTCGGCCTGGGTATCAAATTTCACATGTTAGGAAAACCCATTAACTAGATTAAGGAAATCAAGATAAGAAAATGTTTATACATATGGCCACAGACGTGGGTAAGTGTTAAGTACTTGTCAGGTACTGGTCAAAAGCTTAAAAGGGTCTGAATTTAATGTCCCTGTATTGGAGACTGCCAGTCTAGGAAATAATTTTATGTCCACTTTTTTTAAGAGAGAAATGGCTCCAAAAAAAGTTATGGGTTTATTCGTGGGTGTCCCATTAGCCGGAAATAATAATGAAACATTCTGGATATATACAGGTGCATTTTGGGTCCAAGCAGTCAGACTTAGTTTGGGTTCGAGGAAAGTTGATTAGGCCGGGACAAAGAAACAACGAACAGCGACATTACCAGCCGGACCCAGTTAGTTAAGATAATCTTTTGCTAGACGAAACTCAAACTAGAATTAATTATCCACAAAGTGTTACACGCTCCCTATCCTCCTTTGATGTTTTAACCACAAGTTGTTGTGTTTTTGTTCTTTTCTCTGTGAACCTACTTCTCGCTTTGATCCGGCCCACATAAGTTCTCAACGGAGACTGAGTAACTTATGCTACCAGCTGCAGAAGTGGGTATTATCACAGGACCACAAGCTCAGATAAATGCTGTCAAACACCAAAACCTTTGACAATGTATGTACAAAAATAGTGAAAATTTCACTTAAACTCTAAATATGTTGACCTTTTAATTAATATCAACAGGTAATTTAAGCTTTGGTGGTGGTGGTATGTTACAGATTCTCATAATATTGGGTCATATTGCTGATAAAGCAATTCTCACTTCTTTGTCAACGGTTTTCAAATTTTCTCTTGTCTTTGTCCTGATATCTGTAGAGTAGAAAAAGCAGATTTACATAGTGAAGTTGAAAACTGAAGCAGAATTACCAAAGATTTTCTGGATTTTGTTGGATAGTGCATTCAAGTTTAAATTTCCAAACTATCCAATTCCACTTCTAAATATCTTAAACTTTGTTATATTCTGAGTTGTTGATATCTGTGATATGAATGTTGTGGGCGAGAAATGCGTATGGTTGCAAAACAAAGAACGTATAGGTACTCACAATAACACAGTAATGATGTTATAGAAAATTTTTATAAATAGATGAAGTACAGAGAGTAGAATGGAGAAATATGTTCACAGTTAAAGAATGAATTCAGTGGTAGTAGTTAGAAAGTTCATTTACTGCCCTTGTCTCGTGGTGAAGGGATGGTTTTCTCGGAATTAGGGCAGCGTTCGTAGCGGCGGCGATCGTTTGATGTATCGGATGACAGGCGCCGGACGGTGGCGAAGAATCTTTAACACGAGTCATGTGAAAGAATAAGTCTGGTGATAATTATTTGGTCCGTCTATTTATATATTTTCTGTAGGCTCAGAAACGGCAATTTTTGTGCCCCGCAGGAAGTGTTCCGATTGGATATTTATTAATGTATTTTTTTTGTTAATTTATCCCAAACGGAAGTTCTGCGTGGAGCCCATGCGTGAGCGACTAACTTTTCATTTTGAGTTGAGAACTCGAAGGGGTAACTTCCGTTTTTTTTTTCTTTTCTTCTTTTCTTTCTTTTTGTTTTTTCAAATCAAGGCAAGATCTCGTCTTGTAACAACTTCGACCATTCCTCAGTTCAACAACTTTTCTGTTTCTCTCTGGGTTAATTCATGTACTTCAAATCTTATGAATGGACATAACTTTTAATAGAGTCTTCGAACAAAATTTGCAATTTCCATGAGTTTTTAAGAGAGATAATTCATTTGGTGTAACTAAGCTACTTCCCTTAAATCGTTAGGTACTATGGAAACTTTTTTTTTCCTGTTTTACCTGAAATGATGAAAATTCTGATTGGTTTCTCAATGTTTTTGGGGAAAAAAAAATACAAAAAGATATCTATTCTAACATTAATAATTTGAGGATAGTATTGTTCATAAATGAATCACCGACAATTTTGTTACTCCATCTTGTTATAAGGAATTTCCATGAATTTGATTGAGTATGAATCGGACAAGAATAGTTTTTAAAAATATTGGGATCTAATTTTCATCATAAAAATCAATTGAAATTTTAGACTCTCCATTCACAAAAAAAGATTAATGTATTTTAACAGCAAAAGTCACTGTCAACACAATTCATAGAATAAAATACATTTCTGTTATATAGAAAACATTTCCAATGACTTTTTTTATCATTAAATCCATATCAATACATACCTATATTCATTATTCACATTACCTTTGTAATAAAAATCATTGTAAAGGGATTATTGTAATAAAATCATTTTTATAGCAAAAATAGTTCCCAATGCATTTTTGTAGTAAAAATCCTTGTCCAATTCAATAAAAATGCATGTGAAATAATTTCACTTGCAACGGATTTTTATCTTAAGAATCATTTGCCATGTACTTTTACAACAAAGTTTTTTTAAATTTTTTCCTTTCCAGATATTGGACGTATTTTTAATGTCGCCCTCAAGCAAAACCTAAGAGTTTTCAAGGAAGGTAATTCATTTGTTGTCATAGAGTTACTTCCCTTGGATTTTAGAAAAGAGATGTATACATTCGAGAAATTCATTGACCAAAATAATTTTTACATCATGGATAAAAATTCTAATTGGTTATTCACTGTTGTAATTTGCTAAGCTTTTTGCTTAGAAGTGGAAAAAGGCCGTATATGTGGGGCACCCAATGAGACTCGAATTCACTTGTGAAGTTTTGCTAGTCTAGTTAGCTAACCATTACACAAAAGAGGAACCCTTCATTATTCAATGTTTGTGGCTTTTTTTTTTATAAGATTATTGTTCTTTAAATTGTCATGCAGGGCACGTGGCGTAACGGATATAGGTATTTAGATTGGGAACTTCTAAGTGAAATTATCTTGAGGTTAAATCTTGACTACAGCTTTGTCCAATTTGATGGTGAGGTTCCAGTGATGCTGGGACTTTGGAGAATGCAAAGCACCCTGTCATTACCATCACTCCCAAGTCCACTCTGGCCCCGGAGTGGTGGCACCTGATGGGCCCTATCTATGGGTTAAATAGAACTAAACTGCATACTTATGCTAAACTGAATTGTTTGAATTAGAACTGTTTGACTAAACTGAATACCATGAAGTAGAAATGTTTTTCACAATTAAACTGTAATTACATTTTAAACTGCGTGCTTATCATAAACTGAATTATTTAATATAGAAATGTTTTGACATTTAACTTTGTGTAAATGAAGTCTATACTTATACTAAACTGAATTAGCTGAATTAGAAGTGTTTGAATAGAATGAATAGCTTGAAATAGAAATGTTTTTGACAAACTGTGTACTCTTGCTAAACTGAATTGTTTTAAACAGAACTGATTATTTGCCTAAAAATGGATTTGGCATAAGATAACCAGCAAAGGTTGATATGCCATAAGACCTAACTAACCAACTGGAATTATTCTACAGTGTACAAGAAATTAAGCTCTAGCTTGTTAAAAATATTATCTATAAAATAGGCATTTACAAGCTCTATATATTTAGCACATGTATAAACTGGATTTGGCATTAAATAACTCACAGTGGTTGATATATCATAAAACACAAACAACCAATCAACTTGACTGCAGGTAAAAATTACAAGAAATACTTACACTTGCACCCTTTTATGGTTTATGGAATTAGGATAATAAATAAAATAGATTAAATAAAAGGTTCAGTTCAGAGTTCTGTGTAGGGTTCCAAGTTTGACAAGAAACATCTGAAGATAGCCAAAGGACACATCAACTGAAATGTGAATATAAAGATGAAGACAATAGTCTGAATACTTTAAATGATAAAAATGTATATAAAATTTTTTGGATATCTTTTAACTGTTTTTAATTTAAATAATTATTGTGGATTTAGTAAACATTAGCTAAAATTATTTTTCATCTATTTCTTTATTTTTATTTTATGAGTATTTTTATGAGTTTATTCTTTTGCTGTAAATTACACTATACCCAGACAGTGATCACATGTAAAAATAAACTCATAAGAAACCAGTCTAATATTTCATATTGAAAATGTATGTTTATTATTTCACTGTATTTTAAAGATTAGTTCTATCTTATAAATTTAAATAAAATCATGAGTGTTTTTCTTAATTGCAACTTAATACAAAAATGCATTTTTTAAAAACCTGATATCACAAAGTTTGTTATCATTATTTCATTAAATTTTGCAGATTATTTCCTTTGGTAAATATTGCCAAAATATCCAACAGTTTTGTTAAATACCTTTTCAATCAATACTTCAATATATACCTTGGAATTCTTTTTATTTTCTAAAGAACATACTACAATTGAATATTTTCAAAATGAAATAAATCAGAAAATGACTCCTATTATATCCAGCCTTTCATTATTAACCTAAAAAATAATCAAATGACAATCCACTACATATTAATTTAACAGTAAACTGTAAAGTCTCTTTCCTGTAAATAGGCAATAAATTCATGAGAAAATACATAAAATGAGAAAATACTCTTTTGATTAAATTACTAAACTACTAAGAATTTTTAGTCATCAAAAAGTTGATATTTCACAAAAAAGTCTTTTATGAAGCTTATTTAAAAATATCTTTATTTATTAACAGTTTGAGAACTATATTTGTATCAACAATTATGAAATATTCTTGAAAATAACAGAAACAAAAATATAAGTATCAAATAGTAATATTAATCATAAGATGTCATGACTGGAGGCAAGAAACATTTGATCAATCTCAGGTAATCAAGTATTTCACGGAATATCGTTTAGTGTGTATAATGAATTAAAGTTACAATTACATTCAATTTTGTAAATTAACTATTCAGAATTATTTAGAAATAAAATATTTGAAATTGAATTATCAAAAGATGGAAAGAAAAAACTTTAAAACTGAAAAATATTTCCATTCAAGACCGAGAGAAATGTGTAAAACAAACGGAAAAATTAACTGATCAGCAGATCTTTTGACACTAGCCATGTAAGATTTTAGCAATTTATATGAAACTAACATAGATTAAAATCAGCTTATTTTCCCTCACAGACTTCTTATTTTTTAATTTATTACAAGACTACAAGGAACACTCAGTGAGAAACAAAATCCTTCCACAGTAGTAATGGTTTGTTAGATTAGGTTGTAAACCATCACTCATAACAAAGCACCAAATTTATTCACTAATGACACCTATGTGTGAGATCAGCAAGTTATTTATTAAGTGTTAGCACAAGGAACAACTAGGGAGTGCTTAGTGAGTATCAAACTCCCTCATCAACAGTAAAGATTAATGAAACCAGTTAACTAAACATTACCCCACAGCATATTAAGTAAACAATGGAAAAATCTGTCAACTCAGCTAGGATTCTTTCTTATGCATGACATTATGAGCATGTCTATTGAAATAGGTGATGCATATTTATAAATATTAAATTAACTTGAGAAAATCTAATGCTGCATCCCAATTGGCATGTATGAAAATTTTAGCCCTTGATTGTTTCCTAGTTTAAGATAAATTTCTAACTGCCATAAATTCACTTAATAGAATGTTTAAAATGCTCTATCTCATATAATAGAAAGAAAAATGATCTTTTATCTAAGAGTTCTTGAGCTGATATCTTAGTATTTGTCAACAAGGAATTAGTAGAAGGTCATTAAGCAAATTATGGAAATTTTTTAATTTGTAAACACTTGGTTTGGTTTCTTTGTTGAATAGCATATCAAACTTTGTTGGTTATTTATTACCAAGCCATTTTTGTAAAAAAACAGTAGTTATACCATTTAACCCATAGCTGGGATAATCATACAAGATGCCTTCAATAAGTTTCCAGACTTTTTTTGTACAAGCATTTAAAATTGTCATAGACTCTTGAAAATTCAGTGTGTTACTGCTATACATCTTATGAGATGACAGACCAATTTTTATCATTTCAGGTTCAAATTAACAGCTACAGCAGCAATTTAAATACATCCTACTAAAGCCTGATTGTCACAGCTGGTGAATTTCAAAAATGCAATCTGGACGTGGACACTTTAGAAGAACAATACACAATAAAATTCTGTTTTAAACTTGAAAAAAAAAATGCCACAGAAACGTATGGAATGCTTCAGACTGCTTTTGGAACATTTTGCATGAATGAAGCATCAGTTTTTGAGTGGCATAAGAGATTCAAAAAAGGCAGGGAGTCTGTGGGGGATGATGGGAGGTGTGGGAGGAGTAACAAAGTTAGAACACTAGAGTTGATTGGCCAAATAAAGAATTGTATGGATAAGGACCGTTGTGTGTCTATAGAGACAGTAAGTCCACAGTTTGATGTCAGTGTGGGAACTGTACACACAATTATTTGTGAGGAACTGAAGATGCGGAAGACTTATGCGAAGTTTGTCCCAAGGGTGCTCAGAGAAGATCAGAAAGAAAGACATCATGACAGCAGAGAGATGGTCGAGCTGATCAATTTAGATCCTGAAGTTCTTGATGTTCTGGAGACCTGCAATGAAAGCTGGATCTACTGCTATCACCCCGAGACCAAAAGACAGAGTTCCCAGTGGAAGCATGCTGGCCCGAATGTCTAATTCACTCCAGCAATATTCGCCGAAATCAAATCACATGGCTCCGTTCATTGAGCTGAAGGAACCACCACTATTCGCCATGTTGTGAATTTTTTGATCCGAACAGCAGCATTCTAGTCCCTCAGATCGGCTCAATTTGGCTAGAATCTACGCCGAAAGAAAAATCGCTGTTTATGGAGAAAATAGTTCTTGTCACAACCATCGGAACACAAAAAGTGACAAGCAACACTTTCGATTCTCGAATGATAAAACTTTGTCTAGGCTATTGTCTTTATCTCTCCATAGCAGATATTACACAAACGCGTAGAGTACAAAAGAAAAGGTCACACGAGATTTACTCACTTGGTTAGAAAGGACAGAGAGAGAAAAAATATCTGATCTGTCTAGACGGTGTTAAGGGGACAACTAAAGATTCTTGTTTACCTTTACTTAAAGGTTTGTTTTCTCAGCTTTGTTGACAAAATTATCTGCATTCGCAAAGTTTCTATTTCTATCTCTTGGTTCTGATCGGACCAGCAAGATTCAACAAGTCGTTTTTCACATCTTCGGCGTTTCTGTCTGACCGGTCAAAATGTCTGTCTTTCTCTTATCGCGGCCTCGAACTGAACTCTCGACTGGACTCTGCGCACTCTGCCCCAAGAAAAAAAATATCTGTCTCACCAATCATGGCCTCGAACTGACCTGCCTTTCTCCAACCGCGGCTTCCCACTGACTCTCAAACTCTTTGCTGACTGCTTACATGGAGTGGGGCGAGGTATCGACAATTTTTGGTTATGCCCATGAATAATGATATGCGTATTTCGTATAATCTTTAAAACTCTACAGATGGCTATTTCGAAGTGGTAATAAAATGAATTTGGATCCCCCGCTGAGTTTCGGCGAGACAAAGATCTTTTGAATCGGAAGAAATCCACTTATCTTGTCTCGGACCTTGAGTCTGGATCTCGTCCTCAGACCACCCAAGATCCCATTCACCATTTATCATAGGATTTAATCAACGAACCCATCTCTCCACTCCCCAAACCATCACTTTACTTACTAAAGACTCACCTCCAGAAACGTTATTCCAAAAAGAAGAAAAAAATAAGATAAAAATAAAAATAATTAAATAGGAAATTCCTTTTCCTATTCTCTGTATTAAAAAAAACAGCAACTTATTTCTAGAATTATCCTTCTATCCATTTAATTGATAAATCCATTCCAATCCCTTAGAACTGTTATTTGATAAATCCACCTGGGCTCTCTCTCTCTCTCTCTCTCTCTCTCTCTCTCTGTCACATAGATAAAGTTTTTCTTTCTGCAGACAATTTTAATTTCTAGTTTTTAATGGCTTCCATGATGAACATTATAACTTTGTCAGATATATTGTACATTTTTGGACAACATCTTGAACATTTTTAGACAATGGAGGTAACTTTTAAAAAATGAAAAAGATTGAGTTGTATAAATCAGCAGTTTTACAAGATAATTGTATTAAGAAAAAAGTGATGTGCCGTGTTGTATAGTTAAGACTTAAAGCTCAATGGAGGTTTTCACCAGTAAAATCGCCCAGACAAAAAGCATTTTAAAAAACAATCTTTGAACATTTTTCAGTTTATTTTGTTTGTGTTTTAAATCAACACTTCATGATAATCTTTTTTCTTTGTTTTATGCCAGAAACAATCCTATTAAAATATTTGGCAGACAAGGAAATTAATCCTAAAATATGCCATCAAGCCGTCATTACCAAAACTCTTCAACAGAGAAGAGAGGTAATCCCACAAATACCAGCAAAAATCCTTTTCCCAACGCTTACTTAATTCACTTTATTCTTATATAAAGTTATTTTTTATTGCAGAGTTTAAATGCTTATATGAATAAATATCCTCGTTTTTTCTGCAATTTCATCGTCATTATCAAGGCATGCCAATAGCATGGATTCTCCTCTCTCTCTCTCTCTCTCATCCCTACAGGTCATAGCGCTTGGTAAATCCTCCAGACGACATCCAATGCCTGCACAGAATTGATGAATGTAAGTTTTTTTTCTGAGCGGACAACACTAATGTGTCTATTTGTAGTAGTCCATAAGAGAACTTTGTTTATGAGTTCTTTCTTTCTTCTCCAAAAATATTTTGTTCGTCTTACTTGGATGATTTGTGAGATGAGAGGTAAGTGGCTGTGCAGCAGCTGTTTTGTGGTATGCTGCTTCCAGAATTTGTTCAAAATAGTACGTAGCAATTTTATGTAAATTCTAAATGGCTAACAGCTACTTAATTAATACATTTGAATATTTTAAAAAATCATTGGTGCTTATCGGAATTTTTACAAAGGTGAAAGAAATTTGAAAATTCAGCGATTGATTTATAAGAAATTTACACTTTTACACAAACATTTTGGAAATAAAAAATTAGGATGTTTGCTAAGTATTGAAGCAATGAATTATTATTATATTTCAATGCTTTTGTTACTCTATACTAAATGAAGGTGATTGAAATCAAGAAAAACTATTCAGTAAGCACTTTATTTGTGAACACTTTTTCTACTACATCCAAGGCGCCCAGTAACCGCCATGGAATTTAGGATTTGAATTTGGGTCTGCATCTGGATAAACCGGTTGGACAGAAGTAGAGTTATAATAGGCCAAACGAGCAAGCATCCGACGGACGACAGAAGGGTGTTCCTTTGATACATCATGTTTCTCGTATGGATCAGCTGTAATGTTAAACAACCAGATGTTTTGCTTTGATTCGAAACCGTAGGGATTTATTGAATCATTGTCGTCATCTTCTTCTGAATCAGATTCTCTCGAGTATTCCTCTGGTTTCTTTTGCCACTTTCCTTTTCCTGTTTTTGATAAACCAAAATAAAGTTTATTTTAGTATTAAAAAATGATACTCAATTCTATTTTAACAACAGCCAATAAGAAAAATTACAAAACTCATCCAGATTAACCATGCATTTATAGCATTTTAAAATGTTTCGAATTATTTTTTTCAGCAAGATCATAATTATAATTACGTATAATTGCTATATAAAGTGGAATGAAAGAATTCCAAATACTGAGTTTGAAAACTGACCTATTGCACCGGTAGGAAATATGTAAATATCTTAGCCATGTGGCAGACTATATATTTCACTAAGAATGTTATCATTTCATTAAACTTGAACGTCAGTTTAAAATTTGGTGGAGAATTTGTGAGAAGTGAAGTGTTGTTCACCACTCAAATTTGTAAATTAGAATGCGTGTGAAAACTTCATTAAAGATCAAAAAGTGCGATTGGCCACTTAAGTCAAAATGCTGGTTTGATTTTAGAGCCTAGGGATAAAAGTCACCAGAGATGAGAATTGAGTGGTAAACAGCTCATTAGGTTCCCTTTTTTGGTAGTAAATGAATGCTACACACATGGTTATAATCTCTTCCCTCGAGTTTTCATAGTCTTCATTTCCTCCTAGCGGTAAAGTAAACTTAAAGTAAGAGTTAAAAAATAAAGTAAAGCTTTCATTACTTTCAGCCACACAGTAAAGTAGAATTAATGGCTAGAGACAACTGTCGTTTATATAAGCAACTTAAGATGTGTGTTCCAGGTGAAGTAATAATAACAACAATAGTTCATCATCTACCTTCTACAAAAGTATATGAACTTGTCTAAAGAATTTCTTAAAAGAGGACTCTTCTCTTCAACAGTGCCATATTTTCTCTTATTTATAAAAATTTATTTCTAACAAAGAAACAAACCGACTACATGTAGCAGCTAATTTTGGCCAGAGTGGAAAAGGCAGAAGTAATCCCAGACAATATGGCACCAAAAAGCTACCTCCCACTATTTGTCGAAAACTATTATTGGGCCCTCAGTATGAACTTGGGGACCAGACTATTTTGGCAGGAAAAAAATAGCCAGGTTTCATCACTCGCTTCTTAAATAGCCTATACATATTTTAACAGGCAAGAAGCTTCCCAAGAAATAAAACTAAAATCAAGCGAAAGTCGACTACCGAAATTCTATGAAGTTAAACAACTGAAAGCAAATTCAACCCGAGAATTCTGCTGAAAAGATAATTTTACAGAAGACTCGATTGAAATTAAAAGAAAATTAAGAAGACTCAATTAAAATCGGCTGAAAGATAAAATTCAACCCGTGAACTCTGCAGAAAAAAAACAACCTTTCAGAAAACTTAAAATTAGATGAAAACTGAAACATTTCGACCAAAGTAAAAAAAAATAATACTCAAATTCAAAGAACTTTGTTTCCCAGACACTCTCTCAGTCAAGTTCCCACAAATTACACTAAAATTTGCAAAGCTTTATCACTTATATCACTTTCTTTCTTGTTTCTTTTGTATCAAATTCCTTTTTAAAAATTTCATTGTTTGTATTATTTTTTAGAATCAATATCCGTACTAGAAAACTGCAGACAATTACACACTAAAGTCCTCTAAAAACACATCCAGTTAAATACTAAATTATTCTCTTTAAATTCTTTTATATTGCAAATTTTACTCTAAATTCATTTATATTAGAAATTACATATATGTTTTCATATAGATTTTTGGAAAAGTAATAAATATAAATTTATCTTCCCCATAAATAGAGCTTTTGTCCTTTAAACTTACCGTTTGTTGCCTTTTCCTTTGGTCAACATGAAATGATTGCTCCCACCTCAGGAAATATAAGTTTATTATCATTGAAATGAAAAGTTATCTTTCATTTTGGATATTGCAGAATATGGAGTAAATTACTCACACTTTTTATTACTTGAATAATTCGATTCGCTTTTATAGTGTGTAGATTTATGTAAAAAATTAAACAACATATGCTATGTATCTACGCAACAAAATTAGGAAAAAGTAAAACAAAACAGTATAATGTCAATATTAAAGGATAAAAATCTTCCAGACTCCATTTTTCTTGAAGTAAAACTTATGTAAGAATTTTATTTTTATTTTTGAAATTTAACGTTTATAATAATTTTGAAATGTTAAGAATTCTTAAAATTTAGACGGGATATACTGTTTCGTTTTATTTTGTTTTTAAAGTTTCCGTCAATCTTACCAGGATTTCCAGTAAGCAATTTCCAATCTCCTTGTCGTAATGCAGCCATTATTCTGTTGTCAAAAGCACTTGACTTTAGTCTTTTTCCAATCGGTCGTGACATTGGCTCGATATTGTGCAGTATTTCTTGACGAGAACTTTTCTTCCCTTCACTAAAAAGAAAATACATTAGACGGCCAATTTTAATATAAGTTCAAAAAGTAATTTTTTTCTTCATTTTGAGGGAAATCAAATCCTTTTTGTCTGCTTCACACAAATATTATTTATCATAAAGGAAATTGAAAGTTTGATATTATAAACTGGCATGGTATCAAATATAAACTTGTAGCAGCACCAGATATAAAAACGGAGTCACTCCCGTTCAACGTGGTTGCAAATATAAGCTTGTGACCACACCGAGAATATTACATCCCCACCTATACTGTCCTGAGAATCTCAGTGCCCTGATAATAGTTCAAATCCCACATATAATACGTTGAGAAAGGAAAGGTGTATGTGTGGTTAAGAACCTTTATCTAATCTCTGTAAAGAATTGTGTCGTCTATGAGTTGAGCTTTCATCTAGTCATTGTGTTTCTCTCAAAAGAAGATTTAATTCCCCGGAGAGCCACGGTAATTTCTTTTCTCGTCCACCTAAGATGGAAATGCGAATCTGAAATTAGAATACGGCCGAAGAAAAGAACCTAATCTGCTGGTAAAAATGACAAGTTTATTTACAATATTACAAAAAACAAAAAAAGAAAAAGAAAAAAACAATTAATTTTAGATAAGGGATTAAAGTATCCTAAATACATGCGCTGAATTACTGACCTTTTCTTTTTAATAGTAAACCTTAGTAAAAAAACAAAGTGCCAACCTCTGTCTATCTTTTTTTTTTTCTCTTTCTAGCAGCCTCTTAAAAACAATAGGGAGTGAATGTCTCTTCCTTACTTCTTCCCTTTCATTTATGCAGCTTGATCACTGCTATTTATGCATGTGTTGACTTATAGTTTTTGGTTTTTCACCGCCAAGAAAGAAATTGATGTAATTCTCCCAAAACACTCAGAGCGAACTGCGTCTCGCTAACTCCTCAGAGCGAACTAACGCCACATTATCACGTGTGGATTTATATGTGCATTTCCGTAAAACTTTCATTAGAGAGGTCAGTGACCTCCCTGCTAAATGTCCCTTGTGGGGGTTGTATGTAATTTGGTTATTTCAGTAGATGTGTGTCCGTAATTTACGGGTATTGCTCTTTAAATTATTCCCACCACAAATACAACACAAAACTTTACAATCGCGTAAAAGAAATGGAATAGAACACAACGAACATTAAACAACAAACAATTTAATATGCATATAACAAAATATGAAAACAAATAAAATACATGATGTGTAAATGGCCTTTTGGAAAATAAAGTTTGGCAAGAAGAAAATAAATTTGTTTAAAGATGTGTGTATGTTAACGGAGTCCGTAAATAAGTCGTTCTTACTTACATTAAGTTCATAGCGTGTTTTATGATTGTTGCGACAGCATGTCGCGTTGATGAAAGAAAGTTTGTCGGATTTTTCTTTTGAATATGATTCGCGGCCATTTGAAGATAGGTCATGAACTTTAGTTGAGGAAGGAAAGGAATTTGCCAGACACAGTATCGGCTACTGCTTTACGGGCTTAGTGGCTTGTCTTAGTCTGTGTGTAAGTTTTCTTGTAAGTCTGTGTGTATGGCTCCCTAACTCTGTGTTATTTATATCCTACTGGTGGATCAAAGAATCGTCCTAAAATTTTGGCGCGTAGACATTTATTGACCAATCAGATTTGTATTTTACTATTTTATTTTCGAGCCTAAATATTTTCTGTTAGTTGACTTCCGATCCTATTTTTCTCGAATGTTCTATTCTATGTTTTTAGCTGATTGGTTGAAAAATATAAAAATGTAACTTAAATGCTAATGCGGTTTTGATCCTAAATTTCTAGAATGTTCTTAAGTATGTTTTTATTGCTTATTTTAAGACTAGAAAAATGTGTATCCCATACCCTTCTAAAACCCAAACTGGCAAAATGCAGGCCTGTCAATAGGGTAAACGACAATAAATAGAAATTACTTACATCTAATCATAAAAGATTTATCTTTTCCAAACTCAATCAGATTTAAAACATTTGTAGAGAAGAGGAAAATCTCGTATTTTGGTTTGGCGTGCAATTTAATTCAACACTGAATTTCACCCAATCAGGATGACTTATCCTATTCAGCCCGGACCTTCATTTCCGGCTAGCAAAACGGGTGAGCGGCCAAACACACTCTCTTCAGTTTGAGACGGCGACCAGAACAGATGTGCCTCTGGTTGTCCCTGCTTAGCGATGCTTTTTAGCTAGACAAGCCACCCAATGTGGACATCTCACTGTGGCTTTAACACTAGCAGCAGCAACATGGACACTCAACGAGGGAACCATCTAATTTATGGATTCTTTACGAGGAATCCCAGTTGAACATAAATTAGAAACATTCAGCATGCCTTCCACAGGCACCACTTCATGTCACCCCAAAAATTGACTATGTTGATTCGAGCGTAACTCCACTCTCGACAACATGGAAATATCGCAGACTCTCTCAAAACTACATGGTGACTTTGAACACATCCCTCACAAGTCCAACAATACGCTGCCATCTCAACAGCCCGCTCGTCTCAAACATCCAACAAGCCTAAACACCACGAGTCTTGCAGCACCAAAAACAAACCATATTCAAAGCTGCAACTAAAGAACTTTCGTTGTTGTTTTGTTAAAGCAAAGTTTCGTAATTCATTTGTGTGCCTAAAAAATATAGTGTTCGGGAAAATAACAAATTCCCCAAAACCGCAATACATTAAATTATGTTTAAAATCTGATTGAGTTTGGAAAATTCAATTCTTTTCGAACACTCATTCTATTCAATTTTATATGTTCAAACTCTGATTATTGATCTGTTTTCTAGGTTACCACCCTCCCAATTATGCAATAAATTTCCTTTGTGTTTTACCAAATTATTCCACTATAAACAGTCGCATTAAATCACCATTTGACTACTAATAAAAGTGTATGGTCCATGCTATTTACCCATTCATATCCACGGAATATCACACCAGGACCAGGGCCCTATTATAGATATATTGGTTTTCTGCTAAGAGACTGAGGTAGAGAGAAAAAGGGGTATATAAGAAAGGCTGACTCCTTTCACATATGAAAGATAAACTACATGACTAACTCAATGTTTTCTCGCCAAGCCAAATTTTACAAATGGGTAGAAGTTTTTTGAAGTGCATACAATCGCAGCTGCAATATTCCTGTAATGGCACTTTGATGATACCGTGGTTTCGTAGCAAGTGAGTTTTTTGGAGTTGCTAGCCGTCGCCCCCTTATTTTGAATCCTGAGTTTTTCCTTCTAGATCGGTTGCCTCACCAAGGTTAAAGAACCTAGTTTTCCATATCTACTAGCTGGAAGGAGAAGAAAGAGATTCATGCATTTCACAAGGGCATTAGCGTTAAAGTGAAATGCAAACAGAATTGTCAAGTATTTACTACGCGCCTACAGTTTAACTATCATTATATATATATATGTGTGTGTGTGTGTGTGTGTGTGTGTGTGTAAGTATAATAATTCCATATTTTTGCCCAGAGGTGGATGTCTATTTGAATAGGTAATTTATATGAGTAAAAAACCGTAAATATATTTTCATGTTTTACTTTTAGTTCAACAAAAGTTCATCGCACTCTTAATTTCTTCAATCTAACCATAGAAAAAGGGGGGAAATCGATATACCTGATTGTTTTCCATTGATCAAAACCATCAAGAGGTTTTGTTCCATTAAGATTTCCTCCAGCCAACTTTACTAAAGTTGGAAACCAGTCACTTACATGAATCAGTTCTTTACAAACCACACCTTTTTGTGATAACATCTTTCCATGCACAAAACCTGGTACCCTGATGCCGCCTTCCCACAGCTGACCTTTCAGACCTCTAAGTGGCCAATTGTTGGCCGAGGTCGTTGATGCGCCACCATTATCTAAAAAGTTATGTGAATAAATTCTGAGTAACATGTATAAATAATGCAAAAAATAGAATCAAAATGAAAAATATAATTGAAATGAAATGAAATATGAAAAATGCAATTCTTATGATTTAGAAGGGAGAATTCACATTTTCGAAAATATTCAAGCATTTAGACATAGCATTTTTATTAAGAATATGTGTAAGGCTAAAAATTGATGAGGATTTATTATATTTTTAATGAACATAATATAAGGTATGTGCAAAAGTATCCAATGTTTGTTGTATTTTTTGTTTTTTGCTTTGGAGTTATTTTTGTCTTTTCTACTTTTTTCTTCTGTGTTCAGTTGCCGCGACCAGCCTATGAATGTAAACAGATCGGATTACTCCTTCGCCCTAGAAAAATAACATCTGGGCACGGCCGGACATGACTAAGCCATTTTTTGACTCTAACCGGCCGTTACAGCTAAGAAAGGGACAAATTAACATTTATCAACATTTGCAAAAGGCCTCTGCCAGAAATAATTCTATAAAAATGGAGGTTATACTCTTCACTAGCATATACCGGACTATAGAAGTACTTATTTTCTACGTCCATTTTTTATAGAAGAACTTTCTATTCACGTGGCGCGACAGAAGTGGAGTTCCCTTTCTTCCATATGAAAAAGGCTTCAGGCGGCGAAAATTCAGAGGTCTCCGCAGACGCTCTTAGGGGCCACGAGGCTCGGGTCCTACGTTATCGTGGTTGCATCCACCTCACCGCCACTTCTAGTGGCAGATTCAACCTTTTTTTTTCACGGTCCTTTTTAAGGGCCATGAGAGGACTCCTTCTGCAGGTCGGAGTATCTCTGACGGTCCTTAACGACCAGTCAAAATAGACGGCCTGGAGGCAAACACGAAGAGGACTCACTAAAACCAGCCGATCTTAACCATCGCTCGATTCCGCTCGTTCATTTGGCTGCACAGCGCTAAAGGCACAGGTTAGCCTTTAGTTACCGCTCCACTATCTGCGCAGCGCTAAGGTAACGCCAATCTTAGCCTCGGCCTCCTGGCCCATTCGCTCGACAGTGCAGAGCTTTGGCACGCAAGCCTTAGCTATCGTCTCGGTATGTCTGCACAGCTTTGGCACGCAAGCCTTAGCTACCACCCGATACGCTCGCACAGCTTTGGCACGAAAAGCTTTAACTACCACCACAGCTTTGGCGCAAAAAGCCATAGCTACCGCCAACAATACGCCCGCACAGCTATTTGGCATGACAAAGCCATAGTTACCGTAAACGATACGCCCACACAGCTATCTGGCACGACAAAGCCATAGCTACCGTCAACGATACGCCCGCACAGCTAGGGGCACGACAAAGCCCTAGCTTCATCGATCCGCTCACTCGACTGCATACATCTTAAGGCCTGGCAAACCTCAGCCACGGTTCCCAGTCCATCCACTTGGTCCGCAGTACTAAGACACGACTTAGTCTTAGTCACCAACTAGCTCGACTCTACATGACTAAGCTATTTCGACCTCGACGCTCCGGCAATGCAGTCCAAGTAACGACTCACTGTTACGGACTGCCCCAGCAACGCAGCATCTAGTCCACGTAACGACTCGCTGTTGCGGACTGCCCTAGCATTGCAACTAGCCACGACGACTCGCTGTACCGGCTAGCAACCAAAACGACTCGACCGACTTTGACTTCTCGCTGCAATCGTCCAGCTGCATTCAACAACCCGACTGACCTCACCTTCCCACTACGATCGTCCAGCTGCATTCAACGACTCAACCGACCTCAGCTTCCCGCTACGATCGTCCAGCTGCGTCCAACAACTCGACCGACCTCAGCTTACCCGCATCAAACATCTAGCTGTATCTCCACGACTCGACCTACGCCAGCTACCCTCGTCGAACGTCCAGCTGTGCATATCTACAACTCGATCATACCAGCTAACGACATAACCCATCCTAGCTGAAGACCACATACAACCGCCACAGACATTTACATACACGTTTGTAATTCCGGCAATAAATCGTCACTTTTGTTGTATCTCTTATCTCGCCTTTTGTCTTCCTTCATTGTCTTTGGCTGCCCCTATTCGCACGCATAAAACCCTAAAATTAATTTGTGGAGCCGATAAGCGCGTCGGCTCCGCAACAGAGTTACTAGGTTTTAAAAATCAGAGCACCGTGAACTTTTGCTGATATCTATTAGAATATTGAATCTCAGAGAATTAAATATCTATGTAAATAACATTTAAGATATTGCACATGCGTGTTTGTAAAATATGTGGTGGGTGTTTATGAGTTTCTGTTTTGGAGTTACTTTCTAAATTATGAGTTGAGTTTTTCAGTCTTTTAGGTAGAGGGATTTACTTTTATGTTGTTTGTGAAATATGATATTTAATTTATTTCAAGAAATAACTTAAAATAAGAGGATGTTTTTGAAAGTGCAATTTATCGGATGGCAAATAAAATAAAGTACTTGGAAACTTTAAAAGACAAAGTATTAAAATTCTAATTCCAATTCAGCTTATCACTTACCTGATGAGAAAATGATCAGCGTATTATTGTAGAGGCCAGTCTTTTTGAGTGCATGGACAACTTCTCCAATAGCTTCATCCATGGCAGCAACCATTCCTAAGTAAGTATGAATATAGAATCTTTTCACAATTTAGAAATTTAACAAGTTGAAAACTGACCCTCGGAATATAGGACTTGATATCAACATGATCTGCTTGCCAAGTACAACTTGGTATCTGTGAATTTTTGTAATAACAAACACATTACAAAATTCACGAAATATGTCTCTTACACGTGTTAGTTACATGTAGTAAGCATCAGATTTTCTGTTTTTGGTTGTAAAAGTTCAAATCTTAAGAACTCAAGAAACCAACAGCAATCAACCATCAATCAATTGCTGCACATTCTTCGTCAGTCATTAGCCGAACATATGCAATGCATCTGAACTCGCAAAAACAACTGAACACAAAATCTGTCATGCAAGCAACATGCAATATCAGCAAACTCAAAATCTGATAAAATTCATGTTATAACGCAAAACTTTTGACCTCTGTTGTGTATCTTATTAGAAATAAGTAGCAAAATCAAATGGTCTCAAGTATCTTCGTCATTCAATTTGTAACATGTACAAAGATAATCTCAACTTTCTTTTACTGAAAAACTTTCTATTGTATCAAGCGCTAATACTCACTATAAATTATAAACTCCCACGAACATTCAATCCAATCCTCTCGGTATAACTTACTGAATCCAACCTCTTCTTTTCACCCACTGAATCTATCATGTGTGTGACTGCAACAATAGCAAGTTACTTGATAAAACCTCGTTCAGTTAACACATTGTCTTCGCTCTCTGTTACTTAACACTTCTATCATTCTTAGCACAGTCTCTACCAAATACAAACTTTCGACCAACAAACTTTCATCTTCTAAAAAAGAATATGTACTCAACTTTTCTTTCGTCTACACAGAGCCTTGTATAGCTTGTACATAAAATCATTTTTGCTGCTAATAGCACGGAGTTCTCTGAGTCTCTTGCCATTTGTCCCAATTGTTCATCACTCCTGGCAGGTTTTCTAGACTGCATCAAGAGTCCGGACAGAGCTGATGTATGCAAGTCTTTGCCAATCGGCCAGATACTGGCGCGTCCTTGTGTAGGAATACATAAAAGAACTTTGCTAATGAGTTCGTCTTTACTTCTCCAGCAGTACTCAGTGTTGCATAGATTTCTGTGGGTATGAACTATTCCTCTTGGAAGGAAAAACTCCCGGATATAGCAGAAACACCATCTTGCCATGCATTCTAACTGCATGTTTTCTATGAATGCTTTTGAGCTAAATAAAGCCTTAGTTATGACCATTTATTTTGCTTATAATTTTTTATAAACACAGGACACTTCCTTTGCCAAGACAAGCTCAATATTGACTATACTTCACCGGCTGCCGAAAAGGAATATCGATGTTGGCGAAAGACTTTTGAGAACTTCATGAAGTTCTCAAAGGTAATACTAATTGTAGTTGATACTCTGGAAACGGTACCCAAGAGCGCTGGAGAAGGGACTGAAGGAATTGGAAATAAGTGAGAGAATCAAAACCATCCAGACTTCGGTTAAAAACAAAGTTAGTTTTGTGGTAACAAACTTCATTCATGTACAAAATGCCCACCCAAAGATAGTGATTGTTCTTTGTGCGGAAGAAATAGTCACTGGGTCTAGGTTTGCCAAACCAAGAATAAAAAGGTCACTGCTGCAATATTGTCTCCTTTTTTATGGGTTACTTTTGCTGCTATTATCTATTGTTTGAATTCTTCTGCTGTAGATATGAGAGTGAATGGAAATAAAGTTTCTGGTCTTATTCATTCAGCAAGCTCTGAGAGATTTATTGATAAAGAAATTGCTCAAAGACTCAAACTAATCATTAGTCCTGTCATACAGAGTATTATATTAGCACAGTCTTCTTCAAAGGCATCTATCCCTGGTGAGTGTAAAATGAATCTATTTAAAAAGACATTTCTACCCAGAGACACAACTGAAGGTTATTGAGGATCTTTGTAGTAATTTTTTTATTAGAACTTTCAGCGACACCATTCTTTCATTATGATATGGAGGATATAAACTGGGACTTAAAATTTCCAATGCAGAAGTTAGTTCTGTTTGCAGTTTAGCAGCAGCAGTAGAAGATTTGATCGAACCTCTTTTATTTGTAAACATGCAGAAAATTTCTTAGCCTATAGCCGCGAAGTCAAGAAAATTCAGCCCCTCTGACTGGGATTTTGCTGCTCAAGAGTTTCAAAGATTGTTCTCTGAGAAAATCAAAGAACCAAACACTTCTCCATAGCGTGCATAAATAATTGTAGTAAAGTGACTCAAAGACCCACAGGAAATGAATGTGCATAAACAATTCAATACTGTGAACATCTACACTGAATGTGATTTACATCCCCTATCCAACATTGAAACGATGGTCAATAATATTACAAAATATCAAGTATTTTCTACCTTCGATTTTAAGAGTACCTACCGCCAAATCAGGATCAGTGACTCTCATAAACCATATACCCCTTTGAAGCAGATGGTAAGCTATACCAATTTACACATGTGTCTTTTGGCATTACAAATGGTGTGGCTGTTTTTTTTTAAAGAGGTATTAATGGATTTGTTGAGAGAGAACACATTTTCTTATCTGCACAACATTACAGTAAGCGGACAAAACACAAGATTCAAAGTTGGAGACTGGAGCTTGCTCGATTCAGTTACTTAATCCGGTACGAACCAGGTAAGAACAATGTCGCTCCAGACATTATCGAGAGTGTTCAATGGATCAGTTTCTTTGAGGAGCCTTAAAGATATTCATGAAGGGCTGTGCCACCTTGGTGTAATCAAAAGGCTTCATTTCGTTTGAACTTACCATTTTCTACAGATGATATAAAAAAAGATTTGTTGAATTTGCCAGACATGTGCTGGAACCAAATCATTATTTCACAGAGTAACAGAGAACACTCTTATCAAAGCTAAGCAATCGATGGAAAGAATAAGTATCGATTTCAATGATCCCCTTCCATTGCGTACGATTGATAAATACATAACCGTAGACGTCTATTCTAGATTCCATTTTTGTCATCTCTTGCTCTTATATGTCTTCTGCAACAGTTGGACATAAATTTTCCCTTTTGTTGTATACCCAGTTTCATACTCTCAAACCAACGAGTAGCTTTCATGTCCTGTTAGGTGAAGACTTATCCCATTGGTCTTGGAGTTGCATCCAGTTGGAAATAATGACCAGGTTGAACGGTGCAGTGAGATGATTTGGAAATACCTTGGCTTGACCGCTAATTCACAATATGTCACAACATTAAATCGCCACTCTCAAGAGTAACTAATGAAAATCCTCTCGAGAGATTCTTCAGTTTTCCTAGTATTTTTGTCTGGGAATATCACCTCCTACGTGGATAATGAATCCAAGTCCTGTCCTCCAATGCTGATTCGTTCGTTCCTGAAAGACTGGTTCACTTGTTGAGGAAGTTGAGCGTTTGAAGGCAAATCTAACATATGCTCTTATTAAGTATCCCGATGGTTGGGAATGTACAATCTTCCTTAAAGAATCATACGCCTCATTTCCATATGGAGCATCATCTCTAGATGCAGCTCCAACTGCTCCCATGCAACAGGATATTTTTTATGATAAGCAGACTATAGGAGTGAAAGATACTGGGGACATTCCGCTATCTGATAATGGCGGAACCAGTCTATCGTTATATCTAGTCATGCATTTTAACAGCATGTTTTCTATTTATGCTTTTTAAACAAATCAAGCCCTAAATATGAAAGTATTTTAGTTATGACACCCAGCATGTCTTGTTTGTCTTACTTGGATGTTTTGTGAGATTGGAGGTAAGTGACTGTACAACAGCTGTTTTATGAGGTGTTCTTTCAGGATTGGTTCAAAACAGCATGTGACGTTCTTATGTAGTTCCCACTTAGCTTTTTCTCTATACGTTTCGTTTGAGTCCAGGTGGTGCAGCCATACAGTAGTTCTAATACAGCTTTAGCTTGAAAGAAATCTTTTTTTTTTTTAATCAATGATATCAGATTTCCATATGATCGAGAATCTATCAATAGCAATCCACGCCTTTACTATACCTACGTTAACATCGCTTTCGGTAGATGAGATATTGTTGCCGAGGTATGTGAACTGGTCTACTGATTTCAGAGGCTTGCTATTTTGATAGAAGATGGCTCCTGTTTTGTTTGTGTTCACACAGAAGCCAATTCCTTTTGTTTCTTGCCATTTTTTAACAGCTAAATAAAGCCTTAAAGATGCTATGCAAATGATTCTGCACGTACTCCTTCAATGATCCAATGGATAGTCCGAATCTACGAAGTTGTGGATCGATTTCTCCGAAAGCTGATTTGATTTTTTCCTTAGAATTTTCTTGATTTTAGATCAGATGCGATTGAGAAGTAGGGCATTATAAACTTCAGCAGCTATAGAAGTAAGAGTTATGCTCCTGTCATTCTTAGTGATTCTGACATCACCTTTCTTGAGGAAAGGGAAGATGCTACCTTTCGTCCATTTCTTTATTAGATTTTGTTTATACACAATGTAGTGACTGAGTTTATCAATAAAGGAAAAGGTTAACAAAAATGTTCATTACCTTTTGGTACAAGGGAATATAATAAATCGAATCAAACATGCAATTCTTCAACAACTGTTATGAATACTCCCCAAGAAAGGCTAGGCACTACTGCTAACATCGTCTAGTCTATATCTTTTATGTCTTTCGTTGGACGGTCTTCTTTTTTTAGTCTATTTTTTCTTAGGTAGCAGTTTTTCAAACACCGATCTAACAAACATCAACTATACCGGTAACATGCCTGACACTGTGCAAGGATTAAATGTGATACGAATTACGTGTAGGAATTGTTGAATTCCTATTTCCTCCAAGTCCCTACCGTCATATTTCTTTAGAGCTCTTTTCAGGAAATCAACAAACCTCTGTGCTAATCCATTTGATCTTAGATGGAAAGGGGGTGTTGTGATATGGTTGATTGCAAAAGATTCACGGATCATTTTAAAATCATTTTATGTGAACTGCGTAGCATTGTCAGATAGAATGGTTTCAGCACAGCCGATCCTCGCGAACAATTCGTGCAAAAATTTAATTGTAACAGTTGATACCGGTCTCTTACACTTTAGCACTTCTGGCCATTTAGTAAAACTGTCAACAACGATAATGTAGCACAAACCATTCATGGGCCCAACAAAATAAATCTATAATCTTGCCCATGGTTTGTCGGTGATAGGCCAGTTACTAAACTTAATTGGCGGTACCAGAAAATATTTTTTACTTGATTTCACAATTTTTTCGATGTCCTTATCTATATTTGTACACATAGCTCCGCATGAGGGATTTCATGCACGAAATTCCCGGATGTTCCATATAGAAATCATTTAATACCCGTTTCTGCAAAGAAACTGGAGTAACAATTCACTCGCCATACAACAATGCTCCATCACTCAAGGAAAATAAACTTTCTCTAATATCATCACTTTTATTTTTTTATTTAAATTCCACCTAACTCGTTTTTTCTTTTCATTTATAAAAACATGCTTTTCTACTTTTATTCTTATATCGGCCAAAATTAGTGGTAAATCCCTCTCTGTATGAAATCAAACATTCTTTATTTCACCTTTAGCCCTTAACGCTGCAATCACCTTATCTAACGGTTCGTAAAATCTAGGAATTACACGTGATAATCCATCACCATGACCAAGCTAATTAGAAGATAAAAATTCCATTTAAAATCGTAATTCTAAAGCAATCTTCTGCAATCTATTGGCAGTGTAAATTGGCAATTCTTTTTTCGATCCAAAAATTGTTATTAACGGGTGTAAGGCGATGTGGCACAGTTGCCGTGATGATTGATTATTTTATTGCCTGATTTGGTTTGGCCACGAGTTTTTCAGTTGACTATTGAGGTGGCTAAGGTCTTTGAGCGGAGATGTAAGTCGAATTGAAAAGTTTAAGCGAGTGCATAACATTCAACACAGGAAGGCCAAAATATAAACAAAATGGATTCATATCTTGTCTGAGACGGGTTTGATTGGAAAAGTAAAAACAGTGAATTTCGGACACATGAGAGATGATGCAATAATTTAGCAAGATAACATCACCCCCACCGACATCCTGAATTTAAATATATAAAAATTAGTGAATTTTGAAAAAGTGGTCAGTTAGCCAGTCGGTCAGTTGTCAGAAATTTGCATTCAGAGAGTTCTGTGAGACTGGGTGAGGCGTGTCTCTTTGTGTCTTTTCATAGACCCTTACAGATTTTCTCTCTCTCTCTCTCTCTCTCTCTCTCTCTCTCTCTCTCTCTCTCTCTCTCGCTACTGTATGCAATCTGATCATCGAACAATAAATGATTGTTAATTGTTGACGGAGGGTTCTTCTTGTTTTTGAGTTACCAATATCCAGACAACTTTGTTCCAACAGATCCCCCTGACCGTCAGAAGAAGTTCCGGGTGGATTATATCATTCCTTGTCTGAGGATCTTTCAAACACAGCATGGAAACAGACAGGATTGATAAACTAACTATCCGAAAATGTGGTACTATAGTATCACATTTGGTGCCGTGACCAGGATTCGACCCTTAGAAACCACCATGGCACTTCCACATCAAGATTTTCACAAAGACATCTTCACGGCATATCTGCAACACAGTCCGTGCCAGGAAACAACCCTGAAAAAAAAAAGTTCCTCAGAAATATTTTTTAAAATATCCAGTACCCTGAAAGCCCACAGCACAGATATGCCAGCAAGACGTGGTTGATTTCGAACCTGAAGGTTAAACACAGGACAATCAAAGATAGCGGCAGAGACAAAAAAATTAAAAAAGAAAGAAATAACGAAGAAAAACAAAGAAAAGAAAAATATATAAAAGAAGTCAACTCCAAAAACAAAACAAAACAAAACAAACCAAAACACACAAAACAAAAGCCGACGATAACGTCGAGAGAAACAGAGGCACCGCCCGCCGACCGAAACGAAGGAAAATCAGCAAAAATGAAAAATGAAATCATGTGACACTATGGGTGGCATCCGTTCCTCTGTGTGTGGGTGCCAGTCAGACGACCCCTTTGTCTGGTTTTGGCGCGAAACCCACACAAAGGGCTTGTGCGCGGGATCTCCCACGAGACCGGAAGAGGAAAAGGGAAGGAAGGTCCTAGAGAAGGCAAAAGAAAGCATTCAGCAGAAGGGAGCAAGAGAGACCGGTCGACAGAAGGAGGCAGTCAGAAAAGGAAAGCATGGCAGAGAAGAGAGAAGAACAGAAGTCAGAAAAATGACTGCTAAGGCCCGTTGACCTTCAGAGTCGGGTTAACCAACACAAGAAGATGTCAGCATTGCTAGTGGCTTTGTAAGAGTTTTCGCTCGAGTAAACGTTCGCGTTAGCTCACAGAATGCACAAAAAGTGTCACATAGACTTCTCCCCTTCTTGCGCATGTTTGTTTGTTTGTTTGTTTGTTTGTTCTTTTCTTCCACCCTCTCGGTTATGTTTTGTGTGTCTGTAAAGAAATGTGTAATACCCCTAGTCGGAGATGAGAGAAACCACTAGACGATCTGATCTGATGGCCATGAGTGGTTTAAGGAAGCTGAGATAGTGGGGTCGGCCGGTGGGTATTGGCACAATAAGAAAAAGAAAAAATGCTATGTTTCCTGACTGACCTCAAGTAAGAAGAAACGTGAAATAAGAAAAAGAAAAAAAACTGCGTTCGCTGACTGACCTCAAGCAAGAAATGAAAAAGTGAAATATGAAAGACAAAAGAAAGAATTCAACACATCTAGAGAACTGAAAATGAAAAGAAAAAAAAGTAAAACGGGTAGGTACAATTGTACATTTCTCAAAAAAAAAAAAGAGAAGCAAAACAAAAAAATAAATTTTTGGTTATATCTGTCTTTCAAGTGCTTAAGAGTTCGCTTCGATAAGATTTAGCTAATTATGAAAAACTATTTGGTTTTATCTGTTTTTCAAGGTTTTAAGAGTCGTGCCCAATAGGATTTAAATAATTATAAAAGAAAATTGTACACTCAGACCAGTATATTTTACTTATGAGTAGATGCAGAAACTGCTAGATTTTGGGTTACCAAAGGTAAGGGACGAGAAAGAAGAAAAAGAGAAAGACAAGCAGATAGTTGTCGTTTGAACAACAGAAAACATTGTTTCTGTGATATGTCAAAAACTGACAAGTTGTAAAAACAAGTTTCGAATTAGGAGACAATGAGAATTGTGGGCTTTTCATCAATGGACTTTGATAATAAACAAATTTTTACGAATGGATTTTTATAGAGAACAGAAAATTCACGTTTTTAAATGACGTAAACAAAAATTTTTATCAATGAAACTTTTCCCATGTAAATACTTGTGGAAATTTTTAACACCGTAAATTATTGTCAAATTCTCCTTCTCGATTCGAGAATATTTTGTTTCAGCAGGTAGTAGAGATCTAGATGCATGGGACAATGCTTTCATTGTTACGTCTTTGTATTTGTGTCAAATTACTACCCCAACCCCATAGTTGCTACAACTATTTCCTGATATGGATCAAAATGCGCTTTAAATAAATCAGATGTTAGAATTTCTTTTATCTTTTCGAAAGCTTTCTGGCACCTATCAGTCCAGTGCAGTTTTACGTATTTTTTTAATAAGTTGTTTAGTAGCACCAGCAAATTATGCACATTTTTTTATAAAGACGTTGTAATACTAAGTAAGCCCTAAAAATGCTGGCAATGTGTTAAAGTTTTTGGGTGTCGGCATTTCTTTAATTGCCGAATATCTTGTAGGTTCTAGAATTCTACCATTTTCGTCAATTATATATCCAAGCATTTTATTTTCTTCATAAATAGATCGCATTTTCCTTCGCTTAATTTGAAGCCAAATATCACTGATTTTTTAAAACACTTCGTGAATATATTTAGTTCGTTGTTTAGGTGTTTCGCTTTTTGATAGGATATCATCCAGATATGCGATAGCAAAATTCATATCTCCAATCATTACATCCATAGCTTGTGGGAAAATTCCTTGGGCTTCTTTGACCCCAAAAGGTAATCTATCAAATTTATAGATCACGATGTGCATTAATAGCGAGAATTTTAGAACACTCATCATCCACAGGTATCTGCAAATATGTGTCCAAAAGATCAAATTTGGAGAAATACTTCTCACCACTTAACTGGGCGAAAATTTCTTGTGAGTTCGGGTGGGGGTTGAATATATTTGCAGGCAATCGTTCACTCCCGAGCTGAAATTTGCACACACTCTTATTTTCTTGTTCCTCTTTTTAACATAAACATATGGTGAAACCCATTTGAAATAATTTATTTTATAAATTACTCCAATTTTTTCTAACCTATCCAGTTCGTTATTCACTGCTTCGAGTGCTGAAAATAGAACATTCCTTTTTGATGTGGCTTGTCTTTCAGCTCAAATTTTGCGATTATTTTTACACCTCCCCAGACCTTCAGAAAGTTTTTTTTAAATTCTTTTTTAAAATTTTTTCAGCATCAGAAGACAACACATTTATTTTGTTGCAATATGAACTTATTTGAAGGTCCTATAAATTAAGCTGATTCATCCTGTCAGTCCCAAACAAGTTACCGCTTTTCTTTATTACAAATACTTTTGTTTTCATGGTTTTACCAGAGAATTCGACAACACAATTAAATTCTCCTTTGAGTCTCAATATTTTTCAGTGACGTCGCGAGCAATCTTCTTCGAAAACCTTAACTTAGGTTTACCCAATCTGTTTCATGTGCATTCATTTAATATTGTTAATCCGACCCTTGCAGGACCCATTAATCTTAGTATTAACATATTTTCTCTTATGTTTATTGGTCAAAACTTCAGTAGAAGTCGTATTCACAGAATTTTTAAACTTCCTTTTCCTTCAGTTTGACTTGCAGTGTGTCCTCGTTTACCACACTTAAAACAAGGTTTTTTTTTTGTTTTTTGTTTTTTTTATGGACAGTCTTTTTAAAAATGTAATTGTCCCCAGCCATAATAAAGGTTTGGTTTACCAAATGTTTTATTTGACCTTCCACAACAAAGTTTAGCTTTGTTAAAATTTCTCTCGTCTTTCTAATTTGTTTCCTTCCGTGCTGCGTGCATTTGAAAATTTTCTCTTCTATAAATCTTTTGATTTTCTATTCTGTTACATTCCTCTGCAATTTTTCTATGGTTACAGGCCTTGTTAGAAATTGTGCTCGAATTTGGGTGGGTGGGGGGTCCTCGTGGAGTAATGGTTAAATCGCTGAACTTCGGGATTGTAGTAAGCGAGTTCGAACACCAGTATCGGTATTACGTTAACTTTCAGATAAATACCCTTGAGAAAAGTATGAACCCCCCTTATCCTCCCAGCTATGGGTTAAATAGCATCACTGCTGTTCTTCTAGAAGGATGGCTTTGGTATTAAACAACCAACGATGGTGGATATGTCATTAAACAAAGAAACCAAACCAAACCGAATTTCAGCATCTTTATTCACCGTAAGACCCTGGATAAAAATTTGGCATTTAAACATATTAGAGCTTCATTCACTGAGTTTGAATTTCTCACATCTACGATTAACCACCGCAACATATGTCAAATAGTTTTGTGCTCTTTTTTACTAAATTTAAACAATTCCAAAGGGTGTTGAAAAGTGGACTTTTATCACTGAATATTTGTTCTAATAGCAAAATTGTTTTTTCAAATGTAATATCCACAGGTTTCTTAGGAAGTATTAATTTACATATTTCTCTTATTCAACAGGACCTCATTTTCGCAACAAGAAGCAAAATTTTCATTTTGACATTACATCCCAGACAATATTGTCGAAATACGTCCTCATAACGCCCATAAAACGAGGAAAAGTTATTTTTTCGTCAGGATTTTAGTTGAATTCACAAATAGAATTTGCAACCGAATCTTGCAAAATTAGTGTTCCTTCGGTATTTGAATATTTTAAAAAGATTTCTGACATTTTCTTATGTTGTTGTTTCTGTTATTTCTGCATTTCTTTATGCTGTTGGTTTTAGTATTACTGCACTTGTTGTTTTAAACACATTTCCAGTATTTATTTCAGACTTTGTTGTCGCTGCTTTAACAGTTTTGACAGAAAAGAAAAAAAATCCATTGTATCTTTATTTCGGCATGCTTGAGTGTCCTTACTTTGTTAACTTGGTTTTAGTCCCTTTAAAAAATACAACGTCTCGAAATTCCCGTATTGCCAAAATCAGAATTTCCTCGCCGTCAAAATCAAAATGTTCTAGCCGCCAAAATCAGAATTTTCTCGTCGCCTAAAAGTTGTGACTGAGTTTATCAATAAACAACATTGTTGGGGTTCTTTTATTAAGTATGAATGCTTTTATTATGTTATCTCGTTTTTTCTTAACTACTCTTGATTCCCAGGGAACTCTACATTTGGCTTTTGGTTTGGTTGGTACGCACTCTGTTGCTGTTTCTAATGAGACGTAATAAAGTTTTCATATCTGTCATTTGGATTATGTTTTTCAGATGTCTCCTAAAGAGTATCAATTTTGTTTTTTACGATTACCCTAAATTGATAGCTTATACCTCTATTACCGAATGAGGACCTGTCATATCGTCAAGTTTTACTTGTTTGTTTGTTTTGTTTTTTTTATTTCTGCGTAGACTCAAGTGAATCTTTACTGAGACGATTCTGTAATCAAAAGATACTCCTTCAAAAGACGAGTATGCCTCACAGTTTGGAGTGCTATTTATCCACTTCTTGTTAATAAATATATGATTTAACTATGCTTTAGAGTTATTTGGGTGGGTGTAAGTCCACAGTTTTCCATTCCTTTTTCGGAATTTAGTGTTTAGGTACTTAAGCCTATTCTAAAAAGAAAGTTTTGCTGGTTATTCACCATTTCTCTTTGACAAGTTGTGTAAATACAATTTATTATTTATGCTTACATTTTGCAAAGCTGCAGATGCTGTAAGCTCGGGTAACTGCTTTATTGTGTTTAATGTTCTTACTTTAAAAGTTGCTGGGCTGACAATGTTTTTTCAGCTATGTAAGTTTGGGTTGGAGTCTGTAGCTAATTTTTCGAACACTGGGGCCAGAACTCTAACCTCATCAGATCGTGCCCTTGGTTTATCCACGTGATTGGCGACGCAGTTTGGATGCAGGTTTTGAATTAGTCATCAATTGACGCCACCCTTATAGATGAGTAGAAGTAATTTTCTCACTAAATTATTTGATCCTTGTCGTTGACCTATGGACTTTCTTCACTCAACATCTGGTGAATCGCAACTTTGACTCAGCTTTGGATTCATCCACATTATTCAAATCCACCATACTATGTCCCATGGTTTCTATTGCTATACTATCTTCCTTCAGGGACTGTTGTCCAATAACAAACTGGGTCAGGATAACTGAGTAATTATGGAGGCTGCATGTTTGAATATTGCGGAGTTTGACCTTTCCAGTTGGATTGAGGTTTTATGGTCATAGAGTTGTAGATCTCTGGTGTTATGCTTGTAGTTTTTTGATAATATGAGCTTTCTTTCTCAGGAAAATAAATTTAAACTGACTTAAAGTCCGACTATCCTATTTTATTTTTTCATTTCTTGCAAAGACCACGTTATTTTGGTGTATTAGGTTCGAAGTTTTCTAATGCGTTGAAAATTATTTTTTCTGGAGGGGGAGGTAATTGCTATATATACTCCAAGATAGTAATTAAAGTCGTTAAAGGCATATAATAAACCGACAAATAAATATATAAATGTTCTTACCCAGCAATTCTTGGTCTAATTAAGTCATTTTGTTTTTCTATTTTCTATCCAATTTGAGGCTTTTTTATCTTCTCTTTTAAAAACGAATTACTTAAGAATAGAATAATTGTACAACAAACAGCTCGAATAACGAAAAATCACCCGTTACTGGTTATTGCTAAAACCCGTCATGGACCAATTGTGGCCCGTGGTGCTTTCTGAGTGATCCGCCAAAAAATCCAATTTTTACTGAAAGATAGTTTTACCAAAGAAAAAAAAATCAAATTTTCTCTATTTCTAAGCGAGATGATTACACGTCTGGACTTCTGTAGTGAAAATTGTTTAGGGACCTTCAACATAAAATTAGCTTGATTATTTTGGTAGTGAGTCCCGCTTCTCGAAAAAGTTTGCTTATGCCTGGCTTAGAATAATGATCCTCAACTCAAGGATACGAATGAGACTTTTTTTCCTGACAAAGAAGTGATGGGCATAATTTGAGGTGGATTGAGTATTTTTACCACCAAAGCTAATAGGTAGCTACTGAAACTCATAATTATCAAAACGAATGTATATATATATATATATATATATATATATATATATATATATAGTTGGGCAGCACTCTTTTATTTAATAGGTAAATGGATGTTTCTTGCGAGAGATAACAAAACGAGGTCTTAACATGAAACTCTCAAATAAGTGGAATTTATGAATGCACTTCGTCGGAATATCTTCCCTAAAAGTAGGGATAGAGTTGAGACAAACTGGCCACATTAAGGCGATAGGAGAGTGGCTGCAGTGATGAGAAGCAATCCACTCTTACAAGACCACGCAAATGGTTCTGTACCCCATCCAAAAGTAGAGTAAATAAGCTTAGAGAAATCGGCCCAGATATGAAAACAATAGTCAATCTAATAGTGAATATGGGATTTTGAATACATACAACAAAATATTGAGTCTTATGGAGTAATAAAATTGCCCAATCATTTTTATGTCTTTTGCAATTGATATAAAATAGGTGTCTCACTTCATATCAGGTTTAAAGTGGAGACTTAATTATTTGTAAAAGCTGTCGATATCTTTCAACTAAGTTGTTTCAGTTCGAATAGGATGGTAATGGAATAATAGTGGTTATAATAAACTAGGTCTGAGAAATGAAGTTAAATTGAAAACTTCATTTTTCTAATAGAAAAATCAATTCCAAATAACTTTGCGACTTTTAAAAGTTATTGTACAAAACATCTTGAAGGATTATGTTTAGGGTACAAGGGTTCTGTATAAATGAGAGGTTATTGTAAATAACATGAAAAGTAAATAAATTTAGAAGCCATTCTGACCTGCGTATACTTGTCTTTTTCCACTCTTGAGGTGCTTGTAAGGTCTCTTATATTTCGATGGAACTTCGTTCGGGCCATGGACAGCTTGGAAAGGTAAATATAAAAACAGAGGCTGAAACAAACAAATAAAAAACAACTGGAAATTTAGGTAATCAGAGAAACAAAAATTAGTGAGCATTCAATTCTGTCCTGGAAGTTATTTTAGTTTGCGCAGTACCGACTCGTTTTAGCATTGTTACTCAAAAGCATATCACCTTGAAACTTGGCTAGCAATTCGTTGCAGAAAATATCCATTCAAAGCATCAATAAATTTTTACATAATTCTTTCCCTTCTACTGCGTGAAAGTAATCAAATTGCAGTGAAGTCAAACATAGTTGTCTCCCCCAGGGTCAGCCAAGTATAAATACTAAAGGAATATCTGCCTTAACTTGACTGTATTTATATCTAAATAAAGTGTAAGTACAGCTATTGCCTTGTTCGTCTTTTATCCCAATTTATTCAAATAACTGTGGTTCTGCTCAGGAAGAGATTCGTTTTGTAATAATAGTGGCTGATCCAAGGAAAGAAAACTATGTTTGATTTCACCATACACAAAAAATATTTATTTTAGAAAAGCATTATCTTCTTTCGACTTGTTAATAACTGAAATATTAGAATAATAAGTAAAATAATTAGTAAAATAACAAGCCAGTTTTCACGTAAAAATTCGTTTCTCGAACACTCAAGTTATAAATTTGCTTAATGTTTTCGATAAAACTGAACAGATACAAATACTTACGTCTTTCGGGTTATGGGATTTTATGATTTCAACACTTCTTTTGGCTAGGAGGTGTGTTGAATATTTGTGGTTGACTGTCTTGTGAAGTGGAGTATCATTAAACCAAAAATCTTTACCACAGATAGCATCAAAACAACGTTTGTGTGTAAAATAATCTTCAGCTCCAAGGTGGAAACCTACAAAAAATTATTAATACCAACAATTTTTTTTCTTTTTCCCCTCTTCCACGCTCTTATGTAACTTAAGAATTAGTTGATAAACACGTGTACATACGTAGATAGATAGATAGATAGATAGATAGATAGATAGATAGATAGATAGATAGATATTGCCTTATAGATAGGTAATAGTAGAATAACTGTAAATTTGAACAAGAGAAATGATTAGCTAAGCAATTATTTATAAAAACTAATTCGGGAAGACAAGATAGTATATGGACGAATCAGAGAACCACAAGAGGGCGAAGTAGAAATTGAATAAGGTTTAACTTAATCAAACAAAACGAGCAAGTCGCAAAAATCACGA
Organism: Sepioteuthis lessoniana; assembly: GCA_963585895.1. Classification (NCBI taxonomy): domain Eukaryota; kingdom Metazoa; phylum Mollusca; class Cephalopoda; order Myopsida; family Loliginidae; genus Sepioteuthis; species Sepioteuthis lessoniana. The sequence continues at coordinate 18,377,378 of OY757921.1, read as the reverse complement.
GTTAAAAATTCAGCTTATGATCATAATTCGCGGTAAAAAGCTACACGTTACTATGAGTTTCCCAAATTGAAAGGATCAGCTTTTGATATGGGATCAAAATAAAAGTTGACAAGTCCTAAGAATTAAAACTTCAGTAACCATTCATAACTTCCGATAAAAATTATGTCACTGCTAATCGCTGCCATTGAAGAATGTTAGGATATACGGGAAAATATAGGTGTTACTTTTGATTTCCGAAAATGATGGATCCAGCGTTTTCGATGGATAGGGCGAGACAGCAGATGATGAGAGGATGAGCCTTAAATATCAATAATCATCAAGCCGTTGTAAAAACGGAGAGAGCAGTTGTAATTTGAAATTGTTAAAAGATTCATCGTTCCCTTCATCTCAGTAATCCTGAGAGCCAATCACATGTCTAATTAACACGAACAGCAAATTAGGGTTGCTTTGTCTGGAAATTCCATTAAAAAAAACGACTTCTCAAGTCAAATCAGACTTGAACTCATTTCTCTGCTTATTTTACTTCGCTACTCCGTCTCGAAAGGTCGAAACGTTAAACTCTAGTGTTAGAATGACTTTACTGGAGATTCTGCTTTGACAGCTTCCGTACTCTGGATACTACAACATTAAACCATGTTCAGACACACGCAAGTCATATCTCAAAACCACATTTTCCAATGATATGCCTTGCCCCCATCCAAGAAGAATTGAATAAAAGCATGTGTGCATTGAATAAAATCAGGTTCAGAGACGTTCATTCTTTGCTAATTAATCGACCCAAGGAGAAAGGTATCAGTTCGCATAATCCCACTAATTTCACTATCATGTCTAGCAAGATACACTGTTGACGATTTAGGGGTGGCGAGTAGAAGGCTTACGTAGCGTGTCAAATATATCATCCATTAAAACTTTTATAAGAGAAGAAATTCTTTTGGCAATATTTTCTTAAATTTTAGAGCAAAATGCAAGCTTTTTTGTTTTGCTTTAAAACCATTTTCGTATTCTTAACACAAAGAAAAATTCTGAAAGGAAGTATCACAAGTTAAAAAATGCGGGATCTGAAAGTTTTTCAATTAGTGAAAGCTCCAGAAAAATATATTTTATCAAGAACGAAAATTTTATTTATTTTGACTATAAAAAATAATGTAGACAATATCATTTTGCTAGCAATGCTGTTTAAGCCCTTTTGAATATTGACTCGTTTAAGGAATTTAAGTATTCAGGTGTTATTGTATTTTACCAAGTAAACTGAATTATTTGCTATAATGTATTATCCAGTTTTCCTTTCAGTTCTTTACCTTAAATATTCCTGAATTTCCCTGGAAACCTTAAATGTTGAATTCATAGCAAAAAAACAAAACAAAACAAAACAAAACGAAAAACCTTACTTTCCTCCACCAAAGCTATGATTTGTATTTAATACAGTAACCTAATCTTGTGTTTACGCGTTAGTTCGAATTTTGCTTCTACGCATATAGGTAGAGTTAATGACAGGTTAACAACCCGATGGAAATCTGAGATCATTGCTAAAATAAAATGGGAATTCTTCCATGGTGTAGTTGTCTTAATACTATTGTATGGTTGGTTGCAGCACTTCGACTCTAACAAAATGCCCGGAGAAAAAGATAGATGGGAACTACACAAGGATGCTGCGAGCTGTTTTGAACAAATCCTGGAAGCAGAATCCTACCAAACAGCAGCCGTTGGGCCTCATCTCACATCTTGCAAGTCCTCAGAGTAAAACGTGCAAGACATGTCAGGCACAGCCGCTGAAGTAAGGACTAACTCATAAGCGACGTTCTCCAATGGATTTCTTCACATGCACACACTAGTGTTAGCCAACGAGCAAAACATATATTCATCAGCTCTGCGCAAACGCTGAATGCCAAGAGCGATAGTCGATAAGGACGGATATCGAGAGACAGAGAGAGAGAGAGAGTAAAGGAAATCCGTACTCTCAGCACACCTTGATAATGATGATAATGATCTTTTCGATGATTCCTCAGGTGTAGACGGCCAGTAGGTTATTTTGGCTGAATTATCGTCTCGTCCTTTATTCTTTTTAGAACTTTTGAAATACATTATTTAATGTGTGCTACTATATCACGCTGACTGACGCTTGAAGATGCTAAATAATAAACCAGTTCAAACTTATTGCATCAGACTGTTGTCCCATATGTACTATGAAAGATTACAAATGTTACCAAAAAAAAAGTTATATCTTAGACTTACAAGTCGAAAAATCGTATTTTAGCCAAACAAACCGTACAATTGATCAAATACTTTGAAAATATATTTTTGGAATGGCTAATAATTGGATAAATACAAAACAAGAGAGTAAAACATCTTTCTTTCAATAACCATGTATCTTATTAATAAAAAAAAGACTCTAGTCTGCCAACCGGACAACGTGCTAATGTGCTACGACATAATTTAGGACCACTACCTTATAGATTATTTTGAAAATTAAAGTTAATTATAAATTTGCTGCCTTCTACAATATCTATAACATATGAAGGCCATTCAAAAAGTTCAAAGCTTCACCTTGGAGTCGCAAAAACAAGACAGATTTTCTCTATTTTCCCATGTAGTCCCCATTGACATCATCAATGCAGTTGGACCAACGATTCTCAAGCATTGGAATCCTGCCACATACGAAGGTGTTATCGCAGTCCTCCAAAAGTATATATGACCTCATCGTTTTTTCCAAAATGCCGACCACGCAGGTGGGATTTGAATCAAAGAAAAAAGAAGACAGATGGAACTAAGTCTGGTGAGTATGGGGAATAGAGTAACGATTCAAAGCTACAGTTGGCATCTTCAGCTACTGCAAACTAAACTATGTGAGCGGGCTTGTTATTCTAGAACAAGAGGACTCCTCTCTTCAGCTTCTCTCTGTATTTCGACTTGATTGTTCTCTTAAGTTGTCTTAATTCTGATGCAAAGTTCTGTCCATGAATTGTTTTTTTTTCCCTTTTTCAGGTACTCTATCATGAATACGCTATCAGAATAAGTAAAGGCAGAAGCCATATCCTTTCCAACAGACGCTTTCTGTTTGAACTTCTTCGGGGTTGGAGAACCAGAATGTTTCCTCTGTTTGCCTTGAATCTTTAATTCAGGTTTGAAGTAGTAAACCCAGGTTTCATCTTGAGTAACTAATCTGCGATGGAAATTCTTAGGGTTAACTTGAAGCAAATCAGATGTGTTTTGGAAATATCAGCTCTTTTCAGCTTGTGCTAAGGCGTCTGAATTCTATGGACCTATTTTGCAAAGAATTTGCTCATCCCCAAGATCTCAGTTTAAAAAATGTGGACCGAACCGGAACTGATATCTTTGAACTTAGCTATCCGCTCGACGATAAGACGTCTGTTATGCAAAACCACACGGTGAACGACAACATGTTTCCAACGACGATAACCGTTTCACTACAAGCCACTTCATATGCATGTTACGAAATAAGAGAAAATCTGAAGGTGATTGAGCTGGAAAATATGCTGGTAATAGAATAACGTTGTCTTTGTTTCATGTTCGTTTGTTGATTCGCATATGTACCACGAGGTTGAGTATAATGGTATACAATAACATCAATAGTCGCTTTCCTTTTTCAGAAAAATGTATTTCCCATTCCCGGACTGTATTTAAACGAATTGATAAACATTTTTCTTCAAATTCGTGATGCTGTTTTAAAAATTCTGTAATTTATCAGTTTTCAAGTTCAGGAGATTTCCTTATATTTTTTGTCCTTGAGGTCAAAAGTTTTTTTTTTCAACTCCGCATATCATTCCTACTGCATCATTACAACAGGATTCGGTAATCCATTGCTCATTCAGCAATGATTACCCATCATGTTTAATCTAGAAAAAGCGCTGCTAATGTTTGCATTAGCTTCGCTTTTTCTTGATAAAACATGAAGAGTAATCATTACTGAATGAGCATTTTATATTCAAGGATGATTTTCCTCTACACAGAGTAATATCATTACTTTTTCATAAACAATTCTTAAAGAGTATGCACACCCAGCCGATAAAAGACATCAGTAAGCTTTAAATACAACATCTAAGATTTTCCTCGTATCTTGCTAAAAATAGCATCATCAACTTAATACACAATTCATGTACTTTTGATAATCTTTCTTGAACTTTTTTTTATCCAATTTAGGAAATATTTGCTAAAACTGAATTTAAATCTGAACTTCGAGAAATAAAATTATCTATACAGACCGACTGGTGGATTTGATCTGCGGTTTACTAGTAATACTCATCCTCACCCCATTCTTCCAGGGTGCGGCAAGCTTGATGAATTGATTTGTATTGGTGCCAAAGATTATATGTCTTACTATCTACATAAAATTGCTAAAGTTTGGGAAATGGTCACAAGCGACAAAGAACACAGCTAAGGCCTTGAAAAACAAAATGATTTTGGTTAATAGAGAGGATTGACTCCACACATGAAAAAGGAACAGCTGATTAATTAATAATTGCATTTGTTTGTCAAATTCTTATCTTGGCTCTGTTTTTCAGGAAAATTAAGAATAACTAGTTGTGCCCTGCCATTCAGTCAATAATGATTGCTGGTATCAACTGATTTAGAATTACAGGCCGCCTAAATTGAGTTCAAGTTTCCATGTATGCGATTCGCTTATCATTGTGGTAAAGCTAATCTTTCAAATATTGACTTGAAAGGAACAAGAATAGAATCAAATCCTATTTGAAATCGCAAAACTTATTGGAGAGGACTCCATCGTGATCTGCCTATGTGATACAAAACCTCTTTCGGTACACTTATATATCTCATCACGCAAGAAGCTTGTAAAATACAAAATAGTCCTTGAAATGAAACCATATTCACCCACATGTTATTGTTACGCCGGTAAATAACATTTTTGCTGCTGAGCGTATTTTTTATGCTGAATCGAATGAAATGATTCTGAATCCATATTTGGAATTGCTCAAACGCGTCAGGATTTTGTAAAATGTACAATATATGCCTCTGATCGACCCATAAATCTTTTCTTTCTACTCCTTTGCCTCGAACTCAGCCTCATTAAGAACTTCTTTAGAGTAATTATGTGCAATCATTGTAGATTATTACACCTAAAAATAAAATTTGGCGCAGAGAAAAGTGATACAAAACTGAAAACAAACATTTTCATTAGATCCGAGATCAGAGAATTAATTAGAAGTAAACTTATTCCACTTGAACTGTTGACACAATATTCATTCCGACTAATTGTACAGACCTTCTTTGTGTCTCATAGTCTGAAAATAATGCTGATTTTTATAAACTACAAGCTAAAGTGCAACAAATAATTGAATGGCATTACTTTCTCATTTCAACCTTCTCCATTCAATCCAAGCACGATGACAAATAATTATGAAGAAAGATTCCACCAAGATATTTCGGTAATAAAAACTAGATACCAAGGCTATTTCAACACAAACGTGAGTGATCACTGCTGGTTTCTACAGTGAGAGACCAGCACCTCCCACAAGTGCAACTGTAAATGTTTCAAACACTTTTGAACACTATTGATCAATGCTTAAGGTGAGCACATGTTCTATTACTTAATAAGAGACATTTTTCTCATAGAAATTTTCCTTTTTAGAACTGATGTAATATAATAAGAAATGACATGGAAGATAAAAATAAACTATTTACTGAGTTTGAATACCCAAGTTTGCTTTCCAATGTGGTTTTTAATGGCATATCAACCATCACGAGTTATTTAATGCCGATGCTATCCATGTAGAAGGACAGTAGCTGTACTATTTAACCTCTAACTGGAGGGATAACAAGGTTTATACTTTTCCCAAGTGTATTTGTCCAAAAGTGAATAGCGTAATTGGAGTTCAGACTTACTTATTACACTGTCGCATTCTATCACTTTAACCTCGACGCCACAGAGATTCCCCCTTTCCAAGGTTACGATATATGAGGAGTAACATTGTGTATATAACATTTGAAAGTATATAACTTGAAAACATGACGTGATGACTAAAGGCTGACTTCGAATTTGAATTCAAGGGTTCGAATTCAGTTAAGAAGAAAACAATTTCTTTTAATAGCATCTGAAAAGTTAATTTCAGTTTTTCAGAATTATACACGAAATAAGAGGCGTTGATGATTATTTCTAGTTTAATTTCTAACCCCATTAGCAGACTATTAATTCGATTATTTCAAACCCCGTGGCTTGACGAAAACGACACGTAAAGAACCTCACCTTCTTCTACTTGTCTTTGTGTACTGGAACTAATATTAGAACATGAGTGTTACTAACATCCTTTCAAAAATGCTTGAATCGCAGATAAGAAGCACTGATACTACAAAGCACACGCAAATACATGCAAGCACGCGCCAGCACATAAACTTATGTATGTATGTTTGTATGTATGCAAAGGAATATTAATATTTTCTCTGTATAAAGTCATCTAACCATAGAAACTGTCGAATCCTCTGTAATGGGGCAGGTACTCCTTTTTGAAAAAACCTAAATGCCATTTTCCCACTAAATGCGTACGGTACCCAGCCTCTTTCAATTTATTGGCTAGTGTTGGGCTATCCAAAGGTAATCCACGTGGTTGCGATGGTTTTATTACTCCGTGTTGCATACCAGTATGAATCTGAAAACGAAAAATAAAATTAGGAATTAGTTTTTAAAATCCATTTATTGCTGCACTCTTGGACAACATTATCAAATCATTGCAATATAAAATTGTAACCGAAACACAAAGATATTTAACAAAGTTTTGTAAATCCTAAAAAAAAAAAAAAAAAAAAGAATTCAACAGTAAATATCAATAAGATTAACCAAACACTTGAGAAGCAGTTCGACATCCAAATTTCTGAACAAAAACAGTAAGTAACTGCGAAATACAAGCTTACAATTAAAGTGAAATCATCTTGCAAGTTTCTTCATTTCTTTCTTTGTTGTACTGTCTTTTTCTTTTTAATTTTTTATTTATACTTCGTAATTCAGTCAACCACTCCCGAATCTTTTATTTCATTATATTCAGGCAAATCAGAGAAGAGACTATTTTTCAAGTTTGACTGGAGAATTAAGCGAATTATGTAACAATGAAATTAGTCACAATTATTTTATTCAAATAGACATATGTCTTTCCGTTTTACTTTCATACTTTATGGAACATTTTAAATTGAACAAGTTAATTGAATCTAATTCCGAAAAACGTTTCGATAGCAATTTGACACCGGAACCTGGAAGGGTGTAAATCGAGTGTGGGCTGACTAGGAGAAAAGGGATTAACCAATCTAGTGCGGGCAGACTAGGGGAAAAGGGGTAGAGTTGTACTCTTAAGAAAATCTTCATTGCTTATATATTATTCGGACAAAGAAAACATCTGGAAACCCAAAATATAGAATGACTCATGTGATACTGGAGTGAAAGCAAGCAGGTCAACTGAAAGGGTTAAAGTTGCACTCTTGTGAAAATCTAAGGTACCAGATAAAGAAAATCCAAAGGATAAAATGACTTCTACCAATAGCCAGGTTCGTGAGAAAAATGTTTAGTTTATTTCTGAGTTGTCAGAGAAGGGAAAAGATTTGTTTGTTTTCAAAAATTGTCCAGGAAGGTCTCATAATAGAATCTTAATTGCTGAATATCATTTGAACAAAGGAAATACTTGGAGACTAAAAATAGATTTGGATCATTTATAAAATTATCAACAAAGACAAAGTTGTTTGCTTTTGAAAGTTAGGTTGTCGATCTAATTAGAAAATATCTTTGGCCGCTCCCCTTTGTCTAGATATTTTGAAAATCAGATTCGTCACAAAATACAGTTAGGCCCGCCCAGAAATGAGGGCTTGGTAAAATATAGAGAGAGTGGGAATAAGAGAGTTTTAAGACCCTACTGGTAAGTAGATTGAAGTTGAGCGGGTGAATCCAGCCCTCTAACCACTAAAAATTGGTCGGACAATCACTCAAATTTGGAAAAGCTGTTTTAAAGAAAACTGAAATAAGGAGAAATTGACATTAAGGATGAATAACTGCCATACCCCAGTCAAACCCCGTGCCGGTTGAACACCTGTTCAATATAAGCTGGGAATTTTTATATATCACCAGTCTACCACCGCTGTTGTTGGAGTCCACATCGATTTAAAAGACCTCCTGAATTTGAGATCTTGGGCCAGAATTTGAATGTTAAAGACTTGACTTACTATAAGACCATTGGTAGCTGAGCTGCAGAGTCAAAATAGAGTCAGGGAGTCGACTAAGAGAGTAGAACCACCACCGATGTTGGAATCCTTGTCGTTTTGAGAGACCTCTTGAATCCGAGACCTTGTGCCAGATTATAAACACTAAAGACTTACTACGAGAATGTTGAAAATTGTGTAACATATCTTTGTGTCACAATAAGAAAAAATATATTTACCAACCCTTCTACTCGAGCAGGATGTAACACAAGGTCAATTTCAAGTGGAGTTTCACAGGTTTGAATTCAGAGTTTTCCTTCTTTTAGATAGGTTGCCCTAGCAAGGTTGAAGAGCCAGTCTACCCTACTATTTACCTATAGCCGGAGAGAGAATAGTTGAATACATAACTTCCCAAGGGTATTAGCGTTGTTTGGCCTGGGGATGCCGTGTCCATTTTCAACGACGGTAACCATGACAACACAAACAATAATATACATGCAAGATAGGAATGGAATTTAGCATTAAAAAATGTGCCATGTGGATAATGAAAAGTGGGAAAAGAGAAAAAAAACGAAGAAAATAGAATTGCCACATCAGGAAAGTATAACAACGCTTGGGAAGAAAAAAATTACTTGGAAATAATGGAAGCGGACAATATGAAACAAACCGAGATAAAAGAAAAAAATAAGAAAAGAGTCGCTCAGAATAACAATAAAAGATCTCGAAGGCAAGATCTGCTGCAGAAATCTCATTAAAGGAATAAACACCTGGGCAGTCCCTCTTAAAATACTCTAGAACATCCTTAAATTGGACACAGGAGTAACTCATACAAAAGGATCAACTTGTAAAACTCCTAGGACTTCAAAAATATTGCTTAATTTAATTGATAACAGCTGTTCCAGGCGTTACAAATAAAAGTCTTTCTTTGATTAATTAGGAATAATCATAGCTTCACAAATATTAAAAAATGAATTTAATACCAACTCACCTGGTACCTGCCTGACATTAGTTGACTTCTTGTTGGAGTGCATATTGGCTGGACATAATAATTTTCTAATTTAATTCCTTGTCGAGCCAATTTGTCAATAACTGGCGTTTTGATCTCGGAACCGTGATAACCGACATCATGGAAACCTTGGTCGTCTGAAAGAATGAAGACGATATTGGGCCGGGAGGCAGTAGTAGTCTGAAAAACGTACAGGAGTATAGTAACAACGAAGAACATATTTGAAGAAGGAGGTGTTGAAAACTTTATAGGTTAACAAATATTTTTCTATTTATACTTAGGACTATCCAATGAAATAGATTTGTCTATACGTGAGAATATTACATGTGTTGTGTATACTTGTGTAACAAATTATGCCAGTGCGTATTAATGTGTGCGTGTGTGTGTGTGTGCGTGCGTATCAGTTTAAATTATCTAAGAAACTATTATCTACGTGTATGACGGGAGGAATACAACTCTGTGTGTGTGTGTGTGTGTGTGTGTGTGTGTGTGTGTGACTCTGTATTGATAATCATGCCTGGTAGGTCACATTGCTGGAACCCCACCAAGATCCAAGCACACTGTCAACAATTTGCAAGACTAGAATGTACGTATAGCCATGATGATTCGTTACATGTTACAACCATAAATGCATATATTTCTATCTGTATATGGATGAAACTCACTCAATACATATTTGTGTAATAATATTTGTTTGACATAGACATAAATACTTACCATGTTTTGATGCACGTTGAATAAAGTTCAAAGAACAATTATTGTAAATGAGGGAGCTATCCCCCTTGTTTGGTACGGGCACCTTAGAGTTGGGTACACATTACCATTGTACACCGACCAGTCACACACGTGACACAGTTAGAAGGGTTGGCCATTTTTTACCATTACTCTGACCAGGGCACACGTGTTGTCTGACAGAGCAGCGATTTTAGACTTTGCGAAGGGGACATTCTTTGAAGCGAACAGAGGTAAGAATCGCGCACTGTATCTGTATTTGCCCGAGTTATTAATCTGTGTGAAAGGGATCACAGAAGTTGTTTTCTATTTTGTTTTTAGTTTCACGGTCAAAGAAGGGCTTAAGAAGGAACGAAGACCTATTGCGAATAGACAACTTCTTTACCAGTTGAGCCTTTTACCTCATTTTTTGCCTCATGGTGCTACCGTTACAGTGAAACTCTAACTGTGTTTGCGAATGGTAGCCGGTACACGTGCCAAAACAGGACTTGCGAAACAAACCCTAAAAATTCCCAGGTTTGAATATAAATGATTTTTCTATGTGGAATAAATGCGCCACATATGATTTTTTCAAATTTGAATTTATTTTGATACAAATATTTCTGGACTTTTTCTTTGGGGTGAGAAAATTTTCGACACACTGCGGACATTTTAAACCTTTTTGTTGGAGGATATGTATATTCGTTACCACTTTATCTTTCAGGCACTACAAGTATTTTTCTATGAGAACACTTGCAATGTACTTTATTTAATTTTTTATTTGCTGCGAATATTTTTGAACATCTTGTGTGAAAATCTTCTGTGTTTCATTTCATATTTACTGCGGACATTTTTTAAACCTTTTTTGGGAGAATATTCGTCACCCATTCGTTTTTTCGTTACAGCAAATGCTCGAACTTTTCTCTGTGAAAATACGCACCACGTTTTTTATTTCAGAAACTAGGACATTTTCTGTGAAATTTATCAGTAACGGACTTTATTTTTGAGGACATTTACGTATCCACGTGGGCATATTTTTTCCCGTTCTTGCAATAACTCTCTCCCTTATTGTGCATGCATGCTTCGGTATTTAGATTTGAATTCGTGTATTTGTTAATTTGTTTATTAGGTCTCTTTTGTTCATGTGAATTTGTTTAGCGACCGTTTATTTTTGTACCTGTACTTTTATTGCAATTTGCCTGTACGTTTTGTTGTAATTTTTGCTGCGAAAGTAATATTTAAACGTAGTACTCTACCGGAATGGAAGGTCAGCAACAAAAAATACAGTCCGAGGGAAGCTCCCTATTTCAAGGTAGCAGTTCTCGCAAAATGACTAACAAGGGTTTTCACTGGAAACTTGAAAACCTTGCAAAAGATTTCACTGCTACCATTACACAATGTCGGAAACAGGCTAATGAAATTCAAGTGCCCCTGTCGGATTCCAAGGACACACAGGAAATAAGGAATAGCCGAAACATGCTAATGGACATCATGAACAGACTCGAGGCTACGTATAGCACAATAGATGCACACTTCACCGACAGTAATAGAAAGGCAGCAGATGGTATGAGAACCCTAGAAGAATTTCAGGGCAAGTATGATGGAATAGCAAATGACCATCATACTGCCCTGAGAAACATTACTTCCTGTCTGCAGGACTTGGAATTTGACTTTCCATCCAGAAATTCCAGCAGAACATCGAGAAGTCTTTCATCACGTACTTCTAGATCATCTCACCTGTCTCGTACTTCAAGAAAATCAACAGAAGCAATGGTTGAAGCTGCTGCCCTCAAGGCAAAGCTAAAATATATTGATGTGGAAGCAAAGCATAAGGCGGACTTGGAGAGAATAAGGACGCAACGGCAAATTGATGTCGCCCAAGCTAAATTGGATGTCCTGGAAAGCACACAGGATTACAATTTAAATGTGGAAGAGCTGCCATCTGAAGTTGACACCGATCGACAAGTGAGGGAGTTTTTGGGAGCTCAACCTGGCACGACCAAACCTGTGTCTGGGCATACTGATGACCCATCTACAGCTGTTGCAGATTTACGGGTAGTGGAGTCGATATCGTGCATGGCAGGTCATACCACCAAAGAAATTGAGATTGGTCAGGATCCTGTTATATCTCATTTGAACCCTGACATGCCACATTTTGTACCTCACCAGCAGATACCTTATATGGTAGCAGTTGGCGACCACTCCATCAGGACTCAGTCTGACACTTATAATCCCCATGGACCTTGTCAAACTAATACAGTAGCATCACCTGTTCTCTCGGTCAGCTGTAATATGGCACCCAGAAACGATTTGTATTTGGAACAAGCGCAGGTAGACGAGGGAAAGAATCCAGAGAAGGCTTTGGTAGGCCTTGCTAAATGTCTTACCGAGCAAGTTAGTTTCAGTCGTTTACCACACCCGGAACCTAGCATCTTCTATGGAGACCCAATGAGATACCCTGGCTGGAAGGCAGCATTCCAAACCCTGAACGAGCACCAACAAATTCCTACAGTTGAGAGGATCCATTATTTAAAGAAATATCTGGGTGGTTAAGTCAAGGACTTCCACCAGAGGATGCCTTTGACGAAGCTAAGAAGCTACTGGAGAAGCGCTATGGTAATCCGTTTGTCGTGGCCAATGCATTTAGAGACAAACTTGAAAAATGGCAAAGGATCAATTCCAGGCATGGGGCAGTTCTACAAAGATATGCAGACTTTCTGAGGCAATGCCATACTGCCATGCGGAGTATTGGAAATCTCGGTGTCCTAAACGATGAAAGGGAAAATAGGAAAATGCTTGGTAAATTACCAGTGGGCCATTACAAAATGGGCAGGCATTGTGGATCAACATAGGCAGGATAAGGGAGAATTTCTCCCCTTTAAAGCCTTTGTGGAGTTCATAACCAAGCAAGCCAGGATAGCCACGAACCCTTTAACATCACTTCAGTCCATCAGATTTGAACAAGTGGGTGTAATGAAGGATAGACCACTACTAAATAAATGGAAACAACCTCACCAAACATTTGCAACCATAGATGAAGGGCACACTAAGGACATGCCAGCCAGGAAAGTAAAGTGTAATCTGTGCCCAGGAATTCACGAACTGGGGGCCTGTATGAAATTCAAGACTTTGAATCTTGCGGATAAGAAGCAATTTTCGAAGGAGAAAAGACTTTGTTTTGCCTGCCTACAGTACGGACATGTTTCACGAAAGTGCAGACAAAGGAAAAAATACGATATTTGCGCTAAGTTTCACCCTACATCCTTTCATGGAGATATCAGACCGCCAAAGGAGACTGACAGTGTAATAGAAGAAAACTCTAAAAATTTAGTGGATGGCATATCGGGAACAACCCTAATGAATCATTCTAAATCATCTAGAAGAACCTCTATGATACTGCCTGTATATGTATCTCATGCAGATAACCTAGATGTGGAACGACTTATCTATGCAATACTGGACACACAATCGGACACATCCTTCATTCTGCAAGACACTTGCCGAGCTATGGGACTTGTAGAGAAGCCTGTGAAACTCAAGCTGTCTACCATGCATGCGGAAAACAGGATTATAGATAGTAGTAAGGTGCGGGGGCTCATGGTTCGCGGTTTTAACAACCAGAACAGAATCATGCTACCTGACACTTACACTAGAAATATAATGCCAGCAAACCGAGTACACATCCCCACACCAGAAGTAGCAAGATTGTGGCCTCACCTGGAACACCTGGCCAATTCGATTCCACCTTTACAGGATTGCGAGGTCGGGCTCTTGATTGGTCACATTTGCATCAAGGCATTGACAACTGGTGACAGACCATATAGTCAACGAACTGACCTAGGATGAGGTATAGTGGGCCTCGTAAAGGGCACTTGGGAGAATGCGGATGGTGACGACGTTGGGACTAGTCATCATATTGTAGTCAGAGAGGTGGCTAACGATTTGTCCATGCCCGGCGGTTCAGGAAGCGCTATATTTTCATTGAAAAACAAAATTAAAGAAGTCATCGACCCAAACAGTATCATAAAAATGTTCGAGTTAGATTTCAATGAAAATTATGGGGATTCCAAAGTGCTGTCGCAAGAGGACGGAAAATTTATCTGCATCTTGGAAAAAGGAATTAGTTTCTGGGATGGTCATTACCAAATGCCTTTACCATTCAGAGATGATATGCCTAGTTTGCCAAACAACAAACCATTAGTGTGACAACAGCTGCGATGTTTGAAAAAACGCTTCTATAAGGATCAGCTGTATCATGACAAGAATTCATGGCAGATCTTGTCGACAATGGATTTGCAGAAATGGTGGCTGCAGAGGATATTGGAGTGGAAAGTGGGCATGAATGGTACTTGCCACACCATGGAGTATATCATCCGCGAAAGTCACAGAAACTGCGTGTTGTGTTTGATGGCAGCGCACGGTTATATGTCCAGATCATTGAACGAACTTCTGCTGCAGGGACCGGATTTTGTCAACTCACTTTGTGGAGTACTTTGTCGTCTCCGTAAGGAACCTGTAGCCTTTGTTTGTGATATCGAGAAAATGTTTCTGCAATTCAAGGTCGATGTACAACATCGGAACTACCTTAGGTTTCTATGGTGGGAGAAGGGCGATATGGACAGTGAACCACTTACATACCGCATGACCAGACATCTTTTCGGGACAACCTCATCCCCTGGTTGTGCAAATTTTGCGCTCAGGAATGCCGCATCTGAAGGAGAACGGGAGTTTGGAACAGATGTTGCAAACTTCATAAAAAGAGATTTCTATGTAGATGATGGACTGAAATCAGTTTCTGCCCCAGATGAAGCAATAAGACTGATTGATAGAAGTGGAGCTCTGTGTGCAAAATATGGGCTAAATTGACACAAATTTCTGTCAAATTCCAAGGAAGTACTGAGGAACATCCCACTAAAAGCCAGAGCGAAGGAACTAGCGAATATCGATCTTCACAATGACAAGCAACCTATCGAAAGAACTCTTGGAATTCAGTGGTGGACTGAGTCTGATAGTTTCCAGTTTAGAATTACAATAAACGATCGACCACTCACTAGACGAGGTATGCTGCCTACCCTTAGCTCAGTATACGACCCTTTGGGATTCATTGCACCGATTATTTTAATCGAGAAACAAATCTTGCAGGAAATTTGTAAGAACCAGCCTGACTGGGACAGTCCAATTCCAGAAAACCGACATCCCCGATGGTGACAATGGCTTGAACAGGTTAAACATTTGGAATCTGTTGCCATCAACAGATGTTGGAAGCCAACCTACTTCGGCGAAGTCGTTGTAGCTGACATACTCCACTTTTCAGATGCTAGCACTATGGGATATGGTCAATGTTCATACCTACGCTTGATTGACAGTAGTCAGAAAGTGCATTGCTCTTTAATCATGGCTAAATCCAGGGTTACACCCATCAAACCCATCACAATACCCTGTCTGGAACTTACAGCAGCTCTCATTTCTGTGAAGGTGAGCTACATGCTTCTTGAAGAACTGGATATTCCAAATGCTGTGGAATGGTTCTGGACTGACAGTAATGTTGTTCTTGGCTTAAAGGAGCAGCTAAAAACAACTGAATGTGCTGTGCAAGATGAGGCTGGTACTTGTAAAACGATTTTCTCATCTGATATCGATGTCGTAAAAGGTGAAGAGTTTGTGGAAAGTGAAAAAGCTATGGAAAATGTGGAAGCTATGAGTGTTATTGCAAATGAAAATGATACTGAGATTAGCAACAGCCCTTTGAAAAAACCTGCTCAAATTCTCCAAAAAAGACAGTCTGAAGAATACATCAGAGAAGTGAAGCGCATATGTTTAAAAGACCAGGAAATATCAGAACTCAATTGTACAGATGATTTCAATTGGCAAGAATGTTCTGATACAATTCCCAAATATCTTGAAAATACCAGTTGTAATCAATATGGTCATAATAAAAATACCCTATGTACAAACGAGGCAAATAGGAAAGAAATTATTGAAACAATGAAAACCTCCGAGACAAATATTCTACAAGAAATAACAAGCACAGATGAAGTTGCTCCATTTGAGGCTAAAAAGAAATTTTGTGAGGAGGAAGAGAAGCAGTCTGATCCAAACAGTCTTTTACAGATGATATGTACAGTACGAAACTATTCTTGGCGTAGTCGGAAAAAAAGTACGTCAAAAGCTTCTCTCGCAATGGAACGGCCAATCTACAAGGTTGTGCTGTTGCATAAAACGGAGACCAGGGAAGTCCCCACCGAGGAGCCATAGTGTATATTTGTAAAATTTCTTTTGTAAACTAAGTTGACCTTATTTTGGGGAGCCATGTAAATGAGGGAGTTATCCCCCTTGTTTGGGTACACATTACCATTGTACACCGACCAGTCACACACGTGACACAGTTAGAAGGGTTGGCCATTTTTTATCATTACTCTGACCAGGGCACACGTGTTGTCTGACAGAGCTGCGATTTTAGACTTTGCGAAGGGGGCATTCTTTGAGGTGAACAAAGGTAAGAATCGCGCACTGTATCTGTATTTGCCCGAGTTATTAATCTGTGTGAAAGGGATTACAGATGTTGTTTTCTATTGTTTTTAGTTTCACGGTCAAAGAAGGGCTTAAAAAGGAACGAAGACCTATTGCGAATAGACAACTTCTTTACCAGTTGAGCCTTTTACCTCATTTTTTGCCTCATGGTGCTATCGTAACAATTATTTCATTCAGATTTTTGATTAAAAATACACTCACTGATTTATTTAAAAACACCAGGGAAGTGACCTTTAACTCTCGTAACAATATTTGGTACTCCAAGATCACAGATCGTCAGATTTTGAAAAACGATGAATTGTGAAAGAATCCGAAGGTGCAATGAACTAATATAAAATCGTATCAAAATTTGTAATTCCAACTTTAGCTACGATATAAAGTTAGCTTTATGCAATGAGATGGGAGAATTATTTTGAAAATCTCCGTTGCAGAACAGATGAGAAAGTGTACGTCTAAATCACACCGCCAAAGAGAGGTACGACATCTTACAGATTTGAACTATTATAGTTCAAAAACCAGAAAAAAGTACATTTTTAAAGCAGTGAACAGTGAACAGACCCTTTTCAGATGAATTCTCATTTTCTTAATTTTCGGGCCGCCAAGATAAAGCTTAGTCATGTTTTATTTGAACTGTTTGTAGTTTATAATTAAACATTTAGAATGATTTAAAGCATTAGTCATTGAAATTTCCGGTGAAAATATCCGTTCAGAAAAAATGAGAGATTAAAAGGTCATCAGTAATATAAGTCTTGTAATCATTTAACAACAACTATGAAACAATACTCTCAAACAGCGGGGTTTTGTTGGTTTGGCCGTTCGTCTAATGGTGTGGGCCCCGTTATTAATTCTAATACCCGACCGTGAGAACATTTCACAGGTTGCATCAAAATCTTTAAGAAATAACAAACAGAGGTTGGAATGAAGAACAAATAAACACGGATTCAGAACTGCAAAATGTAAGAAGGTGAAGTTAAAGGTGAAGTTGGCGATTTTTAGCATTATATGTATTTTCATGGCTATCACGAGAAAATAATACACAACTACCAATGATGTTGACTCATCCGGTCATCGTTTTCACTGTTCAACGTCCTGGTTCTGATTTCACTCCGAACTGACTGTCGTCCTTCGTCCTTCTCTTCCGGATTCGCAGGTTTTGCTCTTTGTGTGATCTTCGCGCCAAAGTAGACAAAGAGGCTCCTCTAGACACTCTGACGCCCGTCAAAGATCCCAAAGATAAGATTCCTTCTTTAGCTACTCATCCACGAACACACACACACACACACACACACACATATATATATATATACATTAATGTTCATTATCATGACACACAAATAACAGTATTTATAGTGAAAATTAGGAAGAAAATTGGCACATACCCCAGCGCAAACGTCAGCGCATATGCTCTGCGTGCTAAATCTGTTTCTTTGACGAGAAGAAAAAACATGGCTGTCCTGAGCGAGATTTTATTGCAAATGGTCACGGATATTCATGCCGGAAGTCACATATAACTACGGAGAGTTATGCAAATGAGGGGAGGCAGAAAAGAATATAAAAACAACGGACGTCGTCACCCAGAGGTTTTTTGCCCCTGCGTTGGACACGAATTGATCAGAGGAGAAGCGGCGATCGGTTTAAAGAGACAAGAATTATCGAATACTAAAAGGTGTTAGCTAGTGATTACGGGTTTTTGCAGTCGAGAGACACAGTAGCAACTCTACTCGATACAGTATTTACAAAGGTTAATAGGAAGAAATGAACGTAACTTATCGTATATGTAACAACAATAAATTTATAATAAACAAACGAATAGTGAGAAGTTAAGGTAAGTTTACAGGAATTTTATGTTTCTTAGATTTCGAAAAGAATGTATTTATGAAATAGAATGCTTGTGTAACAGAATGTTAAGATTTGTTCTTTTATCGGAAGTCTCAACTTTGCCCGAACCACATGCGTTCTGTATAAAGCGCGGGTTGAAAAGTGTTATATCTTTATACCACTGCTTTTTACCTGAACCCCAACATCACTCGGTCTCTAATATCAAGAGACCAAATGGACCCACTGGCATTAAATCTGTTGGTATGAACAGAGAATTGCTTATCTTCTCACGAAACATCCCTCATCCAACCCCCAAAAATTCATACTAACCACAAAAGTGGTATGTATTAATTACTTATTGATGGTTACTTAGACATTGTAACCTTTTCATGGAGAATAAAAAACACCAAAATGTCTACAAGTATAAAAAGTGATCTTTTTGCCTGTAATTTGAAACGGGAAATTAACGAACATCACTCAGCTGTCTTTGCACGGATCTCTCTCCAAATTGTAATTGATCCAGGCTCGCTGTCAACCATCAACAAATACACTCACAATCATATTAATGGCTAACTTCGTCTAATTATATTTTTACCCGAACCTCACCTGCCGATCAATTGGCATTTCTAACCATCCTCTGGACTTCTTTCCTTGTGACATGCCAGTCGATCTTTTGGAGCAGAGACAAAGTTGTCCACACGTATATGGTGCGCAATTCCTTTAGCTCTACTTTGACTCGATAGCATGCTATAACTGCTATCCAGTCCTTCTTCACTTATGTCATGGCATCAACCGATATTTTTTCTACTGGTACGAAAACCACGTGCATTTTCATGGCAAACTCACTAATTAAGACTAATTTAACGCCCTTTAATACGGTATCTAATTCAGTCACATAGATATCATAATAGTCGTCTTTTGTTTTTGATCATGCCGCATCTTCGGGAACCATATCATATATTTATATATTACAGCTACTGTACCAATATTGCTTTCATCACATCATACTAATCCTTTTGTTATTGTTTTAGGTACATACCATCACCCAGTAATCGAATCCTCTTTCTAGAATCTCCAACATCATAGCAATTTTCTTATGGTTCATTTTATTTTCCCTGCTTATTCCACTCATCTTTATTTTCACATAACTAAATGCTATTAGAAGCCATCCAATAATGGGATAGTGTCCGAGCAACTTACCACAAATTGAAAGTACTTCCTGCCTACTCATAGCTTTGTTTCACCCTTGGAACTTTATTCCTCCTTCCAAATATTAGTTTGCTTGCCTTATCTTTTTTTTGGTGAGACCTAACGTCGTTCCCCTTCCAATGACTTATGACTTTCTTTGCGTTTACTTCCTTCTTGTAGATTATGTTATTACCGATATACGAATCAGCGTCCCTTTAATCTGTCCTCTTTTTCTTGCACTGTTTTAAGTACTATCTTTATTATCTTTGGTGCAGCATTGAGCCCAAACCCAAGTCTAGTGAAACACTACATTCTCTTTTTAAATGTTACTTCCACAGCGTCTTTGGTATAATCATTATCATCGTAGGAAATGGACAAAGTTTACTCGAGTTTAAATTATAGATGAAGCTATTTGCATTTCACATATCACAAATACTCTTGGGAAAGGTATGCATCCAACTGTTCTTCCTTTATCTATGTCTAAATAGTAGGGCAGACTGGGCTCTTTAACCTAGCAACTGATCTAGGAGAAAGGAAAATCTGAATTCAAACCAGATAAACTTTACTTAAAATTGACCTTGAATCACATCCTACTCGTGCGGAGAGTTGGGGGTAAATACATACTTCCACAACTTTATTGACACGTACAGTTGCAGATAGCCTGACTTCAGGTCTAAGATTGCAGACGCCCCCATAATTTGCCTCCATTTTATCATTGTCTCTACGTATATATCAATAATATTACTCGCAGCATAGCATGCCTCATGGTCATTTAGTTCCCGGAAATCTAACTTTTTCTTTGGTCGACCTGGCCACCGCCATTAGCGGCAACACTCCTTCCTTCACTTCCTTATTCCGTGTTACAAGAATATCCTCAATCCATCTTTGTAGTTTCTCAAAATCAAATCTCTCTCTCTCTCTCTCTCTTTCTCTCTCTCTCTCTCTCTCTCTCTCTCTCTCTCTTTCAGTAAATAATTCCTGTAACGTACTACTCTGTTTTTCACCAATGGGGGATGTTCCGTCCAACATCTCCCACCGTCCATTTCGTACATTTTCCTTCCTTTCCTTTCACAACTCTGAACTACTTCATTCACCGGCGGAGAAACAAAAAAAGAATGTTCCTAGCTTGAAATTCCCTCGCCTTTTTATAGCTTTATTAACTCACCCATAATTTTATTTCCGACTCCTCACCCACCCCTCTTTTGGTTCTCCAATGTTGTGATTGTACTATAAGGTCCTAAGCAGCCTCTTGGTTTTACACACTTGTAAACGACAACCTAGTTTGTCAATAAAGATGATTTTCACTCTTCAACTAACCGCAACTCATACAAGGTATGTAAAATCAATCCTCGAAACCGAATCAATCAATGCCAAAGATCCCCACCATGAAACATACCTTTCAAACGAAACACACACATTCTCTATTAACTCATTCAACTCTGATCGGAAAATTAAACTCTTGGACCGCAAATCTTGACACTAATGGTTTTATAGTTAATTTTAGAATTGACTCATGTTCTGAGATCAATGTACTCCCCAAAATCATATACAATAGACTTCATCAACCTCCAAAACTGAAGTCAACTGCAATTACTCTCACTGCCAACAACAACATGAACATTCCTGTTCTAGGTGAATGCATAGCCTCAGTAACTCACAAATATGTAATCTCTCCCGTTATGTTTGGCCCAGTCAACCAGGGCTGCAGAATACACAGACTTCACTTCTGCAGAGGGGTAAGACTCCCCCAATGAGTGTCCTGATTGACACTAAACAGTCTGATGGCGAGGCTTCAGTAATGCTGGAGCTTTGTGGAATGCAGAGTACCCCTTCATTGCTATTTCTCACAGGTCCACTCTGACCCGGAATGGTAGCACCTGATAGGATCCTATCAATGGGTTAAATAGAACTAAACTATGTACTTATGTAAAACTGAATAGTTTGAAATAGAATTCTTTTTACGTATAAAAATGGATTTGGCATTAAATAACCTACAATGGCTGATATGCCATAAAACCAAATCAAACCAAACCAGTTATGTTCATAATAGCTGACAAAAATTCTCAAGCTGTTCTAAGTGCGGATACATATGAGAAACTTTAACTAATCAAACGGAGTTTTAACATCAATTCAACTTGACTGGCTTGGAAAATATCAGGACTCTTTTGGTAAATTTGGAACTTGGAGCACAACATATCACATAACTGTTGATCCATCAGTTTCCTTTGCATAGAAAAAGAGATTAAAAGCAGAACTTGACAGAATGACCAAAATAGGCATCATCAACCCAGTTAAAGAACCTACAGAATGAATAAACTCCAGAATAATTGTGGAAAAGCCATATAGCATTCTACTGTATGAAGGATCTCACGAAAAGTATGGAGAAAAGGCTAAATGAGAACTACACAAGAACACTACAAGCAGTACAAAATAGCCTTTGTACGGCCACTTACCCCCTCTCACAAACTATCCAATTTAGACGAACAAGCCATGAGGGGCACCACTGAAGAAATAAGTAATTCCTTATAAGTAACGTTCGCTCATGAACTCCTATACATTGACGCTCTAGTATTGGCCGATCAGCAGTGTGCACGGACACTAGATGCGATGGACGATCGAGTAGTAGTACCGACACTGCCAAAATTGGGAAGAAATCAAGTTTTATTTAATTGGAAAGATCAGATTTCCATACGGTCGACAGCCTGTCAATAGCAATCCACGCCTTCGCTATGCGTATGTTTAAATCGCTTTCAGTAGATGACATATTGCCGCCGAGATATGTGAATTGGTCGACTAATTTCAAAGCTTGCCATTTAAAGTAAAGATGGTTCTTATCTTCTTTAAAACATATGACCTCTGTTTTATTTGCGTTTACATAGAGGCCAATTTCGTTTGCTGCTTGCTCTAAGCTATGCAGCAGGGATTCGGCTTGGACAGATTTATTTACGAGAAGTGCTAGATCTTCTACGTAATCCATAGATTTTCTCTTCTTTTGGGGGGATTTTGTGTTCTGGAGAGAAAACTAAAGCCTGTTCTCAAGAGAAAAATCTGCTAGATATTTTTCATTTCTGTTTGATAAGTTGTGTAAACAGAATTTATTAGATACGTCTTTGCCTATATCAACATTCATGTCTTCCTTGAGGATCAAAACGTTGTGTGTGGGAATATGTCGAACGAGGGACGATAGCTCGTTATAGAAGGTAGTGAGGTCTGATTTATCACTGGTATTGGTAAGACTGTGGCAAGAAATAATTACTGTACAGGGGTTGTCATTAAATGTAGCACATATTCTCAGTTGAATTTTCGATATGCTGTTTAGTGGTTTTAAGGCACGAGGACAGAAAAGCATCCCTACACCTCCAATGACAGAGGGTTTTTTTTCATGCAGATGATGACACAAATATCCTTCCATTACTTGGATCATATAATTTTAGTTCTAGTTCTCTATGGTAATATCTATGTTCCTGTATGCATAAGTAAAAAAGTAAAGTTGGCGACCGTAGTCGAGGGCAACCAGAAGGCTCACTTTTCAATAGCTACTACACCGAGGTGTACGGGAGGGCGCTACTCCTTTCCCTGGATTGCTCCACTTTACCCTTGATACGTACCTTATAACGCTGAGAGTTAAGCGAGGAAGCATCAAGTACCATTCTTAAAGTCTTTAGTATGACGCGACCTGGAATTGAACCCATGTTTCCCGGACCATTGGCGAACACTCTACCCACTAGGCCAATGAGCCGGTTATATTCTTCTCGACTGAAAATTCTGTGAGCTTATATAACTGGTCAATTATGTTTAATGTTCTAACGTTAGAAGTCGCTATGTTGACAGTGTTTTTTTCATCTAAGTAAGTTTGGCTTGGGCTCTGTTGCTGATTTTTTGTACAGTGGAGCCAGGACTTTAACGTCAGCAGAACGCGCCTCTTATTTAACTGCGTGATGGATGATGCAATTCAGACGTATAGTTTGATTTAAAGTCATTGTTATCGTTCAATGACTGTTTCTCTCTGTCTCCCCAAACTCTTGTTAAAATTCACTTTAGTCAGAAATAACAGTCGGGCCAGAGGTTATCTGCCCGAAAACATTTTTGTAGGAGTGAGTTACCTGCCCTTAGACTTTGGTTTTTTTATTTGTTGTTGTAATAAAAAATAAATGAAATACCTCGTGTGTTGATAGCAGTCCTGATGTGTTGCTTCGTTATTTGATTGGGAGTTATCTCATGTCAAATGACTAACTGCACTTGCCATAGAGAAAAAGTTATGTCTCTTTCTTTTTAAGGATTTAAGTCAACAAATTCCCAACAAAAGGTTATAGACCCAGAAAGCGCTAGCCCAAGAAGCGCGAGTCACGTCGAGCACATTTTTTCCGCCATCTTGAATTTGTCGTTCTCGGAAGAATTTTTTGTGTCGTTTATGATTTAAATATCTTTTATATTATTTATAATTGAAATATTCTTGAACATAGCGATGGAGACAAAACTTGTAAATCTTGTACCGCTGAATGGGACAAATTATGCTACTTGGAAGGTACAAAGCAAAATGGCATTAATAAGAGATGGTGTTTGGAACATCGTTAATGGAACAGAAATTGTTCCCGATTCTAGAACAGAAATGGGATTACATGCGAAGTATTTATCGCGCAAAGATCGCACATTGGCGACGATTGTACTCTCTCTAGGACCGTCACCTTTGTACCTAATCGGGGATCCAGACGGTCCGGGAGTAGTATGACCAGTTTCAGCTGACCAGTTTCAGAAGAAGACGTGGGCTAACAAACTAGGATTAAGGAGGAGATTATATTCTCTTAAATTGAAGGAAGGTGATTCTGTTCATAATCACATAAAATTGATGACAGAAACATTCGATGAGTTATCTATTATCGGCGATTCCCTTGATGAGGAAGATAGAGTAGTACATCTCCTGGCTAACCTTCCTGAATCTTATGATATGTTAGTGACAGCACTTGAAGCAAGTCTAGATGTACCTAAATGGGCTTTAGTCAGAGAATGACTGCTATACGAGGAAAATAAAATGAGAGAAAAACAAACTGGTGGTGCTGAGTCAAAAATCATGACATCAAAACACCATATCAACAAAAAGGGACCAAAATGTTTCCACGGTGGTAAATTTGGACATCTGAAACGTAACTGTCGTCTACTCGGAGAAGACTCTAGAGAAAATGTAAAAAGGGACTATCCAAAGAAGAAAGCTTTCTTAACGAAAAAAATGAAAGTGGAGCCTAGTTGTTTTAAAAACGAACATGTTGTTGGATTGTTTACTTACCATGCATTAACAACCAATAATAATGAAAAGAGCTCATGGATCGTGGACTCTGGAGCGACATATCATATGTGCCATGATATTGATAAGTTTATCAATATGAAAAAACTAGATAAAGCAGAGGATATAACCCTCGGTGATGGACACTCAGTTAAAGCATTTGGGATTGGGACTGTTGATTTAAATCTGAGTGTCTGACGAAAAGCAACAAAGATGTAGATTATTTGAGACACTATATGTTCCCAAATTATCTTACAACTTGCTTAGTGTGTCTGAGGCTACCAGATCAGGAAAATCGTTTATATTCAGTCATGTTGTCATCTTCTGGATGAAAAACGGAATGTAGTAGCGACAGGTTCAAAAGTTAGTAACATGTACTACTTGAACTGTATTGATTAACAGGGAACAACCAATGCAGCAACTATTTGCTCAAGTGGTGACACAAAGGAGGAGATTTGGCATCAACATTTTGGTCATCTTGGAATGAAGAATTTACAGAAGCTAGCAACAGATCAACTAGTAAATGGACTTGACTATGGTGTAACAAAGGAAATAAAATTTTGTGAGCCATGTGTGGATGGAAAACATCACTGTTCTTCATTTCCAAAATCTGGCGTTAGGCGAGCCACAAAACTGCTCGAAATTATGCACAGTGATGTTTGTGGAAGATTAGAGGCAAAATCACTTAGTGGAACACAATATTTTGTCACATTTATTGACGATAAATCAAGATATGTATGGATATACATTCTTAAAAACAAAAGCAAAGTTTTTGAAAAATTCCTGGAGTGAAAATCCATGGTGGAGAAATCCAGGGGTGAAAAAATCAAGACACGACGCTCTGATAATGGTGGTGAATACACTTTGAAAGAGTTTGAAGAATACTTAAAAAAGAATGGTATTCGCCATGAACGCACTGTTACTAAAACACTAGAGTAAAATGGAGTAGCTGAGAGAATGAATCGGACGTTGGTGAAAACTGTACAAGCAATGTTGTTAGATTCGAATCTGCCTAAGAAATTTTGAGCAGAGGCCCTATCGACAGCTTCATATGTTCGAAACCGAAGCCTAACAACTGCCGTAAAAGCAATGACACCATATGAGGTATGGAAAGGCTACAAACCAAATGTTAATCCTTTACACATTTTTGGATGTAGTGCTTATGCTCATATACCAAAGGATGAAAGATCTAAAATGGATCCTAAAGCAAAGAAGAGCATCTTCCTTGGAGATGGCATTGGTATTAAAGGGTATAGACTCTTTGATACGGACACATCGAAGGTCTTCCATAGCATGTCATATTTAATGAAACAGCATCCATAAGTGAACAGGGGACAGAAGAAGATGAAAATCAACGTTTAGTGGAGGTTGAATGTGAAAACATCAGCAGTGATGATGATGAGAATTCACGAGAGGCCACAGAACCCCGAAGATCACTAAGAATTAAAAAAGCTCCTGATCAGTATGGTGAATGGGTATACATTGCTCACAGGTTGGATGACCCATTAACAGTAAAAGAAGCACTTTCCAGTCCAGAGAAAAGGGAATTGATGAAATCAATGGAAAGTGAAATAAATTCACTAAATACTAATAAAGTATGGGATCTTGCTGAATTACCCTGTGGACGAAAAGCTATTGGAAGTAAGTGGGTGTTCAAAAGAAAATATGATAGTGGTGGAAACATGAAACAGCACAAAGCTCGACTCGTAGCTCAAAGTTTTCTTCAAAAACATGGAGTTGACCACGATGAGACCTTTTGTCCAGTTGTAAGGTTCGAACCAGTTCGAACTGTTATAGCATTGCCAGCTAAACATGATCTCAAACTACACCAGTTGGACATAACCACGGCATTTTTGAATGGTGAGTTAAATGAAGACCTCTATATGAAGCAGCCGGAAGGATTTGAAGTCAAAGGCAAAGAGCATCTTGGTTGTAAACTGGATCGAAGCCTATATGGTTTGAAACAGTCGCCAAGATGTTGGAATGAAGCCCTTAACAGTCAACTGAAGAAGATGCATTTCAAACAGTTAGAAAATGATCCTTGTATCTACACACTAACTTCAGGAGGAGAGATCTTTATAGCAGCTGTTTATGTTGATATTATTCTGGCGAGCAAATCTTCGACACGTATCCAAGAATTCGTTAAAAGCATCTCAGTTTTGAAATGGGAAAACTCCATTACTTCTTGGGTGTCAAAATTGCTTATCCAGGATCAGGAAAGATCTGGATCGGTCAACCAGCATATACAGCAGAAGTCTTGAAGAGATTTCAAATGGAAAATTCCAAACCTACAGCAACACAGTTGATACTGGTGCAAAGCTAACCAAAGCCACTGAGGACAGCAAGTTATTCAATCAAGAATTGTATCAGTCGGCACTCGGAAGTCTATTATATCTTTCAACAAGAACAAGACCCGACATTGCCTATGCTGTCAGTAATGAAGCCAGATTTTGTTCCATGCCTACTATGGAACACTGAAAGTCCATTAAATACATCATGCGTTATCTAAATGGTACACGGAACTATGGGTTGCTGTATGACAAGGAGAAGGTGAAGGATTTCATTGGATATTCTGATGCAGACTGGGCTGGTGATTTGGATGACCGCAGGTCAACTTCAGGCAACCTATTTAAATTGAGTAGAGCTGCTGTCAGTTGGAGAAGCAAAAAACAATCTTGTGTGGTATTATTTACAGCCGAAGCTGAATACACAGCATTGTCAAGTGCAGCAGAAGAAGCTATATGGATGCAACGTCTTCAAAATGATCTCAATGAAGCCTCAGTTAAATCAACTCTCATATATGAGGATAACCAATCCACAATATGCATGGCGAAAAATCCACAATATCATGAACGAGCAAAACATATTGACATTAAGTTCCATTATATCCGTGAACAAGTTGAAAAGAAACTTGAATATTGGGAAAACAAGAACATGGTTGCTGATATGTTGACAAAAGCACTTCTGAGCTAACAATTTGTGAAGCTCAGAAATGTTAGGTGTTAGAGAAATTATTGAACAAGTCTGACTGTAAGTGAGGAGGAGAGTTTAAATTCACTTTAGTCAGAAATAACAGTCGAGCCAGAGGTTATCTGCCCGAAAACATTTTTTGTAGGGGTGAGTTACCTGCCCTTAGACTTTTGTTTTTTTAGTTGTTGTTGCTATAAAATAAATGAAACACCTCGTGTGTTGATAGCAGTCCTGATGTGTTGCTTCGTTATTTAACTGGAAGTTATCTCATGTCAAATGACTAACTGCGCTTGCCAGAGAGAAAAAAGTATGTCTCCTTCTTTTTAAGGGTTTAAGTCAACAAATTCCCAACACCCCCCTCTCTCTCGTATCAATAGACATCACCTTTACAGATGACTAGCTGTAGTTTCCGGACTGAACTATTTGATCCTAGTCGTTAATGTATGAGGTTCCACCGATCTGCATCTAGTGAAGTGCACTTTTGACCCGGATTCATCCACCTTAATTCACATCTATCATGCTGCACCCATAGTTATCATTATATGCTTGTATTACTCGTATAATACTTTCTTCCCTCAAAGACTGTTCTCTAGACAAGCCAGGATAACTGAGTGGTTATGGTGGCCACATGTTTGAATATTGCGGAGTTAGACATTTTCGGTTTGATTGAAGTTTTATTGTCACAGAGTTATATATCTCCGGTGCTCCGCTTGAAGTGTTTTTATAATATGAGTTTTCATTCTTAAATAAAAAGCTCACCCACCCACTTTTCCTCAATAACTTTTTAACTTAGTGAAAGTTCATCAATTCTATTCTATTTTAACCAGATAATGTAGTTTCAGCTACTTTCATTTCTCGTTTAGGCCACTTTATTTTGGTGTACTGGATTCGGAATTTTCTCATTCAGTTTATTTTATGTTTTTAATGTTTCTGGAGGGGGTTGGGGATTAACTGCAACATATGTTCCGAGATGTTAGTTAAAGTCATTAAACGCGTAAAAACATCAATAGTCTTAAATCTTTTTCTTTTTCCACCTAACGTAACTTTCTTTTGGTTTTAGGTCTCTATCCTATTTTAGATTTTTTATTCTCTCCTTTCAAGAAAGGAATGTTGAAAATGGAGTAATAATAAACAATTAGTAGTGCATATAAATGTTAAGCTCTTTATACATTAGTTGGACTGCATATAAAAGAGTATTTTCTTTTACGCGAGTAGTCTCAAATTGGATGGATTCTTTAGATATTTAGTTTGATATTTTTAATGATAGGGGTTATTGCTACATATACTTTGAAATGATAATTAGTCATCAAAAGCATATAATAAATCAGATAATAAAACTATGAATGATCTTACTTTAGTCTATTTCTTTTCCCACCCTGCGGTAACCTATTTGCTTTTGTTTTTTGGTCTCAACCCAATTTAAGATACACACACAAAAGTTATAAGAGTTAGCTAAGCTGTTTAGTGCTGTCATATTGTTGGTCTCTTTTGCTAAAAATGTAACGTTAATAGTTATCGCTTGTCTGTCCAATTAAGTGTTAGTCAAATATGGCTATGACTATATTCAGGTCGTCCTTTCTTTCTGTTGAGGTGAACTGAAATTCAGTGTTGATAGTAAATGTGCCTGGGCCAATCAAATAGTGCTGTTTAGTACTTGCTGTTTTGCTCAACTTGGTTTACTGATAATGGTATAATTTGTCCGCATCCTTCCATAGAGTTTGTCTGTAGAGACCAAATAAAATAATCTTTTTGACTCAGTTTGAAATGCACCCAAAAACACTTAGTGGTCAAACCGCTATAGAACGCAACAACGTAGTTGCCAGAGCATCAAGTGACGTTCCAATTAATTTTCCAACGAATCAGGTTCACGCCTGCCCTTTTCACAGCGTCGCCCTATTGGAGCTGGTCTTTTGCGTCATTCTGGCGGAACAATTCTTCGACTCATTAATTGTATAATAGGCAGCAGTAGTTAAATCGTCAGTCGATATTCAGCAGTACTTGAACAAAGTGGAAGAGCACACTTCGGCCGGGCATGGCGCGATGGCACGGATCTGGTTGGGTGGGTCGTTTCTCTCAGTCAAGGCTGCCTGGCGCGGGTGAAGGGGAGGCCTCGCATTCGCGTCAGGCGGCCAAGGCAGACATTCCTTGAGCCTCAAGAGGCTGTCCACCAGGCTCTAACCCTACTTGGAGAGGCTAGGTTTATCGTCTGGTGCCTCAGGCGCCTCTTTTAGGACACGGGGGTCTTGTAGTCTCACTTAACCTCAATTCTTTCTAACATTGTAGTCAGATTTCTTCAACAGTCTCATTGTAAATGTTTACCTTGAGAGCTGTATGACATCCTTGCTGTCATCATGTTACGTTATTGTGCTCAAAGATATGACAAACATGATAACATAGAGAGAGAGAGAGAGCGAGAGAGAGAGATGTGGTTGCTGAAGACCGGTTTTTATTCAAATAGAGGAAGTGGGATGGGATTATGTTGTGAGAATGGAAGTAGGTAGGGAGCACGCATAAGATAATGTAACAAATACTAATAGTCGCTTCATTAAATTTTAATTTGCATCATAAAATACACTTGATGTGTCAAGGTTTGATTAAATTTAATCAAGTTATTGAGTTGGATCATGTTACCAGTTTAAATACTTTTATAGGTCTCTGTTTGAGACATTAAAAAGGTTCTGCTTGAGACATTAAAAAGGTTCTGCTTGAGACATTAAAAAGGTTCTGCTTGAGACATTAAAAAGGTTCAGTGAAGAAAGTTAGCAGTTCTGTGAATGAATAGAGTTGTAGAGACAAATCTGAGAACTAGCTCGAAACAGTATCCCAAAAATAGACTTTATCAGCAATTGTAAATGTTGGGAATTTGTTGACTTAAACCCTTAAAAAGAAGGAGACATACCTTTATCTCTCTGGCAAGCGCAGTTAGTCATTTAGACACGAGATAACTTCCAGTCAAATAACGAAGCAACACATCAGGACTGCTATCAACACACGAGGTGTTTCATTTATTTTATAGCAACAACTAAAAAAACAAAAGTCTAAGGGCAGGTAACTCACCCCTACAAAAAATGTTTTCGGGCAGATAACCTCTGGCCCGACTGTTATTTCTGACTAAAGTGAATTTCAACGCTAAATTGACAGAAAATATCTTTACTTATTTTTATTAGCTTACTTGATTAGTTTATAAAAAACTGCTTTTGCCATTTGATTTCGAATTTTCAAATTGAAAAGACGATTATTACAAAAAATCGAAATATTCTTGTCTGAAAATGGGTTATCGGCTCACTTTTCTTTCTCGTATATTTGTTCATGAGTGAAATATTCATATTTCCAGTGCGGCTGTGTGCAATTGTGTATCTGAAAGTAATGCTAATTTGTAAAGTGAAATCTGTTTTTGTATGCAAATTGTGTGAATAAGGATGAATCTTCATTTCTTCAAAGTGATCTCACTTCAATTTTTAGTAATGATTCTATCAAAGGATTAATATATTATCGAAAAATTTCGGATAAATTATAAAGAATGAGAGACTGACGTCAAAAAATGCATAATTTCTTTCTTTCTTTCTTTCTTTTTTTTCTTTCTTTCTTTTATCATGTTATTTTTAAGCCCAATGATTCCAATTCTTTCTATGACAATTTCTATGGCATAAAAGCTTATTCATTATCAGTTTCGATCAATCCGTCTTTTCCATCTATACAAATTCTGAATTACACACACACACACAGACATAGAGTCAACAGCTTTAGATGACTGACAGTTTTTCACCTATGTGATCATCGGACCAGAGAGAAAACCTGTCACCAAACGTCATTTATGTCTACGCTCTCCTAACTTATACATGCTCAATCAATAATATTGACCTCTTTTTATTTATAAATATAGCAAGTTATATATATATATATATATATATATATATATATATATATATATATATTGTTACGTGGGGTAGAAAAATAGAAGAAATATATTTTCTATGTACATTACAAGGTGTGTTTCATTCACCCGTATTATTCCGAGACGAAGAATAAAATTGGAAAAGGAGGCGCCAATTGAACCTTTTCTAATCACGCATGATTCGAGGCTAAAGGAGGAAGAAAAAAAAAAAAGGACGACGACAAGAAATGGAATTGCAAGTCAACCTCTTTCCATTTTTTACCCATCTTAGCTAGCCTTGAACTCTTGGAGTGAACTTTGGGTGACCTTATCAACCACGTGTTCGGCCCTAAGAGTCAAGGAAGGACTTTTGGTTTTTGACTGGAAAAGTGAATATAGCAGTAGCGGTTTTGACTTCAAGGCGTCCACATTCATCCCTGGGTTCTGTTTCACTACACCCGAAATGCGACTAAGAAAAAAGACAGCAGAAAACTAACTCCTTGTGGCAAGCTTCTTCGAGAAAAAGGAAAGAAAAAAAAAGAGAGAACGAAAGAGAAAAAGAACGAAAGAAAAAAAGAGATTATTAACCAGTCCCAAACCCTCAGTGAGTTTCGTATTTCTTTTGCCTCTATGTGTCTATCATGCAAATCTGTTTGAGTTAAGATTCGTCTCGGACTTCTATATATACATAGTAACAATAGTTTTCCACCCCCTTTTGTTCTTAAAGCCTTTTTTTTTTAATATATTCTTATTCTTCCCTAAATAAGTTATTATTGTTGTAATAAAATTTTGTTGTTAAATCTTCAAATTGTGTTGTGTTGGTTTTGTGAGTGTTTGTCGCCTATTTTGCTGTGATTTACCGTGAGTCTTATATTGGAGAAATTCCCTTCCCATAGTTCACCCTTTTTTTATCGAACCTTGGGACATTCTCGCAATTTTATATATTTCTTTTTTATTATTCTCGTTACGTGCCTGTTTTCGCAGTCCCAGTGAAAGTCGGTTCGTAACAGAATTGGGGACTCAGTCCGAGGATATTTCTTCTTTCTATAAGACCTCACAGTAGGGAGCGGTGCACTCATAAAACTGCATAAGACAGAGAAGTCAAAATGTCAGTGATAGATACCTTCCTAAAATCTCCCACGTTCAGTGATCTGATAAAAATGAAAAAAGACCATATTTTAGAGGTAGGGTTAAAATTGGAGTTGGATGTAAGACGGTCCATGCGAAAGACACAGTTGATTAAAGTAGTTGCAGAAGATATGGTCGATAATGACATTTTCGACAAAAGTGTTCTCAATGACCTTGCGTCAGACTTGCCCGAACTCTCGAAAGCTCAAATTGAATTAGAGAAGCTCAAAATTGAAGCCCAGATTGAACTAGCGAGGATTAATCAAGAAACCCGTTTCAAAGAACTTGAAGAGGAACGCACACGACGCGAGAAGGAACGAAATAACTTCGACCTTACCAAACACATTCGACTTGTACCCGCGTTCAACGAAGAAGATGTGGACAAATATTTCCAGCACTTCGAAAAAATCGCTTCGAATCTCGAGTGGCCTATTGAAGCGTGGCCGACGTTACTACAGACAGTATTAAAAGGCAAAGCGCAGGAAACGTATGCTTTCCTTTCAATTACAGACAGCGCCAACTACAACACTGTAAAAATAGCAATTTTAAGAAGTTATGAAATGGTACCGGAGGCCTACAGACAAAGGTTCAGAGATTACAGAAACCTACGTCGAGTTCTTCAGGCAGAAAGAAACATATCTCGACCGGAGGATTGCGGCGAAAGGCGTCGGAACAGACTACAATAAATTAAGGCAACTCGTATTAATAGAGGAATTTAAATGGTGCGTACACGACAACGTCAAGACATTCCTCAACGAAAGACAGGTCGACACAGGTTATGAAATGGCTACCCTAGCGGATGAATACACGCTGACACACCAACGAAACCAGAATAAGTCAGAGGACCCATCTGAGTATAGAAGGAGCGCAATGCCCCGAATAACGACTAGTACTAGCTCGAGGGCGAGGCTTGGTCAGACAACGTATCTACATCGACCGAACAGCCCGAATAATAAGAGGCCTACTCCTCATTCTCTTATCCCTCGACATATGGAAGGAGGAAGGAATTTGACGTGCTACTACTGTAGGAAGACAGGACACCTGGCAGCGAATTGTTACGCGAGAAAGAGTGCCGAGCATAAGAACGGTAGCCTAAACAAACCACACGGTTTTATATCGTCGCATAAGGAAAGCAATAAGAGGACCGAGAGCCGAATCCGAGAGGAATACAAACCATTTATATCGAATGGCTACGTGCACCCAGTCGATGACGCCACGAAGAGAGTCGAGATAAAGATCTTACGTGACACGGGAGCGACCCAGTCTCTAATGGTTAGGGACGACATGCTGCGTGAATCAGAGACAGCCACAGGCGAACGGGTGGTTATACAAGGAGTAGGAGGAAATGTTGTTAGTGTCCCGCTACATCAGATCTCCCTCGATTCTGAAATAGTATGCGGAACTGTAATCGTCGGAGTGGTCGATAGTCTGCCTATGCAAGGCATATCGATGTTACTAGGAAACGACTTGGCTGGAGAGAGAGTGGTACCCCATCCAAGAATGGT
The DNA here is from genome assembly GCA_963585895.1 of Sepioteuthis lessoniana. Lineage (NCBI taxonomy): Eukaryota > Metazoa > Mollusca > Cephalopoda > Myopsida > Loliginidae > Sepioteuthis > Sepioteuthis lessoniana. Next base: position 18,343,218 of record OY757921.1, on the reverse strand, counting down.
GGAGAAACTGAGCGTCTCGGAGGAGACGGAAAAAATTGAACGAGAACATCCTGAAACCCTTTTACCATGTGTAGTAACCCGAGCGGAGGCGAAGAGGACTGAAGATTCTACTACCAAAATGGAAGGCGAAGAGAATGAAATAATTGACCTCTCCCAAACTTGCTTAAGCCATGAGATAAGATTAAACCCTATGCTCGAGCAGACCCCTTCTTCAAACCCTAACCCACGGGAGAAGATAATTGACGTCGCACCCGTTGCAGAGAAATCCATAGCAGTCGAACAGAGAGAGGATGACCAAATCGCTCCTCTCTTCGAAAAATCATTATTAGAAGAAGAACCGAACAAAGTACCCTCAGAGTATTTCATTGAAGATGATATTTTAACGAGTACATCCGCTGGAAAGATTATGAAATCCCTCACTAATTTCTTTTCCATGGTCGGATTGCCCAAGATAGTGCAGTCTGATCAAGGCTTCAACTTTACCTCCAGAGTATTCCGACAAGCCATGAACTCTTTAGGAATAAAGACGGTTACGTCGAGTACATATCATCCCCAATCCCAGGGAGCCTTAGAACAGTTTCATTCTACACTGAAAAAAATGATTCGAGCCGACTGTCTCGACCACCAGAAAGATTGGGATGAAGGTATTCCATTCCCCATGTTTGCTACGAGAGATGCGCCACAAGAGTCGCTAGGATTCAGTCTATTCGAACTAATATTTGGACACACTGTGCGTGGACCCTTATCCATGCTGAAAGAGAAATGGGTGCAAGGAAATCCCGCGAACGAATCCTTACTGGAATATGTATCCCGTTTTCTGACCCGATTACAGGAAACTTGTGAGTTGGCACGGAAGAGACTTAAAACAGTCCAAAGTGAGATGAAGAGACGGTATGATCGAAATACTGTCCGCAGAAATTTCCAAGCCGGTGGTAAAGTACTTGTACTATTGCCCTTATCCGGTCATCCACTTAAGGCCCGATTCCATGGTCCCTACGAAATTATTCGGAGGGTTAGCGATCTCGACTACATACTAAGAACCCCAGATCGAAGAAAAAAAAACACAGTTGTGTCATATTAATATGATCAAGCCGTATTTCGAAAGGGGAAAACCAAACCCTATCTTGGCAGTAGATAAGTCCATCTACACGCCTGATCACGCAGATCCGGATCCAGAAGTTTTACAGAAGACAGATCGACCCCTGAAATTACAGAACTCGGAGATATTGGCAGATCTCTCGCCTAAACTGGATCACTTAGCCCGCAGCGAGAAAGAAGAAATGACCCGTCTTATCCGTGATTTCCTCGATCTATTCCCCGATGTACCCAAGCAAACCGATATTACCCAACACGACGTAGATGTTGGGAATGCCAGCCCTGTCAAACAACATCCGTATCGTGTCAACCCGCTGAAAGCCGAAATGATCCGACAAGAAGTTGACTACATGATTCGCCATGGAATAATCGAACCCAGCCAAAGTAGCTGGTCCTCACCATGCGTGTTAGTTAAAAAACCCGACGGCTCAGTACGGTTTTGCACCGACTACCGTAAAGTTAATACCCTCACCCGCACCGACTCTCACCCCATTCCCCGAATGGACGACTGTATCGACCGAATAGGCAAGGCGTCATACATCACCAAATTGGATCTGTTGAAGGGTTATTGGTGTGTACCTCTTACCGCCCGTGCCAAGGAAATATCAGCCTTTGTAACGCCCGATGGTTTATATCAATACCGCGTCATGCCCTTCGGCATGAAGAATTCTCAAGCCACGTTCCAAAGAATGATGAACCGCTGTATGCAGGAACTGCCTAATGTCACCACGTATATTGATGACATTGTGATTTATGATACGAACTGGGCCGACCATATGACATCATTACGGAAAGTCTTTGATAGACTCCGACAGGCTAACCTAACCGTCCACCTATCGAAAAGTGAGTTCGGAAAGGCCGAGGTGACATATCTGGGCCATACGGTCGGATCTCCCCCATTGATATTAAAATTCGTGACATTTTAAACGTCCCAGTCCCACGGAACATCAGAAGCCTAAGACGATTCCTTGGAATGGCTGGATATAATCGGAAATTCTGCAAAAACTTTTTTGATGTAGCATCACCCCTCACCCAGTTATTATCGAAGAAATCTAAATTTGTTTGGACCCCGTCCTGCCAGAGATTGTTTGAACAAATTAAATCCTTATTATGTTCCGGCCCTGTCTTGAAGGCCCCAGACTTTTCGCAACCTTTCAGGCTAGCAGTCGACGCGAGTGACGTTGGAATTGGTTCTGTCCTACTTCAAGTCGATTTCGACAACATCGAACACCCTGTCAGCTATTTCTCACGAAAGTTCAATTCCTGCCAACGGAATTACTCAACCGTAGAAAAGGAAACTTTAGCTCTTGTCTTGAGCCTACATCATTTTGATGTTTATGCGTCCTCATCTTGTTATCCGATCGTTGTATATACCGACCACAACCCCCTTACTTTCTTACACCGAATGAAAAGTAAGAATAGGAGATTACTTAATTGGAGTCTGATCCTCCAAGAATATAATTTAGACATCGGACACATTCGAGGCATTGACAACGTATGTGCCGATACCTTGTCACGCAGTATAACTTAGGAGCCTAAATATTTAGTGAACACATTGTAAGATACATGAAGACTAAGTACTATGAAAAACTTCAATCTCACAAACTCTACCCCGTAGAATTTTGAAAAAGGATCGCAAGCGATCCTTTTTCATTTTTTTGGTGAGGAGGTGTTACGTGGGGTAGAAAAATAGAAGAAATATATTTTCTATGTACATTACAAGGTGTGTTTCATTCACCCGTATTATTCCGAGACGAAGAATAAAATTGGAAAAGGAGGCGCCAATTGAACCTTTTCTAATCACGCATGATTCGAGGCTAAAGGAGGAAGAAAAAAAAAGGACGACGACAAGAAATGGAATTGAAAGTCAACCTCTTTCCACTTTTTACCCATCTTAGCTAGCCTTGAACTCTTGGAGTGAACTTTGGGTGACCTTATCAACCACGTGTTCGGCCCTAAGAGTCAAGGAAGGACTTTTGGTTTCTGACTGGAAAAGTGAATATAGCAGTAGCGGTTTTGACTTCAAGGCGTCCACATTCATCCCTGGGTTCTGTTTCACTACACCCGAAATGCGACTAAGAAAAAAGACAGCAGAAAACTAACTCCTTGTGGCAAGCTTCTTCGAGAAAAAGGAAAGAAAAAAAAGAGAGAACGAAAGAGAAAAAGAACGAAAGAAAAAAAGAGATTATTAACCAGCCCTAAACCCTCAGTGAGTTTCGTATTTCTTTTGCCTCTATGTGTCTATCATGCAAATCTGTTTGAGTTAAGATTCGTCTCGGACTTCTATATATACATAGTAACAATAGTTTTCCACCCCCTTTTGTTCTTAAAGCCTTTTTTTTTATATATTCTTATTCTTCCCTAAATAAGTTATTATTGTTGTAATAAAATTTTGTTGTTAAATCTTCAAATTGTGTTGTGTTGGTTTTGTGAGTGTTTGTCGCTTATTTTGCTGTGATTTACCGTGAGTCTTATATTGGAGAAATTCCCTTCCCATAGTTCACCTTTTTTTTATCGAACCTTGGGACATTCTCGCAATTTTATATATTTTTTCTTATTATTCTCGTCACGTTCCTGTTTTCGCAGTTCCAGTGAAAGTCGGTTCGTAACAATATATATATATATATATATATATATTAAAAGAAATAGATCTGCAAATTATTTTTGACTTACTTATTTGTCATAATTCCATACTCTTGTGTAACACGTGTTTCAGACATTCTAGTATTCGTCAGACATTTGGAATTATATATTTTATTTACATTTGTAGTGATAGGTCTTTAGCTGTTTCGCTTCTATATAGGCAGAGTTTATGGTCACTCATTAGATATTTGTTTTTTGTCTTGTATGGATGTACTTTTCCATCTCGCGATCTGTTATTTCTTGCGTACTACCCGATATACATGCACGTGATAATGTATCAGCTATGATTGATCGTTTTTCAGGTATGTACATGAGTTCAAATTCATACTTTTGTAATGTCATTAAAAGAGTTTGTATTTGTTCGGGGCAGAGTAACGAAAAAAAAAAAAGTTGCTTCCCTTCGAATAGTGAGGAAACAAACTTTCCTTGACAGCTACTCTTTCTGGAGACAACTACGGAAAAGGATTGGCAACCATGAGAGATGCCGTGAAGATACATTGACGTCATTTGGTCGTAACCAGACTTGAGCAAAGTGACTATTTTTGGGTAGAAGCATTTCTCTACCCTACTTCAAATAAACCCTTGTTAAATTCCTAGCATTTGGTTCCGTGTTTTCATTCAGTGTTCTTGAATTATTTGTACGTAAAAACATAACAAAAGTGGCGACGAAGGATTCGAGATTTAACAAGGCACGCAAAAATTTTTCACTACGAGGATTTCAACTTAAGAAATTGAAAACGTAGGATTTCTCACAGAACACACACACACACACACACACATAAAGATTCAGACTTGGATTTTTAGACGTTGGTTTCATGAACACGCAAAATACATTTCAGGTACGTTAAAAACGTAACATTTGTTGACGAAAAATTCCTTCTTCAGTAACTCGCAATTATATATTAAAGAAAAAAGAAAAGAAAAATGGACCAGTAATACAAAACTATTACAACAGCAATTGAAATTAATGGAACTGTTTGCGGCACAGCAAACTCCTTCACAAACAAAATTGATCATGTCAGGAGAGGTACCCGAAAATTCTATCAAAGAATTTCACTTGGACACAGACGTGAACTCGACTTTCTCGACATGGTTCACACGTTTTGAGGACATTTTCAATGTGGATTTTCGAGAACAAACAGACGACCGGGAGGTTAGGATTCTGTTACGAAAAATTGCCAGGTTCAACTGCCTAAATATCACAAAATTCGACACAGTTGATTTTATGACATTTGCAGGCACCGTTAATAAGGAATGAGAGCGGTTTAAAATTTCGTCAATTACAGACGAATAGTTCAAATGCTTGCTTTTTGTTTGTGGGTTGAGGTCCGCAAGGTATAGAGATGTCCGCACAGGGATTCCATAAAAAATAGAACAAAATCTGGACATGACTCTATAGCAAGCTGCACTGGAATGTCGGCGACGTGCATCTGAAGCATGATTCAGATATGGTGCAACTGTCAGTACCCGCGACAATATCCACAATCAGACCATTCAAGGACAGCAGTACTCAACATCACCAAGGTCAACACAAAAGAAACCTTCATCCACTTGCTAGAATTGTGCTAGTTGGCATTTTGCCAGGAAATGTCCATTCAAAACACTGCTGCCGCGAATGCAATCAGCAAGAACACAAAGAAGGATTCTGTACCCCACCGGTGCACAAAATAACAAACAAGCAACGACATAACAAACGCAGACTGAAAAGAAAAACACACATAAACAATCTGGTAGCTAATTTTCTCCCCAACGCAAAATCAAACCGGAAATATGTGGTAGTAAAACTGAACAGCCATGTTCGTTTGCAAATAGACACTGCCTTGGACATAACATTCATCTCACAGAGTATGGAAAACCATAGGCCAGCCTCCACTAACATCTAGAAGACATGTAGCACTGAGCACGTCAGGGGATTGTGTCCATAGCACAAGTGAATTGCCAGCTATAATTAAGATTGAGGATAAGACAGCATCTGGAAAATTATATGTTGTAGATTCGATACCCAACCTTTTGGGACTTGATTTTATCGAGTCACTGGGTCTCTTTGACATCCCACTCAATTTTATCTGCAATGTAGTATCCATATCCTCTACTCAGAGTGCCATTACGGACCAAACCGGAGAAATACTAAACCGTTTTTCTCCAGTTTTTACAAGTAACCTGAGACGCTGTACTCAAGCCGAAGCCACACTGACACTTAAACCTTCTACAAACCTGTTTTCCGACCTAAACGACTAGTACTATATGCGGCACTACCACTGATGGACAGGGAACTAAAACGCCAGGAGGAAATGTAGGTCATCACACCAGTAACATATTCACAGTGGGCAGCACCCATTGTGGTTATTTAAAAAGCCACTGGTTAAATCCGGTTATCTGCTGATTTTTCAACTGGTTTCAACGTAGCACTGGAAGATCACCAATAACCACTGCCGATTCCAGAGGATATATCCACCATACTCAATGATAACCGCTGTTTTGCCAAGCTAGACCTTACAATGGCCTATTTACAAGTCGATGATTCTGCAGCCTCCAGAGAACTGCTGACAATAAACACACACGGCGGTTTATTTTAATACACACGGTTACCCTTAGGGGTAAAAACAACCCCTGCTGTATTTCGGCAGATCATGGACACTATGTTAACTGGAGTAGAGGGTGCAGCTGCATACCTAGATGACATCATTGTTGTCGATCAATCAAAACAGGATTTGACAGAACAGACCAACAAAGTTCTGACACGCATTCACAGCTTTGGTTTCCAGCTTCGACTTGAAAAGTGTCATTTTTACTCACAGGCCATTAGATACCTGGGATTAGTTTTCGACCGCTATGGTCGCTGTCCAGATCCAGCAAATGTGGCAGCTATTCAACGCATGCCACTCCCATCAGACGTAAGCAGTTTACGCTCATTTCTTGGATTGGTGAGCCACTATGGAAGTTTCCTACCTTCACTAAACCAAACTAAGGCTCCACTCAACAAACTGTTAAGCAAAGACATTAAATGGACCTAGCCTGTATATTGTCAACAATCTTTCGAAAAGATTAAAGCATCACTCAATTCAGACCTGTTACTCACATATTTTGACCCAACTCGGAAGATATTAGTAGTAGCTGATGCCTCAAGTCATGTGATTTCACACATTTTTGCAGACAGATCAGAAAAGGTTACCATGCATACAGCTAGATCCCTGATGCCTGCTGAACGCAGCTACATACAAGTAGAAAAGGAAGCATTTGCACTGATTTTTGCAGTGAAGAAATTTTACAAGATGTTATTTGGGCGCTGCTTCACACTCCTGAAAAAACCACAAGCCATTACAGTCAATATTTGGCTCGAAAAAGGGAATTCTAGTGTACTCAGCTAGTCGCCTACAACGCTTGGCAATCATCTTATTGGGATAAGATTTCGATATACAATACCGCCAAACTACAAAATTTGGTCTGGCTAATGCCTTTTCACGCCTCATCAGTTTACAATCAGTCCCAAATGACGACACCATCATTGTTGCCATCAACATTGTAGACGATTTTCAGCACGCTCTCTCTGATTGTATCCGAACAATTCCTGTGACAAGAGTGGAGATTAAACAAGAAACTCAGCGCGACCCAATGATACAAAAAGTCTGCGAGTTTCTCAGACATTCATGGCCTTGTGATCTCACAGGAGACCTTCAACAGTTTAAACGGTGCAGTGATTCTTTGTCCGTCATCGATGAGTGTCTAATGTTTGCGGATCGTGTTGTGATTCCCAAGAAACTTAGGAAAGCTGTTCCTAAACAACTACACTCATGACATCCTGGTATCAACCGAATGAAAGCCATAGCTCGCAGTGTAGTGTACTGGCCCAATGTGGACTCGAAAAGATAGTCAAGAGTTGTGTCCCTTGCATAGAGGCACAGAAAAATCCACTTCGTATTGTGGACTCACACTGGACATACGCAGAACAACCATGGTTCCGGATACATGTAGATTTTGCAGGCCCTATTAATGGCTTGAGTTTTCTGGTAATTGTCGATGTCCATTCCAAATGGCCTGAAATTTTCCCAATGAAAAATACAGACAACCATTCAACCATTACCATTCTTAAACGACTATTCAGTCAACATGACATACCTACGTTATTAGTCTCAGACAATGGAACACAATTCACATCTGAGTCATTCCATCATTTCTGCTGGTCAAGTTGCATAACACATGTTCGTACTCGATCACGTGGTCAAGGAGAACGTTTTGTGGACACATTTAAACGTGCTTTGCTTAAAGCAAAAGAGGAGGGAACAACAACAGAGGAAATACTACAAGCATTTTTCCTCTCGCACCGGACAACACCAAATGGCGCAGTAAAGAACGGCATGCCACCAGCAGAGGCACTCATGGGACGAAAGCTTCGCATTACACGGGATGCTTTACGTCCACATAAACAACAACAAAGGTAAGACACTTACGATAACAAAGGATAAACTTTCACAGTTGGCACACCAGTTTTCGCAAGAAACTTCAGGCCTGAACAGCTAAACTGACCTCCTGGTACCATCTATAAAAGAAAAGGAAAGTTTGTTTATAACGTTCAAGTTGGAGAGCAACTTTAGGCACGGCATAAAACTAATTACGTCCCAGATGCAACAGGAACAACATAATTGACAACATACCAACTATTCCATTGGACTTGCTAATGAACACATTTTGACCAACAATCTCCATCACCTCCCGTGCAGACAAATGCAAATGGGAGTAGAGCTGAACCTCGGAAGAAATGGCCAAAGCGAAATCGGACAAACATGTAGCACCAGCAAATTAACCCCAAGCATGCTCGCTATTCAATTATTCAAAAAAGAGAGGTATTAGGGGCAGCGTAACGAAAAAATATATAGAGTTGCTTCCTTTCAAATAGTGAGGAAACAAACTTTCCTTGACAGCTACTCTTTCTGGAGACAACACCGGAAAAGGATTGGCAACCATGAGAGATGCCGTGAAGACACATTGACGTCATTTGGTCGTAACCAGACTTGAGCTAAGTGACTATTTTTGGGTAGAAGCATTTCTCTACCCTACTTTAAATAAACCCTTGTTAAATTCCTAGCATTTGGTTCCGTGTTTTCATTCAGTGTTCTTGAATTATTTGTACGTAAAAACGTAACAGTATTCTTGGCGGTACACTTAATATTGATTTCTATCTGCTTCAGGGACTTGTGATCGTTTTCGATGATAAATTTCTTGTCATATATGAATTGATAGAACTTTCTGCAAGAGAATACTCCACTTAATGTTTCTAGTACGATAGGACAATAATTTTGTTCTGTATTAGTTGTACTTCTAGAAGCGTATGCTATAGGTAACCAGTTATCTTGGTGTTTTTGTAATAGAACAGCACCTTGTCCTTTTTTTACTTGCGACGGTATTTATTTATTTATTTTGTAGTTCAGGGTTGTAAAATTGTAATATTTGTGTAATTGTTATTATTTTTCTTTAGGTTTTCCACGGCTTGTATTTGTGGTTTGTCAAATGATAAGTGTATATGGTTGTATGTTCTAAATAGCGTAGTTTTTTCGGAATAGTTAGGTATAAACTTACATAAATAATTGATCATTGCCAGGAATCTTTGTATATCTTTTTTATTTTCAGGCATTTGTATTATTGCCTTAATTTTATTTGGATCTGGTTCAATTCCATAATGTGATATTATATGTCCAAGGTTTGTGATTTGTGTTTTTGTTAACTCACATTTTGTTCTATTCAGTTTTAGACCATTTTCACGTAATCTGCAGAAGACTTTCTTTAATTCAATTTATGTGGTCTTCCAGCGTTTCCGACCAAATCAATATATAGTCTTGAGAGTTTTTTGTTCTTTCTATTCCTATTATCTTTGCAATTTGGGCTTGAAAATTTTTAGAGGCACTGGTGTATCCCATACGGCAATCTGCAAAAGGAATACAGTCTAAATGGTGAATTAAATGCCAACAGATTAGAACTTTCTTCATCAACTGACATGTGCCAATATCCATTAGATGTGTAGCAGAAAGAATTTCAAATTATAATTTCGTTCGGGAATTGCTTTGGTTATTGGAGTTCGAATTTATATATTTCGCCCAATGAGAATGACTGATACCATTCTGACCAGGTCACCTCACCAGGGCAGCATAAAAGGCCGCGCAAACCATTTCTCGCCCTCTCTTCCTCTTCTTGTTCCCCACTGGCCAGCAGCAGGACAAGACAGCCAACATGACAGAGCACATACTCGCTCTCTTCGCCTCCTAGCAACAGGAAAGACCAGTCAACACGAGGGAGCAGATTCACTTATCTTCTCTGACTCTTCTTCTCTGACTCTCTCTCAGTTCGCAGAGTACCATTAGGAGAGTACCATGAGGAGAGCGCATCTAATTTATGGACCATTGGTATCTGGGAAATCATTCTCTCATTATTCATCTTTCCTTCTAAACTAACGGATCCTCGGAGAAACAAATTGGACATTTTCACCTCCTGCTTTGACTTCAGCATTTTAATTCCTGTACTGACGACAGCATCTCAGCTCCTGCTTTGAAATCGGCGTCTTTATTCCTTCTCCACTCTACAACTGTTTTTTCTTCCTGCGACTTACAGCACAAGGGTTCCTTTCGTCTCAAACTGTTATTAAAACTTCCAAATTGAAAACTATCAATATCTTCGTCAACTCATTTGTTATTCCTTTTAGTATAACAAGAGGTAACAGAACTCTACAACCTCAACTGCCATTTTTGTATAATTGGTAATATTACATGCCTTCTTGTTATAGATGCATCCAGTTTGGTAAAGAATTTGGGATGTTTCTTTGGTTGTTGGTAGATTGTAGTACGCCTTTTTTATTGCTTTCTTTAAGTCTTCAGGGCCCAGGCAAAGTCTTAAGGATCCATTCGCTTTTTCCACTATAACCAGCGAGTTTACCTAATCTGACGGTTCCCATGTGGGTTTTATTATTCCCATTTTAGTCATTTTGTCCAGTTCTCTTTTCTTAATTTATGCTTCATTCTGAATGGAACGTTTCGCGGTGGATTTATTATTGGTTTTACCGTTGGGTTGACGATTATGTGATGAGTGTATGGTAGTTTGCCTATTTCTCCAAAGCAGTCTTCGTACTGTTTTAATAGGTCTGTTATAGTCGTTGTTTCTACCGTTGATATTCTTTTTATTAGCTGCAGTCTTTCAGCTGTATCCGCATTAATAACTGCGTTTGAATTAGTCTTTGCTATTAAGAGTTGTACAGTGATATTTGCCTTTTTATTTCTCAGTGTTACTGAACATTTTCCTATTATCGGGATGTTTGTGTTGTTGTATGCACTTAATTTAATTTGTGTTTTTGTTATTTCTGGTGCTGGCTTTATGTTTTTATGGGTATCATGTTTAGTTCTGCCCCTGTATCAATTTTGAAATTTGTTTTTGTGTCATTTATGTATAGTTCTGTCAACCATTTATTTTGTTGTACAGTGTTTAGATTTTTTCAATATGGCGTCCATGTGGTGGTGCTCATACATATGGTGGTTTTTGTCATGTGTGTTCAGGTTACGAGGACTTTTGTTTTTACTTCAGCACATTTTTGCGAAATGACCACGCTTGCCGCATTTCCGCAGTTTTTGTTATTTGCTGGGCAATTACTTTTTTATGTGCTGTTGAGCAATATGTTCAGTTGTTTATCCAGTTGTTTTCTGTCTTCTTGCTTTGATGTATCCGCCATCTTATCTTCCTCATTTCTTGTATGTTTAGATTTTCCGCTCTTTCTACAACGCATTTGGACATTATCAATATTTTCTGTTTCGGGTGTTTTGGTCATTAATTCTGTTTGTCTTCTCGTTTCTTCCGCACTTTGAAAGGTAAGATTTTTCCTGGGTTGGCAGTAGTTGTTAAATTTCTCAATTACTGTTTCCAGGTTATATTTCAATTGTTCGTTTTCGAACTCAAAAGTTGAATATATCTCTCTCCTCTTCTCTCCTATGCATGCTAGTAAGATGTAGGTTTTCACTTTTTCCGCTTTCTCGGCTGCTGGGGTGACTATCAAAAATAGCGCGAATTGCTCTCGCCATTTCACCCAAGTTTGCACCAAATTTTCTGATGTCAGGAAGTTTAGTTCTTTCTGATATGGCAAGGATTGCATTTTTCTTCTTTTTGTTTATATATATATGTGTGTGTGTGTGTGTGTGTGTGTGTGTGTGTGTGTGTGTGTGTGTTTTCTTTGGGTGTTTAAAGGTTTATTGGTACTTCTGACACCATGTTATATTTCACAATTCAGTATATCAAGTACTAGAAACAAGACAACAATGTAGAGAGAGGAAAGAGGTACGTGTTCTCGGTTTAACATTTTATTAGCGACTACTACGTGCGTACAGGCGGTGGGAGGTTGCAGAACAACCGGAAGTTTAAGGTTGTGGTAGGAGTAGTGTGGGTATATAACTGCTGTTTCCGCATAAACAGTAACAAAGTCTTCACAATCATTATTCGGAGCATATCTTTCAGATGTCTCCTGAAGAATATCAAATTTGTTTCTTCCAGTTACCGGATATTTATTGCTTATATCTCTATTGGTCTATGAAGACCAGTCATAACGTGTAGTTTTAACTATTTGTTTCTTATTTCTGCGTTGACTCAAGCGTATCTTTGCCGGGACGATTCTGTGATCGGAAAATTCTCCCCCAAAAGCGGAATATGCCTCACAGTTCAAAGCGCTATTTAACCACTTCTTGTTTATGAGTAAACAATTTAGCTGTGCTTTAGAGCTATTTGAGTATGTGTAAGTCCATAATTTTCTCTTCCTTTTTTTAATTTAATGTTTAGGCACGTATAACTATTCTGGAGTGAAGAAAACTGCAAGATATTCACCATTTCCATTTGGCAAGTTGTGTTTGCAAAATCTATTATTTTCTGCTTTGCCTATTTGAGCATTTATGTTGTAGCGTAAATTTCATATACATACACAAAATTCGCACTCACATTTTTAAACCAATCAACAAACATTAGAACATTCTAGAAAAAAGGATCCAAACCACAATACACAAAATTCGCGCCCATAGATTTTTTAACCAATCAAGTACTTTCCCCAAAAAAACATTCACACCCGTTTTGATCCTCTTAGGAGTTATAAAAAGAAAGCGATGGATCAATTCACTAGAGGTTTCGCCGCTAACAACAAGGAAACTACGCTACGCTACTGGACTGTTCCCTTACCCACCAAAACCTGAGAGGCGCCACGCTGTCTAGCAAAGACATTCCCATTTCTACTTACACCAAAAGCGAAAACAACAACAACAACAACAACAACAACATTGTGAGTTCTTTGGTACAATATTCCAGCTGAATAATAAACCTTTATTTTAAAGTTATTCAGGTTTTGTTTTTATTTTGTTTGGGAAATTACTAGCGAGGAACACGTACTGCCTCCAAACTTTATTTTATACTTTAGACACATCTTGCAATATCCCCGACAATGTCTCTACCGGTGATTAGAACGTTGTGTTTGAAAATGTGTCTAGCAAAAGAAGCTAGCCTGTTGAAGAAGGTTGTGATATCTGATTTATCACTGGTATTGGTGAGACTGTAGCAAAAGACGATTGTTTTCATTAAACATAGAATACATATGGTTGGGTTCTCTCGATGTTATTTAAAGATTTTGAGGCACGAGGACTGAGTACCATTCCTACACCTCCAGTGGTGGCATTGACGGAGTTTTTTCACGATGTCAAGACAAATGTCCACCCATTACCGGCATTGTGCTATTCTTTTTCTAGTTTTCCATGGTAATATCTGTGTTCTTGCCCTCATACGATATCTATAATGTGCACGACTGCAGTTCCTGAAAGCTTCAGTAGTTGGTTTATCGTGTTAAAAGATAAATAAAATAAATCTTCACCCTCGCAGCAGTTGTTGGTGTAAGAATATTTGAAAATGTAGTCTGTCCCTATCCCCGAAAATATAAATAAAAAAGTATAAATACAGATAAACGTTAAAGACTGAGCTAAGAAGATGGCTCTGAATCCAGACGGTACCAATTACTGATGTAGGAAATTTAGACATGTAATTCGTTCCTCTCCAAAAAACATAATAAAAATGAAGAAACACAGATAGATACTAAAGACAGTGCTGAGACTTCAGTTACTAAGAATGTCTAAATATTAGATGCGTTATAGATGCTACTAAAGAGAAGTTGTATCACATAACAGGATGTAAGACCAACCCACCAAACCTAACTAGAAAAAAGGGTTATGTTAGCTTATACTAAGTTAAAACTAAAGTATTTTAAAAACGTATCTTTACTTTTATTCCTATTCACGAGTCTCGTTTTGAAGAAAGAGAATTAAGACACCAAAAATGTCTAAAAGAAGGTAGAAATAAAACAAAAATTCCACCAAAATAAAAATATCTCATTTGCATCAAAAAACTTCGAATCAATTTCTCCAGAATAATTTTGCCAAGATAGAGTGAGATTATGCGATGTATAACTGATCGAGGACAGTTGGACTTGAAAGAGGAGAGGCTTCGCTTTTTTCTTTTCTTTTTCTTTTTTACCCTGCCTTCATAACCATTCAGATATCCTGCTCCAGCTTATTACTGGATAACTCTGAGTGAAGAGAGTATTTTGCGAGCTAAGCAAGCATGTAGTAATGGAAACTATGGTATGCAGCATGGTGGATATGAAGTAAAGTGGATGAATTCAACGTTGGGTCAACTGTACGCTTCAACAGATGTTGGGGGGAGGAACCTCATAGGTCAACGGCCATGATCAAATAGTTCAGTCAGGAAACTAATGCCACTTATCTTTAAGAGTGGCGTCTACAGATGAGAAAAAACAGGCAACAAAAGAGTCCCATGACTCTAAACCAAACCGTATATCTAAACTGCATTGTTCTTCCCGCAGGCAAATAAGGGGCGTGTTCTTTTGAATTTGGAGCTCCGGACCTAGTGTTCGAAAAACCAGCTACAGAGTCCAAACCCAAACACAACTTACTTAGATACAAAACATCGTTTAGAAGACAAAGTGGCTTTAACGATATATATATATATATATATATATATATATATTCTTGCAACACACACACACACACACACACACACACACACACAGGCATATATATATATACATATATATATATCGGTCTCAAAATAAATGCATCGCTTTTATATATTTATGCACATTTTATTTTTGGTTATAGATGTGTTGAAATTTTATTTTTGGTAATTGTTTCAATGATGAGGAGATTGGTGATAAATACTTACTAATACAATGTTATACTATAAATTATAGAATCTTGCTATATTTGTTTTAGAAAAAAACGTTTTATAAAAATTAGTGTGTACTTATTTACTGGCGAATATATATATATATATATATATATATATATATATATATATATATAACTTTCGTTGTCGTTTGTGGTGAAGTGTGCAAATCAAATTATGGATTATAAAGACACGTAAAGATTCATAAAAAAATGATAGCAACTGGGTTTGAGATCTCATGAATGGGAATTAGTTATTAACCAGGATGTTTGAGCGGTAACTTAGGAGGTAAAGAAAGCTCTCATCTGTCAAGATGTGGTAGTCATCATCATCATCATCATCATCATCTATATATATATATATATATATATATAACAAAAAATAAAAGAATTCCACTCTTCTAACGCGACATTTAAAAAATGCTGCTCAACAATTACACAGACACCCTGACATCATAAAAAGCTGATAAAACTAATATTTATGTTGTGCTTAATAAATCCGATTGCAACACTAAATTGCAGAACATTCTTGATGACAAAAAAAATTACAAAATTGAATAAGATTCCACCCAACCAACTTAAGCCAAAAATTAACAAACTTATTAACACTAATAACGCCGACCATCACGATATAAAAGTACCCAAAATAACAGGCGAATACAAACCAAGATATATTTATAGAACTCTTAAGATTCATAAGAATGGCTCTCCACTTGGACCAATTATTTCACAAGTAACTACAACCATATACCAACTTACTAAAACCATTAACGAAATAATTACACCATACCCTTCCCATAATTATTGTATTAAATCCACACAAGAACTTATAGAAATTCCTAAAATGCATAAACCTAACAATGGAATAATATCCTCTTAAGATGTAGAAAATTTATTTACAAATGTTATTGTTCGAGAAACAATTGATACAATCATAAATAATATTTCCCCCTCCCAACTTTCCCCTACTCAGAATCAACTCTAATACTTTACGCAAAATACTCCTACTCCTTTTGTTATTACCATGGAAATATATACATCCACAAGAATGGAATTGCGATGGGATCAGTTTTGGGACCTGTTTTTACTAACTTTTATTTATCAAACCTTGAAAATAAGGTTTTTGATAACAATAATAACCTAATATTTATTTAAGGTACTTTGACAACATACTCCTTTTTTGAAATTTTGTAAATTCGGCAGTAAATAACTGCTTGTTGGGGGTGTCCTCGTGGTGTAATGGTTAAAGCGATGGACTGCAGAATCGTAGTACTGCTTGAATGCCATTGGCTTATTTCAAAGTTGGGCCGTTACTGGCTCCTTGCGGAGCTTGGAGCAGTCAGCTTTTTTTTTGTTATTTTGCTTTTGCCTTTACTCATTTCTATTTCTTGCCTTCGGGCAATTTGGTCTGAGTCCGAAAGCAGTCTAGAATGCGCATAGTGGCCAATTTGCCAGGCTGTGTATCGACTATTCAGTCGACACAAGGATGTCAAGCCGGGTCGCAAATCTAGATTTACTATCCTTTAGACCACTCCAAGGAAACCGAGTGTGGGTATTCTCTACGCAGAAAGAAAAAGACGGTTACATACCACCATTTTACTCAGAGATAGTAAGTTCCATTCGAAATTGTGGAACAGGAGGAATTTGGGAGAAATTCTACACAAAATTTGAATTTCAACGAGTACCAGCCAATGAAATTATCAAGACAAGCTACAGAGAAAAGGAAATATTCTACACTAGACACTGGGTGTTTTTCGCGACTGATTAGCGGACTTTTTATAAACAGAAACGGACCAGAAAAGAAAAAGAAAAAGAACTTTGAATTCGAATGCCAAGCCGAGTATTTTGTTGATAAACTATTTCTTATAACTTCTTACTTGGTTATAGTCCAACGGCAAGTTAGTATTTTACCTGTTCCAATTTTTTTTATTTTATTTGATTTTCTCCTTTGTATTGTTTTATTCTATGGTTATTTTCATTTTGTTTTTTTTAATGAGTTGAGTGAATAACACAACCAGCGAAACATATGTAATGTTCCGAGGGGTGCACGGATATGTTTGTGCACCTTTGATTTTTGGCAGGATACGCAAGAACGTGTCCAAGCAGTGATATCACGCCTCATATTTGGCCAGAAAAATCAAGCTGAAATCAGCTTCACTGTGGCTTTGGGTCCGGGGTGTGCCAATTGGTGTTAGGTGTCAAAAACAACCCTACGATGGGTCATCGGAACAAGAGGTCGAGGTGCGTCTGTTGAGGTGTCACAGATAATCTGCGTGTCCGCAGTGGGCACTGGCAGGTATGCGAACTTGCAAGTTGCAAATTCTGGTGACGATAGATTCAAGGTGTCCAGACGTGGCTGGTCTAGGGACATCTGCCGTAAGTCGATATCCGAAGGTGAGAAAAGAGAATTAATTGGAGGGCGAGACAAGGCGTCTGCCGTAGCATTCTGTTCACCAGAGATTGTCCAGCTTTGAGCGCAGCGCGAAAGTAAGCGGACGGTGATCGATGTAGATCACAAATTGCCGGCCCTCTAGTGAATGCTGAAAGTGTTTCACTGCGAGGTACATTGCCAGGAGTTCACGGCCAAACGTGCTGTAACGTTGTTCTGCCGGTTTCAGCTGTCTCGAAAAATAAGCGAGAGGTTGTAGCTGTTGTTGCTGTTGCTGTTGCAAAACTGCACCTACAGCTGTGCCCGATGCATCAACGACCGATGAAAACTGGGCGTCGGGTACAGGATGTGCAAGAAGCGATGTTGTTGCTAATTTCTGCTTCACTTCGTTAAAGGCTTTTAACTGTATGTCATTCAACGAAATCTGCTCATTTTTCTTTTTCTTGTTACGTAACAGGTCAGACAGAGGAGACAGGAGATCCGCACAGTGTGGGATGAAACGTCTGTAATAGTTAAGCAGACCGAGGAAGTGCCTTAGTTGGCGAAGTGAAGTGGGTAGTTGAAGGTTTTGTAGAGCATTCACTTTTTCAGGTAAGGGAGATATCCCTTCAGGGCTGATAATGTGTCCCAAGAAAGTTAGTGACGAGGCATCGAAAACACATTTACCAGGGTTAATCCTCACCTGGTACTTTTGAAACCGTTCGAACAGTAGGCGGAGGTGAGTAATATGTTCCTCAGGTGAGGCACTTGCAACAAGGATGTCGTCTATAAAATTATAGACGAAGTCCAAATCATGCACTACTTCGTCCATGAAGCGTTGGAAGGTACTAGCCGTGTTTCACAAACCGAAAGGCATAGTTACAAATTCAAACGCTCCAAATGGAGTTGTTACAGCAGTTTTTGATATGTCGGCTGGGTTCACTGGTATCTGATGGTAAGCCTTAACGAGGTCTAGTTTAGAGAAGGTCTAACAACCATGCAGAGATGAAGCAAAGTCTTGTATATGTGGGATTGGGTAACGATCAGGTACCGTAATGGCATTTAGTCGTCGATAGTCCCCAGTCGGACGCCAATCTCCAGAGCGCTTTGGAACCATATGCAAAGGGGAATCCCAAGGACTGTGGACGAGGGGCGTATAATTCCCAGCTGCAGCATATAGTTAAATTCTGCCTCCGCCGCCTTTAGTTTATCAGCAAGGAGGCGAGAACACCGGAGCACCTGTGGTCTCAATGTGGTGTGTCGTTGAGTGAGTTGATTTGCTCACAACAAAATTTAAGTTTGTTAACTCTGGGTAAGAGCGTAATAATATTTGGTATGGGTCGTCGGTGGCGGCAATGAAAAATACCGGGCTGATAAGTGAGGTATTTGCCTTACAACCTGTGACGGAAAGTTCCGTATAGCTGTCAATAAGTCATCGTTTGCGCATGTCCACTAAGAGGTTGAAGTGGTGCAGAAAGTCCGAGCCTAGAATGGGGTATAGTAAATCCGCTACAGTAAAAATCCATTTAAAGTCTCTCCGTAATTCCAAGTCCAGAGAACGATAAATTTGACCGTACGTAGGAATAGGGGAGTGATTTACTGCTTGCAGTGTGATGGGCGACACTGGCGGCTTCTCAGTGAGGAGTTTCAGAGGCCAGATACTGCAAGCTGCTCCTGTGTCAACCAAACAACGTGCTTGGGACCTGGAGTCAGTGATAAAATAGGCACGGTTGTTACATAAATCTTGTGGAGAGTGTGTCGTGCTCAGCTCTCCAGATTTAAGTTTCCCTGGTTTGAAAACGAGCAGGGCATTTTGCACCTCCAAGCCTTAGCGCCAAAACGTCTGTGATAATAGCATAGTCCAGGCTTGCTTGAGAGGCGGCGGTGGCGAGGGGATGGCGAACGACTTTTGTATTGACGTCTAGGCGGTTGTGACTTGACTATGGCCAAATTACTTACTTCATTGGTGAGCCACACCAAAGCTTCAGGTATGGCCACTGTAGTGTCCATTTTCTTTTTAATTCATTGGGTGACAACAGACCACAAAAAAAATCAAAGAAACACGTTTCAATGAGAAAGAAACGAAAGGGATAAAAAGCCACAAGAAAATAGTAATATTCGTGTTAAAAGAAAAAAAAATGTTGTTTTGTTGTAGAGAAGGTGCTGCTTTAAGGTTCCTTAGTAAGGAAAACAAAAGTTGAAATTCAAGATGGTGTCGCCCAATGACTAGTTAGGCGGGAAAATGAAATGTTAAGTAGGAAGAAGGTGCTCTTTTAGCTTTGACTTTCGAAAAAAAAATGTAAAAATGTATTACTCACTTGTTTTTTTTTTCTTCTTTTTTTGTTATTGTAATAAATTTTTGAAAAGAGCAGAGTGGTAAGCTTCTTCTTCCTTTTTTTCTGCCTAGTAGGCCAAGCTGAGGGTAATATTTTTTTTTTTAACTTTGTTTTGTATGAACAAAATGTAATGTTCATTATGCTTGCTTGAGTTGGTGTTTTTCTTGTGGACGAGCTGAAAAGAAGATAATTCCTGGTTGGAAAGTTTTAGAGGTTTTTTGTTGTTGTTGTTGTTGTTGTTGTTGAGGCATGTGTTCAAAAAATGTTACTTGGGTGAAGGGAGAATCTTGTATCTTTCTATTTGACCACTTGCAAATGGGTGTCAATATGTCTGGCAAAACGAAAGATGATATCTCTTTTTAGAAAGATTGTTTTACTTGCTACAAATTTTTTCCTTCATTTATGGCTTCGTAAACGAAGTATTTTAAGGTCTTTCTCCGACACGAAAAAGGTTTTATTATGGATATTTTTCTGAAAGAAAAATTTGCGCCTATGTCTTCTTAGCCGACGAATGAATTGAACGAACACGTGTGTCACAAGGAAGAAATTTCTTGGGTGGTTGTATTCTTTCGGTTCTTTGAGTCAGGAAACTTTTCTCTCTTTTTCTTTTCTTTTTGCTTGTTCTGCTGTCCGAAAATGGAGACCGTGTTTCGTGTTGTTATTTTTTTTTTATTTGTTTCGTAATTCAGAAGGTGCCACGCGGGGTCACTAATTTTAGTGTTTCGGGAAATTATTAATTTCTCTAACACTATATATTTTAGGCAACACAAATGAATAACGAAACTTCTTTTTAACAACACAACAAAGAAAGGTTTATTATAGTAGCAGGCATAAAGGAGTGAGAGTGAGAAAGTGTCTCTTTTGTGTTGCTGGTCAGTATGCTGGTCCTTGGTGTGTAGGAAGCGTGTTTGAAGCTAGCAGCGAGCGAAGGGTTCCAAGAGGAAACAGTGGCAGTCATGTAAGAGAGATATGTTTCTTCTACTGGCTCAGGTCTCTCTGACTTTGTCCGTTCGACCAAAAGGGACTAGAAAAATAGTTAATGCGCTCTGCCAGTTGATTGGTCAGTGGGTGACCGACTCTCTTTGCAGGGGCATTGATTCGCGAAAGGAAATAGATCTGTGGCTGCTACAAAACAAAATGTTAGATTTTCACTCAAAAGACATTAAGTCGAAAGTTTTTGTAGATTTACGGAATGGATCCATAAATCTACTGAAGAATCAATTTTTCTATAGTTTATTTTTAAGATTGAGGAAGGCAGAAATTATATTTTAAAAAGTTAATTATTTAGCTTTTACACTGGTCAACAAAAAACCTTTTGAAATGGTGTCGAGGCACCAAACATCTTTTTATATATAATTTCAGGGTACTGAAAATAACCTTACTTTTTCTTGGTTGGCTACCGTTTTTGCTGTACAGAATAGCCTCATTTTTGGAAGAAAGCATTTCTTCCATTTGTTTTCTGAATATATATTATTAACCGATGGTAATATTTCTCAAAGTAAAATCGTAGAAACTTCTCAAATCGTATTTAAAACAACAAATATTGGTTTCCTTATTTTTATGATAACAATCAGACCCTAAGTCTTTAAAAATAACACGATTGAATATACCAAAATCAACGAGCATTTTCATCAAATCATTTAATAAACAAACAGCAGAAATAAAACCTTCGTGAACATTCAACTGAGGGCAAATTCTTAATTTGGTTTGATTTGGTTTCATGGCGTATTAACCATTGTTGGTTATTTAATGCCAAATTCTGTTTTTACATGTATATTAGACATATTATTTGTAAACTTTTTTTAATGCTCTAGGTCCTATAAGCATTCCTACCCATCCTACTGTGGCGTTGACAGAGTTTTTCCATGCCGATACAGTGGCTAGCGTCCACCCATTGCCAGTTTCGTGATATTTGATATCTTCGGTGTGCATGTATCTGTGTTCTTGTATGCTTATTATGTCTATCTTATGTTCTACGGCCGATGCAATTAGCTCTGGTAGTTGTCCTATTCTATTTAAGGTTCTTACGTTAAATGTCGCTATTTGTATTGCTTGTTTGCATTTTAGTAGTTTTTGTTGTTTGAGCTCTGTAGCTGATTTTTCGAACACTGAGGCCAGGGCTCCAACCACAGCTGGACCCGTCCCTTTTTTACCCGAGCGAAGAGCGATGCGGTTTGTGTATGTGGTTTGAGTGTGGGTCATGGTTATCTTTCGATGGCTGTTTTATTCTCTTCTATAGAAGCCACTCTTATAGAGGAGCAGCAGTAGTTCCCCAATCGAACTAACGATCCTGAGCGTTAGGTTGTCAAACTCACGTCCAGGACCTGTTTAGGCATTGAGTTTGTCGTCAATGGGTTTATTCAAATACCTTTACGTCCACCTAAAGAAACCGTAGTAGCAATAACGATTCTCTATAGAAACACCAAAGTAAAAGTACGATCACCAGATGGAGACACAGAATACATCGACATTGTAACAGGAGTACTACAAGGGGACACGCTAGCCCCATACCTCTTTATTATCTGTCTAGACTACGTGCTTAGAAATTTGATTGATAGAATCAGAGAAAACGGCTTCGAGCTGAAAAAGAAAAGAAGCAGAAGGTACCCCTGGAAAAACAATTACCGACGCCGATGACATAGTGTTACTGGCGAATACACCCAACCAAGCCTCCATGTCAATGCACACAAAACTGAATATATGTGCTATAATCAAACAGGTGACATTTCCACACTAGACGGAACCTCTCTGAAACTAGTAGACAAATTCACTTACCTAGGAAGCAGCGTCTCATCAACCGAAAAAGACATCGACACACGGCTAACGAAGGCATGGACAGCTATCAATAGGCTTTCGATCATATGGAAATCAGACCTGACAGATAAAATGAAACGCAGTTTCTTCCAGGCAGCGGTCATGTCGATACTGCTATATGGATGCACTACATGAACTCTAACAAAACGGCTGGAGAAGAAGCTAGACGGCAATTACACAAGAATGTTGCGAGCAATATTGAACAAGTCCTGGCAGCAACATCCCACAAGGCACCAACTATACGGCCACCTGCCTCCCATCATGAAAACTATCCAAGCTAGACGAACCAGACATGCAGGACACTGCTGGAGAAGCAGGGACGAACTCATAAGTGATGTACTCTTATGGACCCCCACATATGGCCGAGCAAAAGCAGGACGACCAGCACGAACATACATTCAGCAACTATTTGAGGATACGGGATGTAGTCCAAAAGACCTGCCGATGAACGATAGGGGAAAGTGGCGAGAGAGGGTCGGGGATATCCGTGCTACCAGCACGACATGATGATGATAGTTTGTAAACACATTTTGTAGATAAACACGGATAACTTATCAAACAGTTTTATTTTTAACAATTCAATTTAGCGTAAGTCAACAAAGTTAAATAGTTCCAAGTATTGCTGTGTATCACTAGCAATTCAATTACACACCAGTCATTTATTTACACACAATTAAATGATTAAACAGTTCCATTTCAAACAATTCAATTTAGCATAAGTCGTTTGTTTGCACACAGTTTAAATGTCAAACGGTTCTATTTGATCCATAGATAAGACCCTATCAGGTGGTACCACTCTGCGTCTGAGTGGACCCTGGAGCAATCGCAATGAAATGGTACTCCACATTCCCCAAAGCTCCATCATTACTGGATCTTCACCATTAGATTGTTTAGTGTCAAATCCAAGACACGTTGGAGGGAGTGATATTCTTTATATTACATAGAAATACTTGATGAATAGAATTGCTCATGTTGAATAGCAATAAATAAATGTAAAATTTTTCTCTTTCTTGATTGTCTGCCATATTCAGTATTATTTAAGTCCCTTTTGATACTCCAGCAGTAGTCAGGCATCATTCGTTTATCCCAACGTCCCATGTAGCGTTCTTCCAGTGTTTTGATATTCCCAATTGAATAGTTCTCCTTGCTCATTACTTACATCGCTGCAATCATTCGGAAATTTATCTAGATGGCTATATAAAAACTGAACCTTAATACTCATATTAGCGCCTATTGTTTGAATTATTTTCTTGTAATGGAAACATCTTGAAAGAGATTGTTATGGTTGTCACCGCTGGAAGGAAATGGGATTTTTTGGAACTGACACTGTCTGCTGAGAGAATAACCCTTTTCGGCTGAAGCCACAGAGCAGAGAAGACGTCATTTTTGTAGTCCTATGAATTTTCGTAGGATGTGCTGGTTTTTAAACCTTGCTGTTTCCTACAGTTAAGAGAAAATTGGGAATAGGGAGTAAATCCTCAGAGAACTTTCCACTAACTCCTTGTAGTTTTCGGCCCGGAGATTGCCTAAGAAGCTTTTCACCTCGTCAACAAACGATGACCAAGCGTGTAATTCCAAGTCATTCATTGAATTAACAAATTCATCATCCTTAATGAGTTTCCTGATGTTATGATGAAACCATTTTCATGATGTTTATCATATTCAATGGAATAGATACATTCAATGTGCTTGGTTTCCTTCCGTAGTGAAGGGACAAAAGTAATGGAATAAATGTTATGAATATCAAATAGAAGATTTTAGGGTTTCATTTTTTTTTTTGTCACCTTAATTATCAGGTTTACCAAAGTGTATTACTGATAAAGTTTATCATATTGGAGTTAGTATAACATTTATATTTAAGACTAACAACAACGAATAAATGAATTAAAACTTAGTTCGATTCAAACAATTAATTGAAAAACAAAACAATGACTAATAATATAAAGTCCTTTCCGATGTATCGAGTCAAGTTTGAGAGACTTATTGGTGTATAGGATTTATACTCCTATATTTTTAAAATGGCCTTGATAAATTCTAAAGAAAATTCTAGAAAATAGGACACTGATTCACTCGTTCCCGAAACAAAGATGGTGGACGTCGGTAAACTAATTAGTCTCGAGAAAATATTGGTCAGGAAAGTCACGTGATTTATGCTCCCAACTACGTCCGCACCTTTGATTTTATCCCGCGCATTTGGAGCCAATCACATGACAAGGATTAGCCATATATACTCACGACTTACAATAACTCATTCTCTCTTACATTTTGATTTCCAGAGAAAGCTTGGCTTTGACAGCTAGTGACACACAGCTCAATACACGCAACATGGGTGCGTATATACTCTGCGACCTTTTTCTTTCTTGTTCTGCCTTTTCGGTTAGACTTGTTCCAGTCTGGCACACAGCCTCAGACATATCGTCAAATCCCGAAAGAGACAAACGACCAACATGGGAGAAAACACGTCTTCCTAAAATACATTTATAGTCTACAAGACACTTTTAATATTTAGTCTTTCATCATAATATTTGTGTTAGTTATATACACACACGCACACACACAGGGGAATATTTAACAAGCTATACTAGAATATTCGTAATGTTTCATTTTATGTACTTGTTGTTATATAAATTTATTTTTGTTTGCATTGCTTTCTTTTGAATCTTCTTTTAACCACGTCGTTTACATCATTTGCTTTTCAATAATGAGTCGACATAAATTGTGAGAGCAAAATATCTTGCAAACATACCCAACAGGTGTCCTGGAGAGGATGAAAGGTTTCTTCTGATTCAGTGATTTCTTGGTGAGAATTTATGGTTGACATGTAGCTGGTAGTTGGTCCGGGATCTATCTCTGATTTTTTGGTATTTTTAGCTAAAACTTCTTGGCTATTCACGTGATTAGCTTATCCAATCACAGAAAGACTCTCCTTCACTTAAACCCACATACAGGAATAAGCATCTTTTACTAACCCAACAATCAGTTAATTTGAATTTTGGCGATAAATTGAAAAAGATTGGTACTTCTATTTAAATTTTTTTTTTTTTTACTCAAAAACACTTTTTTCTTATAAAAAAAAAGTTTATTTCAGGTGGCTGGCATGCATAGCTCATCCTACTTGAAAATCTATTGGTTTATTCGACCTTTATTAAATAAATTCTTTCCCAAAAATGATCAATTACAGTACAGCAAAAACGGTAGCTAACCGTAAAAAACTAAGGTCATATTCGGAATTAGCACTATCAAATTAGCTAAAAAACGTATTTTGTTTCTTGACTTCAAAAATTGTGTTGACCAGTGTTATTCAAATCGGTGAAAAAATATTTTTAACAATCTAGAAGGGAAAATATTTCTTAAATCATTTTCTGTTTTGATCCTTCAAATTTTTTCGGGGCAAGTGAAATAATGTCGTCTACGAATTTTAAAGTAATTACAAAATGAGCGCGAAAGCGCCGATTGGTCAATAAATGCAAAAATACTGGTGTAAAAATCAGTTTTGTGCCGATTTCAGCACAAAATTTAACTTTTTTCTTAATATGGAAATCAGTTGATTTTCTGTACATATATATATATATATATATATAGAGAGAGAGAGAGAGAGAAAGAGAGAGAGAGAATACGGAAGATGGAAAAGAGAATCATTAGAAATATGTCATAGGATTAAACATGTTGGATAGCTGAAAAGATAACCGGGACACAACCAACCCATTGTACATTCATTTGCTTTAAGGAATAAAAATGGAAACCCCATTTCCTATTCAACATGTATACATAAGCGTGATGTTGTTCATTCCTTCACCCATACAGTCATTATTAACGCAACTATAACATAGTGCCAGGTGTAGAATATTTTCACGACTCCAGTCAAGTCATATAAGACAAAAATATGTTCAGAAGTCAAGCCCAATTTGAGTAACACCAGACATAAGAAGACCGTAAGTAGTCCCACTTCACATTATAACCACCACTGAATCCCAGAATAACAAATACAATATTTATCTCTCATTTATCTAACATTACTGACAGAATGGCAGATAGATTGACACCATCTGTGCGTTCAAAAGGAACAAATGTTTAATCATAGTGGACTATTACTCAGAATTTCCCATCATCAGGTGACTAGCAGACACATCAGCTGACACAGTCTGTAACTATTTAACAACCATCTTAACAAAACATGCGCACCTATCGACTGTTATAATTGATTATGGCAAACAATATGTTAGTGAGAGATTCAGAAAGAAATACCAGATATCAAACAATTCTGAAACTAGTATTCTATACCACCATCAAGCCAACAGAGCAGTGGATACAGTTAAGTCCCTGTGGAAGAAGATCCATATGGAAAGGAAATGCTCATACACAGATGTTTAGAATAACATCAATAAACAACGACATGTCATCACCAGGGCAAGAAGCTTATGTCAATATTCTTAACTGCGAAGAAAGCCCTACAGTCACGTCATCCCCAAAATAATACACATCTAAAAAGAACACAATAAACTAACTATAACAAGCATAAGCTAAATTATAGAATTACTGTTTATGACAAGGAAACCTGAAATGATACAGACCCAATATTGATTTGGACATATTGAATAACATCTGGGAACCTGGAATAATATTCAATATACCCAACCTGATGAAAGAAGCAAGGACCTACCGGGTCAACATCCAAGGAAGGATCTATCAAAGAGCAAGAGAACACATCAAACCAAGACTGACCTTGATACTGGATAATGCATATTCACATTAGGTCATAGCCTGACATGAGACCATACCTACATGCCTTCGATGGCTACTTCAGCAAGAGACGAACCAACATCCATACCACACAAAACAAAGGAATACTGACTGATCAACCAGTCACACCACCAAAGAAACCCTTGACTCCAACAGCATAAAATAGATACCAACTACAGAGCTAAAATACATGATCAGGGAGAGTAACCCAAGTATCTGGAAAGTTCAAAAACTGATTTAGAATCCACACAACTAGGAAATGATAGATAAATGAATAGAAGTAAAACAAATTTACAGACGGTAGGAGATAACATAAGTAATACGTGTTGAACAAGTCAAAGAGAAATAACTTGAACACAACCAATGTATTGTATACTCTTCTGCATTAATGAATAAAAGTGGATAACCTCAACTCCACTTCAAAATACATGAGTGTTGTGTTGTTCATTCTTGCACCCATACAAGATCATTATTAACATTTTGTTGTAACATATCTCAAAAATCTTGCTTCAAATTTCACTTTTTGAAATAATATTGATTTAAGGTATGAGAGTGGTGTAATATGATATAGAGAGGCGAAGTTAGAAAGAGAACAGGAGACTAATTTCTGGGGAAAGAGAAAAGGAAGAAAAAATTAGAATAAAAAGCCGATAGTCTATCGAACGGCAAGCTGACCAGAGTGAGTCAGGCCAAAGCACTTGTTGTAGGTCAGCCAGTTACGGGTGAATGACTACAGAAATTAAAAATGACTAGCAAATAAAATGGAGGTCCCAAATCTTCTGTGCAGGTGTGGAACCAGGCAGAAGTAAGGGGACAACTCAGGTTTGAAAGTTAGTTGGCTTGAAGATGTGACAAGGAAAAGGCAACTATTGAACATCAGCGAGAGACAATCGAAAGAGCAGATGGAGCCCAGATGCGCAGCAGTGAGGACAGTCCTTGTGAGGAAGCATGTGTTTGAACTAGAAGAGGAAACAGGGAAGAAAATTCAAGGTCTGTGTCTGCTCTCTCTTTCTGCTCATGACGTTTCTCTTTGTCCAGCTAACGCAGGTGATTCACTATTTATACTCTGTTTTTTTTCGCCTGGCAACTTCTTAAAAAGTGTAGTAGAGAATAAACTTTTGTATTAGTGAACTAAGACAGAGTTTCGTGGTTGTCACCTTTTTACAAGGTGTAGTTACAACAGGGTTCGACTACCACTTAAGATGTAGTGATACATGCATTAACCCGTTTGACCCGTAGTGGTACAATGGTTTGTTCACCACTCTTTCAATGGACAGAAAATGTAAGACTTAGCTGGTGGCTTCCATTTGGAATCCCTAAGATTAGTCTTGATATTGCATCATGAAAACCAAAGGTGGACCAATAAATATCATAATGAAACAACACTCAGTTTCAATAAGTAATAGAAATTCAAAAGTTGAGTTTTACAGCAGTTTGAAACAGAGCCAAAATAATGTGGAAGTCTTTCTCCAACTAGATAATAAAAGAATACTTTAAAATTTAAATACACTTTTTTCTTATATGAGCTAAGTCAGCAAGTTCAAGCTTTTTATATGAAGGTAAATTCCTTTTCATAGGATTGTATATGACATACAAGTATGGGGGACTGAAAAGTTCATAGGATGACATCATATCTGCAGTTGATGACTTTTTTGACTAATAGGACACAAGCTCAGCAACACAAATGGAAGAAGTTTATGAACCACAAGAAAATTTACATTAAAAAATAAACCCCATTTGGTCCCATTCCATGCATGTTGGTCAACCAATGAACTTTTCATCTGACCCTTGTATGTTGTTTTTTGATGTTATCTTTTGTTTTGTTTTTGGGCAGCCCACCACTGACAGGTAAATCCCATTTTGGTTATCATCAGTAAATATTACTGGGAAAGAGAATTAGAAAAGCTGATTATGATTGAAGAGAGTTTATAACATTATATAATAAAGCTATTGATGTGTATAGCATACACTATGCCCACAAAGGTTGATATGCCATTAAAACAAAAAAAGCAAAGACTACACAAAGATATCTTCTTGAATTGTATTTCTTTTTATAGCATTTAAATGGAAAATAATTAGCTGGTAACAACTTGGTTAATGAATGATGTTTTAATATTGCTTTTTAATCAATCACTCACTCGTATCAAATGTTAGTTATTCTTTTTTGGGGCGAGTTAAGTTGAAATAATTCTTCTGCTTCTTCTTTCTACTAATGTTAAATGTGTGAAAAACTTTTATATCAAAATATAAAAAAGGAATTTGTAATTTCCTAAGATACAACTTGAGTGTTGAATAATCTATCAAGATATTTGCAATCATCATCACCATCATCATCAAGGCATGCCATCCATCCCTATCAGCCATTGTACTAAGTAATTCCTCTAGACAGCACCCAGCATCCATGTAGAAGTGATGAATGTAAGTTTTTGCTGGTCAGCTAACATTGATGCGTCCATGTGTATGGGACCATAGGAGTTCATTCTTTCTTCTCCAGCAGTGCCCAGTACATCTTACTCAACTTTATGGGGAGTTCCAAGTTTTGAGGTAAATGCCTGTACAATTGCTGTTTTGCTAGGTTCTGATTCCAAGATGTGTTCAAAACAGCATGCATCATTCTTGTGTAGTTCCAATCTAGCTTTGAGTCCAAGAGGTGCAACCACACAGTAGTATTGACACAGCTACAGCTTGAAAGTTTGATCAGTCAATATGACTAAAATATATACACAATATGAATTGTATATTCTTTAAAAATTCAACTTTCTCAAAGGCAAGTTTTAAAAAAAAAAAGGAGAAATTTGATTTTTTTTTAAAACCCAACCCTGTAAACAAAGATATTTTTCTCTACACAGTTTATTATAATTTGATTTATTTGCAGCCCAGGCTTTCATTCAACCTTTCAAGTTGCAATAATTGAAAGTTATATACTGTAACTTACAGCATAGACAATTTGTACACAAAAAATACCAGACAGGAACATAGAATAAATAAAAATAAAATAAAATAAAAATACATATGAAAACAATAATCAAATATTCTTGTTTTTAAATGTTTTATTATTTTTATAATTTTTTTACATAAGATTGGCATTTTTATTTTTTTTTAATTTTAAAATTTTAAAATATGTACCATTTCAATTTTTTATTAAAATTAGCACAAGTTTATCTTTGTAGTGCAGCCAGAAGCAAGTATTAAGAATTCTAATTCAAGTATGAAAAAAAAAAAAAATGAAATAAAAAAAAAGTTGAAAGCTAAAATACAACTCAAAGATTAAAAAAAGGATAAAAAAGTATCTCCCTTTTTTCTTTCCGCGTGTTTGTCATTTTTGCTCATTGTCATCTGACCTTATATTCCCTTTTGTTTGTTAACTTTTCTACATTTAAATCCTCTTATTCCCTAGGGTGAGTTTTAATAACTGAAGAACACCTGATTTTGACATCTTATTTTGACTTCTTGTACTTTAATATATAACAGAGAATAACTAATAAAAAGAATTAAAATGCATTTAAATAAAATTGTAAAAAAGAAAACATGACAGTCAAAAGGTGTTTCCCAAATACATCCCATGGTTATTTTTGTTTGTCATTAAGATGCCACCCACAATTTATTTATTTAATGAATAAATTATATAATGAGAAAAAAAAACTAATTTTACTTTTCAGAAAAGGGTGTTTACTTTTTATTTTCTATTAAAAAATACAACAGAAGGGCTTTATTTCACATACTGAGCCAATCAGTTAAATTACTTTGTTTCTTTTTTTTCCCTCATTTTGAAGCTTTTTTTCTCTCTTTCAGTCATTTTTTTCTTTCATTCACTCACAACAAATCAAGAGATATGAACATGGGTGTTTGTGTGTGTGCATATATTTCAGAGCATAATTGCAAAAATATAAATGTCATTAAAAAATTTTATTCTTGTCAAGATTTCTTTTACTTTTATTATTTTTTTTTTATTTAAAAGAATTTTCTATACTGATATATATATATATATATATATATATATATATATATATATATATATATATATATATATATATTATATATATATATATATATATATATATATATATATATATATAGTTTTCCTTTAATCATATTCATTTTTTCTTAAAATCACATTAGCTTATAT
Organism: Sepioteuthis lessoniana; assembly: GCA_963585895.1. Classification (NCBI taxonomy): domain Eukaryota; kingdom Metazoa; phylum Mollusca; class Cephalopoda; order Myopsida; family Loliginidae; genus Sepioteuthis; species Sepioteuthis lessoniana. The sequence goes on along the minus strand of OY757921.1, from coordinate 18,311,856 downwards.
AATATTGCATTCAATTTCATTTGGTATTTAAATCTAAAATTTAAAAAATCATTTTTTAACATTATTTTATTAGCTTAACCTCCTGAAACCTGTTGAATTGATTCATTCATCATCTATAGATTGATCATGAATATTATTTACTTTAAGTGTCATCTTCTCCCATATTCAAAAAAATTGGTCTCAATTAAAATATTTTCTAATCATTTATTATTTGCTGTAACATCTTTTCCATTTTCACTTTGTATTTGAGTTCCATTTAAAAAATAACTTTCAGTTAAATTACTTTGTTTCTTTTTTTCCTCATTTTAAATTTTTTTTTCTTTCTTTCGGTCTTTTTTCTTTCATTCACTCACAACAAATCAAGAGATATGAACATGGGTATTTATGTGTATTATTTTAGAGCATAATTGCAAAAATATAAATATCATTAAAACTTTTTATTCTTGTCAAGATTTCTTTTACTTTTTTTTATTTAAAAGAATTTTTTATATATATATATATATATATATATATATATATATATATATATATATATATATATATATATATATATATATATATATATATATATATATGTATGTATATATATATATATCAAATTCTTTTAATTATATTTATTTTTCTTAAAATCACATTAGCTTATATAGTATTGCATTCAATTTCATTTGGTATTTAAATCTAATATTTAAAAAATCATTTTTTAATATTATTTAATTATTTTGTGGACAAGAATTGACATGACAACCAGTGTATTCATTTATTCAATTATTTTTATAATCTTTTTTAAATTATCAATTAAAAAAATAAATGTCCTTTTAATGTAAAAAAATGCATCGATTTCTTCTCAGAATTATCAAAGGTTTTGGCATCATGAATATCTAACTTGAATAAAGAAAAGTATTTTGTGTTTTTTGGTTTTTAGAAAGTTACAATTTGTAATATTAATTTTATTTAATTGAATTTTGCATTAATGTTCAATAAATCTTACTTGGAAAAGTTGATGAAGTTAAAACCTTTGTCATCAACTAGTTTTATCAATCATGTAAAAAAATCTGAAGAAAAACATTTATATTTAAGTTTGTTAATCTGATTAACGCGGTTATCATTTATTCATATATTTTCAATTTGTATTTATCTGATTAATAAATAACAGCCTCTGTGTATGTGTGTGTGTGTGTGTGTGTGTGTGTGTGTGTGTGTGTGTTGCCTATTTTAGCAAACTCAAAATAAATTAACAAAATAAAAATTGGCTTACAAATTTGATAAAGATATATAAATATAGAATCATAAAAAATAAAAAGGATATTTTCCAAATCAAATTTGTAAGCATAGATGTAAATGTCAAAGAAGAATTTGTTTATGGACTCAATTAAATTCACAAAGAAAAATAGTGAAAGTACTGAAGACAATAACTTTTGGCCAGACTGTGTATTTAGGAATGCAAGATTAGAATACAAATGCAAAATATAATAGTTATACATGGGTCTTGATGACACTTACAAATAATAAACAATGAACAAGCAAGACATTTTTAAAAGAAAAAACCTGGTTTCTTCAACCTTTAGGAAATATCAACTCAAACCAAATCTACTAGTCAAACAATATTTTGCTTATTTTCTAGTCTTATGTTATTCTTTTTCACTCAATTTCTATTTAAATTAAATATTCAAAACCATATGTTAGGATTTCAGGAGGTCAAGATATTGATGAAAAAATTATGCATAATATGTTGATTTATTTTCCTGGAGTTTATTATTGATTTGAATTTTCAACATTTCATATTTCAATTCATGAGTTTCCAGATTGGTGAGGTTCTACACAAGAACTTGGTGTCAGATCAATGCTGGCAATTGGTAAGGATGTTGGTACTCGACGAGGTTTTCCATCTTTAGCAGCACATAAATCTTGAAAACAAAATTAAAGGAAGTTAAGAATATTATTAATAATTGTATAACAAACAGGGAAAGAAAGTTAAAAGTAGACTCTATAAAAAAACAAAGCAACTCATATTTATGCCAGTAAAAAATTACCTTATTTCTAATTTTCAATAGCTTTACTATAGACTAAATTGATTAAAACTAAATTCATTGTTAGTAAATTGATCATATGGTAAATTTATCGCATGTAACCTTATTGCATAAAATTAATTGCTCTTATGATATAGGGTTTCCCTAATCCTAACCCTTTTTATCAAATTCTTAAAAGCAATGATTAAATTCTGAATTTAGAGACAAATAATTTGCCCACAATGAATTTATGGATGGTGAATTTATAGGACACAAATTGACCAGACTGTTTTCAGTGTGAAAAATATTCCACTTCCATGCTTCTCTATATATTTCAAAACTTCTGAATTTCTCAAACAAAATTTTATCACAGTTCAATGAGTATTTTGAACTAACATGCTATATTATAAGTTTACATCTCTATTTCTTGGATATATGCTTCCTCAACTATTTGCTAAATTCAGTAATCATCAAACTCAACAAAACTGAACAAAAGTTTTTATTTTTATTTCCATTTCAAGAAATCACAATACTAGTTACTGTATCATCTGTACTGGTAAATAAAAAAAATATACAGTACAAAAAAAAACACTCTGTGGTGGAATTTATTAAAATTTTTCTTACTGAACTAATATATCAAAACTGCAAAAGAAATAGACCATAAGCTCTAAATTAAATTTTGTAACATGTGTTAGCATTGTCAAATTATTTCCAAACAGTTGAACTTTAAATGAATCTCTTTAAAAAATTATTAAAAAGGAAAATCTTAAATAGAAACTAACTGATACAGTCAGTTTTTTTAAATGAAACATTCAATCACTTTATAAAAATCATTGTGGTTATCTTTCTTGTGAGTAGATCTATTATTCGGTAATAAAATCATTTGATTTCTTATGAAACATGGCAATGTGGTTTTCAGAAATATCTTTTTCTTTCTCACACACACACACACACACACACACACACACACACACACACACACACACACACACACACACACACACACACACGCACGCACACACGCGCACGCACACACACATACATATATGAAAAACGAAATATGTAGAGGATGTATTTTTTGTATATGTTAAAGTGCCAATGTTTTGTTTATTTCAAAAACATCACCAGGGCTATGATGAGAACCACCCAAAGATGCTACATGCTATTTTGAACAAATCCTTGAAGCAACACCCAACAAAACAGCAGCTGTACAGCCATTTGCCTCCTGTCTTGCAAACCATCCAAGTAAGATGAATACAACATGCTTGACACAACTGGAGAAACAGGGATGAACTCATAAGCGAGGTCATCCGGTGGGTTCTCACACATGGACACACAAGTGTTAGCCAACCAGTAAAGACTTATATTCATATGTTTTGTGTAAACACTGGATGGCATCTAGAGGACTTACCAAGAGCAATAGATGATAGGGATAAATGACAAGAGAGAGTCAAAGGAATCAGTGCTATCAGCATGATTTGACAACAATGATGATATAGTCCTAAAGATAAAAAAAAGCAAAACATTGGCATATATCATATGTAAAAAATATATTCTGTGAATATATTATATATTTACATATGTAATCAAATTTATTCCCATTTTTCTCCTTATATATATATATATATATATATATATATATACATATACATGCACACACATACATGTACACACACACACACACACACACATATATATCTGTATAAAAATATTTGATATCAACATTTATGTGTTTATTCTTCATTCCTTACACACACACACATATATATATATATATATATAGCCATCCACAGACAGATCTGTTTTGATCTATCAGAACTCATCTTATATATATATATATATATATATATATATATATATATATATAGAGAGAGAGAGAGAGAGAGAGAGAGAGATGGTGGGGATAGATAAGAACATACTAAATATCATATGATTCCATATTGGTCAACTTACCTAAGAAGAATTGTTTTTTTATTTCATATTTCTCATTCAACCGCTCAAACAAAAAGAGCTGTGTCTTCTCTTCATGGAGGGCAGCACAAAGCTGGTCGAAAGAGTTGGGACCCTTAGAGATGATGATATCCAGAAATTTACTGGCTTTTTTCTCATTTGAAGGCTCATTTTCAATCACTTCACAGTCTTCTTTGCTTAATACATTCTCTTGGCACAAATACTCAAAATGAAGTTCAGGTTGTAGGTGTTGACAGATGTAATTTCGGTTAGATTGCAAAATCTATAATTAAAAGTAAAACATTACAGGAATATAATGTCAGAAGATCAAACAAATTATATCTATATGAATTAAAAAAAAATTTTAAATTACACTAATTGGCTGAAAAGTTCATAGGCTGACCAAGATATTCTCATGGAATGTGATCAAATGAAGTTTATTTGTCAGCATAGTCCCCCTTGAAATCCACAAATTTCTTCCATTGATGTTGTTTTACTTGGATCCCAATGGTAAAAAAAAGTCATCATCAGCAGATATGATGTCAGCCTATGAACTTTTCAGCCCACTCTCATTTTTTAGCAGTTATATGGGTTTTTAGCAGAACAGTTTTACTGCTTAAATAATTTTCTAATACATTTTATCCATGAAAAGTAATATAAATTATTTGATGTTAAAAATACAAAATGAGCTATTCTTCTTTATTTGCAAAAATAGTTTGTTTTTTTTAATTTAAAAAAGAAAGTAACATTTTCTTTATGCTGGCAGGTTTTACTTCTTGCTCAAAGGAAGAAGGACATTTTGAAGATAAAAATATGAAGTGTGATCAAAAAGTATCAAGACTGAATTTTTAAAATCTAAAATTGAAATAAAACAGCAAAGCAACTTATATACAAAGTGATGATGTCAAAATATCTGGACAAGTCAGTGCTAATTTGAAAACAATTATGAGGCCAGTCCTGATACTTTTTGATAAGCAGGTTTTAGGATTATACAGGATTATGCATGTTAAGCCCCTTCTATATTCATCAGACCTTTTTCTTATTTTCTACACTGAAAATTATTTTGTAGGATAAGTAAGAAGTTTTATTTACAGTGAAAGTATCAAACTGGATGCTTACATTTACCTTTTTGTTTAATTGCATAAAGTAGACATTCACGTACGAATTTTCTAGCTAGAAATCAGACAAAACTTTTTCACAATTTTTTTTTCCTATGACTTTACTGATCACCAGGCAATCAAGACTTGAAAAAATGTATTCTCATTTATATTTATAATACAATGAGACTGTAAATGTTCACCTCACTATGACAATTATCAACTTATTATTATAAGTCATCAAAAAAACCTTTTTTTAATTGCTTTAGTATTTATTGGATTTGGTTTGCACAACACTTTTGACATTTTATTTTGGAAAATCTAATTATCAAGAAACTTATACACAGAGTGATGAATATTGTTTTCAGAAGATATCAAGTCAGGTAACCAGGGCAGGTATTGCAGAACTTTCCAGCACAACTCCAATTGTTTTTCATATATAGGAGTTTCAATATGGTCATAGATTTCATAAAACCACAAGGCTTCAGTGCCCAAATTGATTAAGGTGACATCAATAAAGATAGCGGTTTCAAATCCTACCCAAGCCGGCCAGAGGTTTACTTGGTCAAAAACGTGGTGCGATAGACAACAACTATGGAAGGCAGTAATTACTGGGGATACGGTTACAGGACTCAGCATTCCTATCCGAGGTTGCAGTAAATCACCTGAAGAAGGCCAGAGGTGAAATTTGGCCGAAACGCAGTGAAAGAAGAAACAACACAAAAACTACCAAGATGAGGACAAAAAGTCCGCAATAGATAAAAAAATTAATTCTCAGATTAAGAAGCCTCATCTCAAAATAATTCCTATTAAAGACAAGTAATTTAAAAATATATTGATTATCTTATTTCTGCAGTGGGAAAGGAATCAGTTTTTTAATGTAATACTTAACTAATCTTACCAATTTCTACTTAGATAATCTAACATTACTAGTAAATGTAAAAATTCTTGCTCATTAACCCTTTCACTGTCAGCCCAGACAGAATACACCGACTATATCTCTGCTGAGGAGTAAGAACTACCAAGTGTCCTGGATATGACACTAAACAATCTGATGGTGAAGCTCCAGTAATGTGAAGTATCCCTTCATTGCCATTGCTCCCAGGTCCACTCTGACTCAGAGCGGTAGCACCTGATAGGGTCCTATCTATGAGTCAAATAGAACTGTTTGACATTTTAAACTGAGTGCAAATCAATGACTTATGCTAAATTGGTTTGTTAGAAATAAAACTGTTTGATCATTTAACTGTATGTAAGCTAATGACCGATGTTTAATTGAATTGTTAGTGATATATAGTGTTATATACAGAAATCCCTTCTGATTTACTAATACATTCCCAACTAACTCACAAGCAAAAACAATAAATAAACAAACAAATAAAACACTACAAATGTACATTTCAAAAGCCAGATGAATAAAACACATGATGTGCAGGTAGGCTCTACACATCCATCTGGTTGAAATGTAACTTTATATTTATAATTTAAAAGATCATTTTCATTTTTTTTTACCCAATCAGCAACCTTCCCCATCAAAATTTTTTGGAGCTGATTCAACCTAAACATGACTATAAAATGGTCACTGAAAGTTCAAAAAGTCAGTCAGCTCCGAGACCTTGAGAGAAGAACATTGACAGTGACACCTGCAGCATTCAACATCACACAACTTGTCTGAAATTTCTCACTAAGGCCCTTTGATGGAAATGACCTGAGAATCACCACCCCACCTACATTCCACCTTTTTGATGCCAACATTTCTCCTTCCCTATCAACATAAACTTTGGTTGACATGTAAGTCTGTGACTCACCCCTACTAACACAAATATTGGAACATTTTACTTCTCAATTTTCACTACCATTCAACACACATTAAATTTCCTAAAATTAACTCATTCCTATCAATACAACTACAAACATTTTCTTCTCAATTTCACAGATATTCTTATATTCGCCAACACAATTGTTTGAATCTTTTGTTTCTTGTTTGTTAATATAATTGTTAAATTTTTCACTTGTCTTCTAGTTTAATTCCATTTTTATGTGAATAATCTGTTCTATTAACAACAATTCAGTTTAGCATAAGTACACAGTTTGTCAAAAACATTTCTATTTCAAACTATTCAAGCAGTTATATGTAACAATTCAGTTAAGTGTAAATACAGTTTTAATGTCGAAAAACAGTTGTATTTCAAATAATTCAGTTAAGCATAAGCACGTAGTTTAAATGTCAGTATGGTTTAATTGTCAAAAACATTTCTATTTCAAGCTATTCAGTTTACTCAAACAATTCATTTTAGCATAAGTATGCTGTTAGTTCTATTTAACCCATATATAGGGCCCTATCGGGTGCTACCACTTCAGGCCAGAGTGGATCTGGTAGCAATGGCAATGAAGGGGTACTCTGCATTCCCCAAAGCTCCAGCACTTCTGGAACCTCACCATCAGATTGTTTAGTGTCATATTCAGGACACTCGTTGGGGGGGGGTCTTACCCCTCTTCAGAGGTGCAGTCAGTGTATTCTACCACCCCAGCCAACTGGGCAATACACAGAGTTAAATGTCAAACAGTTTTATTTCAAATAATTCAGTTCAGCATTAGTACACAGTTTAGACGTCAAAAACAGTTCTTTTTCGGGCAATTCAGTTCAGCACTAGTACGCAGTTCCAATGTCAAAACAGTTCTATTTTAAACAATTCAGTTTAGCATAAATACACAGTTTAAATGCAAAAATCAGTATAGTGAAAGAAGCATGGTTCAGTTCTATTTAACCCATAGAAAGGATCCTTATCAGTTGCTACCACTCCGGGCCAGAGTGAACCTGGGAATGATGGCAATGAAGAGGTATTCCACATTCCCCAAAGCTCCAGCATTGCTGGAACCTCACCATCAGATTGTTTAGTGTCATATCCAGGACACTTGTTGGGGGGGTCTTACCCCTCTGCAGAGAAGCAGTCGGTGTATTCTACAGCTCCAGCCGACTGGGCAACTCAGTTGTAGAGTTTCGGCACTGCAATCTGTGGTCGCTGGTTCAATCTCCAGTGGTGGAGATTATGATATACACTGCTGATGAGACCTAATAAGGTCGAAACAGCTGTCCAGTGTTCCCGTATGTTGTGCGTAGGTGTTCGTTGGATTTTCTAGTCATGGTAATTCAATTCAGAATTATAAATGTTTGCAACAATTGAAACCATTTAACTATATAGAAACAATAGCAATACTTAGTTCTAACTAATTTAAAAAAGAAATTACTTATAAACTAATCTCTTACACATCATATAAATCTATTTAAATGTGTGCAAACAAATTACAGATGTTGAATTATGACTGTTACATAGCAATACTTAAAACTACTTAACTGTGTGCAAAAAAATGAGCTCAGGCTCGTTTAAGAATGTTATCAACAAAACATGTTTACAAATCACAAATATTTAATATATATGTATAAAGAAGATTTGGCATTAAATAACTGACAATTGTTGATATGATATAAAAACAAACCAAACTGGGACACTGGTGTCACAGTGAGAGTGAAAGGGGTAATGGGGCAAACAAGCAACAAGCAATTTGGAACTAACCAGAAGAAAGATTTATGCATTATTTCTTAAATTTTATATAAAATATTCCTATGCTTGTTTATATATATATCTATCATAGAAAACAAAATGTATAAAACTATCAAAATACTGACAAAAGTATAGATATCAAAAATTGATATTCTGATTCTTATATCATACAGTTAAACTAAAAAACGAGTCCAAGGGTATGCTGTTTTTGTGGCTGGTAATAAAGTCACAGAAAAAAGTCAAGTATTGGCTAGGAAAAAAATCACCAACAATTCATGGTGGAGGGTTACAGTTAAGTTTTATAGAGAAATATGTTTTTAATTCAAATGAGACAAGAGATTTATCAAGTAAACTCTTTTGGTTTAAGATTCCTTGTTTTTTTTTGTGACTTATTTATCTGGATCCACTGATCTGGATGGCTGGTCAACAAAAAAATTGATTGATTTGTCTTTGCTATGCAATGACAAATGAACTTTAATTTGCTTGCACCCCAACAACATGATCTTTTTTTAATGACTAAATTTTTTGGCTACCAATGAAACTGAATCAAAAACAGCTAAATCTAATCACAAAAATTGTTAACTTGACAATATTGAAATACATCGCTTAGTCATCCAAGGGGAATAACTAATATTGACTGTTGAAATTAATCTAAATTAAATCAATTTACCTTTTTGATAAAAACAATATTCATCACTGCCACTAGTTTCAAATTTTTTTCAGAACAAAAGAAACTGAAGAACAAAATTGAAATAAAATTCAGCTAAATTGGGAAATTAGAATTTGGCTTCAATTAGGAATCAACCATTAAACATCCACTGGATATCTGGAGAAGTTGCATAGTTCTGGTCACCATTATTGGTTCCCTTCCATTTTTTTGTTATAACTTCAAAAATAAACTGAAAATTATAAGATTTATATAAACTTTTTTTTTATCAGTTGCTGTTCTTTATCAACTATGAGTTGTCAATAGACCAAAGCTGTTTCATTAGATTCCATTTCTTTTTTTCCAGAGATATTCTACATTACATACTGAAATTTCATGGGTACCAATAATAGTGACCAGCACTGTATGTTAGTACATGAACATCAAAGAAAAAGATATAAATTGAAATAATACCTCTTTTTTGAATCCCATCAAAACATCCTCCTCATTCATGATTTAGCTTTAGTAGAGTTATCTGAGGAAAAAATAAAATTATAATAATGATAATAATAATTAGCAAAAATAAACAGTCATTATTTGATAAAACATAATTGAAGCATTGAGAGGAACAATACTTAATTCAGCACTTAAAACAAAATGCTATTTTATATCAGAATTTCCTATTTGGTGTATTTTTCTAGTAAAAAACAGTTTCATTATTTAACTTATGACAGAATAAAAATGTGCCTGAAGATATACAAACTTCAAACAGGAACAATAACTTCAATTAAGTTGTCATTTATCAAGTTTAGTTTAGCACAAGCCCTGAAGTATTAGGCTGCCAGAGAAAATTAAATGCACCATTAATAGCCGGCTAGCTAAGCTCACTAACCCTTGGTTGGTGTACTCTTTGAATTCCATTGGAATGCCTTTAATATATTTATTATTCTCTGTACATATAAACTAACTACTCTTCCTACATGAATTCCTGCATCAGCAGCAACATTAGCTGAAAAATCAGAAAGTCACTGATACTGTTTAGTTTTGAGAAGTTGTTGATATCTGACATAATTCAAATTATTTGCCTCGCCTTGGATATAAGAATCAACAACAAGCTGCTGAAATAATTTTCCTCCATGAAAAATTAGCTGTATCTTTCTCTGACTGCTATTTAGGTAAATCATAATATGCACATACCAGTATGCCTATTACTGTGTATCAGTACAGGTTGGAACTATCTTTAATATATAGAGGTGGCTAATACAAAGGTTGACAACTGGTATGCCAATTGCAGTGAATCAGTTAAGGCTAAATATTCATTTCTGATTACTCAGTTAGTTCCCCATGAGGATAGAATAATATATATGTAATTAGGTCAAGATTTGAACTCACCATCATCATGCAGACAACATAGATTCCCGTTGACTCTCTCTCTCTCTCTCTCTCTCTCTCTCTCTCTCTCTCTCTCTCTCTCTCTCTCTCTCTCTCATCATCCATCCTTATTGGCCATTGCACTTGGTAAATCCTCTAAACAGCACCCAGTGTTGATGAATGTAAGTTTTTGCTGGTTGACCAACACTGGTATGTCCAGGTGTAAGATTCCATTGGAGAATGTCACTAAGGAGTTTGTTGTTACTTCTCAAGCAGTGGCCCACATATCTTGTTAATCTTATTTAGATAGTTTATGAGATGAGAGGTAAGTAGCCTTACAGCTGCTGCATGTTTTTTTTGTAGGCTGTAACTTCCCAGATTTGTTCAAAACAACACATAGCATTGTGCAATGTGTAGTTTTCATCAAACTCTTTTTTCAGGAATTTCGTTAAAATCCAAGGGGTGCCTGATTTTGAGGAAAGATACAAAAATCTAATCTCAAGGTTGATTCTCTATCAATAGTTCTAAAAATATTGCTTATTTATCCCCAGTTAGCCAGTTGTAACATTTTTGCTCATTGTTCCTATCTCCCTAACAACAGAAGCTGGAATATTGAATTTTGCTCCTAAATGAATTTCTTCTCTTAACTTCTAATATCTCAAATACGATATGAGTAGTCCAGTTATGTATGTAGATAAGAAACAAAAATATTTTCCAGTAATTACTGAGAAGGCATCTTTGGTCATGTCTGTGATATTTATTGTTTTCAGAAGAAATAAGCCTGTTAAACTTTTAGAACATATGACAGCAATTTATAATGTCTCTTTTGAAACTAGTCATACAAGTGATTTGGTTTGAAAGTGATCTTCAATGTTGCAAGGCTTAAGGCATGGTGTGGGACGTGTAATGGACTGAATTACACATTCTCACAATGTAATGACTTAAAAAAAGAGGGTTTTGTGTGTTCCTCCTTATATATCTTGACCTGTTATCATGGCAACTGCAATTGCTACATCTCTTGACATTGTCAAAAAAAATTCTGCAGGAAGGGCATATAATAAAGAATTTTGTATGTATTTAGGCACATATTTTTAAACAGTGACCATTATTTTTTTCTGAAGTTCATGTGGTGCCCATTATCAATACTGTAAAGTTAACCAGAGTAAACTTCGATCATGCTTCTAAGAATTCCTTCGCACTGTATAAAAAATTATGGGAACATTTGCATTAACCTAATATATGTACATAGCAGCTATCAGCTCAATTTAGAGTACATTCATATTATATACTTTTAATGATCTGAGGTAAAGTTGCCAGAATTTGAGGAGTGCATTTATCATTACCCTAATTCTATAACTATTAACTTACAACTATTGGAAATGATTTAAGAAAGGGACTTGTGGTGAAGTGAACTATAGTTGTCTACCTCTGAATCAGCCAACTATAAATACTAAAAGAATCTTCACCTTAACCAGATGACAGTTAAGTTATATTTGAATATAGCTTAAAGAAAAGTAATTACCATGTCTTTTATCAGAGGACTTGGTAGTGATACTCTATAATTAGCTAATTAGCAACTTTAGCTATTGCTAGGAATCCCTCATTATTGATCAGAAAGCAAAGAAAATGTGCTTGCATCAATCAATCTGAAAATGATTTCACCACCAATAAAACATAATCAACAAAGCATAAAAATATCTTAGGAAAAAATAATTAATAATAAAATTCGCAGAAACAATAATTCTAATAATATTCAAAAGTTTTATTCCATGATTTTTTAAATCATTTTTATAGTTTTAACTTTCACACATATGACTTTCCTTTACTTCATTGAATATGAAAGAAAATACCATGCAAAAATTTGAAGACAACTTGAAAGGTTTTAGTATAGGTTCTTAAAATCGGTAAAATTTGTTGCCCTTAACTCTTCCATTCTAAGTTGAATTAAGGCTAAACAAATGAAGACAGAAATTACTGATTCTGCCAAGTACATCAACAATTTAAAATAGATATTTTACTCAACTGTAATTTTAAAAAAGTACTCTTGTTGATTTGATTAGTCACATTCTGTTGTGAAAAAGTGAAAAATATCTATATAACAAATTGTTTATAGTCGTGGCTTTGTTTGGTTGAGTTTATGGCATATTAACTATTGTTTATCAACTAGTTTCAGAGTGCTACCGTTTAGTGTGGAAATGTCACCTGTTTGATTAAAGCACATATATTCCATCTTGTGTACATTGACATGGAGGCCGATGCCTGCAGTGGCTCATTCCAGGCTATGTAGCAGGGTTTCAGCTTCGGCGGGTACATTTGCCAGAAGCGTTATATCATCGGCATAGTCGGCGTTGGTAATTGTTTTTGTGGGGTTACCTTCTGCTTCTTTCTTTTGTTAGCTTGAAACCGTTTTCTTTGATTTTATCGATAGATATTCTAAGCACATCGTCTAGACAGATGATAAAGAGGTATGGAGCTAATGTGTCTCCTTGCAGTACGTCTGCTACCATGTTGAAGTAGTCTGTGTCTCCATCCGGGGAATGGACTTTTACTTTGGTGTTTCTATAGAGCATCATTATGGGTGCAATAGTTTCTTTGGGTAGGCTGTAGGCAAGAAGAATTTGCTCCATCTTTCCTCTATGAATGGAGTCAAAGGCCTTAGTAAAGTCAACAAATAATATTGTTGCCTGTAGGTGTTTGTGTGTACATCTTCAAGAATTTGACGAATAGTCAAAATTTGTGACGTCGTGGATCTATTTCTCTGAAAGCCATTTTGATTTTTCCTAAGTATGTTGTCAATTTTGGGTTCTATACGGTTGTGTAGAAGGGCATTGTATATCTTGACCGCTGTGGACGTAAATGTTATACCTTGGTAGTTCTTGGCTAATCCAAGGTTGCCCTTTTAGGGAAGGGGAGGATGCATCCTTTCATCCATCTGTCTATAGGATTTTGATTATATATGGCATTACAGTGTCGAAGCAGAACTTTCTGGTCTTCCACACTTCTGGGGGTATTTCATTGAGCCCTGCTGCCTTTCTAGTTTTAATTTTTCTCAGTACCAAGTTGAGTTATTCTTGAGTAAACGGTCCTAGTTTAATGTCTAATTGCTTACTCATAATTCTCGTGATTGGTTCACGAGTAACTTCCGGGGGGGGGGGGTCCGAGTAAATTCTTAAAGTGCTGTTTCCACGGGTGTATTCAATCTTGTTGGCAGGTAGCTTTCAGTTTAGCTTTTGCACTGCTCTTCCTTCTGCTCACTTTGTTTATCATTTGCCATGCTATCCTAGATTATCTATCTTCAACCAAGTCTCTAATCTTATTGATCTGATTTTGTATGTATTCTGTTTGTTCTTTTAGGTAAATGTTAGCTAATTTATTTTGTGCCTTTTTAAGTTTCAGGTACATTGGTATTGGTTGGGTTCTTCCTATTGCATTTGGAGGCAGTTTTCACATCTGCATGCCTTTCTCTAACCGGTAATGTCTCCCATAGGACTCTATGTTTTCTTCTTTGTTTAGTTGGAATGAATTCTGCTGCCACTTCTCAGTGGGCATTGACAAAATTCTCATATTCTTCATTCGGAGTATGTGTTTCTGTCTGTTCTTGTTGAGCATCAAATTTGTTTCTTAGTGCTAACGTATATTTATCTCTAATATCCCTGTTATTAAGCAGGGCCCAGTCATAGTGTACAGTGGTCTTTGTTCGGGTAGCATTCTTTTGTAGGCTCAGTTGTATATTTGCCGTGACAATTTGGTGGTCGGTGGATACACGCTCGAAAGAGGAGTAAGCTTCGCAATTCAATGCGCTATTATTCCATTTTTTGTTTATAAAGACATAATCTATCTATGCTTTAGTATTGTTTGGGTATGTGTAGGTCTATACTTTTCCCTCCCTTTTTTGAAAGTTTGTATTGAGGCATGTTAATCTAGAGAGCAGTATCTCATCAACCGAGACAGACATCGACACGTGACTAGCAAAGGCATGGACAGCTATCGATAGGCTATCGGTCATATGGAAGTCAGACCTGACCGATAAAATGAAGTGCAGTTTCTTCCAATCAGCGGTCATGTCAATACTGCTATATGGATGCACCACATTGATGCTATGAAAACTTATGGAAAAAAAGCTTGACGGTGACTACACAAGAATGCTGAGAGCAATATTGAACAAGTCCTGAAGACAGCGCCCTACAAAGCAGCTGCTGTACGACCACCTACCACCCATCATGAAAACTATCAAAATTAGATGCATCAGATATGCGGGAGACTGCTGGAGATGTAGGGACGAGCTCATAAGTGATGTACTCCTGTGGACCCCTTCACATGGACAAGCAAAGGCAGGGCTACCAGCTCAAACCTACATACAGCAGCCCTGTACCAATACAGGATGTAGCCTTGAAGACCAGCCGGAAGCAATGGATAGTAGGGAGGTGTGGTGAGAGAGAGTCAGAAATATCCATGCTGATAGCGTGGCATAATGATGATGATGGACTATTGTTGGTTATTTAATGCCAAATCCAGGTTATAAACATATATTAAATATATATGATTTGTAAACACATTTTATTGATAACATTTTTAATCAAGCCCGAGCTCATTTTTAGTCTTTATCTTTACATTATATAGATGGTGGTAATTTAGGCACTGTACGGTGAAGGTTGGCTTTTGATACACAGATGACCTGAATCCTTGCTCTGTGCGAGTTATCAGTATATCTAGGAAAGATAGCCTGTTGTCATGTTCTTTCTTCATAGTGCACTGTATGGATGATTGGATTGAGTACACATGATCAAGTAATGTTTGAACATCTTCCCAATGAGACCAGAGAATGAATGTGTCATCTCTGTATCTAAGCCACAATGATGGCTTTAGTGATGTAGATACAAATGCCATTTCCTAAAAGTATTCTATGTATATGTTGGCCAATAATGATGACAACAGCAATCCCATAGCCAGTCCTTCTTGTCAGTATATGTCAGACCCTATCCTGAAGTCAGCCCTTTCCACACAAAAGGTCAACATCTCCATAAAGTTATCTATTGGGATACAGATGCATTCTTCCAGCAAGGGATCTGCAGATAACTTATCTTGTTCCACTGTTAATGTCTCATCAATGAGTACTTTCATAAACAGGGTTACTACATCTTGGCTTACCATCTAATTGGAATGAATAGGAACCTTGCTAATTTTTTTCCACAAAGTAGGCAGAGTTTTTGAAATATAATGAGGACTTACTTATTAGTAAAGAAATTATATTCACAAGGGTGCAGCTCAATGGGTGACATGCTGACACTCTGTTGCTGATAATGGGTCTTAATCATTTGTTTGCACACAGTTAAATGGTTTCAAGTTTCGCTATGTAACAGTAACAATTTAAATTCAATCACTAGTTTGCTCACATTTAAATAACTATACATGATATGTAAGAGATTAGTTTGTCAGTAATTTCATTTTCAAATGAGTCAGAACTAATTTGTTTGCATACTAGTATTGCCATTGTTTCCACACAGTTAAATAGTTTAAATTATTGCTATCTCACACTAATAATTCAATTCAATATTAATCATTTATTGGCAGACAGTGAAGTTGTTATAAGTATTGCTTCTCAATAATAATTATTCTGTTCAACACTATTCATTCATTCCCATCAAGTCAAATGTTTCCAAGTATTGTTATATAATACAATAATTCAATTTAGATACAATTTATAAATAATTCAATTTAGAGTTTCAAGTATTGCTATTAAACATTAATAATTCTATTCAACATTACTCATTCATCCACACACATAAATGGTTCCAATTATTGCTATGTATCACTAACAATTCTATCAAATATGAGTCATTTGTTTACCTGTTTATATCATATGGTAATTGTCTCCTTGCAGCTTCCACTTTCTGGAAGAGGAGAATTAAAAAAGCATTGATCATGGCATCCTCAGAATAAACACACGTGATTTAACATCTATGCTTGTGCTATATTTTATCTTCCCATATGCTCAGGAATATTCCTTTTCCAGATCTACTATTTTCTCCGAAACTATCAGCATAACAGTAACAAGATGTCAGAAGTGGGATTCTTTCTCCTCCATCTAGTCATAGCAGAGGTTGTCTTTATTGGTTGGAAGTGGCTTGTAGCTCTGGTAGTGGATTCCAAAGTCAGTAGACATTCGACTAGATCATTCTGGATTGGTAATAAAGAAATCTCAGTCAAAATTATGCATTAGTGAGATATGTTATGCAAGCTGGCAATGACTTGCAATTTAATCATATCTTCAGAGTATGATATTATATAGCGTTGGTCATTACATCCACTGTTTCTCTGGAACACACAAAGCATTGCCTATACTTTCAGACAGGAAAAGAATGTTGTAATGGTTTCTCCATCATTTTGTTTCATCCTAAAGAAGTGCTGTCCGTAGACTTCAGGATGAATGGACTTCACTGCAACGGATTTAATGCATTTTAGCAGCTGTTGTTCTGTAATATTGATGAGGTTGTCAAAGCCAACAAAATTGAACAGCATTTTGTTTACTGGTGAGCTGCACACAGATCGTAGCTTGTTTCGAATTTTAATTGGGTTGGTCAGCAAAATCATTTGATTATAGCGACTCCATGCATCTTGGAAAATAATCCAGTTATCTGATGAGTCTGCCTTGATCATTGAGCATTCAGGCTTTATGCAATTGGGTGGCAGTCTGTTGCTCAGTTGGTATAAAGTGTGCCATGAGACATGTCATTGTCCTTGCATGGCAAGTTGCTGTTGTAGCATTTGAAATATAACACTCATTGGACTGAGTACAGCTTGTTGGCTCTACAGGGCTTCATCAAAATTATCTGCTGGGGCACTAATTTGCTTTGTATTAGAGATATTGGGCAAATGAACTTTCAGTTTAATGAATGGTATAGGTTAATGGAGATTACTAGCAACACAACTTAGGTGTAGTACAAGACTGAAACAAATTTAAAACAATGTTTAATCATTAAACATATACAAGTACACAGGTTCAGTATCTGAATGTTTACCAACCACTTTTCATGGTAATCACACATCTGACACTTTGTTATGGCTATGCAGATAGTTCTAGAGAAAATAGTAAATCTGGAAAAGGAATATTCCCAAGCATACGAGAAGATAGAATATAGCATAAACAAGGAGGTTAAATCACATTTGCATTTATTCCAAGGATGCCATGACCAATGCCTTTTTAAGTCTCCTCCTCCAGAGAGTGGTGGCTGCAGGAGACAACTACAATACAATACAAACAGCACAGCGTTAAGTGATCAGACAGTTCTATTTTTAACAATTCAATTTAGCATAAGTTCTTTGTCTACACTCAGTTTAAATGTCAAACAGTTCTAGTTGACCCATAGGACCCTATCAGGTGCTACCACTCCAGGCCAGAGTGGACCTGGGAGTGATGGCAATAAAGGCCTACTCCAGCATTACTGGAGCCTCACCATAAGATTATTTAGTGTCATATCTCGGACACTCGTTGTGGGGATCTTATACCTTTGCAGGAATGCAGTCAGTGTATTCTACAGCCCCAGCCAACTGAGCTGTATTGTCATGCTATAGAATATTATGACTTATTTTTCTCCTGGATAAAACATCAAATTTTGATTTAAGTATTTTTAACATGGTCCTAAGTGTATTTAAGACATGAAAATTAGCTTCATGTTCCTCACTTCTCTCAATTCACAAACAAGATCCTGTTATTTTCTCCATTTCTTACTTTTTATTATCTTCCCCACTGTGGTTCTCATGTAGTTTATAATTGTAGATTAACTACTTGGTAGTTATTATTTGCCTTGTTTATGAAAATCAGATCTGGTTTTCTTGTTTGAATAAAATGGATCTCAAAGTTCCAAAGTATTTTATTTTTTTCAATGGGTTACATAAAAACTATATTCTGTTTTATGTTAGATTATATTATTCAAAATTTTTATTAACTTTAATTAAAAAGATCATGTTTGATTGTATAATGTCATCAATCATAATGGAGTGATTTTTTTAAAATTTTGTTAAATTGGCAGTTTTGTTTATTCATTATTACACAGAAAATGGGTGGAAATTATTATACATTTATTTTATTTAAAGTAAAGTAAAAATGCAACTGAAACACAAGGTATGTATATAGTTTATAGAGAAGGTACAGTAAATAATCAAACATGTCAGAAATGGTTTGCAATATTTCAAGTTGGAAATTTCTTACCAAGCAATATATCATGGCTGAGTATACCAACTGAGGTTAATAACTATCAAAGTAAAGACATTATTTGAGAATAACTAATGTGACGGCAAATTCTTTAAAATCCCAAAACAGGACTTTATTTTCGCACGTGTGAAGACGGGGCAGGTTGGCACTTGATCCCTTGTAGAATAAGTCCTCGTTCAGAGTTTTTTCCTCGGGCACATAAGAACTGGCATATTATGTGGGGGATTAATTTAGGGCTAGACTGACCGCCGCTGGCAAGAGGTTCCAAATTTCACACTATACACACGCCCACCAAGGCTACTAGTTTTCCTCCCCTAGACAATGGAAGATATGGACCTCTAGGTTGAGACGTAATAATATTAATTATAGTTGTCAGCAATTCCGGTTTCCCGTGTGATATTTTAAAGGAATTAATAGGACAATTTTAAGCAAGATAACATAAGGCGAATAGAAGCTTGAAAAGAAATATGACATAACAAACTCGTAGAAGACACTGCAAATAACAACTTCGACCACGTGGGAACATTAAAATATATCAATCTTTTACTACACATAGATATACACCTTCAAAGTGTTAAATATATCATAAATGAACAGTCCATGAACATAAATGTCTTTCTTTTCTGTTCTTTCGTTTTTCCTTCAAATTGTCAGAGAGAGAGAGGGTATATAAAATTGGGTATAAGGAGAAATGGTCTCAAAGTTTACTTATCTTTTTTCTTTGATGGAGTTCCTGTGGAGAATATTTCCTCTTTTACAGGCTAGTAGACTTTATGCTATTTTTAATACTGGCTTGAAGAACTTGGCTCCTTCGTGTCCGAGATATTTTTTTGTCTTCTTCTACCCGGAGTACTGGCTTTGGTTCCGTCTGCCACGAACCCTGTCCAACAACTAACTTTCTTACTATCTATTTCCGCTGACAGGAAGGAGTCCCCACTTCCGTTTTGGTGTCCCAGCCAATCATTTGGCTTCTCTCTTCTTCCTTCCCGTGTCAGGCGACCTGAGTGAGGTCACCAAGTATAAACATCTGTGGGTCTCCCCTCTGTGACCTACATTCTTTCTTAATGGTCATTCTCTGATGGCTTGCTACTGTTAATTCAAACAAGAGGATAGTAGTAATCATATTTCTATCTTCTCAATGGGACACCACGTGACACTAATATTATACCATTTAAGAGATTGCCAGCATACTTAAAATATCCAAGTCAAGTATTAAAAACTGCAACAGTTTGGTAATGTTAGTCCCTGACATATGGCTTCTACATAAATGGAAAAAGATACTGGACTATACTTCTGTTTGAGTTATTATTAACTGGTAATTAAATATTCTATTTCAGAAATAATTTGAAACAAATTGAAAAAATTTGGAATAGATTGTTATTGGTGATGAAAAACATACTTTTTAACAATGTTGACTGCAGAAGATCAGCAAGCACATGAAATGAATCATATTGGACAACTGTCTTTATCCACTGTTGCTTATGTGATAAGATCTGTGAGTTCCTTCCAACAAAAATTCATTTGAAGAAGGAAACAGTGTTACTGAGTAATAGCTGCCCAAAACAAAGATATCAAAACAATAAAAACCAAGTCACACAAAACTAACCAAAAATGCTTCTTAGGTAGAAACAATGATTAAATTGTTAACTATTTAGAAAAAATGCAAAAATAGGCTTTACGAAAAAGTGGTGGTGATCCACTGGGAAGTATGCAACTAGCATTCAAATGTACTGATCAATGTTTGAAAAAAGCAGATTCTGTCCTAGAAAATAAAAGTATGAAAGCCTTTGGAATTCAGTTAATTCATCCTAGGCCAGGAAACCAGATTTACTCATTATAAAAAAATAGTTGATGATGATCTAGCAGATTATAGAATGAAACTAAAAAAAAGAGAATAAAATGCTGGAAAAATATTGCCAGAGAAAAGAAAAATTATGGAATATGGAAGTGATAATTATACCTAAACAGCGGTCATATCCATACTACTATATGGATGTAACACATGGATGCTGACTAAGTGTTGTAGGGAATAAATAAATAAAATAAAAAATTTAAATTGAATTAAAATAATTATTAAAATATGCAGAAACTCCCAGAGGCCTCTGACAGGAAGAGAGGCAACGCATGTGCAAGGAAACGGGACCTTCCCAACAAAAGGAGGAATATCACTCTCTTTTAGCTGCAACAAGTGGAGTGTCAACACCTAGATCGTTCTTGCTAACTGGTGGGGGATGCCATGTGCCCATCTTTAGATGGCGCATTGGCTCACCCTTCCAATGGTAGTAGTGGTCTCTTTCACTACCAACCCATGACTAAAACACCGGATTTAGAGGAACTCCCAAAAGTGACTAACAAATTGTTAAAGCTTTAAATACTGAATAAGGACACATATATACCCAAGAAACAACTAACGCATTTTTAACATCTTGACTGGGAGATTCAACCATTTCAATCGTATTCAGGGAGAATTTCCTCACCCACTGAATGGTTGTTGAATCCAGGAATAAAGGAAAAATATAAAAGATGTCTTTGTCTCCTATCTGTTACTATCTTTTTCTTTCATATAATTCATATAATTGTTGTTAAACCAACAAAACAAAAGTGGGATAAGAATAGAATAACCTCAGAATGGAGTCAGATGGCAAATGGCAACATAGCTTGCCCTGAGCCCCCATAGAGTATAGAGAAAAAGCTTGACAACAATTGCACGAGAATGCTACAAGGTATATTGAATAAATCCAAGAAGTAACATCCCACAAAACAGCAGTTATACAGTCACCTACTTCCCATTTCAAAAACCATCCAAATTAAATGAAGACATGTGGGACACAGCTGGAGAAGTAAGGACAAACTCAGAAGCGACATTCACCAATGGACTCCTTCACATGGACAAGCTGGATGACCAGCTAGAACTTATCTACAACAGCTCTTTACAGACATAGGATATAATCTAGAAGACCTATCAGAAGCAATTGATGATTGAAACGAATGGCGAGAGAGAGTAGTTAGGGAAATCCATGTAAGCAGCATGACATGATGACGATGATGAATTATACCTAGCATTGCAAAAGCATTCAGAATGATTGTAAAGAACCTTACAAAAGTATATATTTAACAAAGGTTAATTTTTTTAAATGGCATACAACCACACATGAATCTTGATTTGTGTATGTCCCCCATTATAAATGGTCTTGTTCCACATTCTGGCTTATTGCGAAGTTGGATACATACCAAGTAGTTTATGTGGGGAGAGAGTAGAGGATGCTTGTTGGTTACATTCAGAAAAGGACTCCCAACATATTAACCTCGCGGAACTCGATGCCATTATTAAGGGAATAAACTTGGCAATCCTCTGAAAGACGACCACCTTGCATTTGTTCCCTGATTCTGCTTGGGTCCATAGATGGATCTCAGACACCCTTACCGGCAAGGCAAGGGTACGAACCAAAGCTGCAAGTGAGATGCTCATTCAGTGGAGGCTTGACACGATAATAAAGCTGGTGAAAGAATACATGTTGTCGAAGAATGTGTTCTTGGCCACATCTACCCAAAATAAGGCAGATCGATTGACTAGAGTGCTTCAGAGGTGGCTTGATGCAATTAAAAGGAACACTATGCCTGTGCAACCTGCCTGCACTGCATCCGTGAGCTCAGTTGGGCTTGACCAGATCAAGATTGTTCACCAACAGTGTGGTTATCCTGGTGTGTGGCAGACACTTTATTTTGTGAAACAGATTGCCACTGGGGTCTCTAAGGCTGCTGTGAAAACTGTCATCAGAGATGTGAAGAGTGTCAGTTGATCTAGCCGGCACCCGTGCACTGGTCAAAGGGGGCTTTGAATGTTAAACAAAATGGCACTGGGTAGTGATGGATATTACCCATTGTAATGGGGCCCATTTTTTGATGGTGATTGACTGTGGCCCCGCTTGGTTTGCAATCTAGTGACGTCTTCCTCGACAAGATGCGAAAAGTGTAATCAACCAGCTGAAGGCGCTCTTCTATGAGCAGAGCCTGCCAACAGAAATTCTGACAGATAATGACACTGCCTTTTGGAGCAGCCTGTTTAAAACCTTCCTAGAAGAGTGGAGAGTCCGACTTCAATTCTGCTATGGATATGTCCCCTCTGGTAACAGCATCATCGAGTGATGTCACAGAACTGTAAAAAGGATTGCTGCCAGTGTACTATACCGGAAGCAGTATACTGGTACAATGTCAAGCCAAGGGATGACGTGTCCTCTGCTACAGCACCAGCCAATATGGTCTATCGGTACTGCATTCGGCTGAAAGGAATCAATAGAACATCGGCACCAACACACAATCAACAGCAGGCTGTCTTCAAACCAGGTGACCGAGTGTGGGTGAAAACTCCATATGGACGATGTACCACAAAATATAAAGTGGGACGTGTAACTGGAATTACCAGTGCACAGAACATAACGGTCAACGGAATGCCACACTATGTGAAAGATCTGCGACCCATAGTGGGACCAGGCCAGCCGACAGTCTGTTCTGACATAGTTTCAGAGAATGCGAGTGAAAGATTTATAATCATTAGAGAGAGACCGCGTAAACAGGTACCCAGCACAAATGCAGGTGATGCCTCTTCCAATAACACTTATAATGAAGACCTAGTAACTTTACTGCTGCGAAGAAGCACATGGCGCAAAATACCACCTCCCGAATGTTTCATGTGTGATAACAGGATCGGGGGGAGTATAGTAGTAATGCCACGAACTATCTTACCTCGAAGAAACAAAAGAAGTGCTCTCTCTGCTACCAGCACATGGAAACCAGAAAAAGAAAAGGATGCAAGTGGTGTGAATTGTTTTATGGAGGAGAACGTGATAAGTCCATGTGAAGTAGTGAGATTTGATGAACATAAAAGAGACTAAGTTTGAAGTGGAAAAGAGCAGCATTTTGCTGATGTCTGATTGGTGAACATCCATCAGTTCATTTTGCAAGTTAAGTAAGTTGACTAGCACCCAATAGGTTGATTCCTCTTTGACTAGACTTCTGAAATCAACTAGAGGTTTGAAATCAGTTTTCTTTCTTCTAGACCAGTTGCTACATTTAGGCTAAAAATTCCAGTCTGCCCTACTGAAGGGAGTACATATGAATTCATGCCATTTTTAAAGGCATTAAAGTAAAAGTTAAATGCAAACAGTCTCATCTTTGATTGAACTCGCATCACCATGTCAATTTCTTTAGATGACAAGTGTTAGACTGCACAACTCTATAATGTCTTGCAAAGTAATGATTATAAGAATTGGTTTAATTTCTTTGTTTAATCGCATATCAACCTTCATGGTTTATTTAAAGCCAAAGCCATCCTAGTAGAAGAACAGTTGTGATACTATTAACACATAGCTGGTGGGGGAAGATAAGAAGGTGCATACCTTTTCCAAGGTTAATGTAATAGCGAGAATAGAGTTTGAAATCACTTACTCTGATGTCACAGTCCTGCATGTTAGCCACAATGTCATAGGAACTCCTCCAAAGGTAAACTGAAACCATCCAGATGACAACATTAGTAAAAATTAGAAAGAATACTAAGGAGAGTGCTGTTGTATTCAAGAAACTTATCATCAGTTGATCTCTGGTAAGACTAGTCAGCCAATACTTGTCTGAAAATTCAATGAGTAATACTAACAATAAGTAGATAGATGGACAACACTAATAATATTATTAAAGTACACTATAAAAACAGTTGATCTAAAAGATGTTATATTCAAATACAAATAATAGACTGTAAAAAGTTTTTGAAATAAAAAAATAAAAGCCACAAAATTTCAGTCGTACAAAATAAAAAGAAAGGTTATATGTCTAATCATTATTCATTATAATTTCTTTTTCTCCCCGTTAGTTTTTCTTTCTAGATATCTCTATCTTGCTACCCACACTCAGTCATTCTTTCTCACTCTATTTCTCTCAGTACACTCTATATTTCTTTTATCTCTCTCTCTCTCACCCTTTATCTTTCTTATTAAATACAAATCATCTATCCTGCACTCACATAGCACTTAGCTTAAGTGGTAGGATGGAAATGCAACTCTGAAGAATATGAATAAGTAAAAAAAAAAATAAAAAAAACAAGGAAAAAAATGAATACAAAAAATTGTAAGGAGAGGAGAAAGAATAAAGAAAAGTTAAATAATGAATGAATGAATGAATGAATGAAAAGTAATGTCAGCTACAAATGGTATTTTTCAACAAAAACAAAAAATGCAATTTTTTTTAACCACTTAAGGAATTTACTTAACGGCAACCTATCACTTTTTGCAATTTTTTGCATGCTGTGAATTTCTCTTTGCTGCATTTTCTGTATTTATTTCTTAATATTATTTATTCTTCCTTCTCTTCTCAATCTTCCACACAATTTCACTTTGTTCATTTTTCTTCTCACATTCTCTTTCTCATATACAAACTCATTCAATGGGAAAAATTACAAATGAGAAAGAAGTATAAACAAGACATACTAGTTAGATATGAATAGACTATGAGGAACATGAATAGACTCAGATACACTTATATAAATATAGAGAGCAATATATGAACAGACTGCCATAGATCTATCAAACTAAGTTAAAAAGATAAATTGAGAGGAAAAAATAAAGATACAGAACACATGGTAGATAATAAATTCCATAAAAGTCTGAAACTGATATTACAACTAAGAAACAATAAAAAGCAATATAAAAGAGAAAATATCTTGTGAAATTGAAGTATGAAATATGCATTTTCTCAGCAGCACACCTGCATTAACACCTGTGTCCTCGTGGCGTAATGGTTAAAGCGATGAACTGCGGAATCGTAGTACGCGAGTTCGTACTCCAGTCACGCTATTATGTTCACTTTCGGGCAAATACCCTTGGGAAAGGTATGAACCCCCTTATTCTCCCTCCAGCTATGGGTAAATAGTAGGACGGACTAGGTTCTTCAGCCTTGTTGAGGCAACTAGTCTAGGAGAAGGAAAACTCTGAATTCAAACCTGTTAAACTCCGCTTAAAAATTGACCTTGTGTCATATCCTGCCCGAGCGGAGGAGTTGGTAAATAGTACCTGCATTAACACCTGTAAAAACAGTTCCAATAATAGAGATGAATTTCTAATCCTTTCATATTGTAGTCTGCACCTGTATAATGATATGTGCCAATGAACAAGTAGATGATAATATGGCTTTTAATTTAAACATATTTTACATCCAAGATCCAGTTTTCATTTTTTTTTCTAATATTAATATCTTGAACTTTCATGATGATGTAAAGATCTAACAAAAAATGTAACAAATAGATGCTTATAAAATAACTTTCGAAGATGTGATTATCTCTACATGTTAAAAAGGGATTCTAGTATTCGTAATATGATCCATTTATAAATTTTCTGCCATTTCTAATGGTTAGTTTTTGAGATATTTGGAATTTATGAAAACAGACTGATTGAAGTTAGTATACAGATTAAACTAGCTTAAAACCTCTGAAATTGAATTAATATTTTTTCTTTTTGTCTATAATTTAAAAAAAAAAAAAAATTTTCTTTTTGTTTATATTTGTTGAAACATGCTGAAAAACAGGAAATAAGTTATTGAGTGAAGGAGTGTCACTTTTGGAGATATCAAAAGAGATTTAGAGAAATCATCAATTGATAATGAAGGCCGTTGAAAATATAATTAAATTAAAAACTAAAAGTAAAGGAAAAGGCAGTAAGAACTTGCTCCATCAAGATGTATGTAAGTGTAATGAAAAAAGGGGTTGGAACTCCTTCACGCCAACTATGCTGCTCGCACCAACTTTCAGAGTAACACGACTCTGCAACTCGCACCACTCCTCTTAACTCAACGTCTGCTCTCCACTTTCAGAATAACACCTCCTGCCTCGCCAATTTGGTCTTTTTATAGCCTCTTCTCCTCATATGCAAATTACCGCTACTCACATATAAGGAGTCCACAAACTCACATTCCTCTTTTTTTCTTTTCCCTATGGTTAAACGCAAACACGATGTGAGTAATCTATTCCATTACTTTTTAGACCACAAGTCCCCATGATCATTAATGATCACTTCTCAGTACATAGTCCCATGCCCAGATTGGCACAGTACGTTCTCTCTGCGGTCTTTGCATTGCCACTGGTTCATCTTCATTACCCTCTGGCCCAGCACTTACATCATTGTCTACATGGACCACATGCCTCAAATCTAAAATATGCCATGGCATTCCATTGATACTCAAGTTGTTAGGGGATTGTACATCAGTAATCACTCCTCTTCCCCATTGCGTCATACATCGTGCGTTCCGTGGTTTCACCCAAAACTCTTCTCCTATTTGGATTCTGGCTGGTCCCTGCTCATCGATTTCTTGGGATGTATCTCTCAGGTGCCTCCATTCATAGTTAAAAACTGATCTATGCGGCACTGTGCCATCTCTCTGTCCGACCTTGGGAGCCATGTTGTACCAGAATGTGACCTCTTCAGGTGATATCCCTCCCCTCTCAGCTATTGCTTTCACCGTCCGATAATGTTGCTCCACTATTCCATTTCCTCTGAGCCTATAGGCTGCCCTGTAATAGCTTCTTATCTTCCATTTTTTTAGCATTGTCTGGAAAATTTCTGAGTGAAAAACAGTGCCCTTGTCCATTATCACCTCCATTACAGGACCACGTTCAAGCATCACCTTTTCCAATTCCTCTGCAACTGCTGATGCCAATTCTGCATCCAACTCCCTCCATATCACCAGTCTACCAGGTCCACAGTCAATCATTGACAAGTATGCTCCTGCATGATAGTGTGTAATGTCGATAGCTAATCTTGTCCAATTCTTTGAAGTCCCAATTTCTCCAGGATCATGTATATTTGGAGCGGGATCGATTGATTGACATCAGACGCAATTCTTAACCACCTTCTGAACTTCTTCCTGTTTTATATGTGGATCAACTTTTCGCACCAAATATAACGTTCTTTCCACTCCCATGTGGTGCATACCATGCAACTCTTCTAGTTCTCCAATTCCTAGACAGCATACCAGGACCTCTTCTTTCTCAAAAAACCACTGTTTTTTTATCCGTGTCAGCGCATCTACTTTGTTTCTCTCTGATGGCAAAAACACAGCCTTTATTTGCAGTTTAAATTCAGATATCAACTCTCCAAGTGTCCCTAATCTCTGCTTTACAATCACTTCTCCAGCACCCTTTGTTCATATTCTTCCACTCTCCTCCACTGTAGAGGTCACCCAACTTAGTACCATGGCTGAATCAGTTCTTATTTCAATTTCTCTCAATCCCCATTTTATGGCTAAATTGATGCCTTTCAGAACAGCATCTAACTCGGCCACGTTAATATGATTATAATCATTTTTTTTTCTCAATCATGTCACATCCTCTGCCACCAAACTGCCAATCTCCACAACCACGCCTATCACAATACTGCTTGCATCACACCACACCACTCCTATTTTTGTTTCAGGTATGTGCCAAGCTCCAGTAACAGGGTCTTTCTTTTCAATTAGAATTTCCTGTATTACTTTGAGAGTTTTACAATCAACTCTGTCCTCCCAGTCTACTCCACTAGCTCTTCTTTTTACATAACTACATGCCAGTCACAGCCATCCAGCAACTGGATAGTGCCCCAACAATTTGCTACAGATAGAAAATAACTCCCATCTACTTATTTCTCCTTCTATCTCTGGGATCTCGTTGCCTCTTCTGAACATCAGCTTTCCCATCTTGTTCATAA
Source organism: Sepioteuthis lessoniana (assembly GCA_963585895.1). Lineage (NCBI taxonomy): Eukaryota > Metazoa > Mollusca > Cephalopoda > Myopsida > Loliginidae > Sepioteuthis > Sepioteuthis lessoniana. The sequence goes on along the minus strand of OY757921.1, from coordinate 18,283,289 downwards.
GCTTAAAGCCCAGTGCCGCTCCTCCGTCCAGGGACTCAGGTGATTTTGCTGTTAACCCAAATCCTTTCAGATGTTCCACAACCTCTTTTGTCGATATCTTCATTACATCCACTATTATATCATTGATGTACAAATCGGTGGCCTCTTTTGTTTTGCTTCTTTTCTTCAGCACCGTTTTTAACACAGCTGCCATAATCTTTGGTGCAACATTAAGTCCAAATCCTAACTGTGTCAGACAATAAGTTTTTCCTTTATAGCTGACCAGCTGGTACTGCCATAGTTCCTTTGCTACATGTAGCTGTAAGTAGGCAGAATTAAGATCCACAATAGCAGTTCCTCCTTCCAACCATCTCCACTTTCTCATCTTTTCATTGCACATGTCTATTATATCGCTCCCGGTAAGACACGTCAAAAAATAGTTCAATTCACGGTAGTCTAACACTGGCCTAACTTTCTTCTTTGTGGCCTGGAACACTGCCATCAATGGTAACATACCTTTTCCTTCTCCCTTCCATGGTACAAGGATACCATCCACAATCCATCTTTCCACCTCCTCCTCAAACTCTGAGTTTTTCTCACTCTCCAAGGAGTTCTTATAAAATTTTACTCTATTCTGTAACACTGGTGGCTCTCCTTTCCATTTCCATTTTACCGTCCATTTCTCTTCATCGAAATTTGCTTCAAAGTCTTTATCCTCAATTTTGCAAACATTCAGCCAATGGGCAGCTACGGCACAGTGTACATCTCCAAACTTCACCTCTGCTTCCTTTATAGTCACACCTCCCATCTCACTGATTATGTCCATTCCAATTATGACGTCGATCCTGTCAATGATGCAATTCATTAATATCGCTTCCACTTTTACTCATACTCCATGTACTTTAATCTCCACTTGCCAAGCCCCTTCACATTTTATGTCCCTCCCATTTACTGCTTTCACAGTGCCACATCTACTGCATCCACTCATAAGTCTGGAATTGATTAAAGTGGTGGTGCACCCAGTATCAATAGGTGAGGTTATCACCGTGTTATTCACCACTACTTCTATTATTGGAAGAGGTCAATACTGTACCGGGGTAGCAACTGGTGCAGAAGCTCCCCCTTGCCTGTTTCCCAGAATCTGAGTACAATACCTTGCCATATGTCCAAACTTTCCACAATTGTAGCATATTACTTTAGCTCTAGGTATCTCTGTACAATCTTTAATATAGTGTGGTCCTCAACATCTAAAGCACTGAAGGTTTGACAACCCCTTTTAAGCTTTATTTCTCAATACATTGCTTTGTGCACTCGCTCCCACCGTCTCAGTTTTTTTAATCCTTTTGCTTACTATTAATCATGCAGTTGGTAACAGCTTGCTAACGTCCATTCTTTCTATGTGAGGTAACTGCTGTAGTGCCTCAGATATGTCATCTGGGAATCCCGTGACGAATGCAAGTTTAACTGTATGGTCCAGCCCTATCCCTATGTATCCTGCTAGTCCAGCTAATCTTTTGATTGTATTGGCATAGACATCGACTGATTCTCCTGTCCACTTCAATCATTTCAGTTTTTCATATGCCTCAAAAGGCCCTTTGATGAATGACATCACTAGTCTCATCTCTATCTGTTCTGCCCATACTAGGTCTTCATTGCTCATCTCAAGGTAGAGAGCAAGTGCATCTCCATGCAGAAAGATTGGAATGAAACTCGCAAGGTCTTGCATTTTTTGTAGCTTAGCTACCAGTTTCACCTTTTTTATCCACCTGACTACATCATCTTCTCCACTAAAAGATGGTATAACATCCTTGTTCAACCTCAGTAGCCTTGATTCCATGATCTCTTCATGCCGAAATAGCTTGTAATGAAAAAAGGGGTTGGAACTCCTTCACGCCAACTATGCTGCTCGCACCAACTTTCAGAGTAACACGATTTTGCAACTCGCACCAACTCCTCTTAACTCAATGTCTGCTTTCCACTCTCAGAATAACACCCACTGCCTCGCCAATTTGGTCTTTTTATAGCCTCTTCTCCTCATATGCAAATTACCGCTACTCACATATAAGGAGTCCACAAACTCACATTCCTCTTTTTTCTTTTCCCAACGGTCAAACGCAGACACGATGTGAGTAATCTATTCCATTACTTTTTAGACCACAGTAAGCTAAAGCACTTTTGACAAGTGCTCAGATCTTTAAAAAGGCTAAACTTGAGGGAGTCAAGAAAGACAAAAAGTGTTGAATACTTTGTGAATTGGGACTGGTAAAAAATTTCTTTAGCAACATTCTCTCACTAAAGCAAATATCTTAAAGCATCAAAAATGGGTAAAAAAATACATGAAAATTGATTTTTCTAAAGTATTTTTCATGGATGAATCTTGATGGACCTGATGGATTGGCCAAAGGATGGACTTTATCGAATTCAGACATGTCTTTTGTAAAAAGAAGGCAACAAAGAGGTAGTAGTGTGATGATATGTGATGGAATTGTTGACCAAACTATTATTGGACCATTCAAAGTTAAACTTTACTGTGCTAACTATTGCCCTTTTATGGACAAGACATTTTTTGCATGGTACAATTGAAGTGTGTATTTATGCACAACAATCCTCTTTCTCATGTGTCTAAACTTACCTGTGAATTCTTTGAGCATAAAAGATTTGCAGGAGAGAAGATGATGAAAAAAAAAAATATAACAAGAATTTAAATTCCATTCTTAATTACCTGTTGAGTTACAGAGATAAAAAATTGTATTCATTTATTTTCTTTTTTTATTCTATAAAAATGTAACAATCAAAAGAAGCTAAGAATTAAAAATGTATCCTTACTTTTTACTGGAAAATTTTGAGTATCAAGTCAAATGAAAAGTATTCATTTATTCTATAAATATTTTATTTAAAAAAAAAAGTTTTTGAATTATACTGATTAAAAATTAATGTTTTGCTCTAATGTTTTCATTTAAAAAAATCAGTTTTTGAGATATCAGTGAAAAATGCTTTAATTTTTTTCCTTTTTACCCTCTAAAATGTAACATTATAAGTTGGTACAATAAAAAGAAGTAAAGAATTAAAAATACATCCTAAATTAAAAAAAGCAGAAAATTAAAAATGTGTCCTTACAATAAAAAAAAGCTAAGAATCAAAAATGTAACATTTTTTATATTACAGTTTCTTTTTTTGATTGGTTGGTTGTGTTTTATGGCATATCAACCTTTGTAGGTTATTTAATGCCAAATCCTTTCTATAGATGTGTATTAAATATATGATTTGTAAACAAATACCTTATAGGTAACATTTTTAAATGAGCAAAAGCTCATTTGTTTACACAGTGTTAAATGGTTCCAAGACTTGCTCTGTGATATTAATAATTAAATTTAACATCAGTAATTTGTTTCCACAAAGTTAAATGGTTTTAAGTTTAGCAAATGATAACATATTTCTCTTTGATCCATTGATCAGACCCTAACAGGTATTTCTACTCTGGGTCAGAGTGGACTTGGGAGTAATGGCAATGAAGGGGTACTCTACATTACCCCAAACTCCAGAACTGGAGCCTTACCATCAGATGGTTTAGTGTGATATTCAGAACTCTTGTTGGGTAGGGATGAGGTTCTTACCCATCTGCAGAGACACAGTCGGTGTATTCTACAGCCCCAGTAAACAAGGCTCCATCTCTTTGTTTACATTCACATTTAAAATGAGTTTTTAGTTCTTAAAAAAATGAAGATTTTTTTAACACTTAGAATTAAATTACAAAACAATAAATTTTGAAAAAGAATTAAATTCAAATTTCGCCCATAAATTTGTGTCATATTTAAACATGGCAAGTCTTAGTAATAACTGAATATTTGCACTTTTTTTTCTGTTGTTGTAGTTGTTTTTTGTGTGCGTATACTATCTTATGAAGACCAGTGAAAAGTTCCATAAATTGATTGATTTTTGAAATATATCATTTAATCAGTAAAAAGCAAAAACAAAATTTTGTAATACTACTTATTATAAACATATCAAAGTGTATGTGAAATTTTAATTCTCAATCACATCTCTTTTCTGAGCTATAAGTCAACATGTACATACCAAAATAGACATGACTCCTTTATATACATATACATATATATATACAGTGTATCACAAAAGTGAGTACACCCCCTCATATTTTTGCAGATATTTAAGTATATCACTTCATGGGACAACACTGACAAAATGATACTTTGACACAATGAAAAGTAGTCTGTATGCAGCTTATATAACAGAGTTAATTTATTTTCCCCTCAAAATAACTCAAAATATAACCATTAAAAGCTAAACCCTTGCCAACAAAAGTGAGTACACCCCTTTGGGAAAGTTGTCAGTAATAACATATACCATGTGAACTGTCAATATTTTGTGTGGCCACCATCATTATCCAGAACTGCTTTTACTCTCCTGGGCATGGAGTTTACCAGAGCTTCACAGGTAGCCACTGGAATACTCTTCCACTCCTCCATGATGACGTTGCAGAACTGGCAGATATTTGAGACTTTGCACACCTCCACCTTCCGCTTGAGGATCCCCCAAAGATGTTCTATTGAGTTCAAGTCAGGACACATGCTTGGCCAGTCCATCGCCTTTACCTTCAGCCACTTCAGTAAAGCAATGGTCGTCTTGGAGGTGTGTTTGGGGTCATTGTCATGCTGGAACACTGCCCTGCAACCCAGTTTCTGGAGGGAGGGGATCATGCTCTGCTGCAGTATTTCACAGAACATGTTGGAGTTCATGTTTCCCTCAATGAAATATAACTCTCCAACACCTTCAGCACTCATGCAGCCTTAGACCATGACATTCCCACCACCATGCTTGAGTGTAGGCATGACATACTTATCTTTGTACTCCTTTCCTGATTGCCGCCCCACATGCTTGAAGCCATCAGAACCAAACCAATTAATCTTCATCTCATCAGACCATAGGACATGGTTCCAGTAATCCATGTGCTTTGTTGACATGTCTTCAGCAAACTGTTTGGAGGCTTTCTTGTGTATCATCTTCAGAAGAGGCTTCCTCCTGGGGTGATAGCTACGCATACCAATTTGATGTAGAGTGCGGCGTATGGTCTGAGCACTAACAGGTTGACCCCCCCCACCTCTTCAATCTCTGCAGCAATGCTGATAGCACTCTACGCTGATATTTCAAAGAAAGCATTTGGATGTAACGCTCAGCACGTGAGCTCAGCTTCTTTGGACGACCTACCCGAGGCCTATTCTGAGTGGAGCCTGCACTTTTAAAACGCTGGATGATCTTAGCCACTGTGCTGCAGCTCAGTTTCAGGGTGTTGGCAATCTTCTTGTAGCCTTGGCCATCTTCATGTAGTGCAACAATATGTCTTTTAAGATCCTCAGAGAGTTCTTTGCCTTGTGGAGCGATGTTGGAACTTTCAGTGACCAGTATGAGAGAGTGTGAGAACTGCACTACAAATTCAAACACACCTGCTCCCTATGCACATGGGCCTAGTAACACATGGGGCCGGTAACACTAATGAGTCACATGACATTTTGGAGGGAAAATGACAAGCAGTACTCAATTTGGACATTTAGAGGTGTAGTTTCTTAGGGGTGTACTCACTTTTGTTGGCAAGGGTTTAGTTTTTAATGGTTATATTTTGTGTTATTTTGAGGGGAAAATAAATTAACTCTGTTATATAAGCTGCATACAGACTACTTTTCACTGTGTCAAAGTATCATTTTGTCAGTGTTGTCCCATGAAGTGATATACTTAAATATCTGCAAAAATATGAGGGGTGTACTCACTTATGTGATACACTATATATATATATATATATATATATATATATATATATATATATATATATATATAATTCTTCTTTTTTTTTCTTTTTTTTTTTTTTTGCATTTCGTATTTGATCTGATGAAGTCCTGTAAATTTTTTAGAGTATTGATTTATATCAATGCTTTTAACAGGATGGAAATAAATTTATAATCCTAATATGAATGATTATTGGTTTTTTATGGAAAAAATTTATTTGCAATGTGGATTATATTCACATTGAGCTCTTTACCAGGAATATTTAAATTTAATATTCTATTTTTGAATATTTTATTTGTCCTGATTGGAATTATTCCCTATTCCAGATTTACTGGATTGAACAATATTTTATATATATATATATATATATATATATATATATATATATATATATATAGAGAGAGAGAGAGAGAGAGAGAGAGAGAGATATTCGATGCTTGATTAACTTCTGATGTTTTGCTAGCCTTTTTTATCAAACATTCTCCTGCACCAAGCTACTTGTAACTTAACAAACAATTGACTTCTGGCGATGCACTTCTGGTTTCTGCTAGAAACATCATCCAACCCACTATAGCATGTTTTGGACCAAGCAGCAGAGGCAGCATAGATGACCAGCATTCTCAGCTTCTGCAGGATCTCCTTTTATCTGCAGTGGCAGGGTTCCAACTTCCGTATACTTAGCATATACTCTTTCGAGCCTAATATACAAAGGTTATAGGATAGGCATTTCTTTAGTTTTAGATAAATCAAATCAGAATAAGTAAATAGGAATATTCCAGAAAAAAGGATCAAAATCTCACTCACATAGAATTTATACTCTTATATTTTTAAACCAATCAGCGAAGGACACATAGAATAGAATATTCTAGAAAAAGTGGATCAAAAACTAACTAGTAGAAAAATTTGTCACAGAAAAAAAATAGGTTCCAAAATAAATAAGTAATTTCTGTGAATCTGATAGGTTAAGACAGGTCATGGGTTGTGTTCTCACCAATATCCGTGCATTTGAACTTTATTTGACCTGCATAATAAACTTAAGATATTTTACTTTGATCCACTTTTATTTTACCGAAAAGATTAAATAGCAAAGTTTTTTTAGTTCAAAGCAGAGAGACTGACAGATCAGCAGACAGGTACATCATAGCACAATAGATTGATGCCAGATGACCCACTAATATATATGACGGTTGGGAGAGTTGGCCAAAAAATTCATACATACCAGGACACATGCATACACATACACATGTATGTAAGTACAAGCCTAACTTCTCCTTTTAATTCAGACATACTTACACATATACACACATTCAATTTGACTGAGAATATTCATGTTTTACACACACACATATGAACACCTTTTGTATAATCATTGCCATTGTCAAGTTCATAAAATATAAAGTTTTACTTTAAGGTTCTTGTTTTTTGTCAAATTTCTCGTATCTATGTTGCTTGTGCAAATTTGTGTTGCATTATTGCGGAACTAACACCCAAAGTTTTACTTTTCACGGAATGTAGGGAAATCCTTTTCCTCCACAAGGTCCTATCATTGACTCCTAATGTAGTGTTGAACAAAGGAGATTACTAAAGTCATTTGCTCTTTGCTGTCAGATGATGTTACTAGAAATACAGGGATTTCTTTTAACATATGGTACCAAGATGACTTCATTCTTGGTGGTTCAGTGTTTCTCTCACTAAAGACGTGAATATCTTTATCATTACTGGAAACAATCGGCCTAGATGTCAACAGTTTTAAGCCTGATTTAACAATAAGGATCACTGATATCACCTGTACTACCAACTGATTGTTTTGGAACATGACCATCATATCACTCAATAATCTCATTATTCTTGGTGCCCAGGTCTTATAAGAGGCCATTTATTGAACTACTACTCTCAGCTCTAGCTTCTAGGCTGAGTGCCTTTGTGATTTGGACATTCATACAGATTTTTTTCTATTAAGAGATTGACTCTTGGTTTTTGAATGGCCATCCTTGTCTATTTATCATCATTGTATACCAATTTTCAAGTCATTGAATGAATTCTACAATCTTCCCCTTGGAACATCACATTGTTGACAATATTTAACAGAATTATAGCACCGGTATATGTCAACCAGTGAACAAAGACAAAGCGAGTAAATGGGCCAGATGCCTTTTAAGGCTATTCAACCTCCTTAATGACTAATCAGGTGAATAAAACTGGAATTTTTATAACCTCACAGCCATACTCAAGAAAATGGCTCAAACTCTTCTAATCTCTGGCATCTGGACAACACCACTTTTATCACTAGAGTCTCAAGATGCACAGTGGTTGATGTGTGCACTGCAGATGTGAAGGTATTGTCAACAATAAATGACTCAATCTCTTTTCCTGCATTAAAAGCTCTGGTTGATTTCTCCATCACACAAATCTTAATGAAATCATCAGAAAGACTCTGGGCAAAGTGGACTTACCAGCTATCCTTGAAACTTCCAGACTTGCTTTTAGAAAGCCTCCTGATGTTTAATGACATTCCTGTTTAGCCACATCAAATACATTTTATAAGATATCACATTTGTAAATACTTCAGCCACATTGCATTTTCTAATGTCAACCACAACTCTGCACTTTGCTGGCAACAAAGGTGAAAAAACGAAATGTATGAAATACTCTGGTCTCACTGGTTGCAACATTTTCAAAATGATAACGTTTGAAACCACAAGCACCTATGATGACAAAACCAACAATCTTATTCGAGAAATTGTAACAGTGTACTTTTTGACTTCTTCAAGACAAATTTTTTGCACCAGCAACAGTCCTTATATATCGTTTGAGACAATGCAGCTTCTGTCACCATATTCTAAGAAAGGTCTAAAGCAACTGAGAAGTTATGAACATTATTTTAGTTGCAGAGAAAAAATATTGCAAATAAAAATTAGGGATCATAGCACTTTTGTTTTGATTTGCCTAAAAATTGTGAAAAATACTCTAATGAAAATTTATATTTTTTTACCTTTAGCATATGAACATCATTGATTTTTACATATCTTTGGTTCTATTGAGTTTATTCAACAACAATTTTAAATCAGAATTTTCTTCCATCTTTATTCTTACACTTATGTGGGATTACCTCCCTTGTCTACCAAAGAGTTCTGCTAACTCCTGAATGGCATTAATAAACAGTATAGCTGTTTATTAAGCTTTGCTTTGTTATGGTACATGAGTGGAAGAATGGTGTATCTAGTGAGACTTAAACTAACTAACATTGGTCTGCCAGCCTAACTTGCTACCTATTACACTCTTAAACTACACCACCCAACGGTCATTGGCTGAATTCTTTGGTAGACAACGGAGATAATCCCAAAGGTTGCAAAAGATTTTAACTCTCTAGTTAATTTTTATACAAATTTCAAGTTTTTCCCCTTAGATGTAGATTTTTGTTCCTGCCAACTATCTGATTTATTCAAAATGTATTTCACTTTCCTTTCTTTTCTCCTCTTCAAATGAATAAGCTAACCAGCAACTACTTGCAGTCTATCGCTCAGAAATGTTACCTTAACTTTGCTTTATGATATTTCTTTTTTCACTCCGCTTTTTCACAACAATTACTATCACTGTCTCTAATCTTCAATTAATTTATATACAATTGATTAAACGATTTCAAGGACGATATTCAGTCCCATTCTCACTCACCAAGATTCATTGGTAGCATTAGTGTATCCAAAGATATACTAACACTGAATATATGGAAGGAAAGACAGGTTCATTTGCACCTCTAGGAACATTTAGTACATATATAATGAATATACAAGAAGTATTAATAAGAATACACAAATGTGCCCTAACAGATAAAATATGCACATGTTGTCCTATGAACAAACTGTATATGGAAAGGGTACAAAAACGATAAAAGTCTTATATCCTATGTGGTTTAATCATGTGGACTTTCATTCAGTGTTGAGGCAAGACAAAGTCTATCATCAAGGGCAGAGATAAAGTCTCTCTTCTGTTAAATGAACAGAGATAAAAAGAGATATCTTCTTCTTTCGAAGAACAGTGACGATTGAGGCCGATGTGTATTATAGGATTGTCCTATGTCCAATTGACATGCCAACCAAATCTAAGGGAGACAATCATCATCTCTTTACATTTCCAAATTTTATTAAAAATACACTGTCATCTTGGAGGAGATAATCAATAAAAAGCACTCAAACAGGAACCAATTTTGACTATATATACACAATGCGTCAAACTGGATTCCTAACTTTGCACAGAATCAATAAACAATAATTAAAAGTGATTCCAAGAAACATTTTTGTAGGATATCTTGAAAAAAGCAAACAATTTTTTTTTTTAAATAGCCACTGGTATGAATTATTCACATAAAAAGAAAACTATAACAACATTGAGACTTATGTGAAAATTAACAAAATCTGGCAAAAATATAAGTAAAAAAAAGGACAATGTTATGAGTGGAAATAGGACTTTTTAAAGAATATTATTATTGAAAGAAACTTGACAAGATTTTTGCTAATGAAACTATAAAAACTATATATTTATAAATAGTAGATGTCATTGATTTCAAAAATTAAAAAAAAAGCACAATCAACATTCTAACAAAGATTAATGATGCTACAATGCCAGCATGTAAGTCTCTATCACTCTCTAATATACACATTATATATATATATATATATATATATATATATATATATATATATATATATATAATGCTAGGTATATATGTATGTACATTAATGAAAAGATTTTTTGTAAGTAGAGATTCTTAAAGTAACTTCAATCACATTGCCTTTGTTTCCCATAATCTTTAGTCAAAACTAGTTTTGTTTAATGGCATACCAATATCTGTGGGTCATTTAATGCCAAAAAAGTTAGATTGGTTTTATTTTCTAAGTGATTTTAGGATTTTGGGTTTTTATTAGAGTATTTGATTATATTTGGTTAGATTTTAGTGAAAAGGTTGTTTTTTTTTTATAAAACTCAAGCTGTCCTCTTGTTTGGTGTTTTTGAAAAGGTCCTTTAGGTTGTTTCTCTGGTAGTATTTTCTGCGAGTTTGTTTGAGAAGAAGAGAATGTGTTTGGCTGTGAGAAATTTTTCTTGAAAAGTAATGGGATGCGTTTTAGTTTTAGATAATTTGGTTAATTCTACTTTCATTATTAGTTGATTTATGGTCCATGGGACAGTTTTGAGGAGGATGGTCTCATGTATTATTTTCAGGTTGGTTTTGATTTTATTGAGGTGGTTTAGGATTCTTAGATTAAAAGGTTTGATGGTCTTTGTTTTATTTTCAAACAGGTTTTTATATATCATTTCCATGATGCTGTTATATGCAGGGTTTTGGAGCATAAAATGAGTTTAGTATGGTATTGGAGTGCAAGTTCATGTTTTCTCAAGGAGAGAGGGGGTTCATTAGCTTCTATGTATAAACTTTCTATTTGAGATGTAGTAAAGGCTCCAAAGGGGACCTGAAATCCCTGGTGGTGAATGGTATCAAGTTCTTGGAGGCAGGACTTTCTGGCTGCTCCGTATATAAAATAGCCATAATCAAGCTTTGATTATATTAGGGACCTGTCTAGTTTGATTAGGGTCTATTGTTAGCACCTTAGTACCCATTGTCTACACAGAGCTGATGAATGTAAATCTTTGCTGGTCAGCCCTCACTGGTGTGTTCATATGTAGGAACCCAGAGGAAAAAGTTGCTTATGAGTTCACCAGTTGTACCCAGTATGTCTTAATTGGTTAGTTTGTAAGATGGGAGGCAAGTGACCATATAGCTGTTGTTTTGTAGTGTGCTGTTTCCAGGATTTACTCAAAACAGCAAGTAGCATCCTTATGTAGTTCACATCTAGTTTTTTCTCCTGGCGTTTCATTTAAGTCTAAGTATTGCAATCATACAGTAGTGCTGATACGACAACAGTTTCAAAGAATTCCCATTCTTTTTTATCAGAGATTAGATTTCCATATGATAGTTAACTTGTTAAAAGGTTCAAGGAAAGCTGGTAACAAGGATAGAAGGAAACTATTTTAACTTCATTGTGGCCTATGATGGTAGCATAAATACTAACAATAGTATGAAAACATTTATTTTGTAAAGGATGTCACGGATAAATGAGACACTGAAATTTTCCTAGAGGCAGTTAATGAAGGTTCTTAACAAGTTATTTCATGGCAATGTCTACACCAAGTTCTTTTCTTTCATCTGCTGGTTTTTCCTTCATGAAGAACACATAACCTAAAAGAATTTTCCGTGAGTTGACCTTTGTCTTGAAGATGGTTTTATAAAGACCTATAATATTACAACTCATGGTCTATTACAGCAGTTCCTCTGTGAGGATTATTATCACCCTTATTATCGAAAAGAGTACTTACATTTCAACATGCAACTTTCATGCCAACAGTACTGGTGAAACGTTTGAATGGTTTGCTATTCTTGCTTTTATTTCTATTTTGCAGGGGAAATTATAACCACATTATATTGAACTAATCAGCCAGATTTTTTAAAACACAGAACTTTGTTTAGGATACCTTTTCCAATTCTTTCTTATGTATGTATCCAAGCAATACCATCCTGGAAAGTTTGCTTGATCAGAACTCCACTGAATCCAGTATCTCAGTTGGACTAAAAGAAATGAAGTTATTGTTATATTGTGAGAGTCTGAAAAGTTGTTACTTGATCCCGAGTGACACGCATTTATAATTTGGTTCACATGTTTATTGATTTTTTAATAAATCAAGCCAGCTATCTCAGTGGGGTTCCAAACCATCTTTCATAGGGAGGAGGAAACCATTTGCAACTTCTAAAGTTTCTATCGAAGACCCTAAATGATGCTTATAAAAATGTTAAAACCCCCAAAACATGTCTGCACTTGAGTTTTCTGGATCTGACACTAACTAAAACTGAAAATGCAGACTTTCTCAAGCATGCCTCAATAAAAGTGAACTTTGACCTTTCATCTATCACACCTTCACACTTCTGCTATGTTACCAAAGTGTTAATGGTGGGGACCATAACATATTATTATGATAAATCCTGAGCTGCTAATGTGTACAGTTTTAATTATGTACACTCAGTTTGTTTGATTTGTATGCTTTTGCAATTGAAAAATGGATAATACGATAATGAGCAAAATGTATCGTAATGGATACATGGATGGTAAAAACACATTCTAAAAAGAGACACGAAAGCTTATCAAAAGATACCTGTACAAATGAGTTTATTTACAGATGCTTAGTCTTGCAGCCCACACAAATCATTTTTGTGTAAAGCATAGAAATTCTGATGGCACCAAAAATGAGATGATCATGTGTAGCAAATTTCTCGGGTTATAGAGTTTTCCTCCTTATTTGAAAAACATAGTTTACTTTTATGGCATGTGTGCGCTAGATGAACACTAACACTAAGAGAGGTCATTTGCTCTTTGACAGTCAGTTTTTTGTTTTCCTGTGTGTCTAGCCCAGACATAGGCAACCTTTCTTGAGAAGTGAGCCACATAAGATAAGACTCATCATCAGGCAAGCCTAACTACAAAAAAGTTTTATGGTAAATTTTCATTGCAAGTGTCTCAACCATTTTTGCTACAGAAGAGCATATGTGTAAGCATCTTCCTTAGTAATAGAGAAAAGTTGTTTTGTTTCTCTTCAATAAAGAAGTCTTAGGTGAATCACTCAGAAATCACTGTGGGCTGCAGTTTGCCCATGACTGGTCTGGCCAATCTCCTCAGTAACCCGGCCTATTAGTCTTTTCCTTGATGCAATGAATGAGCTCACGTTCTAACTGATGCAAAAATATGAGAGAATTTAAAAACAAATGTATTCATAATTGCAAAAGATATTTTGGGTGTATGCAAGAGAAAAGTCAAAAATTGGTTTCAGGGTAATTGTCAGGATATCAATGTTCTCTGAGAAAGGAAACAACACTACAAAAAAAAAGAAAGAAAAAAAGCAACTACAAAAAACACTCAACTCAAATATCTATCTCAAAAAGCTAAAGAGTAGGCCATACAAGTTCATAAGAAATTAAAGTCTTTTGACCAAGAAGCACTTGTGAAAGATTCAAAACTAATGGTGGCAACATAGGACTCACAAAGCACAAATTGCAATTGAATCAAAAGATTTCATCAATACTTTCCAAAGCTCTATTTATGAGCTTCACAGACTAAAGCAAGATTCTTTCACCTTCCTAAAGTTAAAAGATTGTAAAACATTTTTTACTCAAAGAGGAGTCTCTTTGGTGTAGTGGCTAATGTGCTGGATTGTGACATCAGAGTAAGACTGCTCGAATTCAAGTCAAAATATGACGTTCACTTTTGGACTAATACTCTTTGAAAGATATGAACCCCTTTATTGCCTCAGCTATGGGTTAAATAGTATGACTACTGTTCTTCTGCAAGGATGGCTTTGATATTAAATAACCCATGAAAATTGATATGCTATTAAACAAAGAAACCAAACCTTTACTTAGTCTGAAAGGATTTTTAAAAGATTGTGCATTATAAAGATTTATATGTCAACCAAATGTTGAAGAGTCTGTTTTAGAATTGAGTAAGATTTTATTCTTTAAACGATGTGGGTGAGGTCAAAGTCAATGTCAAATAGATAAACAAGGAAATGTCAGGTAGGTATGGTCGAGTTAAGGTTCTCAAGTGTGGTGGTGAGAAGATTAATGATCTTCAACATACAGTCATCGTCAATGTCTGAGACAGGGAGTGTAGTCCTCTAGTTTCCTGCCACAAAGAAACACAAGTTGTTTTCTTGTTTGACTGGTTTATCGACCATGAAAACTTGGCCACTTTCTACTCTCTTTTCTTCTCATTTTTTTCCTTAAATTTCACCAAAAAGAGTTTTCAACCCAATGAGAGGCAATTTAAAACAAAGTGAAACTGCTACCAATATTAAAGCAGTTACAGGTAATTACTCCAAGATTAGAGAAATGATGTATTGTTTTCTCTTCATAAAAAAGGTGACCAGTGTGCAGAAACTTCAGAGCCATTTCTTTGATCTCTGTCGTATTTTCCAGAATTTTGCTGTATAGATTGCCAAATAGCATGATAACCACAAGACATCTTAAACTGTAATGTGGCTGATGTGCAAACTATGGTACCACAGACATGATAATTATGTGTAAAACAGTTTCAAGACAAATATATAGAAAATAAAATCTCATCTGCATTACTGATTGGTTGTTTTTTTAAAATAAAATTTTCGCATGGTGAATAGGAGGGCATTTTTCTATAAATTTCTAAAGAAAATAGGATATTCTAGAGAATTCAACAGTCTGGTGCACTCAATGTAAATGACACGAAAGCTAGATTAATTTCAGTGGAACTCTTTCTGAACTAGTTCCGGTTGAAGATAAAGTGAAGTAAGTAAAGTATTTTACTTTTTTCCTTCTAGTTGCTTTGATGAATACTTCAGAATAATGTCTTCATAACATTAAACATCTGGAAAACTTTTTAATCACAGTCAATTTTTAGCTAAAATAAAAGTCATGTATTCTTTTGTCAGAGAACCCCTATATGTGGATACTTGTGGCATCCTTACACTTTCAGGAGGTGCTTGTTGTGTAATGGTTAACGTCATAGGAAGTGAACTTGGCTACTCAAAGATAAAATCCTGAACAAGGCTGTTTGCATTTCACATAGAGCTAAACTTCTGGGAAAGGTATGAATCCAACTATTCTCTCTCCAATTATGGGTAAATAGTAGGGCAGAATGGCTTTTTAACTTTAGTACAGCAACTGGCCTAGCAGAAGTAAATCTCCAAATTCAAAACAGATCAGTAGAAAGATGGACTCTGCCTGCCAGGTTGCCAAGACACACCACTTGTAGTGCCCCTATTACTAAACCAGATTAGAGGATAATTATTCTTCTATACATTCAGAGGTTTAAAAGCAAGTTTTCATTAATCATTTTTCTCAAGCCTGCAAAGCCTTGAAATTAACCTTCATCAGGCAGTGACTCTTCACAGCCTGGCCTCTAATCAACCTTATATAGAACCATCTAGCTTTGTTGAAGGCAAAACAATTAGAGACTGTTCACTCTTTTGTTTATATCAGCAGCAACTTTTCAAAAGGTCATAGTCTTGAAAAGCATCAAGTTATTTCTCAAAATTTGAAG
This sequence comes from Sepioteuthis lessoniana, assembly GCA_963585895.1. Classification (NCBI taxonomy): domain Eukaryota; kingdom Metazoa; phylum Mollusca; class Cephalopoda; order Myopsida; family Loliginidae; genus Sepioteuthis; species Sepioteuthis lessoniana. The sequence goes on along the minus strand of OY757921.1, from coordinate 18,267,399 downwards.
ACCGTGTCTGGTCATAGCATAAAAGCTGAAAACAAAAATCCTGGTTTATAGAGTTTATATTCAAATTACTCTCTTCTCTTTCAGTGAGGACCACAAGCAACAAATCAAGGTTTTTGAGCAATTCTAATTGGTGTTTGCGATACAGGTTTCAATTTGAATGAGAATTACGTGGTTCTGATAATGAGGTTTTGTACAATTTGCTTAGTGTAGAGTCTATGATCATTACAAGTTAACTCCATTGATCTGAAGGAAGCTCATTTACCAAACAAGTTTTTCTATGATGAACAGAGTAAAAGAAATCCGTCAAAGTCCAAGCTCAGGTACAAGTTCAGTCTGTAGTTATGTTTGGGTAAACGCAAATTTGATGAGTAAAATTGGCAAGTTTTCACCAGAATTAGAACTGCATCATTCTCTCTCTTCTTATTAGAGTGCCCCAGTTATAGATAATTGTTGAAATAAAGTATATAATATGGATGTACTCTAAATTGAGCTAATAGCTGCTATGTACATATATTAGGTTAATGCAAATGTTTCCATGACAATTTTTTATACAGTGAGAGGGAATTCTTAGAAGCATGATCGAAGTTTACTCTGGTTAACTTTACAGTATTGTAAAGTCAAGATAATGGGCACCACATGAACTTAAGAAAAAAAATAATGGTCACTATTTAAAAATTTGTGCTTAAATACATACAAAATTCTTTATTATATGCCCTTCCTGCAGAATTTTTTTTTGACAATGTTAAGAGATGTAGCAACTACAGTTGCCATGATAACAGGTCAAGATATATAAGGAGAAACACACAAAACCCTCTTTTTTGAAGTCATTACATTGTGAGAATGTGTAATTCAGTCCATTACACGTCCCACACCATGCCTTAAGCCTTGCAACATTGAAGATCACTTTCAAACCAAATCACTTGTATGACTAGTTTCAAAAGAGACATTATAAATTGCTGTCATATGTTCTAAAAGTTTAACAGGCTTATTTCTTCTGAAAACAATAAATATCACAGACATGACCAAAGATGCCTTCTCAGTAATTACTGGAAAATATTTTTGTTTCTTTTCTACATACATAACTGGACTACTCATAGATATTTTACTCTCCCTTTCTCTTTTTTTCTCTCTCTCAGAGATTAAGTATTTTGATTATTCTACACATTATTCAGAATAGTACAATGGAGAATAAAAAGTTCTGTAATATTTTTGTATGTGCTAGTTTGTGGAACATATATCATCTGACCAAAGCACTTCAAGCTGTGGTAGGTATACACTGTCATTGATAGTATCATGGTAGTTAGTGTGCTAACACAGTGAGCATTGCTTCACTAAGTGTGTAATTTGAAAGCTGCATAAATGAGTAGGCAGGGCATTCTAATTTCAGAACTTATGCTTCAGCAGTTCAAACTGGGCCATGACACCATGAAAGCAACCAAAAACATTAATTGTCTGAAAGGTGAAGGCAAAGTTGATCACAATACAGTAAGCAGATGATAGTTCAACAAATTTTGTTTGGGTTGCAAGAATCTCCACAACCAGGCAAGAAAATCTGGCCAGTAACACTCAGAGAGTATCAACCAAGCTTGGGATCTCATAATGCTGTGTAGTTCATTACCTTAACAATTTCAACAAAAATATCCTCACATTATCAAAATATTGCAAAACTTTTGACTCACCCTCGTATTATCATCTGTTTTTTTATTGCAAAATTTCATCAGATATATTTCCCAATCTTCAAATAAAAAAAACAACTCTCTCTTTTTCTTCAAACCAGAAAAATCATTAGAAACCTCACATTCATAATAAAAACAAAATCAAGCATAAAACTGAGAGAGAAGGGTTACATATCAACCCCTCTAGAATGAGGTATAATAAATAGACAATAAACCCTTGCTAAAAAATTCATAAATTAAAAAATACAACATATTGTCAAAATAGCATTTAGTGTACATTTTGACATCATACTGCTCAGGAGAATCTTTTTTAGTGGAGAGGATCTAAAACTTTTTGATATCAGGTATGAACACCTTTTTAAAGCATAAATTTATACTTATATCTAATTTTATATTGTTTTACATAACTCTATCCTGAAACATGAATTTCACCTTTACTTTCCTTTCTTGTACCTCATATTTTGCTCTCTCTTGCTCAATCACTCTATCTTTCTCTGATTCAAGTACCTTTTATAAGTGGAAAGTTAAAAGAGCCAATTAAAAAGTCTACCACACATCCGTTCTTTCTACTTATAATCATGTCCAAGGCCAGAGAGAGACTTGAGCAACAATGAGTAATCACCCTTTCATATAAACCAGTTTCCTTTTTTAATATCATAAACTTGATTTTTAATTTACATCATCACAATTTGAAGTAAAAAAAAATTATATGTTACAGTTAACAACCCTAAAGTCTATATACAAATATATATATACTATATATACACACACACTTTATTTTTGTAAAAACTGTTTACTATCTTCTATTTAGATCTATCTTTCCATTTCAATGCATACTGTTATATTGAGCTGGTCAAAAAGTTTGTCCTAAGCTTGTTATAAGATGACATAATTATTCATTTTCAACTTCCTTCAAAAATATCAATTTTTATTGTATTGTGGCAGCTATCACATATAGCATGAATCTTTTAAAAACATTTTGTCAAAATTAGCATCTTTTTATTTATTGATTTTGATATTAAAGATGGAAGATAATAAGTAAAGTTTTTGGTATATCATTTTTATTTTAAAAAAGTTAAAAATGAGAATTCAAACATAATATAAACGTTTGCTGCAGATGAAGAATAATCAAACATTTCAAAAGTAGTTTTGTGATGTTTTATGATGGAAATTTCTTACTGAGCACAGACAGAACAACTAAAGTTGATAGCAATAATATTAAGACAATAAGTAAGGATAATCAATATTACATGTTGTATAAAATAGTCAACATATTTTAAATATCCAAATCAAGTGTTGAAAATCTTTTTCTTTGGTTATTCTAGTCACTTTGATGTGTTAATTCTATACAAAGTGAAAAAATATTACACTATTTAAGCAAACTGTGATGGGCAATGAAAAACATTTTGGAATGCAAGAGATTAACCTTATGCTACTTATAAAGTAAGTTGTGTATATCATAAAAAACAATTCTGGTTTTAATATCTTAAACTTGTTTCAGCCATTGACAGGACAAATAATTTTGCATGGAACAAAATGAATGATAGACTAAATATAAGAAATTTAGAGAATACTCTATATATGGAACAACTTTTCATCCACACTTCATGTTGATTTAAGGTGTTGAGTTCGCAACAAGAGGATAAATGTTATCATTCAGAAAATCACTGATAAACTTCCTTGCCCAGATAAAGCTCAGCTTTGTTACTATATGTCATTTAATAGTGTCAATTGATCACTGTAATTTTAGGAAGTAATAGTTTGTTCAAGTTCCAGAAATTTGTTATAAGAATTCCCTTTGAATCTCACCAGAGAGAACATCTTGCTAAGTAGATTCCATTTGAGATAATATTGTTGAAAATTGTGGCTAGATCATTGGAATTAGCTATGATTTTTCTATTTTGAATACTTATAATAGATTCATTTTTTATTCCCAGTGATTATTTTATCAAAAAACAATATCTATATTTCAAGCAGGAAGGGAAAGAATATTTTTTAGATGAGGATAGATGTTCTTTTCTTTAAGTTAATGTGGAACACATTTCTCTAGCTAGTAAAATTTTCCTATGTCTTGGTATACTGCAATTGACTGATTACACAAACAATAAAGAGCTAAGTAATCTTAACAAAACTTCTAATAGTTCATTAACAAAGGTCAGCAGGAACATCTGGGGGCAGGTCTGTAATATTACATAGAAATGATCCCAGTGTCATCAGGTGTAAATTGAAGGAGTGCAAGTGTTAATCAAAGACACCATTTAAGGGGTAAACAAATTGTCTTATACTGGAAATGGAGCAGGCATAAATATAGGTTCCTTATGTTGAAGAAGGAAACTGACTCACAATCTGGTAGAAAAGGCAATGAGATGCATGCCATCCAGAAAAGAATGAACAACTCAAAGATATGGGATAATAGGCATTTTCTCCAGGGTTAGAATTAATACTTAACTCAGATTTCTTCTTATCCAGACAACTCACCTGAAGACACATGATCTATACTCTAAACAAGTTTCTAAAAATAATGGACTTTCTACAGTTGTTGAGAAGGCTTTACATCACTGTTTCTTGCCACCACAAAGTGATCATCTTAGTATTTGTTTCCACAGAGGAAAATGTAACATAAATACAAAATGATATAGAAGAAATATAGAAATTTCATTCTAATTTTCATAAAAACTAATGCCATAGCATCAATTCCTTGCTTTTTAAAGTTATGTATGATTAGTTTTTAAAAACAATCATATTAAATCATTTTACATTTTTAGTTTTAAATTTTGAATATTCAGTTATAGGAATAAAATATTTTTTCTCCTGTTTATTTTTCTCTTTGTATTTCCATAATCCTATTTGAAGAATCCAAATGAGAAATACTCTTTATGTTAACTTTTTGTGCATAGTTTTTTGGTAAACATAATCAAGTCCGAAGTAAAAGTAAAATATTGGAAGGAAGTTGCATCTATGAACCAACCCCCCACCAAAAAAAAAAAAACAGGCATGTAAGTCAAGACAGCATGCTTAGTTGTAATAGAATTAGACAGCATATGGAATCACCAATATTACCAGGGTGGGGCTGAATTTACATTACATATATTCATCCCACTCCACGCCTATGAAAAAAAGATATATTTTTAGAGGATACTTTTTTCAAAGAATCCTATTGAATTTAAAGTAACCCACTCCAAGTCAAGTGACCCAAATACTGTAAATTGTTTCAAATTAGTTCAAAGAAGCCCTATTAAATCTAAAAATAAACAAATCTCATCTGTTTTTATATTTTTATTTCTTTCTTAGTTTTATCAGGAGTTAAAATCAAGAGAGCCCTTCGAGGTCCCTCTAGTCTTGAGGCCACTTGACTGCAGCCCATATTAGTCTGTGGGGAGGGACTGACATGTGGTGGTTTTGGTGCTTAATTCCCCCACCATTTATGTTGGCATATATTTGAAAAGGCATTTGAAGTAAAGATGTGAAACGATGCTGTGTACAAAAGAACATTCAAAACAAAGCAGTACAAACAAAATTAAATTTATATATATCAAGAAATACATAAAAAAGGAAACATTACGAATATTCTAATATAGTCTGTTGAATATTCCTGTGTGTGTGCATGTGTGTATGTAACTAACACAAGTCTGCTGAATATTCTTCTGTGTGTATGTATGTACTAACACGGATATTTAAGGAAAAAGACTAAATATTGAAAGTGTCCTGTCAACTATAAAATGTATGAGGACCAAGCATTTCATGTAAGGTATCGGTATACAGAAATATAGCAAAGCGTGCAAGAAGGCATGTGTCTTCTCCCATGTTGGTTGTTTGTCTCTTTCAGAGTTTGACAAAATTTCTGAGGCTGTGTTCGAGGCTGAAAAAAGTCTAACCAAAAAGGTAGAACAAGAAAGAAAAAGGTTGTAGAATGTATACATTTTCATAGGGTTGACTGCTAGAAGTCAAAATGTGAGAGAGAGAGAGAGAGAGAGAGAGAGAGAGAGAGAGAGAGAGAGAGAAAGTGTGTGTGCTGTCTCTGGAAGTCAAACTGGAAAGAATGAGTTCTTGGAAGACGAGAGTATATATAGGCAATCCTTGTCATGCAGTCGGCTTCAAAATCATGGGACAAAATCAAAGTTGCGGACGTAGTTGTGAGCACTAACCACATGACTTTCCTGACCAATAGGTTCCCGAGACTGATTAGTTTACCGACATTCGCCATCTTTGTTTTGGGAACAAGTGGCATCATGGCCATTTTAAAATACAGGAGAGTAAATCCTATATATTTTTTTTAATTATTTATTCCCTACAAGTCCATATGTAAATCCAGCACTGCCAAGGTAGCAGCAAATTAGTTAAACTAGAGACAATATTTGTCACTCTTTTTTTATTGAAACCAATCTTTGAAGAAACTGCATCTTTCTTTAAAGAAAAGTCTGTAGAATGAATTGGCCAAATTTAATACAAAGAATTGGTTCAGTAGTCCAAACAACTCTTGCTATGATTCCTTTACAAGTGTGGGTTGAAAAGTTCAGTTGATAACTTTTTTACTAACAGAATCCAAGTACTGCAATATCGATGGAAGAAATGTGTTGACTACAAAGGGGACTCTGCTGAAAAATAAACCTGATTTGGTCACATTCCATGAGACTTTCTTGGTCAGCCAATGAACTTTTCAGCTGACCCTCATATATTATAGCTGCTACCCAGAAAACTTATTTAAGCACATATTTCCTTTAAGAAATAGCACAGTAACCAGATGGTTCAACAAATTTTACAAGGATTGCAAATCCTCAATGATCAGGCAAGGTTAGATAGGCCTAAAACCATGGATTCCAAGGCAGTGCCTCAAACCATAGAGGGAAATCCAGCAAGTGTTACTAAGAGAGTATCAGCTGAGCTCAACATCCTACAGTCCATTGTGGTTCATCACCTTCATGACCTCAACAAAAACATCAAAAGCTGCTGAATTGTGCTTCACATTACCAAAATATTGCAAAACTTTTAACTCATCCTTGAATAATCTTTGTTACACATGAGTTTTACAATTAAATTCTTTTACAATTTTTATTAATGTTTTGTTTCTGTACATCATTTGTGATATCTGATTGTTGTTGCTAAAGACTAAATTACAGCAAGTTATCTCAATTCTCTTGTGACCATCAACATTCTAGTGATTTGAGAACAATCTCTAATTGCTTGAGTAATCATGTTAGCTGTTTAAAGGGCAAGTAAAGAATGGCATTTTGACTTTTGTTCAATGATAGGGGTTAAGATAGGTTGGTTGGTAGGTTTTACATGATGCCAACTCTTCTGTAAGGGATGCAGTCAGCATATTCTAAGCCCTGCAAATAGAGCTGTCAATGATAGGGATCCAGAAAAAGAAATATAGTGAAAAATTATAAAATGTATTTTCTGACTAATCCAAATGCTCTTTTTGACACCCCTCTCTCTCATAACTAACACTTTCTAAACAGACATATAAATAGATAAAGTCAGTAGTTTGACCAAAAGTATTCACATCATAATACTAATAATGAAAAATGCATATAAAACTGACAATGGGGCTATGAGCAACTTGATAACTGAGCATGTTCAGGAAATTGAAAATTGTGCTTCTTGAGAAAATATTAATACATCTTCTTACATTTGAAATGTCAACATTTGAAGATGTAAACTCAAGATTACATAGTGTGAAATAATTCAATATCATCTATATTAAGTCATGTTATGGGAAAATAAAGATAGATAAAGCATTAAAAGAGTTATATATGTTCATGGCTCCATATATGTTCAACAGGTTTTCAATGAGGACAAAGAATGCTCCAGATGAATTTACAGCAAGCCATTTTTGAGAACTTTGCAGATATTAAAACTAATTTCTTCATCTTTATTGTCATAACTATATACAGATTCAAAGAGAATGTTTGAGACTATGAACATTCCCAAATAGACAATGAATTCTTTCAGGAGGACGGAGAGACTTAAGCTTGTGGTGTGATTATCCATCATTCAACGTTCAGTTGATATTGATTTATAAGTTGTGTGTTTAAATGTATGGGTATGATAGTAATAAGTTAAATTCAATTCATAAAAATTGACAATATTAGACAAAAAACTGAACTATCTTTTTTATTATTGCTACAAATTTTTATGAACCTCCAATTATTTTTCTTGATTATTGTTGCTAAAGTTTCATTAGTTGTAGTGAAAAGTCCTTAGTAAAGGATTAATCACAAATTAGGATATGAAATCAAAGAAAACTCAAAGAAATTTCCTAATTATTGGTATTTCTGAAAATTTTCCTTGTGGAAAATTATGACTTTTCACTACAACTAAGGGAACTTTGACAACTATAATGAAGGAAAATAATCACTTCCTATGTTTGTGTTGCATATTGACTCTTGACCGAATCATCAATTAGAGACAAACCTGTGTAAATAAGCAGAAGCAACCATGTGATCTATTGGAAGTTGTAGGCATTATGAAATAATATATGCAGATGCCTGCTTCTCAAGAGAGTCAGTTGGCATCAGTGAGGGCTTGAGTCAGAGTCTGCAATCATAGAGAGTGTCCCAAAGGATCAGTAGCCTACACAGGGCCTCAGTTTGAGTACACCAGCCAAGAAGCAGAAAAAGTGCTAAGTGGAGTCTTGATAATAACACAGCATGGTGTGGTCAAGAGAAGTTAAGGGTCAATATAGCAATATGTCTTTGTCTCCCTCTGTCTGTCTGTCTCATACACCACAGAAGCTTTGACTCTAAGAAGAATCAAGAGAGATATATTTTTATAACCAAGTGTTATCCTTCATCCTTCGACCAGTATATAACATTTGTATATGTTGCATATATGTGGCCAGTTCATGCCCACATAGCATGATTTAAAACCTGAGGTTAAAACTAGACAATCAGAAGTTAACCAAGAGAGAATCCAGGATAGAAGGGAAAATTCAACACATCAAGAAAATTGGAAATGAGAAAGTCTATTTTTGTCTTTGTCTGTCCCAGTCAGACACCACAGAAGCTTCAACCCCCTTTCGAGAATAAAATGTGAGAATTATATCTTTATAAAGAAGTGTTGTGGTTCATCCTTATTTTTGGCTATACAACATTTGTCAAATATAGTAAAAATACATTTCCATAAGTGACTCATCAATCTAAAAATATAATAAAAATCTAATTATTCTTTCCATACTCCTTTTTCTTTTCTCTAAGTTTCTTTGATAAAACCTGATTATTATAATAAATTTTCTTCTATAGTAATTACAAATTTTGTATAATTTATTGTTATTAGTTTCCTTAGGGTATTTGACCAGGCTTAACATTCATCATCTTAACAAGATATCTGTGATATAATAGAAAAAAAAGTTTGATTTGTGAGCTACTTACTTCTATATAATTCCCTTCAAAACTGAAATTATAAAATGGTCTACTTTTAGTATTATAATCAATATCATAAATATAATCTGATATTTCTTCCTTATAGTTTCAGTAATTATCATTTTTTAATTCTGATATCAGTTTTCTATTATATTACCATCTTTTCATCTCATTACAATTAGATCTTGGTTTCATTGTCATTTGCTTCTTATGACATAAATGATTTGTTCATCATTCATCAGCATAAACAGTATTATTACCATTTTCAAGATCAATGTTATAATTACTATTCATTGTTTATATATCTTCACTATTTCTATTTGATTAATATCCTTATTTCAAACACAATCAATAACTAAGTTTATCAACCTAGTTATGACAACTGTGACGTGAAATTGACTAAAATCCCATAAACGGGACTTTATTTTCGCACGTGTGAAGACGGGGCAGGTTGGCACTTGATCCCCTATAGAATAAGTCCTCGTTTAGAGTTTTTCTCTCAGGCATATAAGAACTGGCATATTACGTGAGGGAATAATTTAGGACCAGACTGACCGCCGCTGGCAAGGGGTTCCAAATTTCACACTATCACACACCCACCAGGCCGCTTTCTTCCTTCCCCGAGACAATGGAAGATAATGAGCCTATAGGTTTTAGTCGTAATAATATTAATATTGTAGTAGTCGGCAACTCTGGTTTCCCGTGTGATATTTTAGGAATTAATAGGACAATTCTAAGCAAGATAACATAAGGCGAATAGAAGCTGAAAAGAAGCATGAAATAACAACAT